>CM042074.1:73692381-74941060 GCA_023509865.1 Trypoxylus dichotomus | reverse complement strand
TCTAGCCCTAACCGTTTAGGAGATATGGACGTTTGAAAGTTGAGGGGGTGCAAAACTCAACTCCTTAACGGAGCTCCGAATGGGGTCGAGTGATATATCAAAAGACGCGTATTTTCGCGTAGATTACGATAAAAAAGTTTTCCTCTCTATCTCTAACCGTTAAGGAGAAAATCGCGTTTAAAGTTTCGAAATTTCCAAAAATGCTTAACTCCGAAACTTTAGCGCCGTAGCTCCTAAACGGTTATAGATAGAGGATCCCGGTTTGCGCCGTTCGAAAGTACGCGTCGAGATCTTCGAATGAGCACTGAAACGGTCGCGCTGCGACCACGCATAACCGAGATACGGAGATTCGGTCGAGAAATTTCGGTAAAATATCGAAGTCCGAAAATTACCGTTTTTATCATCCTATCCGGTAGATTTTTACGCGCCGAACAAGAATTTTTTAGCACGCTTCGATATCTCTAACCGTTTAAGAGATACGGGCGTTTGAAGTTTCGGGACTTTCGAAAACGCGAAAAATCGACCCCGAAAAACGACATCTTTCGACGTTTTCTCGTGTCGCGCGTTAACGACGCCGTTCGGACGGACGAGTTAGACGGTTTCGGATAGAAAATGTCCGCGGAATCGATTGCGATTCGCGCCGGACGCCCTATCTCTAACCGTTTAGCGGCTACGGCCCGTCAAAGTTGAAAGAGAGAGAAAAAATCCCAACTTTGAAGCGCTGTAGCGTCGGAACGCGTTGAGCTAGGGCGTCCTTCTTTCGCCTGTTTAGAACCCTCGTAGGGTCCATGACGCGCCGATAAGCGAACGTCTAACTCTTCCTGTCAACGCGCAGCAGAAACGTCGCATTTTTTTCTGACCAAAACGATGAAATTTTTTCGACCCGAAAAATCGAGGGTCGGAATTTCGGGTTTTGACCCTACCGAACGTGGCCATATATGGGTGTATTACGCCTGAGAAATTTCAGCCTCAGCCCTAACCGTTTAGGAGATATGGACGTTTGAAAGTTGAGGGGTGCAAAACTCAACTCCTTAACGGAGCCCCGAATGGGGTCGAGTGATATATCAAAAGACGCGTATTTTCGCGTAGATTACGATAAAAAAAGTTTGCCTCTCTATCTCTAACCGTTAAGGAGAAAATCGCGTTTAAAGTTTCGAAATTTCCAAAAATGCTTAACTCCGAAACTTTGAAGCGCCGTAGCTCCTAAACGGTTATAGATAGAGGATCCCGGTTTGCGCCGTTCGAAAGTACGCGTCGAGATCTTTCGAATGAGCACCGAACGGTCGCGCTGCGACCACGCATAACCGAGATACGGAGATTCGGTCGAGAAATTTCGGTAAAATATCGAAGTCCGAAAATTACCGTTTTTATCATCCTATCCGGTAGATTTTTACGCGCCGAACAAGAATTTTTTAGCACGCTTCGATATCTCTAACCGTTTAAGAGATACGGGCGTTTGAAGTTTCGGGACTTCGAAAAACGCGAAAAATCGACCCCGAAAACGACATCTTTCGACGTTTTCTCGTGTCGCGCGTTAACGACGCCGTTCGGACGGACGAGTTAGACGGTTTCCGATAGAAAATGTCCGCGGAATCGATTGCGACCGCGCCGGACGCCCTATCTCTAACCGTTTAGCGGCTACGGCCCGTCAAAGTTGAAAGAGAGAGAAAAAATCCCAACTTTGAAGCGCTGTAGCGTCGGAACGCGTTGAGCTAGGGCGTCCTTCTTTCGCCTGTTTAGAACTCTCGTAGGGTCTCCATGACGCGCCGATAAGCGAACGTCTAACTCTTCCCGTTAACGCGCAGCAGAAACGTCGCATTTTTTCTGACCAAAACGATGAAATTTTTTCTGACCCGAAAATCGAGGGTCGGAATTTCGGGGTTTTGACCCTACCGGAACGTGGCCATATATGGGTGTATTACGCCTGAGAAATTTCAGCCCCTAGCCCCAACCGTTTAGGAGATATGGACGTTTGAAAGTTGAGAAGGTGCAAAACTCAACTCCTTAACGGAGCTCCGAATGGGGTCGACTGATATATCAAAAGACGCGTATTTTCGCGTAGATTACGATAAAAAAGTTTGCCTTCTATCTCTAACCGTTAAGGAGAAAATCGCGTTTAAAGTTTCGAAATTTCCAAAAATGCTTAACTCCGAAACTTTGAAGCGCCGTAGCTCCTAAACGGTTATAGATAGAGGATCCTGGTTTGCGCCGTTCGAAAGTACGCGTCGAGATCTTCGAATGAGCACCGAACGGTCGCGCTGCGACCACGCATAACCGAGATACGGAGATTCGGTCGAGAAATTTCGGTAAAATATCGAAGTCCGAAAATTACCGTTTTTATCATCCTATCCGGTAGATTTTTACGCGCCGAACAAGAATTTTAGCACGCTTCGATATCTCTAACCGTTTAAGAGATACGGGCGTTTGAAGTTTCGGGACTTCGAAAAACGCGAAAAATCGACCCCGAAAACGACATCTTTCGACGTTTTCTCGTGTCGCGCGTTAACGACGCCGTTCGGACGGACGAGTTAGACGGTTTTCGATAGAAAAATGTCCGCGGAATCGATTGCGACCGCTCCGGACGCCCTACCTCTAACCGTTTAGCGGCTACGGCCCGTCAAAGTTGAAAGAGAGAGAAAAAAAATCCCAACTTTGAAGCGCTGTAGCGTCGGAACGCGTTGAGCTAGGGCGTCCTTCTTTCGCCTGTTTAGAACTCTCGTAGGGTCCTTACGACGCGCCGATAAGCGAACGTCTAACTCTTCCCGTTAACGCGCAGCAGAAACGTCGCATTTTTTTCTGACCAAAACGATGAAATTTTTTCGACCCGAAAAATCGAGGGTCGGAATTTCGGGGTTTTGACCCTACCGGAACGTGGCCATATATGGGTGTACTACGCCTGAGAAATTTCAGCCCCCTAGCCCCAACCGTTTAGGAGATATGGACGTTTGAAAGTTGAGAAGGTGCAAAACTCAACTCCTTAACGGTGCTCCGAATGGGGTCGACTGATATATCAAAAGACACGTATTTTCGCGTAGATTACGATAAAAAAGTTTGCCTTCTATCTCTAACCGTTAAGGAGAAAATCGCGTTTAAAGTTTCGAAATTTCCAAAAATGCTTAACTCCGAAACTTTGAAGCGCCGTAGCTCCTAAACGGTTATAGATAGAGGATCCCGGTTTGCGCCGTTCGAAAGTACGCGTCGAGATCTTTCGAATGAGCACTGAACGGTCGCGCTGCGACCACGCATAACCGAGATACGGAGATTCGGTCGAGAAATTTCGGTAAAATATCGAAGTCCGAAAATTACCGTTTTTATCATCCTATCCGGTAGATTTTTACGCGCCGAACAAGAATTTTTTTAGCACGCTTCGATATCTCTAACCGTTTAAGAGATACGGGCGTTTGAAGTTTCGGGCCTTCGAAAAAACGCGAAAAAATCGACCCCGAAAACGACATCTTTCGACGTTTTCTCGTGTCGCGCGTTAACGACGCCGTTCGGACGGACGAGTTAGACGGTTTCCGATAGAAAATGTCCGCGGAATCGATTGCGACCGCTCCGGACGCCCTATCTCTAACCGTTTAGCGGCTACGGCCCGTCAAAGTTGAAAGAGAGAGAAAAAAAATCCCAACTTTGAAGCGCTGTAGCGTCGGAACGCGTTGAGCTAGGGCGTCCTTCTTTCGCCTGTTTAGAACCCTCGTAGGGGTCTCCATTACGACGCGCCGATAAGCGAACGTCTAACTCTTCCTGCCAACGCGCAGCAGAAACGTCGCATTTTTTCTGACCAAAACGATGAAATTTTTTCGACCCGAAAAATCGAGGGTCGGAATTTCGGGGTTTTGACCCTACCGAACGTGGCCATATATGGGTGTATTACGCCTGAGAAATTTCAGCCCCTAGCCCTAACCGTTTAGGAGATATGGACGTTTGAAAGTTGAGGGGTGCAAAACTCAACTCCTTAACGGAGCTCCGAATGGGGTCGACTGATATATCAAAAGACGCGTATTTTCGCGTAGATTACGATAAAAAGTTTGCCTTTCTATCTCTAACCGTTAAGGAGAAAATCGCGTTTAAAGTTACGAAATTTCCAAAAATGCTTAACTCTGAAACTTTGAAGCGCCGTAGCTCCTAAACGGTTATAGATAGAGGATCCCGGTTTGCGCCGTTCGAAAGTACGCGTCGAGATCTTTCGAATGAGCACCGAACGGTCGCGCTGCGACCACGCATAACCGAGATACGGAGATTCGGTCGAGAAATTTCGGTAAAATATCGAAGTCCGAAAATTACCGTTTTTATCATCCTATCCGGTAGATTTTTACGCGCCGAACAAGAATTTTTAGCACGCTTCGATATCTCTAACCGTTTAAGAGATACGGGCGTTTGAAGTTTCGGGACTTCGAAAAACGCGAAAAATCGACCCCGGAAAACGACATCTTCGACGTTTTCTCGTGTCGCGCGTTAACGACGCCGTTCGGGCGGACGAGTTAGACGGTTTCTGATAGAAAATGTCCGCGGAATCGATTGCGACCGCCCGGACGCCCTATCTCTAACCGTTTAGCGGCTACGGCCCGTCAAAGTTGAAAGAGAGAGAAAAAATCCCAACTTTGAAGCGCTGTAGCGTCGGAACGCGTTGAGCTAGGGCGTCCTTCTTTCGCCTGTTTAGAACCCTCGTAGGGTCCTTATGACGCGCCGATAAGCGAACGTCTAACTCTTCCTGTCAACGCGCAGCAGAAACGTCGCATTTTTTCTGACCAAAACGATGAAATTTTTTCGACCCGAAAAATCGAGGGTCGGAATTTCGGGGTTTTGACTCTACCGGAACGTGGCCATATATGGGTGTATTACGCCTGAGAAATTTCAGCCCCTAGCCCTAACCGTTTAGGAGATATGGACGTTTGAAAGTTGAGGGGTGCAAAACTCAACTCCTTAACGGAGCTCCGAATGGGGTCGAGTGATATATCAAAAGACGCGTATTTTCGCGTAGATTACGATAAAAAAGTTTGCCTCTATCTCTAACCGTTAAGGAGAAAATCGCGTTTAAAGTTTCGAAATTTCCAAAAATGCTTAACTCCGAAACTTTGAAGCGCCGTAGCTCCTAAACGGTTATAGATAGAGGATCCCGGTTTGCGCCGTTCGAAAGTACGCGTCGAGATCTTTCGAATGAGCACCGAACGGTCGCGCTGCGACCACGCATAACCGAGATACGGAGATTCGGTCGAGAAATTTCGGTAAAATATCGAAGTCCGAAAATTACCGTTTTTATCATCCTATCCGGTAGATTTTTACGCGCCGAACAAGAATTTTTTTAGCACGCTTCGATATCTCTAACCGTTTAAGAGATACGGGCGTTTGAAGTTTCGGGACTTCGAAAAACGCGAAAATCGACCCCGAAAACGACATCTTTCGACGTTTTCTCGTGTCGCGCGTTAACGACGCCGTTCGACGGACGAGTTAGACGGTTTCCGATAGAAAAATGTCCGCGGAATCGATTGCGACCGCGCCGGACGCCCTATCTCTAACCGTTTAGCGGCTACGGCCCGTCAAAGTTGAAAGAGAGAGAAAAAATCCCAACTTTGAAGCGCTGTAGCGTCGGAACGCGTTGAGCTAGGGCGTCCTTCTTTCGCCTGTTTAGAACTCTCGTAGGGTCCTTACGACGCGCCGATAAGCGAACGTCTAACTCTTCCTGTCAACGCGCAGCAGAAACGTCGCATTTTTTCTGACCAAAACGATGAAATTTTTTCGACCCGAAAAATCGAGGGTCGGAATTTCGGGGTTTTGACCCTACCGGAACGTGGCCATATATGGGTGTATTACGCCTGAGAAATTTCAGCCCCTAGCCCTAACCGTTTAGGAGATATGGACGTTTGAAAGTTGAGGGGGTGCAAAACTCAACTCCTTCACGGAGCTCCGAATGGGCCGAGTGATATATCAAAAGACGCGTATTTTCGCGTAGATTACGATAAAAAAGTTTGCCTCTCTATCTCTAACCGTTAAGGAGAAAATCGCGTTTAAAGTTTCGAAATTTCCAAAAATGCTTAACTCCGAAACTTTGAAGCGCCGTAGCTCCTAAACGGTTATAGATAGAGGATCCCGGTTTGCGCCGTTCGAAAGTACGCGTCGAGATCTTTCAAATGAGCACCGAACGGTCGCGCTGCGACCACGCATAACCGAGATACGGAGATTCGGTCGAGAAATTTCGGTAAAATATCGAAGTCCGAAAATTACCGTTTTTATCATCCTATCCGGTAGATTTTTACGCGCCGAACAAGAATTTTTTAGCACGCTTCGATATCTCTAACCGTTTAAGAGATACGGGCGTTTGAAGTTTCGGGACTTCGAAAAACGCGAAAATCGACCCCGAAAACGACATCTTTCGACGTTTTCTCGTGTCGCGCGTTAACGACGCCGTTCGGACGGACGAGTTAGACGGTTTCCGATAGAAAAATGTCCGCGGAATCGATTGCGATCGCGCCGGACGCCCTATCTCTAACCGTTTAGCGGCTACGGCCCGTCAAAGTTGAAAAGAGAGAAAAAATCCCAACTTTGAAGCGCTGTAGCGTCGGAACGCGTTGAGCTAGGGCGTCCTTCTTTCGCCTGTTTAGAACTCTCGTAGGGTCCTTATGACGCGCCGATAAGCGAACGTCTAACTCTTCCCGTCAACGCGCAGCAGAAACGTCGCATTTTTTCTGACCAAAACGATGAAATTTTTCGACCCGAAAAATCGAGGGTCGGAATTTCGGGGTTTTGACTCCTACCGGAACGTGGCCATATATGGGTGTATTACGCCTGAGAAATTTCAGCCTCTAGCCCTAACCGTTTAGGAGATATGGACGTTTGAAAGTTGAGGGGTGCAAAACTCAACTCCTTAACGGAGCTCCGAATGGGGTCGAGTGATATATCAAAAGACGCGTATTTTCGCGTAGATTACGATAAAAAAGTTTGCCTCTCTATCTCTAACCGTTAAGGAGAAAATCGCGTTTAAAGTTTCGAAATTTCCAAAAATGCTTAACTCCGAAACTTTGAAGCGCCGTAGCTCCTAAACGGTTATAGATAGAGGATCCCGGTTTGCGCCGTTCGAAAGTACGCGTCGAGATCTTTCAAATGAGCACCGAACGGTCGCGCTGCGACCACGCATAACCGAGATACGGAGATTCGGTCGAGAAATTTCGGTAAAATATCGAAGTCCGAAAATTACCGTTTTTATCATCCTATCCGGTAGATTTTTACGCGCCGAACAAGAATTTTTTAGCACGCTTCGATATCTCTAACCGTTTAAGAGATACGGGCGTTTGAAGTTTCGGGACTTTCGAAAAACGCGAAAAATCGACCCCGAAAACGACATCTTTCGACGTTTTCTCGTGTCGCGCGTTAACGACGCCGTTCGGACGGACGAGTTAGACGGTTTCCGATAGAAAATGTCCGCGGAATCGATTGCGACCGCGCCGGACGCCCTATCTCTAACCGTTTAGCGGCTACGGCCCGTCAAAGTTGAAAGAGAGAAAAAATCCCAACTTTGAAGCGCTGTAGCGTCGGAACGCGTTGAGCTAGGCGTCCTTCTTTCGCCTGTTTAGAACTCTCGTAGGGTCCCATGACGCGCCGATAAGCGAACGTCTAACTCTTCCCGTCAACGCGCAGCAGAAACGTCGCATTTTTTCTGACCAAAACGATGAAATTTTTTCGACCCGAAAAATCGAGGGTCGGAATTTCGGGGTTTTGACCCTACCGGAACGTGGCCATATATGGGTGTATTACGCCTGAGAAATTTCAGCCCCTAGCCCTAACCGTTTAGGAGATATGGACGTTTGAAAGTTGAGGGGTGCAAAACTCAACTCCTTAACGGAGCTCCGAATGGGGTCGAGTGATATATCAAAAGACGCGTATTTTCGCGTAGATTACGATAAAAAAAAGTTTGCCTCTCTATCTCTAACCGTTAAGGAGAAAATCGCGTTTAAAGTTTCGAAATTTCCAAAAATGCTTAACTCCGAAACTTTGAAGCGCCGTAGCTCCTAAACGGTTATAGATAGAGGATCCCGGTTTGCGCCGTTCGAAAGTACGCGTCGAGATCTTTCAAATGAGCACCGAACGGTCGCGCTGCGACCACGCATAACCGAGATACGGAGATTCGGTCGAGAAATTTCGGTGAAATATCGAAGTCCGAAAATGACCGTTTTTATCATCCTATCCGGTAGATTTTTACGCGCCGAACAAGAATTTTTTTAGCACGCTTCGATATCTCTAACCGTTTAAGAGATACGGGCGTTTGAAGTTTCGGGACTTCGAAACAACGCGAAAATCGACCCCGGAAAACGACATCTTTCGACGTTTTCTCGTGTCGCGCGTTAACGACGCCGTTCGGACGGACGAATTAGACGGTTTCCGATAGAAAAATGTCCGCGGAATCGATTGCGATCGCGCCGGACGCCCTATCTCTAACCGTTTAGCGGCTACGGCCCGTCAAAGTTGAAAAAGAGAGAAAAAAGCCCAACTTTGAAGCGCTGTAGCGTCGGAACGCGTTGAGCTAGGCGTCCTTCTTTCGCCTGTTTAGAACTCTCGTAGGGTCCTTACGACGCGCCGATAAGCGAACGTCTAACTCTTCCCGTCAACGCGCAGCAGAAACGTCGCATTTTTTCTGACCAAAACGATGAAATTTTTTCGACCCGAAAAATCGAGGGTCGGAATTTCGGGTTTTGACCCTACCGGAACGTGGCCATATATGGGTGTATTACGCCTGAGAAATTTCAGCCCCTAGCCCTAACCGTTTAGGAGATATGGACGTTTGAAAGTTGAGGGTGCAAAACTCAACTCCTTAACGGAGCTCCGAATGGGGTCGAGTGATATATCAAAAGACGCGTATTTTCGCGTAGATTACGATAAAAAAGTTTGCCTCTCTATCTCTAACCGTTAAGGAGAAAATCGCGTTTAAAGTTTCGAAATTTCCAAAAATGCTTAACTCCGAAACTTTGAAGCGCCGTAGCTCCTAAACGGTTATAGATAGAGGATCCCGGTTTGCGCCGTTCGAAAGTACGCGTCGAGATCTTTCAAATGAGCACCGAACGGTCGCGCTGCGACCACGCATAACCGAGATACGGAGATTCGGTCGAGAAATTTCGGTGAAATATCGAAGTCCGAAAATGACCGTTTTTATCATCCTATCCGGTAGATTTTTACGCGCCGAACAAGAATTTTTTAGCACGCTTCGATATCTCTAACCGTTTAAGAGATACGGGCGTTTGAAGTTTCGGGACTTT
This sequence comes from Trypoxylus dichotomus, assembly GCA_023509865.1. NCBI lineage: Eukaryota > Metazoa > Arthropoda > Insecta > Coleoptera > Scarabaeidae > Trypoxylus > Trypoxylus dichotomus. The sequence goes on along the minus strand of CM042074.1, from coordinate 74,931,815 downwards.
CGAAAAACGCGAAAAATCGACCCCGAAAACGACATCTTTCGACGTTTTCTCGTGTCGCGCGTTAACGACGCCGTTCGGACGGACGAATTAGACGGTTTCCGATAGAAAATGTCCGCGGAATCGATTGCGACCGCTCCGGACGCCCTATCTCTAACCGTTTAGCGGCTACGGCCCGTCAAAGTTGGAAAAGAGAGAAAAAATCCCAACTTTGAAGCGCTGTAGCGTCGGAACGCGTTGAGCTAGGGCGTCCTTCTTTCGCCTGTTTAGAACTCTCGTAGGGTCCTTACGACGCGCCGATAAGCGAACGTCTAACTCTTCCCGTTAACGCGCAGCAGAAACGTCGCATTTTTTTCTGACCAAAACGATGAAATTTTTTCGACACGTAAAATCGAGGGGCGGAATATCGGGGTCTTGACCCGACCGGAACGTGTCCATATATGGGTGTAGTACGCCTGAGAAATTACAGCCCCAAAGCACTAACCTTTAGGGAGATATGGACGGGTGAAAGTTGAGGGTGCAAAACTCAACTCCTTAACGGAGCTCCGAATGGGGTCGAGTGATATATCAAAAGACGCGTATTTTCGCGTAGATTACGATAAAAAAAAGTTTGCCTCTCTATCTCTAACCGTTAAGGAGAAAATCGCGTTTAAAGTTTCGAAATTTCCAAAAATGCTTAACTCCGAAACTTTGAAGCGCCGTAGCTCCTAAACGGTTATAGATAGAGGATCCCGGTTTGCGCCGTTCGAAAGTACGCGTCGAGATCTTTCAAATGAGCACCGAACGGTCGCGCTGCGACCACGCATAACCGAGATACGGAGATTCGGTCGAGAAATTTCGGTGAAATATCGAAGTCCGAAAATGACCGTTTTTATCATCCTATCCGGTAGATTTTTACGCGCCGAACAAGAATTTTTTTAGCACGCTTCGATATCTCTAACCGTTTAAGAGATACGGGCGTTTGAAGTTTCGGGACTTCGAAAAAACGCGAAAAATTCGACCCCGAAAACGACATCTTTCGACGTTTTCTCGTGTCGCGCGTTAACGACGCCGTTCGGACGGACGAATTAGACGGTTTCCGATAGAAAAATGTCCGCGGAATCGATTGCGACCGCGCCGGACGCCCTATCTCTAACCGTTTAGCGGCTACGGCCCGTCAAAGTTGAAAAAGAGAGAAAAATCCCAACTTTGAAGCGCTGTAGCGTCGGAACGCGTTGAGCTAGGGCGTCCTTCTTTCGCCTGTTTAGAACTCTCGTAGGGTCCTTACGACGCGCCGATAAGCGAACGTCTAACTCTTCCCGTTAACGCGCAGCAGAAACGTCGCATTTTTTCTGACCAAAACGATGAAATTTTTTCGACCCGAAAAATCGAGGGTCGGAATTTCGGGGTTTTGACCCTACCGGAACGTGGCCATATATGGGTGTATTACGCCTGAGAAATTTCAGCCCCGTAGCCCTAACCGTTTAGGAGATATGGACGTTTGAAAGTTGAGGGGGTGCAAAACTCAACTCCTTAACGGAGCTCCGAATGGGGTCGAGTGATATATCAAAAGACGCGTATTTTCGCGTAGATTACGATAAAAAAAAGTTTGCCTCTCTATCTCTAACCGTTAAGGAGAAAATCGCGTTTAAAGTTTCGAAATTTCCAAAAATGCTTAACTCCGAAACTTTGAAGCGCCGTAGCTCCTAAACGGTTATAGATAGAGGATCCCGGTTTGCGCCGTTCGAAAGTACGCGTCGAGATCTTTCAAATGAGCACCGAACGGTCGCGCTGCGACCACGCATAACCGAGATACGGAGATTCGGTCGAGAAATTTCGGTGAAATATCGAAGTCCGAAAATGACCGTTTTTATCATCCTATCCGGTAGATTTTACGCGCCGAACAAGAATTTTTTAGCACGCTTCGATATCTCTAACCGTTTAAGAGATACGGGCGTTTGAAGTTTCGGGACTTCGAAAAACGCGAAAAATCGACCCCGAAAACGACATCTTTCGACGTTTTCTCGTGTCGCGCGTTAACGACGCCGTTCGGACGGACGAATTAGACGGTTTCGGATAGAAAATGTCCGCGGAATCGATTGCGATCGCGCCGGACGCCCTATCTCTAACCGTTTAGCGGCTACGGCCCGTCAAAGTTGGAAAAAGAGAGAAAAAATCCCAACTTTGAAGCGCTGTAGCGTCGGAACGCGTTGAGCTAGGGCGTCCTTCTTTCGCCTGTTTAGAACTCTCGTAGGGTCCTTATGACGCGCCGATAAGCGAACGTCTAACTCTTCCTGCCAACGCGCAGCAGAAACGTCGCATTTTTTCTGACCAAAACGATGAAATTTTTTCGACCCGAAAAATCGAGGGTCGGAATTTCGGGGTTTTGACCCGACCGGAACGTGGCCATATATGGGTGTATTACGCCTGAGAAATTTCAGCCCCCTAGCCCTAACCGTTTAGGAGATATGGACGTTTGAAGGTTGAGAAGGTGCAAAACTCAACTCCTTAACGGAGCTCCGAATGGGGTCGAGTGATATATCAAAAGACGCGTATTTTCGCGTAGATTACGATAAAAAGTTTGCCTCTCTATCTCTAACCGTTAAGGAGAAAATCGCGTTTAAAGTTTCGAAATTTCCAAAAATGCTTAACTCCGAAACTTTGAAGCGCCGTAGCTCCTAAACGGTTATAGATAGAGGATCCCGGTTTGCGCCGTTCGAAAGTACGCGTCGAGATCTTTCAAATGAGCACCGAACGGTCGCGCTGCGACCACGCATAACCGAGATACGGAGATTCGGTCGAGAAATTTCGGTGAAATATCGAAGTCCGAAAATGACCGTTTTTATCATCCTATCCGGTAGATTTTTACGCGCCGAACAAGAATTTTTTAGCACGCTTCGATATCTCTAACCGTTTAAGAGATACGGGCGTTTGAAGTTTCGGGACTTCGAAAAACGCGAAAAAATCGACCCCGAAAACGACATCTTTCGACGTTTTCTCGTGTCGCGCGTTAACGACGCCGTTCGGACGGACGAATTAGACGGTTTCGGATAGAAAAATGTCCGCGGAATCGATTGCGATCGCGCCGGACGCCCTATCTCTAACCGTTTAGCGGCTACGGCCCGTCAAAGTTGAAAAAGAGAGAAAAAAAATCCCAACTTTGAAGCGCTGTAGCGTCGGAACGCGTTGAGCTAGGGCGTCCTTCTTTCGCCTGTTTAGAACTCTCGTAGGGGTCCTTACGACGCGCCGATAAGCGAACGTCTAACTCTTCCCGTTAACGCGCAGCAGAAACGTCGCATTTTTTTCTGACCAAAACGATGAAATTTTTTCGACCCGAAAAATCGAGGGTCGGAATTTCGGGGTTTTGACCCTACCGGAACGTGGCCATATATGGGTGTATTACGCCTGAGAAATTTCAGCCCCGTAGCCCTAACCGTTTAGGAGATATGGACGTTTGAAAGTTGAGGGGGTGCAAAACTCAACTCCTTAACGGAGCTCCGAATGGGGTCGAGTGATATATCAAAAGACGCGTATTTTCGCGTAGATTACGATAAAAAAAGTTTGCCTCTCTATCTCTAACCGTTAAGGAGAAAATCGCGTTTAAAGTTTCGAAATTTCCAAAAATGCTTAACTCCGAAACTTTGAAGCGCCGTAGCTCCTAAACGGTTATAGATAGAGGATCCCGGTTTGCGCCGTTCGAAAGTACGCGTCGAGATCTTTCAAATGAGCACCGAACGGTCGCGCTGCGACCACGCATAACCGAGATACGGAGATTCGGTCGAGAAATTTCGGTGAAATATCGAAGTCCGAAAATGACCGTTTTTATCATCCTATCCGGTAGATTTTTACGCGCCGAACAAGAATTTTTTAGCACGCTTCGATATCTCTAACCGTTTAAGAGATACGGGCGTTTGAAGTTTCGGGACTTTCGAAAAACGCGAAAAATCGACCCCGAAAACGACATCTTTCGACGTTTTCTCGTGTCGCGCGTTAACGACGCCGTTCGGACGGACGAATTAGACGGTTTCGGATATAAAAATGTCCGCGGAATCGATTGCGATCGCGCCGGACGCCCTATCTCTAACCGTTTAGCGGCTACGGCCCGTCAAAGTTGAAAAAGAGAGAAAAAATCCCAACTTTGAAGCGCTGTAGCGTCGGAACGCGTTGAGCTAGGGCGTCCTTCTTTCGCCTGTTTAGAACTCTCGTAGGGTCCTTACGACGCGCCGATAAGCGAACGTCTAACTCTTCCCGTTAACGCGCAGCAGAAACGTCGCATTTTTTCTGACCAAAACGATGAAATTTTTTCGACCCGAAAAATCGAGGGTCGGAATTTCGGGTTTTGACCCGACCGGAACCTGGCCATATATGGGTGTATTACGCCTGAGAAATTTCAGCCCCGTAGCCCTAACCGTTTAGGAGATATGGACGTTTGAAAGTTGAGGGGGTGCAAAACTCAACTCCTTAACGGAGCTCCGAATGGGGTCGAGTGATATATCAAAAGACGCGTATTTTCGCGTAGATTACGATAAAAAAAAGTTTGCCTCTCTATCTCTAACCGTTAAGGAGAAAATCGCGTTTAAAGTTTCGAAATTTCCAAAAATGCTTAACTCCGAAACTTTGAAGCGCCGTAGCTCCTAAACGGTTATAGATAGAGGATCCCGGTTTGCGCCGTTCGAAAGTACGCGTCGAGATCTTTCAAATGAGCACCGAACGGTCGCGCTGCGACCACGCATAACCGAGATACGGAGATTCGGTCGAGAAATTTCGGTGAAATATCGAAGTCCGAAAATGACGGTTTTATCATCCTATCCGGTAGATTTTTACGCGCCGAACAAGAATTTTTAGCACGCTTCGATATCTCTAACCGTTTAAGAGATACGGGCGTTTGAAGTTTCGGGACTTTCGAAAAACGCGAAAAATCGACCCCGAAAACGACATCTTTCGACGTTTTCTCGTGTCGCGCGTTAACGACGCCGTTCGGACGGACGAATTAGACGGTTTCGGATAGAAAATGTCCGCGGAATCGATTGCGATCGCGCCGGACGCCCTATCTCTAACCGTTTAGCGGCTACGGCCCGTCAAAGTTGAAAAAGAGAGAAAAAATCCCAACTTTGAAGCGCTGTAGCGTCGGAACGCGTTGAGCTAGGGCGTCCTTCTTTCGCCTGTTTAGAACTCTCGTAGGGTCCTTACGACGCGCCGATAAGCGAACGTCTAACTCTTCCCGTTAACGCGCAGCAGAAACGTCGCATTTTTTTCTGACCAAAACGATGAAATTTTTCGACCCGAAAAATCGAGGGTCGGAATTTCGGGGTTTTGACCCGACCGGAACCTGGCCATATATGGGTGTATTACGCCTGAGAAATTTCAGCCCCGTAGCCCTAACCGTTTAGGAGATATGGACGTTTGAAAGTTGAGGGTGCAAAACTCAACTCCTTAACGGAGCTCCGAATGGGGTCGAGTGATATATCAAAAGACGCGTATTTTCGCGTAGATTACGATAAAAAAGTTTGCCTCTCTATCTCTAACCGTTAAGGAGAAAATCGCGTTTAAAGTTTCGAAATTTCCAAAAATGCTTAACTCCGAAACTTTGAAGCGCCGTAGCTCCTAAACGGTTATAGATAGAGGATCCCGGTTTGCGCCGTTCGAAAGTACGCGTCGAGATCTTTCAAATGAGCACCGAACGGTCGCGCTGCGACCACGCATAACCGAGATACGGAGATTCGGTCGAGAAATTTCGGTGAAATATCGAAGTCCGAAAATGACCGTTTTTATCATCCTATCCGGTAGATTTTTACGCGCCGAACAAGAATTTTTTAGCACGCTTCGATATCTCTAACCGTTTAAGAGATACGGGCGTTTGAAGTTTCGGGACTTTCGAAAAAACGCGAAAATCGACCCCGAAAACGACATCTTTCGACGTTTTCTCGTGTCGCGCGTTAACGACGCCGTTCGGACGGACGAATTAGACGGTTTCGGATAGAAAAATGTCCGCGGAATCGATTGCGATCGCGCCGGACGCCCTATCTCTAACCGTTTAGCGGCTACGGCCCGTCAAAGTTGAAAAAGAGAGAAAAAATCCCAACTTTGAAGCGCTGTAGCGTCGGAACGCGTTGAGCTAGGGCGTCCTTCTTTCGCCTGTTTAGAACTCTCGTAGGGTCCTTACGACGCGCCGATAAGCGAACGTCTAACTCTTCCCGTTAACGCGCAGCAGAAACGTCGCATTTTTTCTGACCAAAACGATGAAATTTTTTCGACCCGAAAAATCGAGGGTCGGAATTTCGGGGTTTTGACCCGACCGGAACCTGGCCATATATGGGTGTATTACGCCTGAGAAATTTCAGCCCCGTAGCCCTAACCGTTTAGGAGATATGGACGTTTGAAAGTTGAGGGTGCAAAACTCAACTCCTTAACGGAGCTCCGAATGGGGTCGAGTGATATATCAAAAGACGCGTATTTTCGCGTAGATTACGATAAAAAGTTTGCCTCTCTATCTCTAACCGTTAAGGAGAAAATCGCGTTTAAAGTTTCGAAATTTCCAAAAATGCTTAACTCCGAAACTTTGAAGCGCCGTAGCTCCTAAACGGTTATAGATAGAGGATCCCGGTTTGCGCCGTTCGGAAAGTACGCGTCGAGATCTTTCAAATGAGCACCGAACGGTCGCGCTGCGACCACGCATAACCGAGATACGGAGATTCGGTCGAGAAATTTCGGTGAAATATCGAAGTCCGAAAATGACCGTTTTTATCATCCTATCCGGTAGATTTTTACGCGCCGAACAAGAATTTTTAGCACGCTTCGATATCTCTAACCGTTTAAGAGATACGGGCGTTTGAAGTTTCGGGACTTTCGAAAAACGCGAAAAATCGACCCCGAAAACGACATCTTTCGACGTTTTCTCGTGTCGCGCGTTAACGACGCCGTTCGGACGGACGAATTAGACGGTTTCGGATAGAAAAATGTCCGCGGAATCGATTGCGATCGCGCCGGACGCCCTATCTCTAACCGTTTAGCGGCTACGGCCCGTCAAAGTTGAAAAAGAGAGAAAAAATCCCAACTTTGAAGCGCTGTAGCGTCGGAACGCGTTGAGCTAGGGCGTCCTTCTTTCGCCTGTTTAGAACTCTCGTAGGGTCCTTACGACGCGCCGATAAGCGAACGTCTAACTCTTCCCGTTAACGCGCAGCAGAAACGTCGCATTTTTTCTGACCAAAACGATGAAATTTTTTCGACCCGAAAAATCGAGGGTCGGAATTTCGGGGTTTTGACCCGACCGGAACCTGGCCATATATGGGTGTATTACGCCTGAGAAATTTCAGCCCCGTAGCCCTAACCGTTTAGGAGATATGGACGTTTGAAAGTTGAGGGTGCAAAACTCAACTCCTTAACGGAGCTCCGAATGGGGTCGAGTGATATATCAAAAGACGCGTATTTTCGCGTAGATTACGATAAAAAAGTTTGCCTCTCTATCTCTAACCGTTAAGGAGAAAATCGCGTTTAAAGTTTCGAAATTTCCAAAAATGCTTAACTCCGAAACTTTGAAGCGCCGTAGCTCCTAAACGGTTATAGATAGAGGATCCCGGTTTGCGCCGTTCGAAAGTACGCGTCGAGATCTTTCAAATGAGCACCGAACGGTCGCGCTGCGACCACGCATAACCGAGATACGGAGATTCGGTCGAGAAATTTCGGTGAAATATCGAAGTCCGAAAATGACCGTTTTTATCATCCTATCCGGTAGATTTTTACGCGCCGAACAAGAATTTTTTAGCACGCTTCGATATCTCTAACCGTTTAAGAGATACGGGCGTTTGAAGTTTCGGGACTTTCGAAAAAACGCGAAAAAATCGACCCCGAAAACGACATCTTTCGACGTTTTCTCGTGTCGCGCGTTAACGACGCCGTTCGGACGGACGAATTAGACGGTTTCGGATAGAAAAATGTCCGCGGAATCGATTGCGATCGCGCCGGACGCCCTATCTCTAACCGTTTAGCGGCTACGGCCCGTCAAAGTTGAAAAAGAGAGAAAAAAAATCCCAACTTTGAAGCGCTGTAGCGTCGGAACGCGTTGAGCTAGGGCGTCCTTCTTTCGCCTGTTTAGAACTCTCGTAGGGGTCCTTACGACGCGCCGATAAGCGAACGTCTAACTCTTCCCGTTAACGCGCAGCAGAAACGTCGCATTTTTTTCTGACCAAAACGATGAAATTTTTTCGACCCGAAAAATCGAGGGTCGGAATTTCGGGGTTTTGACCCGACCGGAACCTGGCCATATATGGGTGTATTACGCCTGAGAAATTTCAGCCCCGTAGCCCTAACCGTTTAGGAGATATGGACGTTTGAAAGTTGAGGGGGTGCAAAACTCAACTCCTTAACGGAGCTCCGAATGGGGTCGAGTGATATATCAAAAGACGCGTATTTTCGCGTAGATTACGATAAAAAAAAGTTTGCCTCTCTATCTCTAACCGTTAAGGAGAAAATCGCGTTTAAAGTTTCGAAATTTCCAAAATGCTTACCTCCGAAACTTTGAAGCGCCGTAGCTCCTAAACGGTTATAGATAGAGGATCCCGGTTTGCGCCGTTCGAAAGTACGCGTCGAGATCTTTCAAATGAGCACCGAACGGTCGCGCTGCGACCACGCATAACCGAGATACGGAGATTCGGTCGTGAAATTTCGGTGAAATATCGAAGTCCGAAAATGACCGTTTTTATCATCCTATCCGGTAGATTTTTACGCGCCGAACAAGAATTTTTTAGCACGCTTCGATATCTCTAACCGTTTAAGAGATACGGGCGTTTGAAGTTTCGGGACTTTCGAAAAACGCGAAAAATCGACCCCGAAAACGACATCTTTCGACGTTTTCTCGTGTCGCGCGTTAACGACGCCGTTCGGACGGACGAATTAGACGGTTTCGGATAGAAAAATGTCCGCGGAATCGATTGCGATCGCGCCGGACGCCCTATCTCTAACCGTTTAGCGGCTACGGCCCGTCAAAGTTGAAAAGAGAGAAAAAATCCCAACTTTGAAGCGCTGTAGCGTCGGAACGCGTTGAGCTAGGGCGTCCTTCTTTCGCCTGTTTAGAACTCTCGTAGGGGTCCTTACGACGCGCCGATAAGCGAACGTCTAACTCTTCCCGTTAACGCGCAGCAGAAACGTCGCATTTTTTCTGACCAAAACGATGAAATTTTTTCGACCCGAAAAATCGAGGGTCGGAATTTCGGGTTTTGACCCGACCGGAACCTGGCCATATATGGGTGTATTACGCCTGAGAAATTTCAGCCCCGTAGCCCTAACCGTTTAGGAGATATGGACGTTTGAAAGTTGAGGGGTGCAAAACTCAACTCCTTAACGGAGCTCCGAATGGGGTCGAGTGATATATCAAAAGACGCGTATTTTCGCGTAGATTACGATAAAAAAGTTTACCTCTCTATCTCTAACCGTTAAGGAGAAAATCGCGTTTAAAGTTTCGAAATTTCCAAAAATGCTTAACTCCGAAACTTTGAAGCGCCGTAGCTCCTAAACGGTTATAGATAGAGGATCCCGGTTTGCGCCGTTCGAAAGTACGCGTCGAGATCTTTCAAATGAGCACCGAACGGTCGCGCTGCGACCACGCATAACCGAGATACGGAGATTCGGTCGAGAAATTTCGGTGAAATATCGAAGTCCGAAAATGACCGTTTTTATCATCCTATCCGGTAGATTTTTACGCGCCGAACAAGAATTTTTTAGCACGCTTCGATATCTCTAACCGTTTAAGAGATACGGGCGTTTGAAGTTTCGGGACTTTCGAAAAAACGCGAAAAATCGACCCCGAAAACGACATCTTTCGACGTTTTCTCGTGTCGCGCGTTAACGACGCCGTTCGGACGGACGAATTAGACGGTTTCGGATAGAAAAATGTCCGCGGAATCGATTGCGATCGCGCCGGACGCCCTATCTCTAACCGTTTAGCGGCTACGGCCCGTCAAAGTTGAAAAAGAGAGAAAAAAAATCCCAACTTTGAAGCGCTGTAGCGTCGGAACGCGTTGAGCTAGGGCGTCCTTCTTTCGCCTGTTTAGAACTCTCGTAGGGGTCCTTACGACGCGCCGATAAGCGAACGTCTAACTCTTCCCGTTAACGCGCAGCAGAAACGTCGCATTTTTTTCTGACCAAAACGATGAAATTTTTTCGACCCGAAAAATCGAGGGTCGGAATTTCGGGGTTTTGACCCGACCGGAACCTGGCCATATATGGGTGTATTACGCCTGAGAAATTTCAGCCCCGTAGCCCTAACCGTTTAGGAGATATGGACGTTTGAAAGTTGAGGGGTGCAAAACTCAACTCCTTAACGGAGCTCCGAATGGGGTCGAGTGATATATCAAAAGACGCGTATTTTCGCGTAGATTACGATAAAAAAAAGTTTGCCTCTCTATCTCTAACCGTTAAGGAGAAAATCGCGTTTAAAGTTTCGAAATTTCCAAAAATGCTTAACTCCGAAACTTTGAAGCGCCGTAGCTCCTAAACGGTTATAGATAGAGGATCCCGGTTTGCGCCGTTCGAAAGTACGCGTCGAGATCTTTCAAATGAGCACCGAACGGTCGCGCTGCGACCACGCATAACCGAGATACGGAGATTCGGTCGAGAAATTTCGGTGAAATATCGAAGTCCGAAAATGACCGTTTTATCATCCTATCCGGTAGATTTTTGCGCGCCGAACAAGAATTTTTTTAGCACGCTTCGATATCTCTAACCGTTTAAGAGATATGGGCGTTTGAAGTTTCGGGACTTTCGAAAAACGCGAAAAAATCGACCCCGAAAACGACATCTTTCGACGTTTTCTCGTGTCGCGCGTTAACGACGCCGTTCGGACGGACGAATTAGACGGTTTCGGATAGAAAAATGTCCGCGGAATCGATTGCGATCGCGCCGGACGCCCTATCTCTAACCGTTTAGCGGCTACGGCCCGTCAAAGTTGAAAAAGAGGGAAAAAAAATCCTAACTTTGAAGCGCTGTAGCGTCGGAACGCGTTGAGCTAGGGCGTCCTTCTTTCGCCTGTTTAGAACTCTCGTAGGGGTCCTTACGACGCGCCGATAAGCGAACGTCTAACTCTTCCCGTTAACGCGCAGCAGAAACGTCGCATTTTTTTCTGACCAAAACGATGAAATTTTTTCGACCCGAAAAATCGAGGGTCGGAATTTCGGGGTTTTGACCCGACCGGAACCTGGCCATATATGGGTGTATTACGCCTGAGAAATTTCAGCCCCGTAGCCCTAACCGTTTAGGAGATATGGACGTTTGAAAGTTGAGGGTGCAAAACTCAACTCCTTAACGGAGCTCCGAATGGGGTCGAGTGATATATCAAAAGACGCGTATTTTCGCGTAGATTACGATAAAAAAAAGTTTGCCTCTCTATCTCTAACCGTTAAGGAGAAAATCGCGTTTAAAGTTTCGAAATTTCCAAAAATGCTTAACTCCGAAACTTTGAAGCGCCGTAGCTCCTAAACGGTTATAGATAGAGGATCCCGGTTTGCGCCGTTCGAAAGTACGCGTCGAGATCTTTCAAATGAGCACCGAACGGTCGCGCTGCGACCACGCATAACCGAGATACGGAGATTCGGTCGAGAAATTTCGGTGAAATATCGAAGTCCGAAAATGACCGTTTTATCATCCTATCCGGTAGATTTTACGCGCCGAACAAGAATTTTTTAGCACGCTTCGATATCTCTAACCGTTTAAGAGATACGGGCGTTTGAAGTTTCGGGACTTTCGAAAAAACGCGAAAAATCGACCCCGAAAACGACATCTTTCGACGTTTTCTCGTGTCGCGCGTTAACGACGCCGTTCGGACGGACGAATTAGACGGTTTCAGATAGAAAAATGTCCGCGGAAGCGATTGCGATCGCGCCGGACGCCCTATCTCTAACCGTTTAGCGGCTACGGCCCGTCAAAGTTGAAAAAGAGAGAAAAAAAATCCCACCTTTGAAGCGCTGTAGCGTCGGAACGCGTTGAGCTAGGGCGTCCTTCTTTCGCCTGTTTAGAACTCTCGTAGGGTCCTTACGACGCGCCGATAAGCGAACGTCTAACTCTTCCCGTTAACGCGCAGCAGAAACGTCGCATTTTTCTGACCAAAACGATGAAATTTTTCGACCCGAAAAATCGAGGTCGGAATTTCGGGTTTTGACCCGACCGGAACCTGGCCATATATGGGTGTATTACGCCTGAGAAATTTCAGCCCCGTAGCCCTAACCGTTTAGGAGATATGGACGTTTGAAAGTTGAGGGGTGCAAAACTCAACTCCTTAACGGAGCTCCGAATGGGGTCGAGTGATATATCAAAAGACGCGTATTTTCGCGTAGATTACGATAAAAAAGTTTGCCTCTCTATCTCTAACCGTTAAGGAGAAAATCGCGTTTAAAGTTTCGAAATTTCCAAAAATGCTTAACTCCGAAACTTTGAAGCGCCGTAGCTCCTAAACGGTTATAGATAGAGGATCCCGGTTTGCGCCGTTCGAAAGTACGCGTCGAGATCTTTCAAATGAGCACCGAACGGTCGCGCTGCGACCACGCATAACCGAGATACGGAGATTCGGTCGAGAAATTTCGGTGAAATATCGAAGTCCGAAAATGACCGTTTTTATCATCCTATCCGGTAGATTTTTACGCGCCGAACAAGAATTTTTTAGCACGCTTCGATATCTCTAACCGTTTAAGAGATACGGGCGTTTGAAGTTTCAGGACTTTCGAAAAAACGCGAAAATCGACCCCGAAAACGACATCTTTCGACGTTTTCTCGTGTCGCGCGTTAACGACGCCGTTCGGACGGACGAATTAGACGGTTTCGGATAGAAAAATGTCCGCGGAATCGATTGCGATCGCGCCGGACGCCCTATCTCTAACCGTTTAGCGGCTACGGCCCGTCAAAGTTGAAAAAGAGAGAAAAAAAAATCCCAAGTTTGAAGCGCTTTCGCGTCGGAACGCGTTGAGCTAGGGCGTCCTTCTTTCGCCTGTTTAGAACTCTCGTAGGGTCCTTACGACGCGCCGATAAGCGAACGTCTAACTCTTCCCGTTAACGCGCAGCAGAAACGTCGCATTTTTTTCTGACCAAAACGATGAAATTTTTTCGACCCGAAAAATCGAGGGTCGGAATTTCGGGGTTTTGATCCGACCGGAACCTGGCCATGTATGGGTGTATTACGCCTGAGAAATTTCAGCCCCGTAGCCCTAACCGTTTAGGAGATATGGACGTTTGAAAGTTGAGGGGGTGCAAAACTCAACTCCTTAACGGAGCTCCGAATGGGGTCGAGTGATATATCAAAAGACGCGTACTTTCGCGTAGATTACGATAAAAAAAAGTTTGCCTCTCTATCTCTAACCGTTAAGGAGAAAATCGCGTTTAAAGTTTCGAAATTTCCAAAAATGCTTAACTCCGAAACTTTGAAGCGCCGTAGCTCCTAAACGGTTATAGATAGAGGATCCCGGTTTGCGCCGTTCGAAAGTACGCGTCGAGATCTTTCAAATGAGCACCGAACGGTCGCGCTGCGACCACGCATAGCCGAGATACGGAGATTCGGTCGAGAAATTTCGGTGAAATATCGAAGTCCGAAAATGACCGTTTTATCATCCTATCCGGTAGATTTTTACGCGCCGAACAAGAATTTTTTAGCACGCTTCGATATCTCTAACCGTTTAAGAGATACGGGCGTTTGAAGTTTCAGGACTTTCGAAAAAACGCGAAAAATCGACCCCGAAAACGACATCTTTCGACGTTTTCTCGTGTCGCGCGTTAACGACGCCGTTCGGACGGACGAATTAGACGGTTTCGGATAGAAAAATGTCCGCGGAATCGATTGCGATCGCGCCGGACGCCCTATCTCTAACCGTTTAGCGGCTACGGCCCGTAAAAGTTGAAAAAGAGAGAAAAATCCCAACTTTGAAGCGCTGTAGCGTCGGAACGCGTTGAGCTAGGGCGTCCTTCTTTCGCCTGTTTAGAACTCTCGTAGGGGTCCTTACGACGCGCCGATAAGCGAACGTCTAACTCTTCCCGTTAACGCGCAGCAGAAACGTCGCATTTTTTTCTGACCAAAACGATGAAATTTTTTCGACCCGAAAAATCGAGGGTCGGAATTTCGGGTTTTGACCCGACCGGAACCTGGCCATATATGGGTGTATTACGCCTGAGAAATTTCAGCCCCGTAGTCCTAACCGTTTAGGAGATCTGGACGTTTGAAAGTTGAGGGGTGCAAAACTCAACTCCTTAACGGAGCTCCGAATGGGGTCGACTGATATATCAAAAGACGCATATTTTCGCGTAGATTACGATAAAAAAGTTTGCCTCTCTATCTCTAACCGTTAAGGAGAAAATCGCGTTTAAAGTTTCGAAATTTCCAAAAATGCTTAACTCCGAAACTTTGAAGCGCCGTAGCTCCGACACGGTTATAGATAGAGGATCCCGGTTTGCGCCGTTCGAACGGACGCGTCGAGATTTTTCAACTGAGCACAGAACGGTCGCGCTGCGACCACGCATAACCGAGATACGGAGATTCGGTCGAGAAATTTCGGTGAAATATCGAAGTCCGAAAATGACCGTTTTATCATCCTATCCGGTAGATTTTACGCGCCGAACAAGAATTTTTAGCACGCTTCGATATCTCTAACCGTTTAAGAGATACGGGCGTTTGAAGTTTCAGGACTTTCGAAAAAACGCGAAAAAATCGACCCCGAAAACGACATCTTTCGACGTTTTCTCGTGTCGCGCGTTAACGACGCCGTTCGGACGGACGAATTAGACGGTTTCGGATAGAAAAATGTCCGCGGAATCGATTGCGATCGCGCCGGACGCCCTATCTCTAACCGTTTAGCGGCTACGGCCCGTCAAAGTTGAAAAAGAGAGAAAAAAAATCCCAACTTTGAAGCGCTGTAGCGTCGGAACGCGTTGAGCTAGGGCGTCCTTCTTTCGCCTGTTTAGAACTCTCGTAGGGGTCCTTACGACGCGCCGATAAGCGAACGTCTAACTCTTCCCGTTAACGCGCAGCAGAAACGTCGCATTTTTTTCTGACCAAAACGATGAAATTTTTTCGACCCGAAAAATCGAGGGTCGGAATTTCGGGGTTTTGACCCGACCGGAACCTGGCCATATATGGGTGTATTACGCCTGAGAAATTTCAGCCCCGTAGCCCTAACCGTTTAGGAGATATGGACGTTTGAAAGTTGAGGGGTGCAAAACTCAACTCCTTAACGGAGCTCCGAATGGGGTCGAGTGATATATCAAAAGACGCGTATTTTCGCGTAGATTACGATAAAAAAGTTTGCCTCTCTATCTCTAACCGTTAAGGAGAAAATCGCGTTTAAAGTTTCGAAATTTCCAAAAATGCTTAACTCCGAAACTTTGAAGCGCCGTAGCTCCTAAACGGTTATAGATAGAGGATCCCGGTTTGCGCCGTTCGAAAGTACGCGTCGAGATCTTTCAAATGAGCACCGAACGGTCGCGCTGCGACCACGCATAACCGAGATACGGAGATTCGGTCGAGAAATTTCGGTGAAATATCGAAGTCCGAAAATGACCGTTTTTATCATCCTATCCGGTAGATTTTTACGCGCCGAACAAGAATTTTTTAGCACGCTTCGATATCTCTAACCGTTTAAGAGATACGGGCGTTTGAAGTTTCGGGACTTTCGAAAAAACGCGAAAAATCGACCCCGAAAACGACATCTTTCGACGTTTTCTCGTGTCGCGCGTTAACGACGCCGTTCGGACGGACGAATTAGACGGTTTCGGATAGAAAAATGTCCGCGGAATCGATTGCGATCGCGCCGGACGCCCTATCTCTAACCGTTTAGCGGCTACGGCCCGTCAAAGTTGAAAAAGAGAGAAAAATCCCAACTTTGAAGCGCTGTAGCGTCGGAACGCGTTGAGCTAGGGCGTCCTTCTTTCGCCTGTTTAGAACTCTCGTAGGGGTCCTTACGACGCGCCGATAAGCGAACGTCTAACTCTTCCCGTTAACGCGCAGCAGAAACGTCGCATTTTTTCTGACCAAAACGATGAAATTTTTTCGACCCGAAAAATCGAGGGTCGGAATTTCGGGGTTTTGACCCGACCGGAACCTGGCCATATATGGGTGTATTACGCCTGAGAAATTTCAGCCCCGTAGCCCTAACCGTTTAGGAGATATGGACGTTTGAAAGTTGAGGTGCAAAACTCAACTCCTTAACGGAGCTCCGAATGGGGTCGAGTGATATATCAAAAGACGCGTATTTTCGCGTAGATTACGATAAAAAAAAGTTTGCCTCTCTATCTCTAACCGTTAAGGAGAAAATCGCGTTTAAAGTTTCGAAATTTCCAAAAATGCTTAACTCCGAAACTTTGAAGCGCCGTAGCTCCTAAACGGTTATAGATAGAGGATCCCGGTTTGCGCCGTTCGAAAGTACGCGTCGAGATCTTTCAAATGAGCACCGAACGGTCGCGCTGCGACCACGCATAACCGAGATACGGAGATTCGGTCGAGAAATTTCGGTGAAATATCGAAGTCCGAAAATGACCGTTTTATCATCCTATCCGGTAGATTTTTACGCGCCGAACAAGAATTTTTTAGCACGCTTCGATATCTCTAACCGTTTAAGAGATACGGGCGTTTGAAGTTTCGGGACTTTCGAAAAACGCGAAAAATCGACCCCGAAAACGACATCTTTCGACGTTTTCTCGTGTCGCGCGTTAACGACGCCGTTCGGACGGACGAATTAGACGGTTTCGGATAGAAAAATGTCCGCGGAATCGATTGCGATCGCGCCGGACGCCCTATCTCTAACCGTTTAGCGGCTACGGCCCGTCAAAGTTGAAAAAGAGAGAAAAAATCCCAACTTTGAAGCGCTGTAGCGTCGGAACGCGTTGAGCTAGGGCGTCCTTCTTTCGCCTGTTTAGAACTCTCGTAGGGTCCTTACGACGCGCCGATAAGCGAACGTCTAACTCTTCCCGTTAACGCGCAGCAGAAACGTCGCATTTTTCTGACCAAAACGATGAAATTTTTTCGACCCGAAAAATCGAGGGTCGGAATTTCGGGGTTTTGACCCGACCGGAACCTGGCCATATATGGGTGTATTACGCCTGAGAAATTTCAGCCCCGTAGCCCTAACCGTTTAGGAGATATGGACGTTTGAAAGTTGAGGGTGCAAAACTCAACTCCTTAACGGAGCTCGAATGGGGTCGAGTGATATATCAAAAGACGCGTATTTTCGCGTAGATTACGATAAAAAAGTTTGCCTCTCTATCTCTAACCGTTAAGGAGAAAATCGCGTTTAAAGTTTCGAAATTTCCAAAAATGCTTAACTCCGAAACTTTGAAGCGCCGTAGCTCCTAAACGGTTATAGATAGAGGATCCCGGTTTGCGCCGTTCGAAAGTACGCGTCGAGATCTTTCAAATGAGCACCGAACGGTCGCGCTGCGACCACGCATAACCGAGATACGGAGATTCGGTCGAGAAATTTCGGTGAAATATCGAAGTCCGAAAATGACCGTTTTTATCATCCTATCCGGTAGATTTTTACGCGCCGAACAAGAATTTTTTAGCACGCTTCGATATCTCTAACCGTTTAAGAGATACGGGCGTTTGAAGTTTCAGGACTTTCGAAAAAACGCGAAAAAATCGACCCGAAAACGACATCTTTCGACGTTTTCTCGTGTCGCGCGTTAACGACGCCGTTCGGACGGACGAATTAGACGGTTTCGGATAGAAAAATGTCCGCGGAATCGATTGCGATCGCGCCGGACGCCCTATCTCTAACCGTTTAGCGGCTACGGCCCGTCAAAGTTGAAAAAGAGAGAAAAAAAATCCCAACTTTGAAGCGCTGTAGCGTCGGAACGCGTTGAGCTAGGGCGTCCTTCTTTCGCCTGTTTAGAACTCTCGTAGGGGTCCTTACGACGCGCCGATAAGCGAACGTCTAACTCTTCCCGTTAACGCGCAGCAGAAACGTCGCATTTTTCTGACCAAAACGATGAAATTTTTTCGACCCGAAAAATCGAGGGTCGGAATTTCGGGGTTTTGACCCGACCGGAACCTGGCCATATATGGGTGTATTACGCCTGAGAAATTTCAGCCCCGTAGCCCTAACCGTTTAGAAGATATGGACGTTTGAAAGTTGAGGGTGCAAAACTCAACTCCTTCACGGAGCTCCGAATGGGGTCGAGTGATATATCAAAAGACGCGTATTTTCGCGTAGATTACGATAAAAAAAAGTTTGCCTCTCTATCTCTAACCGTTAAGGAGAAAATCGCGTTTAAAGTTTCGAAATTTCCAAAAATGCTTAACTCCGAAACTTTGAAGCGCCGTAGCTCCTAAACGGTTATAGATAGAGGATCCCGGTTTGCGCCGTTCGAAAGTACGCGTCGAGATCTTTCAAATGAGCACCGAACGGTCGCGCTGCGACCACGCATAACCGAGATACGGAGATTCGGTCGAGAAATTTCGGTGAAATATCGAAGTCCGAAAATGACCGTTTTATCATCCTATCCGGTAGATTTTTACGCGCCGAACAAGAATTTTTAGCACGCTTCGATATCTCTAACCGTTTAAGAGATACGGGCGTTTGAAGTTTCGGGACTTTCGAAAAACGCGAAAAAATCGACCCGAAAACGACATCTTTCGACGTTTTCTCGTGTCGCGCGTTAACGACGCCGTTCGGACGGACGAATTAGACGGTTTCGGATAGAAAAATGTCCGCGGAATCGATTGCGATCGCGCCGGACGCCCTATCTCTAACCGTTTAGCGGCTACGGCCCGTCAAAGTTGAAAAGAGAGAAAAAATCCCAACTTTGAAGCGCTGTAGCGTCGGAACGCGTTGAGCTAGGGCGTCCTTCTTTCGCCTGTTTAGAACTCTCGTAGGGTCCTTACGACGCGCCGATAAGCGAACGTCTAACTCTTCCCGTTAACGCGCAGCAGAAACGTCGCATTTTTTCTGACCAAAACGATGAAATTTTTTCGACCCGAAAAATCGAGGGTCGGAATTTCGGGGTTTTGACCCGACCGGAACCTGGCCATATATGGGTGTATTACGCCTGAGAAATTTCAGCCCCGTAGCCCTAACCGTTTAGGAGATATGGACGTTTGAAAGTTGAGGGGGTGCAAAACTCAACTCCTTAACGGAGCTCCGAATGGGGTCGAGTGATATATCAAAAGACGCGTATTTTCGCGTAGATTACGATAAAAAAAAGTTTGCCTCTCTATCTCTAACCGTTAAGGAGAAAATCGCGTTTAAAGTTTCGAAATTTCCAAAAATGCTTAACTCCGAAACTTTGAAGCGCCGTAGCTCCTAAACGGTTATAGATAGAGGATCCCGGTTTGCGCCGTTCGAAAGTACGCGTCGAGATCTTTCAAATGAGCACCGAACGGTCGCGCTGCGACCACGCATAACCGAGATACGGAGATTCGGTCGAGAAATTTCGGTGAAATATCGAAGTCCGAAAATGACCGTTTTTATCATCCTATCCGGTAGATTTTTACGCGCCGAACAAGAATTTTTTTAGCACGCTTCGATATCTCTAACCGTTTAAGAGATACGGGCGTTTGAAGTTTCGGGACTTTCGAAAAAACGCGAAAAAATCGACCCCGAAAACGACATCTTTCGACGTTTTCTCGTGTCGCGCGTTAACGACGCCGTTCGGACGGACGAATTAGACGGTTTCGGATAGAAAAATGTCCGCGGAATCGATTGCGATCGCGCCGGACGCCCTATCTCTAACCGTTTAGCGGCTACGGCCCGTCAAAGTTGAAAAAGAGAGAAAAAAAATCCCAACTTTGAAGCGCTGTAGCGTCGGAACGCGTTGAGCTAGGGCGTCCTTCTTTCGCCTGTTTAGAACTCTCGTAGGGTCCTTACGACGCGCCGATAAGCGAACGTCTAACTCTTCCCGTTAACGCGCAGCAGAAACGTCGCATTTTTCTGACCAAAACGATGAAATTTTTTCGACCCGAAAAATCGAGGGTCGGAATTTCGGGGTTTTGATCCGACCGGAACCTGGCCATGTATGGGTGTATTACGCCTGAGAAATTTCAGCCCCGTAGCCCTAACCGTTTAGGAGATATGGACGTTTGAAAGTTGAGGGGTGCAAAACTCAACTCCTTAACGGAGCTCCGAATGGGGTCGAGTGATATATCAAAAGACGCGTATTTTCGCGTAGATTACGATAAAAAAGAGTTTGCCTCTCTATCTCTAACCGTTAAGGAGAAAATCGCGTTTAAAGTTTCGAAATTTCCAAAAATGCTTAACTCCGAAACTTTGAAGCGCCGTAGCTCCTAAACGGTTATAGATAGAGGATCCCGGTTTGCGCCGTTCGAAAGTACGCGTCGAGATCTTTCAAATGAGCACCGAACGGTCGCGCTGCGACCACGCATAACCGAGATACGGAGATTCGGTCGAGAAATTTCGGTGAAATATCGAAGTCCGAAAATGACCGTTTTTATCATCCTATCCGGTAGATTTTTACGCGCCGAACAAGAATTTTTTTAGCACGCTTCGATATCTCTAACCGTTTAAGAGATACGGGCGTTTGAAGTTTCAGGACTTTCGAAAAAACGCGAAAAAATCGACCCCGAAAACGACATCTTTCGACGTTTTCTCGTGTCGCGCGTTAACGACGCCGTTCGGACGGACGAATTAGACGGTTTCGGATAGAAAAATGTCCGCGGAATCGATTGCGATCGCGCCGGACGCCCTATCTCTAACCGTTTAGCGGCTACGGCCCGTCAAAGTTGAAAAGAGAGAAAAAATCCCAACTTTGAAGCGCTGTAGCGTCGGAACGCGTTGAGCTAGGGCGTCCTTCTTTCGCCTGTTTAGAACTCTCGTAGGGGTCCTTACGACGCGCCGATAAGCGAACGTCTAACTCTTCCCGTTAACGCGCAGCAGAAACGTCGCATTTTCTGACCAAAACGATGAAATTTTTTCGACCCGAAAAATCGAGGGTCGGAATTTCGGGGTTTTGACCCGACCGGAACCTGGCCATATATGGGTGTATTACGCCTGAGAAATTTCAGCCCCGTAGCCCTAACCGTTTAGGAGATATGGACGTTTGAAAGTTGAGGGGTGCAAAACTCAACTCCTTAACGGAGCTCCGAATGGGGTCGAGTGATATATCAAAAGACGCGTATTTTCGCGTAGATTACGATAAAAAAAAGTTTGCCTCTCTATCTCTAACCGTTAAGGAGAAAATCGCGTTTAAAGTTTCGAAATTTCCAAAAATGCTTAACTCCGAAACTTTGAAGCGCCGTAGCTCCTAAACGGTTATAGATAGAGGATCCCGGTTTGCGCCGTTCGAAAGTACGCGTCGAGATCTTTCAAATGAGCACCGAACGGTCGCGCTGCGACCACGCATAACCGAGATACGGAGATTCGGTCGAGAAATTTCGGTGAAATATCGAAGTCCGAAAATGACCGTTTTTATCATCCTATCCGGTAGATTTTTACGCGCCGAACAAGAATTTTTTTAGCACGCTTCGATATCTCTAACCGTTTAAGAGATACGGGCGTTTGAAGTTTCGGGACTTTCGAAAAAACGCGAAAAAATCGACCCCGAAAACGACATCTTTCGACGTTTTCTCGTGTCGCGCGTTAACGACGCCGTTCGGACGGACGAATTAGACGGTTTCGGATAGAAAAATGTCCGCGGAATCGATTGCGATCGCGCCGGACGCCCTATCTCTAACCGTTTAGCGGCTACGGCCCGTCAAAGTTGAAAAAGAGAGAAAAAAAATCCCAACTTTGAAGCGCTGTAGCGTCGGAACGCGTTGAGCTAGGGCGTCCTTCTTTCGCCTGTTTAGAACTCTCGTAGGGGTCCTTACGACGCGCCGATAAGCGAACGTCTAACTCTTCCCGTTAACGCGCAGCAGAAACGTCGCATTTTTTTCTGACCAAAACGATGAAATTTTTTCGACCCGAAAAATCGAGGGTCGGAATTTCGGGGTTTTGACCCGACCGGAACCTGGCCATATATGGGTGTATTACGCCTGAGAAATTTCAGCCCCGTAGCCCTAACCGTTTAGGAGATATGGACGTTTGAAAGTTGAGGGGGTGCAAAACTCAACTCCTTAACGGAGCTCCGAATGGGGTCGAGTGATATATCAAAAGACGCGTATTTTCGCGTAGATTACGATAAAAAAAAGTTTGCCTCTCTATCTCTAACCGTTAAGGAGAAAATCGCGTTTAAAGTTTCGAAATTTCCAAAAATGCTTAACTCCGAAACTTTGAAGCGCCGTAGCTCCTAAACGGTTATAGATAGAGGATCCCGGTTTGCGCCGTTCGAAAGTACGCGTCGAGATCTTTCAAATGAGCACCGAACGGTCGCGCTGCGACCACGCATAACCGAGATACGGAGATTCGGTCGAGAAATTTCGGTGAAATATCGAAGTCCGAAAATGACCGTTTTTATCATCCTATCCGGTAGATTTTACGCGCCGAACAAGAATTTTTTAGCACGCTTCGATATCTCTAACCGTTTAAGAGATACGGGCGTTTGAAGTTTCGGGACTTTCGAAAAAACGCGAAAAATCGACCCCGAAAACGACATCTTTCGACGTTTTCTCGTGTCGCGCGTTAACGACGCCGTTCGGACGGACGAATTAGACGGTTTCGGATAGAAAAATGTCCGCGGAATCGATTGCGATCGCGCCGGACGCCCTATCTCTAACCGTTTAGCGGCTACGGCCCGTCAAAGTTGAAAAAGAGAGAAAAAAAATCCCAACTTTGAAGCGCTGTAGCGTCGGAACGCGTTGAGCTAGGGCGTCCTTCTTTCGCCTGTTTAGAACTCTCGTAGGGGTCCTTACGACGCGCCGATAAGCGAACGTCTAACTCTTCCCGTTAACGCGCAGCAGAAACGTCGCATTTTTTTCTGACCAAAACGATGAAATTTTTTCGACCCGAAAAATCGAGGGTCAGAATTTCGGGTTTTGACCCGACCGGAACCTGGCCATATATGGGTGTATTACGCCTGAGAAATTTCAGCCCCGTAGCCCTAACCGTTTAGGAGATATGGACGTTTGAAAGTTGAGGGGGTGCAAAACTCAACTCCTTAACGGAGCTCCGAATGGGGTCGAGTGATATATCAAAAGACGCGTATTTTCGCGTAGATTACGATAAAAAAAAGTTTGCCTCTCTATCTCTAACCGTTAAGGAGAAAATCGCGTTTAAAGTTTCGAAATTTCCAAAAATGCTTAACTCCGAAACTTTGAAGCGCCGTAGCTCCTAAACGGTTATAGATAGAGGATCCCGGTTTGCGCCGTTCGAAAGTACGCGTCGAGATCTTTCAAATGAGCACCGAACGGTCGCGCTGCGACCACGCATAACCGAGATACGGAGATTCGGTCGAGAAATTTCGGTGAAATATCGAAGTCCGAAAATGACCGTTTTATCATCCTATCCGGTAGATTTTTACGCGCCGAACAAGAATTTTTTAGCACGCTTCGATATCTCTAACCGTTTAAGAGATACGGGCGTTTGAAGTTTCGGGACTTTCGAAAAACGCGAAAAATCGACCCCGAAAACGACATCTTTCGACGTTTTCTCGTGTCGCGCGTTAACGACGCCGTTCGGACGGACGAATTAGACGGTTTCGGATAGAAAAATGTCCGCGGAATCGATTGCGATCGCGCCGGACGCCCTATCTCTAACCATTTAGCGGCTACGGCCCGTCAAAGTTGAAAAGAGAGAAAAAATCCCAACTTTGAAGCGCTGTAGCGTCGGAACGCGTTGAGCTAGGGCGTCCTTCTTTCGCCTGTTTAGAACTCTCGTAGGGGTCCTTACGACGCGCCGATAAGCGAACGTCTAACTCTTCCCGTTAACGCGCAGCAGAAACGTCGCATTTTTCTGACCAAAACGATGAAATTTTTCGACCCGAAAAATCGAGGGTCGGAATTTCGGGGTTTTGACCCGACCGGAACCTGGCCATATATGGGTGTATTACGCCTGAGAAATTTCAGCCCCGTAGCCCTAACCGTTTAGGAGATATGGACGTTTGAAAGTTGAGGGGTGCAAAACTCAACTCCTTAACGGAGCTCCGAATGGGGTCGAGTGATATATCAAAAGACGCGTATTTTCGCGTAGATTACGATAAAAAAGTTTGCCTCTCTATCTCTAACCGTTAAGGAGAAAATCGCGTTTAAAGTTTCGAAATTTCCAAAAATGCTTAACTCCGAAACTTTGAAGCGCCGTAGCTCCTAAACGGTTATAGATAGAGGATCCCGGTTTGCGCCGTTCGGAAAGTACGCGTCGAGATCTTTCAAATGAGCACCGAACGGTCGCGCTGCGACCACGCATAACCGAGATACGGAGATTCGGTCGAGAAATTTCGGTGAAATATCGAAGTCCGAAAATGACCGTTTTATCATCCTATCCGGTAGATTTTTACGCGCCGAACAAGAATTTTTTAGCACGCTTCGATATCTCTAACCGTTTAAGAGATACGGGCGTTTGAAGTTTCGGGACTTTCGAAAAAACGCGAAAAATCGACCCCGAAAACGACATCTTTCGACGTTTTCTCGTGTCGCGCGTTAACGACGCCGTTCGGACGGACGAATTAGACGGTTTCAGATAGAAAAATGTCCGCGGAATCGATTGCGATCGCGCCGGACGCCCTATCTCTAACCGTTTAGCGGCTACGGCCCGTCAAAGATGAAAAAGAGAGAAAAAAAATCCAAAATTTGAAGCGATGTATCGTCGGAACGAGTTGAGCTAGGGCTTCCTTCTTTCTCCTGTTTAGAACTATCGTAGGGTCCTTACGACGCGCCGATAAGCGAACGTCTAACTCTTCCCGTTAACGCGCAGCAGAAACGTCGCATTTTTTTCTGACCAAAACGATGAAATTTTTTCGACCCGAAAAATCGAGGGTCGGAATTTCGGGGTTTTGACCCGACCGGAACCTGGCCATATATGGGTGTATTACGCCTGAGAAATTTCAGCCCCGTAGCCCTAACCGTTTAGGAGATATGGACGTTTGAAAGTTGACGGGGTGCAAAACTCAACTCCTTAACGGAGCTCCGCATGGGGTCGAGTGATATATCAAAAGACGCGTATTTTCGCGTAGATTACGATAAAAAAAAGTTTGCCTCTCTATCTCTAACCGTTAAGGAGAAAATCGCGTTTAAAGTTTCGAAATGTCCAAAAATGCTTAACTCCGAAACTTTGAAGCGCCGTAGCTCCTAAACGGTTATAGATAGAGGATCCCGGTTTGCGCCGTTCGAAAGTACGCGTCGAGATCTTTCAAATGAGCACCGAACGGTCGCGCTGCGACCACGCATAACCGAGATACGGAGATTCGGTCGAGAAATTTCGGTGAAATATCGAAGTCCGAAAATGACCGTTTTATCATCCTATCCGGTAGATTTTTACGCGCCGAACAAGAATTTTTTAGCACGCTTCGATATCTCTAACCGTTTAAGAGATACGGGCGTTTGAAGTTTCGGGACTTTCGAAAAAACGCGAAAAATCGACCCCGAAAACGACATCTTCCGACGTTTTCTCGTGTCGCGCGTTAACGACGCCGTTCGGACGGACGAATTAGACGGTTTCGGATAGAAAAATGTCCGCGGAATCGATTGCGATCGCGCCGGACGCCCTATCTCTAACCGTTTAGCGGCTACGGCCCGTCAAAGTTGAAAAGAGAGAAAAAATCCCAACTTTGAAGCGCTGTAGCGTCGGAACGCGTTGAGCTAGGGCGTCCTTCTTTCGCCTGTTTAGAACTCTCGTAGGGTCCTTACGACGCGCCGATAAGCGAACGTCTAACTCTTCCCGTTAACGCGCAGCAGAAACGTCGCATTTTTCTGACCAAAACGATGAAATTTTTTCGACCCGAAAAATCGAGGGTCGGAATTTCGGGGTTTTGACCCGACCGGAACCTGGCCATATATGGGTGTATTACGCCTGAGAAATTTCAGCCCCGTAGCCCTAACCGTTTAGGAGATATGGACGTTTGAAAGTTGAGGGTGCAAAACTCAACTCCTTAACGGAGCTCCGAATGGGGTCGAGTGATATATCAAAAGACGCGTATTTTCGCGTAGATTACGATAAAAAAAAGTTTGCCTCTCTATCTCTAACCGTTAAGGAGAAAATCGCGTTTAAAGTTTCGAAATTTCCAAAAATGCTTAACTCCGAAACTTTGAAGCGCCGTAGCTCCTAAACGGTTATAGATAGAGGATCCCGGTTTGCGCCGTTCGAAAGTACGCGTCGAGATCTTTCAAATGAGCACCGAACGGTCGCGCTGCGACCACGCATAACCGAGATACGGAGATTCGGTCGAGAAATTTCGGTGAAATATCGAAGTCCGAAAATGACCGTTTTTATCATCCTATCCGGTAGATTTTTACGCGCCGAACAAGAATTTTTTTAGCACGCTTCGATATCTCTAACCGTTTAAGAGATACGGGCGTTTGAAGTTTCGGGACTTTCGAAAAACGCGAAAAAAATCGACCCCGAAAACGACATCTTTCGACGTTTTCTCGTGTCGCGCGTTAACGACGCCGTTCGGACGGACGAATTAGACGGTTTCGGATAGAAAAATGTCCGCGGAATCGATTGCGATCGCGCCGGACGCCCTATCTCTAACCGTTTAGCGGCTACGGCCCGTCAAAGTTGAAAAAGAGAGAAAAAAAATCCCAACTTTGAAGCGCTGTAGCGTCGGAACGCGTTGAGCTAGGGCGTCCTTCTTTCGCCTGTTTAGAACTCTCGTAGGGGTCCTTACGACGCGCCGATAAGCGAACGTCTAACTCTTCCCGTTAACGCGCAGCAGAAACGTCGCATTTTTCTGACCAAAACGATGAAATTTTTTCGACCCGAAAAATCGAGGGTCGGAATTTCGGGGTTTTGACCCGACCGGAACCTGGCCATATATGGGTGTATTACGCCTGAGAAATTTCAGCCCCGTAGCCCTAACCGTTTAGGAGATATGGACGTTTGAAAGTTGAGGGGTGCAAAACTCAACTCCTTAACGGAGCTCCGAATGGGGTCGAGTGATATATCAAAAGACGCGTATTTTCGCGTAGATTACGATAAAAAAAAGTTTGCCTCTCTATCTCTAACCGTTAAGGAGAAAATCGCGTTTAAAGTTTCGAAATTTCCAAAAATGCTTAACTCCGAAACTTTGAAGCGCCGTAGCTCCTAAACGGTTATAGATAGAGGATCCCGGTTTGCGCCGTTCGAAAGTACGCGTCGAGATCTTTCAAATGAGCACCGAACGGTCGCGCTGCGACCACGCATAACCGAGATACGGAGATTCGGTCGAGAAATTTCGGTGAAATATCGAAGTCCGAAAATGACCGTTTTTATCATCCTATCCGGTAGATTTTTACGCGCCGAACAAGAATTTTTTTAGCACGCTTCGATATCTCTAACCGTTTAAGAGATACGGGCGTTTGAAGTTTCGGGACTTTCGAAAAAACGCGAAAAAATCGACCCCGAAAACGACATCTTTCGACGTTTTCTCGTGTCGCGCGTTAACGACGCCGTTCGGACGGACGAATTAGACGGTTTCGGATAGAAAAATGTCGAAAGAACGAAAAGAACCTACAATATACTACAGATATATAGAATGAGACACTTAAGAAAAAAAGTATGAACACAAACAAAAATAAAACATGACCAATAGTGAGGAACGACTAAATATACAGATTGAAGGAATAACCACACAACAAGTAAATGCGTTTCATTATCTAGGCGTACCGATACACTGGCAAAAATGATTTAGAAATTGATGAAAGAATTACAAAAGCAACCAAACTATACTAGACAATAAATAAGAACTTCACTACGAAAAAAGAAATATCACGAAGCGTCAAGATAACAGTATAGAAAGCAGTTTACAAATCTGTTCTAATATACGGTTACAAATCATGGATTCTTAATAATAGGCAAAAAAAAACAAAATTTAAGCTGCAGAAATGAGATATCTCAGGACAGAGAGGGATGTAACAAGAAAGGATACAATGAGAAACTCGCAAATATGAGAGGAACTAGAAATACCATCTATTCAAGAGCGACAACTAAATTGGGACATTTACAACAAATGGAGAACACTAGACCAGTAAAATTAATATATAAAGCGAAAGTACAGAATAAAAGAGAAAAGGAAGACCGCGGAAAGTATGGGACGACACTATTGGACACAGCATCCAGAAGAGAGGGAAAAACTGGGGAGAAGCTAAAATTTTGGCCAGCAACAGAAAATTATGGAAGAAATTTGTCTATAGTTCAGAGCAGAAATTTACTCACCAGACATCCTTACAGGTAAAAGGGTTTTCTGATATATATATATATATATATATATATATATATATATATATATATATATATATATATATATAATCAAGTCACTGCTGAAGAGATTGTAACTATGAATAGTGAATTACGGCAACTTCCAGAAGCGTATCAGAACAGCTGCTGAACAATGCATCGATTTAAGTGAAGGCCAAGAAATAAGTTTGTAATCTTTAGGTTTAGATAATAAATATAATGTTTCAGTGCATTTATAAACTATTTCATTATTCTTTTTCCGTTTCTATTCCGTACTCAGTGATTAATTGAAATGAGTCATTTGTACCTTCATCGGATTTAAATCCATTTCATTTTATTTTGTGGGAACACATGAGATATTTAGATGGCAGTGGAGATGAAATCAATAATGTCTACAACTTACAACAAGAACGTATTTAAATACCAGCCACAATGACACGTCAATCGAGTATACGAACCTAAGGGTAAATCAAGAACTCTTCGTTAAAATCCGTACAAAATATCATGACTTCATCATTTACTTAAAAGATATAAGGTTAAAGTATTAAAATCTTATGAATCAGAAATACATATAGCACAAACGTATGGTTACAATCCACGGTCCATGTGATAATAAGGAAAAACAGGAAGCAAAAAAGCAAGTGCTTAAAAAAAATTAGACGGTCGATCAAGAGAAAGGTCTAACGCATAAAGAATGACACGTGAAACACATACATGAGAGAATAAATTTATGAGTTTGGCAACGAAAACGAGTTTCCTTCAACTTAGCCGTACGAGAAGTGTAAACATAAAATGTGAACAAAATTTACCCTGCAAATGCAATAAAAACGTTCTATGGCACGGCTATAAACGAAGCTATTATCAGTGTTTCCGCATCCTAGCATTCGTAACAAAAGTAATCCCTTCGATAAGATATTTTTTATTTCAAACAAGTACAAACGAAAAATCTGATGATGTAATTCTTTGATTCGTTAAACTAAGTTTCTGATTTTCCAACACATCGTAAAAGAATGAAGGGAAAGGGCAGAGAGCAGCGAGACGTAAACTTCGTGGAAAATTTTCTATCGGCGTAATTGGATTGAGCGAATGAAATTCCACCGGTGTCGCGTGTGTATCCGAATTGAATTGTAAATCAAAGTGCATCGAATTTAGCGTAGAATCCGACCAAAAATTCACTTGACTTTGACGTCGATTCGCCTTGCACATATTCTAAAATACCTCGCAGTGCGTCAGTCCGTCCGGTATAACCGGCCAACTGAAGGCAATTACTCAATAGAGTCAACGTTGAGCATCACAATGGAATGTACTTACAATGCCGACTGGCTCTGGATATATGTTCGTATATAATCTCGGATTTTGCTTCGTTTCGCACGATGTCATGTTTACATAATTGTTGTAAATACAAAAGAGAGTATCTATACTCGTGGCGTACTATCTTTATGAATGGTTGCGAAAATATGTGTCTACATGTGTGCGCGGTTTAGCATGAATAATTCATCTCCTAGACACAAAGAATGTGTAAATAGAAAAATGCCAATTAGCATGCTATTGCAACACATTCTTCTTGTAATTATACCGAGTATAACTAAATGATCGTATTGTGGGATATTTTTGATATAATACTGTTTGCAAATAATTATAAATGTTAATCGAAATCAAGTGCGTATGATTACTATCTCTGCTATTATCCACGGAAACATATTTTTTCAATACTGATTAATTGGCCACAAAACGCATTGGAGAAAAAATTCGAACTTTCGTATCTTAACAAGACTAAGTGTATCTTCAAAATTTTTAGTGATGTCAATTGCGATATAAAAATTTTTATAAAACACGGTCTTATTGTAACAATGAAAGTTGTTTACAGAAATAATTATTTGACTCATCGAAAATATTTTCACAGGTCATAAATAACCGTCACTACTGGAGAATAACTGGATATTGTATATAGACAGCATGCAAAAATGTTATCAAAACTTCTATATCGAATATCTTAAGCAGATGTGTACTAATCCAGGGAATATTTTTTTCGCATTTTAGTTAAAATACTTTTGCGTAGAAGTGAGCGCAACTCGGTTCCCCGCTGGAAATTTAGTACCCATTATTAACTAACCCAAATATTCACTAGGTTTACCTCATTGTTCGTTCTCAGAATTGGAAATCACACTAGAAAGAGGATGTGTTTTGATCATAGCATATATTCCAAGGAATGTAATAAAGATCTTGGAAAACATCCCAAGAGAAGACTTGTTACAATTGTTTCAGCGACTTTATAACCGTTTATTTGTTCACTCATTAAAACAAAAAATCAATTTCGGAATATCAAAGGTCTCTTCTGAGGTCACCTTTTTTCCTCAATTGGCGGCACATTCACACATCTAGATTGTGAGTTCATTGAGTTGGCATTCCGATAAAGAATGAGAGATGACTTATCTAACTCAATCCTGAGATTAGCAGTCTGAAACTACAGAAAGGGTTACGAATTCCTCTTCGAAACTGCTTGTTGCACATATAGCAATACTGTGTTGATGAGAGTAAACAGTTCTCGATTTTGAGGTGTCTCTAGGCTCTTTAGTTGAAACAATGGTCCCTGTTAGCATCGTGTAGATCAATAAAGGTCATAATGACGTCAAGTATTCTCTTAATTTTCTACACATCTCAAGCACACTATTTCTAGCCATAAGTGGCATAAATTAACAAATATTTCTTCTTAACTTCTGGCACATGGCTCATGTCGATAACCAGGCCTAGGTATTTGACTAACATGTTCCAGGGCAACTGTGCTGCGCCGATCTTTCTTTGCTTATCTTTGCCCGTTTTACATATGAAATGGGCGGTGACCCATTTGTTTTTGTTGATTTTAAGCCGACGGAGACCGGAATTTTTTGAATGCATTGTTTAAAACAATTTGCCAACAATTTTGTTTATATGACTTCCATCTTCAACAAAAAATAAACATCTTTTAATACACTTTGCAAAATAACTCCAAATAACAAGCGAAAACTGGTAGTTACAAGGTCTGTTCAGATAACAACCAAACAGTTTGAATTATGCACCAACAGAGAGATTCGGTGACGTGGAACTGCCAATATTGTCTCCCGATATGACCTCCCGCTTAATCAGATGTTTTCGGAGGAAAACTTCCATGGAAATGTTTCATCTTTTGAGTCAAGTTTACTTGTGGGTGTATACAATGTTATGAATGGTTTACACAATTCATCAATTAAAGATGACCCTCGAGCAGGAAGTTTCCCGACTTCTGCTGATGACAGGTGTGTGGTGCTTTCATATCGTCCTTTGACTTCCAGAGAATTTGCAAAAAGGGGTTAGCATCTCAATACGATATTTTTTTACCGAAAAATTGAACATCGATTTGTAGCAATGTTTGTTCTTCGTTCGATGACAGAAAAACAAGAAGAAACTCGAGTAGACGCTTTTCGGCACTAATGCAAACGATTATGAGACATGAGGCGAAAACTGGATTTACGACTATGTCATTGGTACAGAAGTTCATTACAACAAAGGATTTGCACGCCCAAAGCACGCTACTGCAGTTCCCTGCAGCCTTGTCGAAATGACGCTCAGTGTTTCTTGGATTTTGATGGAATTGTACATCGTGAAAGAAAGAAGACATAAGTTGTAGTAGGAAGCCTCATGATTCTTCTTCATCATGACTATACACTCGCTCAGTGTGTTTTGTCAATTCATTAATTTTGTGGTAAAAAACATATAACTAACTGTCCTTCTTCGGCGTCTACGCGCCAGACTTGGCTCCTTTCGATTTTTTCTTTGTCCCGAAATTAATAGCAATGTTGGAAAGATGCTGTTTTGACACCATTGAAAACATTAAAGCAAATTTATCACATACATTGAAGGACATCAAAGCTTTCCAGGACTATTGGGAGAGTATTTTGAAGAGGATTGAGACTAATAATCTGTAAGATTAATGATGAAAATTAAAATAAAGTTCGGTTATTTTAATAACAATCCCCGTATACATAGAGAAACACAAGCGGTCTAACCGAGAAGATTGGTAGAATCAAAGCCATATGTTAAAGAATTTACAATTTGAGGGTCGTGGAGAGAACTTGTGTATATTGATGTTACTTCTGTTATTATTTTATTTATTTCATATTTACCTCCACATTCTTACAACTTCTTAGATCTAACCATGTATTCTACAATTGTAAAATCAAGGAACAAATAAGTTGGATGCCCTAGAATTTCACTCTATTAGCAGTAAACGGACGGTGATTTCATAGACCTATTTGCACTGCATAGGCGAAACATACATACATTCATCGAAGTGAATGAATAGATGAATGGGTATTGTTACGTCAAGACTCCAAGATTCTAGACAGCAAGAACAATGCGTTCAGATTCGCTGATATGAATTATTTTTAGGTTAGTGCGGCGAAGTGTTTTAAATACCAGGTGAAACAATTCACGTAAGAACGTATGTGCATACATACATATATTTGCAACACATTTACATTACAAAAGAAAGTAAATATATGTACATATATACGCGACACAATTACCTAAAAGCTGTTATAAAAGATTTTTGATCATTCTACTTAAACGTACATATGTTGCGCAATCTCAAAAGACGACCGACCCATTGCACATCAAACATCTACAGTATCGATAAAATGGATCGCAACCCTTCAAAATTTTAGTTAACCTTTCAGTTAAATAATTTCTATAAATGTACAATGTCTTGCGAGCTTATCTCCATTTTAGCTAATACATCATATTTGTACAAAAATACAATTCCTATTTAAGTAAAGACATCACTTAAAATTTGAAATAAGATTTATTCCTAATAACGTTTAAGTAATACTTAGTGAGACCTCCATTATTTTTAGTAACAACTGACATGGAATTTACCAAAGTTTCTACCAAAATGCCTTCAGTTGATATTTTTTTGGCCGCTTCTAATGGTTGTTGCTTTGTTTTTGGTTTGTTTCAAGCAATTCGTTTTGAAATAATGTTCAAGGGGTTTAAATCGAAGATGTTTCCAATCCAGGAAAAGATGTTTTCTGAATAATCTTTTACCTACGATGACAAATCAGTGTTAGTGATATAAATATTAAATTAAACTAATTATTTAAAATGACTTTGTAACCTACAGCTTTCCCGGATTTGTCCTGAATGGTAAAATTATCTGACCTTTTGCTGGAGAAACACCCCTAAAACATTACACTTATTGAAAATTTCAGTTTCTTAAGGCAATCGTCTAAAAATTACTTTCCTGTAGGACGACGACAAATTGGATGTCATCTGGTTTGAACACATTAAATTTGGTTCGTCAGAGGAAATTACATTTCTCCACCGCTCAACAGATCAGTTTTGATGTTCACACAAATGACGTTGTTTTGATGTTTCGTTCCTTATTTTTTCTTTTTCTACATGAGTTTTCTGTCTGGTCGCCGTGCATGTAATCCTATTGAAGCGCCTAAGTCTATGGCTACGACCAGTTTCTACCACCATCTTGTCAATTACAAAGGATATTGTATTATTACTTAGAGATCTTTTCCAAGGTCAAGATGTTCCACTTTTAAGTACGTGTTGTCGCAAGTAGCTTATTTTAAAATAAGCCAATAATTCCTACATGCAGCCGTTGTCAATTTTTCTATTTGGATAGTATGATATGGTTCATTGTCTATTACAATAATACAATTTGGTTCTGAAAACAAAAGAATATTGGGCGTACATTCTGTAATTGCTTCGCTATTCATTTCTTTATAGTAATCTGAAGTTGTTTTGAAACCATAATCACTTCCAATATGTAATATAATAAATCGAGTTCTTTTTCGAGAAGGATGCTTTAATCCGATTGTTACTCCTTCAATAAGAGCTTGACCTCGCCGAAAGAATTGTTGTATCCCTCCGTATATTTTCTTTGTGTGGCCTGCATTCACCGAGGCTTCACCTAAATATTATATTTTCCTACTCTCTCGACGAAACTTCCTAATATTGGCAAGGTATCATCTGTATTAACGATGTACAAGAGAATCATAAGTTTACTTTGTTAGAAAATGAATACGTATTTATATTTAATATTTCAGTACATGTTGGCAACGTATTTCGCAAAAAGAAAAAAGGTACATGCGAATTGGAGACTTTTCAACTTCATTCAAAGTATCATAGGAGGTTTTGCATATCAGTAGCCTTTGCTCATTGTCGGTGCACTTCTTTAAAGGATAGTCCTACGATCTTGGCCTGTTAATCGTAAAGTAGCACTCTACAAGAATGGTTTTATATTTAAAATTGATCAAATACCTCCTCTCGTTAAATATTGCATTAACATGGCAGTCAGCGACATTTCATTTTATTCAATGAATACAGGATGTCCATGAAATAAAGTAAAAAAGTATGAAAAATGGAAGGATCTACTTTTATTAGACTAAGCTCCAAAATATTTTGCGGAAATTCCTACCTAGACGTGAGAAAAATATGATAAAGATACTTAAAATAAAAATGTCTTTATTATTCGCAGCCGAAATATTCATACGTAAGCATGTTATTGACTCCCACAATGCCGTTTGAAAGGTAGACATCGTTACCTTGTAGTTTATATGATTACATCTTTTCATTTTCCGTATTTTTTATTTTATTTGAAAGACACCCCGTATAAATACACCGTATCAAAGTATTTGAGTCATCACTCCGCCTTTTGGATACCCTTTCCTAAAGAACTCGTCTTTACTAATAGAAACCTTAGTCGAAGCTGGATTCCCAGCTCCCCACAGCATCTCAAGACACTCTTCAAGAGTTAGCTGCCAGCATAACTTTTGAAGAGTTTTCGGATTTTGTTCAAATTTATTAAACAGAACAAGCGTTTCATTCACACACCGGATCTAGTTTTAGATATGTTCCGATTCTCTCCAGTGGAACAAAAACCAAATCTCACTCAGTAAAAATAAGAAGAAATTGTTTTCTTTGTCGTAACCTACCTCAGCAACTGGCCAATAGTAATCGTAGAAATTATAAGCCTATCTTACCAAATGCTTTGGTTTTAAAGTAAATGGAGTGTAGGCAATAAATTTCCTGAACCTATGTACGTAATAATCCTCTTATTGATTTTTTAGAGATGTTGCTGTTCATTCGGTCAATACTGTATATATTGCAATACTGTTGCATTCAGGCACTGAATTTTCATTGACAAATTAAACTTGGTAACTTTTCCTCAACAATTGCTTTTCTAATTTTATTTTAGTATGTTTATTACGAGTACAAATAATACTTACTATTGAAATTATTTTTAGGATTAGCTGTAATTTACATTTCTCTCTTCTAAAATTGTACTAGCCATGAATCAGTATTTTCCTGACGTTTTAAAACGCATATCTAAAAATATGCGGTCGCGTGTACAGCTTCGTAATAATCAATCATTATTCACACATAAAATATTTCTAAATGTAAATCGCAAGTAAAACTTTCAATTACAATTCGCAAGCGTTATGCTAAAAGAAAAGTCTTGAAATTGCTGTGGGATGAACTTTTAATCGTCCAACTATTTTTTTTAGATATTAAGAAAATAACCGCAGCTTATGGTAATAAAGTTCAAAAACTATATAACACGTATAGTCTCGTGAACATGTATAATGAAACAAATTACAATATGATCATAAACAAATGTAATTGAGAGAGCTCTGTTCTTTTTCATTATTTTTATTTTGAACTTGTCACAACTATATTTGACAGTTAAATCTTGCTTAAATAATATCAATATTGACAATATTTATGCAAATAAGTTTTTGTTTAAAGCATAAAGGGCTAATGTGGTAATCTAAATCAATAATAATAATACTTTAAAACTTATACGATGTGTCAACAAACATCAAATGTCATTTGAATTCTCAAACTTGTCAATAATGGTCAAACGTAATTTAAGGTTTCCATCCTGGTTTAATCCTCAGATGAAGTTGTAACCAATACAAAAAATAATTTAAAGAAAAACATGACCCTCCCCATTACGTTCCTTTATGATCATATTGTATTTGTACTAGTGGGATATTTACTGAATACGGATAAACGTCAACCATCGATCTCCTCTAATTAGTACGTGAATGTATTTAAACAAACGTGAATAACGGTCTTGCTTATCAAACCGACTCTGCT
This sequence comes from Trypoxylus dichotomus, assembly GCA_023509865.1. Taxonomy (NCBI): domain Eukaryota; kingdom Metazoa; phylum Arthropoda; class Insecta; order Coleoptera; family Scarabaeidae; genus Trypoxylus; species Trypoxylus dichotomus. The sequence continues at coordinate 74,895,489 of CM042074.1, read as the reverse complement.
CAAATAAACTAATTCTAAAGGAGACAAAATGAAAAACCTGAATAACTTTAGTTAATAAAGCACTAATACATAAAGATTAGATTAATATTAACAATTAAACTCAAAAACCTACAGATTCAATGGTGATACCGAATTTATTTTTTCCCGCTTCATTGTGGGTTCCAAAGTATTCTGCCTGTAACTTTGCCAACAAGTTAGATCGGGATACTAACCTTAAAGTACGTCAAATTATTTATTCTAGAATCCATGATTCACAGACAAGCTAAGCTGTTCCGGATAGCATTTAAAGCACAGAAAGTTTGTTTGTTACAAAAGAAAAGATAAAATGATCTTTAGCATTAAATGGGTTGTTAGTTGTTAAATGTATAAAACTCCGTGTACTTCAGAAAATACATTAAACAAAAGAAAACACAGATTGCAAGGATTGTATTGTTGTAAAATTCACAGATATCGAAGTAAACTCCACACCACACAAATTAATATTTATTCTGAACGCAGCGTTTCAAGAGGACATGGACTTTCATTACCAACCAAGTTAACAATTCGGTTGACAATGAGAGTGCTCTTGCTGCGTTCCGAGTAAATAATTAATTTGGATTGTGTGGAGTCTACTACGATAACTGTGTATTTGAAGCATATTAGAGATGTCTTTGGAAAGTATATATTTATTAATTACTACATATAAGACTACGTTAATGTTCTAATTAAGTTCTTCATGTGTATTTAATCGATTAAATTTGTCTTCAAAATAAGCTAAATAGAATGAATTGTCACTAAACGGACCACTAAAAATAAAACAGACATGAGTGAAATTTACTTTCGATAGCAACATATACACTATCGGCCAGAAGTGTTTACCGACTCTTGAAACATTACAAAAACAAATCAAAAGCTAATTATAAAATAAATCTTTATTCTGTACTTATATAGAGTACTCTGGCCTTATCAATTTGCTAACAAAGATAATCATAAATTAACTTAAACTTACGATTATGTCCACCTTTCGCTTTTATTACTGCCCTACACTCGGCATTCTCTCTAGTAGCCTTGCTAGTGTTAGAGGCTCTATTTTCTTTCACGTATTCTATAGTTCGACGCAAACTACTGTTGTCGAATGTGGAGCAGATAAACGTACCTGGTCCGCAAAAAGGCTAACTCGATACTTTAATGCCATTACGTACACACAGAACATTACAGATGAATTGTAATCTATTTCGCACTTACAGTTTAATAATACAAATATTTTGATAGGTATCAAAAAATAGTTTCTTTGACTAATCTCCAATTATGCAAGTGGGTAAAACACTTATGGCCGGTAATGTACATATTTCGATACAAATCTAAATTCGCGACTTAATCCACGGACATGAGGGGAAACCACCTCAATTTATAACCATATTGAAAAAGTGTGAAGATGATACTTTAGTATTATCAAGATGTAATTTAGAATAATGTATAACTTTGAGTCCTATTTTCCGCCTATTTTGAAACAATCAATTTCGACGGCCTTACGCTGATTATGATCGGTAAATTTTTGGTGAGCTAACCGGTATATATATTTTTTAATTATAGCTTTTGATAAAAGACAAACAAATTAAAAGCTGAAATCATTTTCATAAAGTACTTCAGTCCTCAATAATTGTAATCATATATAACCTTATCTGACAGATACATTTTATGAACTCCGAGTACTTTCAACGACTCCCTAGTTTATGATAACTGGTTGAATATTTACTTTAGATATGTCTTTTATGAGTAATACACCACGAAATAAAGTAATCTATTTACATATCTGTTTGGTCGAGGAACTGAGAATGTATGACATATGCATGTTCCGGTGCAGAGCTTTCACCTTTTAACTTAAAATTTATGCATGAAATATACAACATTTAAATAATGGAATATAGCCAAAATAAACTTGTCGTTATCTTAGTATGCAGAGTATAATGTATTTTATGTTTGTGAATGATCGTAAATTTACATAATATTAGTCACAGATGACCAACGTAAAAATGTTAAATAAATTCCGCGTTTTCCTATCTAACCTTCGAAAGACACTTTCAATTTTCTCCATCAACGTTGTAGTCGATTCTTATCAATCAGATTTACCTTGAATTGTAAATTTTTGCATCATTTTCTTGTTTATCGTGTAGCAACCGGAAGATTGAGTATGCTTCCAGGAATTGTTAGTAATTATAGGAAGCAAAAACGATAAATTTTATCTTTCAATTGACTAGTCAGTATGTACATGTTTCTCTTTGATTAATTAGAATATTTTGCAATACAATAGACATTCCGTTTGCAGGATACAAATAAAGGATACAAATAAATTGTTATGCAAGTATCAAGAACGTATTATACCTGTATGCAATACATGGTTGATGAATAATTTACGTATGTATATCGGATTACAAAAGAAATTGTTCTCATGCAAAACTAACCAAAACAAACAAAATTCCATTTCCATTATTTTTTTTAATTCAATAAGGTACATTTTAGCAAATATTTTTTTTGTTGTCTGTAGTTACTCGGCCAAAAACAGCGGATACAGCCGAAAGGCAATTATTCACGACTACGATATTGATGATCACTTTTGACCTTGCTATTCTGGCTTCTTTAATATCCAGTTGTAAGTGTTTATGCATACTTTATAGATACCTATTAAACAAGCATTACTGTTGCTCTTTTCAAAACTTATTTTCAAGTATTATTATAAACTTGTCTGCTCTTGAATCTTGCATTGTCACGTATTAATTCAGCGTAATTTTCTAATGCTACAATTTTTCCTTCACAACAATTCTAAAATAATTATAATGTGCATAGTCTCAACAATCATTCTCAAAAATAAGTACTTAAATTTCTACATAATAAAAAAGAAAGAAATAAATTTATTAAGTACATTTGAAATGATGGCCAGATGCTAATACTTGATAGGTAGTATTTCAACGGTGATTAGAATTTGCACATTTCCTGAAAGAATAAAATTATTTCATTAATTACGCTTTAGACAACAATACTTAAATATTAACATCTAGAACGCAATCTTGAACTTAGAAGAACCAGTCTATTCCTGCAGTATTTTGTGCAAATATCGGTTACCCCACTCTGTTACTTCAGTTGTTAGTAAGCCTTTAAACTATTTATAGATGTTAATTTAGACTCATATCTAAAGTTGGCATGTCCTCCTGCGGGTCAGGTTCGCATTGAGTACGGGACGCCCCTATCAGTGTAATATAATAAAACGGATGAAGCGTAGAATTATAAGTTAGTACCGAGCAGATCTTTATATAAAGTGGACGTGGAAATTGGGAAAATATAGCCATTAGGGGGCTCAGTGCGAAAGCTTGTTGATGAATTTCCCGATTTATATTATAATAAGCAACCGTTTCATGATTTCTGGAATAAATACAATCCCAAGTGGCAGCTACTATTCTGGGGAGCCTTATAGAACCATATGCCAACCGTGCATAGCGACATCAAAAGTGTGATCAAAGCTACAGTAAATAATATACAGCTGTGATTATGTGTTGACGAAACGACAGATCGAAAAAAAACATGTATTTTGAACATTGTAGTGTGTGTTTTAGACCATGCTAAAGCAACTTTTTCCCACTGTATTAGCTAGCAAAAGATTAGACAAGTGTACTGGCGAGGCAATTTTTTGTTGATGTTTGTGAGCGATGGTGCAGCGACAATGCGTAGTGTAGGTTGTTCTCTTAACGAAGATCGAGAGATTTTTACATGAGACGTATAAAGTTCTTGCTTTATACCTTGTAGCACAAAGTAGTCGACAATGTGATCCAGATATGGACGCATTAATATCAATGACAAAGGGAGTGCTTCTGAAATTTCTCAAACAAATTCCACAATTCCACAAACGGTGCTCTGGTGCGCCATCAGAGACAATTCTATGTATATATATAGGAGTACCTGACAATAAAAAATGTCAAAACACTGGGTTGTTGTTGGTGGAGTCAATGCAAATTATAAACGATGTACGCTCTCTACGATGTGCTACAGACGTAAAATACATGCGTGTTCTAAAAAGGTTCGAGAGTACTAAACAAAGATTTCGACTTTATCAGATTCAGACAAATTTGCGATGGCGCATGTATAGATCCGTTATCTACTTCTAAAGATTTTAATTATGCGTGTATTACATGTCGAGCGGTCTTTTCGTAATATAAAAACACCTATTCAGCACGGCGTACGTTGCTTTTAAATCAAATGTGGAAGCTTACGTCATGCTGTAGATTTTTGTCAGTTTTTCCACCTTGCACTTCGCAACAATAGCTGTGAATAACTTAAGTATGTTATTTATAAAATATAACACATTAGTGATATAAATAACGCATACCGCAGCCGTTTGTTCCTCCGCTCACCTTGCTATGATCCTGATACGCGGAAAAAATATCCCAACTCTAGTAATAATTCTAGAAAGTTAGCATACAAATATAGGCAATTGAAACAAAATAAAATATAAATCCAAAAACCAAAAGTTACAATCCAAAATGACTAACTTGTTGCAAGCTGCCTAAATACGACAAACGTCAATGGCCAACTCCCTCAGTCTCTTTCACCAAGAACAAGTAATTAACAACAATCAAGATAATACCCGAAGAGCGATGTTTCAATTTTGACATATGAGGGATTGTATGTTTTGTATATTTTATTGTTTAAAAGCGTTGGCAATTTAGCTTGTTTTTACGATAAAGCTCTGATAATATTATTAACTCATATCCTTTGTATTTTATATATGATTTTATTTTTCAATTAATCAATAATAAAGATACGCGCTTACTTGTATACTTTATCTCTAAATGTAGATAAAATTATACTATTCAAGTGGATAGCCTCCTTTATCCGGTTATACGGATCACTTATATAAATAGTCCGGATAAACTTAATAACTAAATATTGGTAGACATTCATTGTATTCTTGAAAGTACGTAGATGTGCACTTTTTCTGTATACTATTGAGTACTTTTTGCAATCAGGCTACAAGTTTTTTTATTAAAACTCCAAAATGCATTCGTGAGTTTAAACATGTTTGTCCGGGCATTCCTCAACCTCCACAGCCGGTATTGACGAGACGGGGAACGTGGCTTAAAGCTGCTTTATATTATGAGAAATGTTTACACATTATTAAATCTTGAACTTAAATTTAAATCCGTAAAAAGCTCAAGCAAAATCAGTAAACCAGCGACTGGTTTCATATACAGAAATTCATACTCAAATAAAGCAAATTTCTGAAAATTATTTAATTCTTTTAGATACTATTTTCACATTAGAGTACACCAAACTGTTATTAGCATCAAGCATTAGATATAAAAAGTAGTTTACCTCAAAGCCTCGTTAGGAAATGTAACATATTATATAGGAAGATTAACAATCGATAAATTGAATGCGGTTATAAATAAGAATCCCGATTTGCAAACTACAGTGCGTATAGTGAAGAGTTTAACTGAAAATCAAGAGTGGAAATATGATGCGAACGACCTTTTTAAATTCGCGAACATGACACCATTAGACACAGAACGCTCCTTTTCCAAATACACCAACATATTTTCACCTCTTCGTGGGAATATGGCTAAGTCAGCACTGGGAGGCATGCTAATGACACAATACTACAGCGAATTTTTCCGTCACTCTATATCAACAACACAATCAAACTAAAATAGTAAGTAATCACATTCATTATTTTTAATATTGATACTAACCAAGCCGTGCACTACTGCGAAAGCACTCATTCCTGCAGCTTTAAAAACAAAGCAAGTGATGTAAAATTCAAATTAGTTTTAAAATGCACTATACGAGGGTATTGTTGGTGCAAATTACACTCTAAATCTATCGAAATGCATTTGAAACGTATAACACAGGATGTTAGATTATTAGTATTAATATTTCTGTAGTTTTTATAATCGTCCCCATATATATGGTCGGTAGTGTAAGTGTTAAAGCATTCAACGCTTTATATACAGTAAAATATACTTTCATTTTAAATTGCATTAGTTACTTAACACATCATTTCATTATAAATGAAAAAACACTTTCTAATATCATTCGATCTTAGAAATTCATACTTGACAGGCTTCCAGTAACATGGATCGAGTGAAGTAGCCAATTAACAGGTATAATATTAATAATAATGTAATATAATATACCATATGTCATTAAGACTAAATCTTGATTGCATTAAGTGACTGGACTTGATAAATATTATGTAGAAAATTTTATTTGCTACTAATAAAATAGTGAGTCTAATGAAATTGAATTTTCGACGTTTTTATACCTCAGGTTACGGTTAATATAAAAGAGAAATTTAATTTTAATTAATATTATTAAATTCACTAATTTTAGAACTTATCGTCCTACAAACGTTTAGATAAGTGCGTCAAGGGGTCCTGAAATGTTAGATATTTTTTCTAATAAATGACAGAGTACTCCCTAAATAAAAGCGAAATTACGTGATGTACCTTATAAAAGTTATTCGAAGTTACGCCCATTTGCCTCAATTCAGAAGCGATGCGCTTCCATGCGCAACGATGCGTCGCAAGCTCTTGTACATACATCCTGTTGTGGAATTGCTGCTGTTTTGTTTTCAATATGTTGCTATTATTTTTGCACGTTATTAAATTAATTTCCGTTGCAAAATAAGTATTTCAGATGTCGCCATGAGCAAAAATTTACGGAAGAAAGAAATCAGAATAAACGGTTGCCGTGATTCAATTATAACTATCGGTAACCTACTAACGACAGTCATTTAAGCTAAGCGACCAGTCAGTAATAAGCAACAATAATGATACGATGTAAATTTTCTAATAATGGCTTTTGTTTCACGCCTAGTGTTCCCTATTAGGACCAAATGTTTATGGGTCTGATTCAAACCTTATTTTAGTTGAAATTTGGGATTAATTTCGTTCAAATTTTAATTTACCCTATATGCCTAAATGCTGACAAATGATGACTTCAACATCTTTTTCAAAAGTTCGTCTGATTCTACCAAATTTCATCCAAAATTTTCAAATTACACAGCGACTTCTACCTTCCTCCTGTCTGGTTTGATTCCAATATCTGGTATCCATATCTTATATGATTATAATTAGAGCGCACAAATTTGAAATAGCTTCCATAGGCTTGTGGTGAGACGCCCAATCGTCAGCAAATATATAGCGGTACAAGGGCTGTTTTTCTTTTTCAACCTCCGTTAGCGTCTGTAAGCAGTGACTGTGCATCCCTCCACTATATCTGCCACTTGCAACGTCACTGCACCATTTTCAGCTGAGTTGTAGGCACGTAAACATGGCTGCTGAAATTGATTCTCCTGCCAAGTGCGAGTTGCGTAGCGTAATTCGATTCCTTCAAGCAGCTGCTTATTGTCAGACTTTATAACGATTGCGGAGAACCACTTAAAACAAAAGAAGAGACATGCTGACTTCTGGAGTTCTTCTCATTCACACTACTGCTGTAACCCAACGACTTTTTGAACAATTTCGATGCGAAGGTTTTGAACACCCGGCGCATAGCCCTGACTTAGCACCAAGCGACTTCCATCTCTTTTGTGAATTGGAAATGTGGCTAGAAGGACAGAGTCTCCAGAGTAGAAAGGAACTTCAAAACAACATCACGAACCATCTAAACTCACTGGCGGCAACATTTACACAGATATGAGAAATGCTTTAATCTTCACGGGGATTATGGAGAAAAGTAACCATGTTTGCACGTAACTTTTGGTAATAAATTCAGTTTGTTATTTACACTTGTGTTTCTTTTATGAGCTAGATTAAAAAAAAAACCCTCGTATAAACAAGTCTCTATCATCATATGAGTATTTCGTTGGATGCGATTTAATTTTATAGGTTTAGATACGTTGCGTTGATAACGATCAGTATTTCATACTGCATTTCTGCTCGTGGACTATCCAACAAAAAAAAAAAATCAAACAATTCCCAGACCTAAAATACGATAATGCCGAAAAAGTTTGTTTAATGCGTGATACTCCATTATACAATACAAAAACACAATTTAATATATGATAGATTTTATTTATAGTATTAGATAAAATACAATCTTCACTTTAACAAATCAATATTAAAAAAATATTCACCATCTGCGCGCGAAAAAGGAGAACGCTTTAGAAAATAGAAAAATATTAAGCTGTGAGTGCAGATTCTAAAAACAAAATCATTATTACACTTTAACCTCTTCAATAATCACCTGTACTAGCAAAGCTATTCGCAGTGATATCTAATACACTAGAAAAATTTCGAATTTGACATCAACCACGTGGTGATGTTTTGTTACTGATGTCGACACGTCAAAGCTTTGTACGAGACATTATCTTAAGTGCTCTAGCTTACTGCATGTAACGTGTCTGTTAACATACGTTAAATCTGGTAGCAGAAATTTTTCGCACACATTACTGAGATATAGATTACAAGGTGCTCCAAAAGTCCTTTTCAAAATAAAAGAATATAATAAAATAATAAATAATGACTAAATGTTTATTTTTTTAAATGCAAATTTTGGGAATTTATTTCTATGCTTCTTATGCTTTAGCCGCCATTTTTCTTCGAATATTCGGAGTTAATCCATTCAGAGAGAGTGAAGAGTGTTACTATATAATTTTATTTAAAGTAACCCCATAGAAAAAAATTCATTGGTGCCGACCAGTTTATGTTACCGCGTCCGAATATCAATTTTCCAGGAAAATTTGACGAACAACTGTAAAGACACGTGTGGCATGTGAAATGTCGCTCCACTTTGTTGAAACCAACCGATTAAAACCCTTTAAAATTTTGCAAGGTTGACGTAGAAAATGTTGTTAATTATCTCCACATATCACTTGGAATTTACGGTTACTGTACTTCTGCCATCTTCAAAATAGTACAGGCCGTGAAGTGAAGTGGCCTCTCATGCTTCTGTTTTGGATTTGTTGAACCCCCCATAGCGGCACTTCTGCCTGCCCTACAGTCATTAAGGTGAAAATGCGCCTAATCTGCGAAGTTTTTGTAAAACTCGTACTTCTTTCGCCATTAGGGTGATAATAACACTTAAGAGTTTATACATAGTGAAAGTTGGATTCAGAGATGGAAAACACGTTAGAGGAAACATCATTGGCAAATGCTAAACCTGTTAAAAATTGGTAAAGTACTGTATGGCCACAGTTAAGATAATAAATCGATAATAATATAGATTGATCATGATAAAAAAAGTTAAAATGTATAGAAATGTAAGAAGCCTACCTGATTTCTGAATTGAGAGAATGGAACCGACAGTTAAATAGAGAAAAGCAGAACATCATGTTACTAGTTGTCGATTATCCTGCGCATCTAGACGTTGCACATTTACATTCGATTAATCTTGTGTTTTTTCTCCAGCTACAAGCCTTGAAATTACAACCTATGGACGAAGATGTTTTGCGCGTATTTAACACCTACTATCACCAATTGCTTCTAATGAATGCAAGATTGACAACGGAAAAACTCTTATAATAAATTTGTTTGACACTATAAATTTAATTGATAAAAGTTGACAGAAGATAATAAGAGATAGTAGCTAAATGTTTCCAAAACAACGGATTTCTTTTTGATAATATTCAGTTTGAAATTGAATCAAATGATGCATTGCCTCTTAATGAGTGGATAAGAAAAGAAGGAAATGGCTTTTCGCATATCCCTAATGTTATAAATACCCGCAATATAAACCATTATGTCACTGTAGATGAGAGTTTCTCACGAACGAACCCATTACAGATAAACTAATATCAATATTAATACTAAATCACCGTTGGCATTAGTAATGATAAAATTACAATTTCCTTGCAATTACCCAACGTAATTAAATTACTGAAAAAATATCAGTCTCGGAGGGACTCGAACTCAACTTCTTTTTAAAATAATTTAATTACGTTAGGTAATTGCAAGGAAGTTGTAATTTTACCATTACAGATATTGACGTAGATGGTGTGCAAGATGTTAAAGATGCTGTTGATGGTTATGAAGTGGATAATAATGAGGATGAACAAGATGCCGAACTAAGGTTACTTATTTTATCTGTTAATGAAATCGTCGAAACAGGTAAGCAATATCCGACAATTTTTACAATGTCGAGAAGTGCGATAAAATATTTTGGAGAAATTTCCTGAAGTTGAAAGTTACATAAATGCAAAGCACGAAAGTACAGTTGTATTGCATAATAAATAAGTTTATACATTTTTGTAGTCCATTGACGTTCATTATAACCGAGATTATTAAGGACTTTTATAATCTACTTCTTATACACATCTAAAACAAGTTTGCAAAATAAAATCACTTGCTATATATCTAATGATACTGAGCACATCATAAATACAATCCGCCACAGGTCTCGATAACATCCAAATACATTGCCTATAGGCAAAATGGATCTCCAGAAATTACAAGACAATTTCAATTCGGCTAAAATATATGACCTCGTAGCGAATACTGGGACTTTGTCCTTTGACCAGGTTGATGTGTGAAGCAAGTGTCGGTCAACTTTTATTAATTAATGGACGTTAGCCAAACGCGAACCGCCGGCACGACTCCGAATTTCGGTGTCGCAATCGGAATTCCGGCGGTCGTATTTATTTATACGGGCGAGCATATTTGTGTTGTGCACGTGTACTATCGAGGAGCCACACAGTAACTCGGGTCCCCAGTTCCGAAATTTTGAGATTCTGGTAGATCAGAATTGTATTTAAGTATTGGGAATAGAAGTTGGAAATTAAATAATAAATAAAGTAAGTATATTCCGCTTAATTTAACAGACAACCTCCGTCATCAATGGCGCAAAACTCGTACCACTTATTTTCTCGTTAAAGTATCTTCAACTGCAAGCAGCAAAGTTAGTAATACATGATAGCAAAGGTGGTGCGCCCTTTTTACGTTGCCACACAATAATCTTTCATCCGCCATTATGATTCTGTCACAGTGGAGATTATAGCGTTAATGATTGTTTTATATTCCTATTTCTTTTGGCAGTTGTGAATGAAAACTATTCTGTTTAAAACAAAAAAAGATCTCAGTAGCCTAAACCTTTGTCTTGTGAATTGCCGGGATGCATCGTCCCTATTACGCGTTTCTGCAAATAAGAACACGCGATGCTGGACCTCCAATTACACTATTAATAGCTGTAAAGGGGTTAATGTTGGTATATAACTTCGATATACATGTATTTATTGATATACGCGTAATTTTAGCGAGTTGCAACTGTGTTGAACTTAAATGACTCGCTACTTCTGCATGACATTCCATGAGGAATAATGAAGAGCTAGATGAACTAAAACAGAAACAACAACATTCGAAACGAATTACATTATTCTGAAAAGAATACAAGATGAGTTTTATAGTGTCTTGGAATTAATAAATATGGAGAGACAGTATCTTAGTCGTGAAGCTAAGTCAAAAGCCCGTAAACATGATCATATGGTGGTGGTGATGGTTAACAATTCTAGATATCACGGAGACTACAAATTCTAACAAAAATACAGTTAAACGTTCGTGGCAGCATTATGAAGAAACTGGAAATGTAAAAGAAAAACATCCTGGTCCCACTAGAAAATAATTGCAGTACCTAATAGATAATCAATGATCAAACTGTAAGAAACAGTTGGATTCCACGCTCGACACCCCATTGGAGTTCTTGTGGTATCGCGTGGTAATCGCGCATGAAAATTAGAATGTGGCGATGAACATGGCAACTGGCAACAAGAGGACTGGATTCATGTGCTTATCACTGATGAATTCAGGCGCGGCTTGAAACCAGATTCTAGATGGCTGAAGGCGTGGAAAAGGTCTGGGAACGAAAACCGTTTGGAAACTGGTCACGAAGTGAATACGTACCAAGGAGACACTGTGATGATTTGCGCTGGAATATGGATTGATTTACGTACTATAAAACTTGACCACGTGTTACGAGAACCCTCAGAAATGTTTTGGAAGCGAATAATATGGGGATATTATAGTAACCAGCACAATCTCCCGACTTGAGTCCCATAGAAGACGTGTAGGATATCCTACAAAAATGTTTCCTGAATCGTCAACAAAGGGAAAGCTCGCAAATTGTTTATGAGGCCAGTGGCCGTAAATTGCACTAAAAATAATATGATTAGAAGTAATCCCAATAGATGCGGTATTGTGATTAATGCTAGAGGTTTTAAACGTTTTTAAACGTCCTATATAACGAAATTGTGGTCATTTAATTTTGATGTGTGCTAGTTTCTTGTTAAGCGTTCTATTTTATGTCATCGTTGTTACATGCACTAATTGCAATGTCTAATATGGTTAAACTTGTCTTTTTATCATTTTCGTGTTGCACTTTATGGCCACAAGTAAAATTGCGTATCAAAGCCCTTACATATGCATTTCTACTGCTTTCAAGGTCTGTGGCGGTAGTATGTATCGTAACATAACAGCTTAAATTATGGTACAGATTAGGTATGAATTCCAACAAAGGAGTTAAAATATTATGCATTCATTTGTTTGGAATAAAAGTTCTTAAATGAGATCTTCTTGAAATAGTCCGAATTTACTGGCCAGTAACTGTACTATTGAGGGGATTCGTAGTGACTTAGTGGATGTTTGGACAAACGCAGATGGTCGGCACGGCCTCAAATTTTCGGAAAATTGGAATTCTGTCAGTTGGCTTTATTTATACGGGTGAACATATTGTATTGTGCATGTACTATAGAGGAGCTATACAGTGGCTAGAGCTTTCAGTTCCAAAATATTGGAATTTTGGTTAATCTAAATAATGTTTTAGTATCGGGAATAAAAGTTATGAAATAGTTTCGCGACAAAAGTACATATTTACGACTTTAATTATATGAAAAGCATAGCCATTCTGAATTGGAATTATATATCTAAAATATAGTTCAAAATTCTAGTTGGTTTTGTCTGTAGATATTGGTATCGGCATCATGCTGGTAACATAAGATATTTGATATGGTTGTATTTTAGCTATTGATATTGCTGTACTTGATAGATAATCTCTCACATATTCCGTAAACATGTAATTTTAATACTGTACTCAAAATAGATTAATATTGTTCCATTGATGTGCTTTGTAAGTAACTTTAACACCGAAAGCGCGGCCAATAAAACGAAAGTAAGCTATATTGTTAAACGCCGACAATTATCGCATGATTCTCATTCACTAATTCTGTAACTTTTTTCGGAATAAAACAAATAAAGTACAACAAAATTCCGATAATACTTATCTAATACTCAACACAGTATAACTTGACGTATTTTCTATCAAGGCCACTACATTTGCTGTCGCGTGTCTCGTCGAAATCGGCAACAATATATTCTTTACAACATCGTACGTGTCTTTTTCGGCGAAATTTAAGAACTGTTCGGTCGACAAGCAGGCGCCGACAGCGGTTACTGTAGCAGGAATGTATGGTGACTGCGAACTACATAATCGCAAAAATATATTGTTTCTAATTAAACCGTTCAATTATACAACCAGACAATTATAATTAGCTTGTAATTCACAGGAAATCCAAAAAATTCTACAGGTATAAGATTGAATAAATTAGTGTGTTGCAAATGCAATAGTTTTTGGCTTAAGGGACATCTATTACCGGGGATAATCACATGTTTCATGATCGTAATATTACCATTCACTAAATGCGTTTATTTGTGTTGTTACAGTTGCTCCGTCTTACTCTGAGGTGTCACGTTTATTTGCCTGGAACATTCATTTGCTACAAAAAGAACATCTTGTATCTGCGCAGAGTCGGCAGTACAGGCAGTTAGTGCATTTTAAAAGTGATATGTAAGTATCAAACATCTATTGAGACTACTTCTACTTCGCTTTCAACCCAGCGTCCCGGGTTCGAATCCCGAGGTTATTTCTCAGAATAGAGGTTTCTCCATTTTCCTAACCCCATCACGAAAGATGAGAACGAATATCTGAAATTACATTTACTATTGTCTCCTACTCATTATTCATTGCATATACTTTCTACTTATTTTTTCTGGAAGTTTTGTTGTTTGTGCTTTTTCTACTTTCTTTCTGCTGTAGTTCGTTTCGTGTGTTATATGGTCTACTGAAGCAACTATCGTAGCAAGTTGTGCAAGTGCACATGTAAATGGAACTAACTGTAGAAGTACTGAGAACGGGAAGAATTACATATAAATTTGTCTCCGGTGTTTCGTAATCAAAATGATCTATCGAGTCTATGTTGGAAATTCCGGGTTCATTATTTTCAGTGTTTTCTACTTCATTATCTTCAGCTTCCATAATCGGTATTTCGCTGTTTACACTATTTGCTGATATACATATCAACATCGCCTGTAACATGCGGTGCTCTATCATTTTCAGCCTGGTGGACTTTGTTAAAATAGGAATAATTCGGGATTGCATTACGATTTAAAGCAATTATACAACATTATTAATGTTTGCAGATTGTGCTCACGCAGTGTTTAATAATTCTGCAAACCATGGTCGTCTTATTTTTCGTGTGAGATTGCATTTTGTAAAGAAATATGAGTTAAATGCTTTGAAAAATGATCTGTCGAGAGGTTGTAAAAAATGTGTAGTGTGATTAGGATAGCCAAAAATAGTAATATCTTGACTTTCAGCAAATTCTAAAACCTCTACTGAGATGCAATGCAATGGGTGTCCATCTAAAATTAGAATAACTATTGCTTAAGGTTTCCGAGGAATAACTAATCTCATAACTAGGTTAAAAATATATTGCCATTTATGTAGGCTGATTTTTGGAACACACAAATTACAGATTCCAGTGGCGTAGAATCTTCCCATTCCCCTTTTTTGTTTTTGCCTTTAAATATGCACGCTGGAGGAAGAAACGTACTTTCGCCATTGCATCAAACAACAACGCTGAATGCTTCTGCTTTTTCTGCAGATGTTACGTTGGCCACAGTTTTCGATCCTTTCGCAGCAATGATTTGTTGTAGTTTATTTAATTGCCAAACAGTCTCATCCATATTAAAGATGTTTCCGGGTTTATCAAAAAGGTCGTGGGAGCTAATGGTGTCTTTGCAAAAACAACTTAACCTATCACCTCCAGTAGGATCCTTGTTGCGGTTGAAATTAAATTTAATGTTCAATTGTTCTGCAAGTTCGTAAGCCATTCGACGAGCCATTTTCCGAGAAGGAGCAAAGCCAGATCCTTGTAGTTTTTTCTTTAATATGTTTGTCTATTTTAGTTTCATTCTGAATGCCTAATACTGGCGGTGGACCCATGCTTCCTTTGGTGGTACTTGCTGTTTTCAATCTTCTTCTTAGCGCAGTACATGATACAGTATATACTCTTACTGCCTCGTTTATTCCAATAGCTGGATTTTTGGCAGCATTTATTGCATTAGTTAACTGTAACTCGGTCCATGATTCTCGTCTGCAATTAGTGTTTCGCTTGTATTTTATTGGTATACCAAAACAAAATTTTAAAAAAATTGTGTATCATGGAAAGCCTTCTATCATTACCAGGATTGAACCATCTATACCGCTCACGTAAAGAGAGATCGAGTACTAAGATTATTTCATAGAAACTATGAAAGCCATTTCTATTTGAAGTTAGGGAATAACTATATACTTACAGTAAACCATTACAGTTATGAAACATTTTAAAAATACTTGCCTTAATAAAAAAAACAGCTAATTCAAAAACTAATGGAAAAATTTCATAAACCCAAAATATATTTCAAAGTAGCTTAACAAAGACAATGGACTTAATGCAGCTCCCCACAAAAATGTTGATTACTAATTATAAGTTAAGCAACCTATTTGACTATTTGTTCTATTACTGCCTCATATTTGTATAAGAAAAAAAAAACAATCTCACCCACTGCCACCATCTCTCTCGATTTTATCCAATACACATTTTGAAAGTATGTTTTCTTTTTAATTAAATCTAATACAGATTTCTCAAGGGGATCTTAAAGTTATGAGTGATAGTATATCTGCTCGCTAATTCTGTTCAACATAATAGCATCATTATAATTTAAATACAATGCGATTCACTAAAACAGTAAAAGTTGCTGCTTAATTCTTCAATGGTGCATATTAATGGATATACGCAATTTGCATGCTATAGGCACAGCATATCATAGCACACTATAATTTAAACGCGAGCATTCACTATTTGGCTGATGTTATGCAATTTTATATAATTCGTACTTATCTAATTATGCATGATCAGGCTGTGAACCTTGTAAGGCTAACCTATGCCATCTAATAATTAATGCGCATTTATTATCGAATCAGAAAATTAATTATTCATGTTTTTATCAATTTACAAGTGGTAAAAAAGCAAGATATTTTACAACATTGTTATATTCGCTCCCAATTCCTACTGATATTGATGTGCATATAAATATTTATAATATTTACATAACCCATCACGTGGTTTAATCAATATTGATTCCAGACATGCTTCATTTTTTTGTAGACTATAAACAAAATTCCAAATGATGCATCGGGTAGTTAAGGCACAGTTTGATGATATGATGCAATCAAATGCCTATATTACTTTACATAATTGCTACTACTGGGTGTACTAATATATGTAGAAAACAGTTAACTCTATAACACAAATTTATATCAATGTCGAATATTTAACTGACCAATTTCAATGATAACTGAATGTCATTCAGAATATGAATGCGTAGTGTACGTCTGCAACATTGTGTTTTAATATGTTATTTCGAGTTTAGAATCGAAGACATAATGATATTAATTTTGTAAGAAGCAATTTTATTTATTTTCTTTGTTCTTCTCAATTTGGATTCAATAAAATGTTCATCTGCTTTGCATGGTTTAAAATATACCTGCACAGTAGTTAGACAAGCGTAAATTAAAGCAATCCAACTTGTAATTGGCATCAATTCAATTTTTAGGTTTGTTCGATTAAGTAATTCTGGCAAGTTGTGGACTCGATCTGTTGTTCGGACAAAACTTTAATCAGGTACGAGGTATGTAGATAAAGTCATAAGACTAGTAGCGCAAAGTTCAATCTAACAACATTATTGATCCATCCTTTGACGAGGAAGCAGGTCAACATCTGATCTCAGTACGAGTTTAGAATCATTAATTCGTGAACCGGACTTTCTTAGTGCGTCCTGAAGGTGAGTGACGGTGCGTTATTCGATTTTGCAAAATTTCACCAGGTCTATGTATACATAGGCACAAGAGTACAGGCTTTTAGATGGTTTAAGGCATTTTCAGAAAGCAGATACTCGAAAGAAGAAGAACCTAACATCGAAAGACTGCAGGAGGTGATGCAGTACCGTCAGAATCAAGGAACTTGTGCATTCTAATTGTAACTTGATGGTCAGAATAATCGGACAAGGGTTGAATTTGACTCATTTCATCATGGCCAATAAATTGCGGAAGAAGAAAGTCTGTGGGAAAATGGTTCCCAAATTTTCGCAGAATCAACGGGAGGGAAACATGTTTTAACCTTCTGCAGTAGATTGAAAATGATCCCAATTTTTTGGAACATATCCTTACTGTAGTCAAGTCGTGGATTTTGGAATACTTGGAAATGGCTGAAATCCAACCTGACCATTGTCAAAGAAAATCAAAGTGAGCAAATCAAAGATTAGAAAAATGCTGAACTTTGTTAACAACCAACGGATTGTCCATAAGCAAATTGTGATGCATGGTACATGAAGGCCAAAATGTACACCCGCATTATTACGGAGAAGTTACTAAAACACTTCGAAAAGAGGTTTCTCATATGAGACTGAACATCAAAAACATCCGGGTACTGCATCATTGCAATTAAATTTTTCGTGTGTCTCCGCAATCTGCTTATTCACTAGAAGCTTTTTCCTTTTTTCAACATTGAAAATTTACCTCAGTGGCCGTCATTTTGCGTTAGTGAGCGATTTCAGTATCTTCAGCTCATGAAATATAAACACAAAATTTATTGAAAAATAGGTTCTCTATATTTAACTTTGGGCTCATTTCTAGCCCCTTCTTCGTCGAATGAAGTGCCGTCACAATTCGCTAATTTTAGACTCTGTGAGTTGATAATGCAACATATTTTCAATTTCAGTAAATCCTTAACTTCTTGAAAATCGGCAATGGAATGTCATCATTTGAATCCCCTTCAGTTTTTGAATCTATCCCGTCATTAACAGAGTCATTGCCAACCATTTCGCAAAACTTACTTCGAGGTTATATTCTCAAGAGCCCTTTTCAGTTTCTTCCAAAGATAGAATGTGAAGTGAAGGTTTTTTCAATAATACATTTTGGTCGATAAATTGGATAAGTGGCTTATTAGTTGCGTCTCCGATGTGTGGGTAGGAGCACCATTTACTAATAAATTGCTTTTACATTGAGATTATTCTCTACCTGAAATTCCTAGAATGCCAGCGCAGCTCTTAAGAACTCTAGAATTTCTTGCTTCTCCAATGACCATCATTTTGACTTTATGTGTATCATCACCGTTTGTAGAGACAAGAAAAATTACACTCTCTTTCGAAGATTTTCGCCCTGGCAAAGATCTCTCTGCACCATGCATCAAGTTCGCTATAATACTGATTTCCAGAATAATACAGATTTTCGTAGGTAAATCGCTAGATAGTTTCTGTCCAATCACTTTCAATTGACGAATGCCACGTCTATTATTACATCTACTGGCTTATCTTCTGCTTGCAAAAAACTTTTCGTCATTGTGATATTTGAATAGTCTTTTCCATTAAAATATTAGTTGTGAAAGCTGCATGTATTACCCGCTGTAACTGAAACCATTTCGCAATTCATTTTCCATTTGTTATTAATGTTGATCAGAATATCCGGAGTATAGGAGTTTCGAATTAGCGTAGCTTTACTGTATTATCAATGCCAACAAGTTATAAAAATAGTGTCTATATTCTAGTACTATAAGGAAATAAAAACGCATAACTCAACAAAACAATGTACAGATACACTTTATTAAATTTACAAGCAATAAAAGAATAAAGAGGCCTCTAATTTTTCAAGCAACCATAACGTTAAAAATGCTTCTTAAATACATTTTACATTTGGAGAATGGTCCCCAAGAATTGAATAAAAATAAAGCAACATGTAGTATGTGTTTATACAAAGATTTGAATTCCGTATGTACAAAGATGGTGTTTCCGGTTTGAGACACCGGAAGCTTTAATCGGGTCGTTTGGATAAACGAAGCGTAAGAAGAAGGAATTTATTATCGACATATATTTTAACGATAACGATTAGCATCTCTTTATTTAGTACCGCCCAACCGCCTTTGATATCAGAACAAAAGGACCCGCTAAATATACGGTTCTACTTATAAATCCCCCCCGATAAAAACGAGGGTATTAAATGTTATGTGTGTATTGGAGCATATTAAATGTTTCAAACGTTTTTTGTTCAGTTTTAGATTTTTTGAAACGATTATTTGAATATATGTGTAGGTACTCTCTTGAACGTGCAGGATGGACAGTAATACTAAATTCTTCGATAGCGCTTCTATTACTATGCACACAAACGTATTACAAGCAAACATGGTAAATGTTGTATACAGCACGATTGCCTGGTTAGACATACAGTGAGGGCCTAAAGTTTAAATACACCAATGTTTAAATTCACAAACATCACTTACAATGAAAATAAAGCATTGTAACACAAATATATGTATGCAGTGTATTTATTAGTTGAATAATAAACAATAATACAAACTAAAAAAAGATATTTTGTTGTATAGATAACAGTAGATTCTCCAGAAAAAAATATGCTGGACAATAGTTTAGATGCAATACAAAAAATATATCTCGCCCCAAGCTACAATGACTGCTCTTGGACAGCGTGACAAAGAAGGAATTAAATTTTCTGTTTCAGATATCGTGATTTCTAACCAGGCCCCAGTTAGAGCTTCCTTACGGAATTCTTTATTTTTCGAAGTTGCATGATCAATTTTTCGAGTTAATTCTCAAACGTGCTCTATTGGATTTAAGTCCCGTGATTTGGGATGACTACAAAGCTGACGTGAAATAATACAGTAGCCAATCCCTCACCAAATGGGCGATATACTTGGCGTCGTCATCCTGTTGGAATATCCAATCTCTTCCCAGACCTAAGCTGTCCACAGAAGGCTGCAAATGTTCCTCCAATATACTTTTATACAGGCGCCTATCCATTATACCGTCGGTAGAAGCTAAATGTCTGACTCCAGCTGCTTCAATTGCTCTTCAAACCATAACACTTCCGTCACCATGCTGAACGGTAGGTATTACATTTTTGGTTTGAAGTGCTGTGCCGGACTTGCGCCAAAATTTTTGCACAACCATCGCTGCCAAAAACATTAAATTTAGATTCATCTATAAATAAGACTCCTTTCCAAAAGTCCTCGCCCTTATCCTTGTACTTATTTGCAAATTCTAAACGAAACCGACGATTTTTGTCAGAAATAAGAAATTTTTTACGTAGAGCTCCGTTTCGATAACCCTTATCCCGTAAGAGTCTGTACGTTTTTTGGGTGAACATGTTTGCTTGATACTGCAGCAATATTATCGGCTAACTTTGGCGCACTTATTTTGGAATTTTTGCTCACTTTCTTTAGGATAAGGCCTATTTTCTAAGATTTATATTTTCTTACAACATTTTGCACACTTACCAATAGCAAATTCAAAACTGTGTCTATATTTCGGTAGGATTTGCCTTCTTCATAAATGTTTACTGATTAAATTTTTTACACTAGCCTCTATTTGCTTTCCTTTGCCCATTATTTTGTTTATAAGTCTACCGGCAATAATGGATCAGGATTAATAATAAAAATGCGTAAGTGACTAAATCAGCAAATAGAACGGTACTTCATTTAAACTATATAATAAAATTACAATTTCCTTGCAATTAACCAAAATAATTAATTTCCTAAAAAAATATCGGTCTCGGCAGGATTTGAATCCGCAACCTCTGATTATCGGCGCATTGTGCATATCACGTTACTCGTCGAAAATATTCAGGTAATATAATTGCTCATGAGTTGAAAGATATTTTTTGAAAATTTCAATTATGTTGTCTAGCAGTCGTCAGTGTCAGTCGATATATTTTTTCGATTTTTTTGCAAGCGCTTATGAAGTTTATCTCAGACTATCGCAGAAATAACTTATTTAGTGTGATCGAAAATTTAAAAAAACATATTTTAGTTATAGTATGTCGTAACTCCAATTTCAATTTGTAAACACTCCGTTTGTACTAAACATCACGAAAAATTCACTATTGACGAAAAAAGTAGAGATTAGTAGTTATAATAATTTCACAGACGTAATTTTCGAAAATTTCCAGTTTTTGTTTATTTGCACAAGATTATATAGGGTGTTCGTGAAATACAATAAAAAAAGTATGAGAAATGGAAAGACTTAACTTTATCAGACTTAAATTCAAAATATTTTGCGAAAATTCCTACGCAGACCCGAGAAAAAAATTAAAATTAATTAATAAAGATATTTAAAATAAAAATATCTATTATTCACAGCCGAAATATTGGTATGTTATCGTTGGACTCTTAGCTTGCTGTTTGAAAGGTAGACAGTGTTATTTTGTAGTTGTGTAGATATGTACAAATGCGTTATTGCAGTGTATGTAGTCTGCGTATATGTAGGCGAGTTTGGTTGAATGGATGTATTATGTATTATGTATCCACATTCTGCATCTGTAGGCTGCATATTTCTAGGGTTTCTAAGGTTTCTTTTAAATTCCGACGTTCGAATCGTAATTGACTCAAAATATTTTGGATTTACTATTTGCACCTTTTCATTTTCCGTACTTTCTTATTGTATTTCAAAGACACCCTGTATTTAGTGATGACGACCCTAAAATCGAGACGGTAGAAAAGTGTCCTCAATATGTTACAAGATGTTCAGGTTAACCTAAAAAGATTGTACTGCAGTACATGCATTACAACACAAAATCCAGGGCTGCTATATTTTGTAATAAAAATACCATTAACGAAGTGATTGTAGCGTACTATATCTAACTCGGAATTTAGACGTGCTAGAATAGATCTGGTGATTTCAGTTCATAAATTCAGCACACCTTAATCGTTCCAAATTAGATGATTTCACAGCAATTACAAAAGAGAAACTTAAAATGTCGACTAGTATTATTTATTACCATATATTGAAAGATTGGATAAAACTAACAACCCATACATATGTATGCATGATAATGCTGGGTGGCATAGAATACAATCCATTAGAGATTATCCTAACTAAAAAAAATATACACTAGGGTGACAGAATAAAATAGACACCAGGTAAAGCGGTATAAGTATGTAAACAGCTAAATTCTAAGAACAAATTAAGAACTTTCTCTTGTCACTAGGGTAGGGGTAGATGTATCGTCATAGTTTAGTATCGTTACAACTATGCCTCGCTTACAAGGTTCGAGTGATATTAGAGACTTCACCCGGGGTCTCATCGTTGGCCAGAGTGAACGCGGCACTTCGCAACGTGAAATAAGTAAATTTTTAAATACTCCGTTGTCCACAGTTAACCGTGTGATTACACAATTTAAACGCAAGGAAAAAACAACAGCGGAGCCGAGACCAGGTCGTGCCGGACCTTCTGAAAGAAGTAAAAGGGTGGCTGTGCGCGAAGTGTTAAGAGAACCGCGAAAAAGTACAGCTGAGCTTGCGACAACTTCACAGAAAAGTTAGCGCACCGTTCTGCGATACCTCCACAGTGTGGGGATGTATAAAAGGGTGGCAAAGAAAAAACATCTCCTTACGGCGTTTCAAAAACGGCGCCGAATGGCTTGGGCAATCGAAATGCGAACGAAGCCCGAAGAGTTTTGGCGGTCTGTCATTTTTTCAGACGAAAGCAGATACTGCCAATTCAGTGATAGTGGTCATAGGTGGGTATGGAGACGTTCGTCACAGCAACTGGACGACAAATTTTTGCATGAGACGGTGAAATACAAATAACAATAACATCATGGTGTGGGCCGCGATATGGTATGGTGGAAGATCGCAATTAGTAATCTGCGACGGAAATATAAATGCGGCAAAATATATCCAAATATTAACAGAAGGACTACTACCGATATTCGATAACGCCATTTTATCTAAAGAAGACGCCACTTTTATGGAGGATGGAGCCCCCTGCCACAAAGCAAGAACAACAACCACATGGAAAGAGG
The DNA here is from genome assembly GCA_023509865.1 of Trypoxylus dichotomus. Taxonomy (NCBI): domain Eukaryota; kingdom Metazoa; phylum Arthropoda; class Insecta; order Coleoptera; family Scarabaeidae; genus Trypoxylus; species Trypoxylus dichotomus. Next base: position 74,872,344 of record CM042074.1, on the reverse strand, counting down.
AACAGGGGATTCGGATTTTACCATAGCCAGGCCAATCACCAGACATGAATTCGATAGAGAATGTTTGGCACATAATCCAGACAAATATGGCGAAACGACCCCGAAAACCCAGCAATAAGGAAGAACTCGTGGCAGCTGTTACAGAAGAGTGGTTAAATATTCCAGAAGACACCACTAATCACTTAATAGATTCTATGCCACGACGACTCGCAGCACTTCACGCAAGTAAAGGTGGATCGACAAAATATTAGTCTAATTTAAAAATTTTAAAATATTTTGTATATATAACGAGAATAGAATCTTTTTTTTAATTAGTAGGTGTCTATTTTATTCTGTCACCCTAGTGTATATATAGTTGCTAGAATGACCCGCAAATTCTCTGAATTAAATCTAATAGAAAGTGTATGGAATGTTTTAAACAATACGGAGAAATGTACTAGTAAGAAAGAATCCATAAAAAATGCAGAATTCGTAATAGAGAAGTTAGTAGAAAACATGCCAAAAAGAATAAGCGGCGATCATTAAATCAAAACAATCTACATATAGATATACCAACAAATTGTTTTCTACTTGTCTTATAGACGGAATTACAATTTCCTAATAGCCCAGATTTAATGATCAACCACTGTGCAATATAAAACACGAAATGGTATGCACATTTTGCACAACTAGAAAAAATACCCTTAAGCTAAATCGTGTACATGTTAGAAACTAAAGCTATTCATACGTTGAATATTTGTTGCGAGTTGCTAATTACAAAAATAAAGTTATAAGAATTTTCAATCTTTTAAACCTGTAATTCCGCTCTATATACTATAAATTCTATCCCAACGTATTCAACCTTTGGAGCCTATTTTTTAATCGGCAAGGTCGTCTGAATCGTACACATTGTCACATATTAAACTGTAAATAGTTGTTTGTAGTTTGTAACCAGTAATTACAATATCCTTTTTCGCGATTTTATGTAAGAATATTACTATTACTAAGCTCTCAATGAAAATGTTTATGCATGCAATTTCTCATAGTTTCATGTATTTAACAGCGCAATAAATGTAATAAATAATTCCTTTATTATGTACCTTCACCTACTTTTTCTAGAAAAAAGTAAGTATGACGTAAGAGGATGAAAATTTCAACCGAGGAAACAAGAATTTCTTTATTTATATGAGACATAAAAAGTATCAAGGCAAGTAATAAATCAAGAATGAACTCAAGATGATCGAACTGGAACTGGAGGCACCTGGTAAAATAATATCATTTTGTTTAGTAGTTTGGATCTAACGTATTTCATTAAAATCCTTAAAATTGTCCTAAAAATATGAAAAGCTGCCTTAATAAAACTATTAAGCAGTAGATCTTACTAAGACTGCAGAAGCGAGTGCATTGCGAGATGCGTGCAGCTTGGTTGCTGTCAATATTAAAAATAATGAATGTAATTACTTACTATATTATTTTAATTGTGCTGTTGATGTAGACTCTACATCAACAAAGCCTGCATCAGCAACACAATCAAACTAAAATAGAAAGTAATTACATTAATTATTTTTAATATTAATAGTAACCGAGCCGCACGCATCTGAGAAAGCACCCGTTTCTGCAGCTTTAGATATTACGCTTGTAATCTAGCTTATTAATAGACATAATAGTCATGTCATCAGCGCTTGCTATGATTTTCTATTAGAAAACACTAAAGCCATATATGTAGTTATAAAAACAACTACAACAATAAATTAATTTGATTGTTGTCAACCTTTACTTACTTCTATTTATCTATAACAATGTCAAAGGAACAACGTACGATTTGCATCAAATAGTTACGTTCTAGGAACTCAGGAAATTTTCCTATTTGTCTTAATTGAAACTGTAAAAAAATTTTCTTTTAAATTAAATGTCAAAATAATGCCGTCAACATCTGCGCTAAAAAAGAACTACAGATTCTAGAATAGTACTAACTGTGATTATACACTACCATTCTTAAGTTTGATCGCACTATATAAAATAAGATAAACTAAAGAGAAAATCTTTGCGAGAATCTTGTTAAAGAATCAAACTTTACTCATTAACAAAATACTACATTCTAATAAAATACATACTGTTATAACGTTTCTTCAAAGTAACCCCCTTTTCCTTCTTTTTAGTATATCTTCGATCAGATAAACTAACGATATGAAGTAGGGTCTTCTTAACGCAGCGATACACTTCTCCAGTGTTTCGGCAGTATACTGGATGCATTCTGAACGTACAGTTTATTATAAGGTATGCGGATGATTCAGTAAATTCCCAAATTCTATTTCATAACGCATTCATCCCCAATTCCTACTATTAACCTTTATTGCCATCATAAAATTTAATGCAGGAATGCATTGTTTTCGTATTTGAATGCATTTTGTAAATATAGGTCTTATTGTTATGAATAGAGACCGGATTATATGCAAAGCGCATATATTTTATTTTATTTATTTATTATATTTTACGTCTATATGTAGACGTATTACACTGATAAAAAGTTAATTAGCGTTAACCAAGTTTAATCAGTGAAAGACATCTACAAATAGACGTAAAATATAATAAATAAATAAAATAAAATATATGCACTTTGCATATAATCCGGTCTCTAGTTATGAATATACATGCACTACCCATATTAGATTGTAAATGGCATTCTAAGAAGACTAGTAGGAATTACTCTATAATATATATTTTTAAAATAGCTTTAAGTGTATAACCTATACATTGGATTAGGTGTGTTACCGCACATTACAACTTATTATATTTGTATATTTAACTGAAGATAGGCAGTCAGACGTATAGGTGGTGACGGGTAGAAAAGGGTTGGAGAAAGAGAAGACAGAAGTCTTCTGCGTCTCCATCTTACAACTAGCACGAGAAACACGCCCTTTTGCTTTTTACATTTATATTACTATGTTCCAACATTTTGAGCATTTCTTTATAATTAAAGTAAAACAAAATTTAAATACAGTCCACAATCAACTTAAACTTATGAACGGTAGCATATATACCACGTGTGTATTGATAAAGTGGGGTCAGGATATATTTGATCCTAAATCAAAACGCGTGTACTTTATTATTAAGGGCATATTTGAGTTATGCAATGATTCTTAAGTTGAAGTATGTCAACTGCATAAATCGGCTGTTTTTTTGGTTAGCCATTGACACTAGCGAACTTCTAGAAAATTGTCAGTTTTAGCATGCATAACCCATGGGTATATCTCGTTAGGATCACGTGTTTATCTCCTTATCTGCGTCAAACTACTGCTTTGATTGTTTCTATCTTTATTTATATAAGCATTACCCTATCCCTGCACAATATATATATAGGACGTATATGGTTCTTCTAAGAACCAACGCCGAGCGCGGGACAAAACCCGAGAGAATAACAAGACATTCGTTACCCGCGAAAACACGCTGCAATACATATATACATACATATATATATATAACCAAAGAGTACTAAGGTTATTTATGTTACACTGGAATCTCTCAAACCATCATATTCATTCTTATTAGCTAGTAAACAGCTACAAATATATGCTGTCGAAGCAATTACGAGAATGGCGCTAGATGCATTAGAAAAATGTCGTCTTTCAGAAACCAAGTATGGTTGTGACTAATGGTGCTGCAACCATCCATTTGTAGGTTCTTATCTTAAACAAGAGTGTAGCTGAAGAAATTCAAAGATATTATCCAAAAGAATTAATATCACCTACAAATACCCAAAACATATTCGAGATCTTCACATCGTGGTAACATTCGTGAATCACCACAGTTAGTTCTTACTCGTTGAAGAACGTAAAGGACGTAAAAGGCAGCATTTTATTATTTTGAAAATTTTCACAAAATAAATTCTGTACTGTTACAATTTCTTCAAATTGAAACGACCTATTCACAATAGTTGGGACAATAGAATTGCAAAATTCTTTATTGACGTTTTGACTTTAGTGGAGTGACTGCAATCCACTATAAGTAGCGCAAAAAAGAGGAGTGAAGAGGGCTGAAATTTCTCAGGCGTAATACACCCATATATGGCCAGGTTCGGGAGCGTAAAGTTTGAGTGTTTTAAAAAGATTCAGATTTTTCCAATAACGAAAGTACAATGTTACTGCTTCTATAAATTCGTTATGTAATTCCAACGATTATTTTAATTCTGCCAATCTTAGATAACTAGATTTCGAAGGGTCACCAACTGAACCAACTGCATAAACATATCTAGTGCTGCAGATGTTTAACCTAACTAAATCTGTTGTTAGTGTTATTTAGGAGGATAAATATTTTATAGTGTTTCATGAAGTATAAGACATAAGAAGCTACTTATTATTATTTTCTTACTTAATATTACTTATTTTATTTTGTTGAAATTATTACTTAGCAGTGAAGTCGACGCCTGTGATGTGCCGACGAAGCGAGCAGCTTTACTAATTACTGGATGAACCAATTTTTTGCACAATAGTGTACGAATATATTTACAATTTCCGGCAGCAACAGCAAAAAATTCATTTTGCTAGTTTATAAAAAAACTTGCTGATGTGACAGTGTTTGAGTATACAAATTTGTTTATATATTTCCATACACGTTGTCTACACTCAAAATGACAAACCAAATCACATTTTATTTACTATTTCCTAAATAATAATTTTTCTATATGCAATAAATGCTCATAGAAAGATCATCTTGATCGTTGACTCATAAAATTAAAATTAAATTTGTACTAATTGCGAATATTTTTTAACAATTTATAATTAGTCAACTAATAAAAAAGCAGAATGTTAATTGTCATAAAAACTTCAGATTCCTCTGTACTTGCTTAATACAGCAAAACGTTTTCATTTTTAGTAGTCAAATAGACTGCTACATTTTAAACTGAAAATAAAATTGTGGTAAATTGTTAACTGTTAATCTCATTTATGAATTTAGTAAACAATAATAACCGAAACGCGTAATCTTAGCAGTAACCTTTGCACAGGGAATTGCTCATCATTCCAGCAATATCGAATGTTTTGAGTCCGAGATTACTTCATCCGCTAGTAGGTAAATAAACATAAAGGCACGTGTTATATGATTAAAAGGCATCCCAAAAATCAAAACAATGGGAAAACATTGAACCCTTGCTCATGTTTACGCTAATTATAAGACAAAATAGTCCAGTCCCTTGCATAAAAAATACAAACACTCTTCAGACGAAAATGACCTAGTGTTCTAAAGTTCCGGGGAATCGGGAGGTTGCAAAAAGACGACCCGGCAAATTTACACGCCCTTATTTCACCGATTGGAGAAAACCGAATCTACACCGCGGAATTACGGAGGAATGCGTGTAAGATTTAGTAAACCGTGACGATAAAAAAAGATGACAAACTTACTTTTTTTCTGCAAGATACAAGACGCACACAGGTCTGGGTTCACTGTAAGCGGATATGGGTTAAATGAAATCGGGACCATTAACACACTAGCCGGGCATTTTTCGAAGGTCTGCAGTCATTACTCGCGAAATTCGTTAAAACTCTCGATTTGTTTACTAATAAAATGAATGAGAAATCGCACTGGTAATTTTTGACATCATAGCTTGATGAGAACCAAACCAAACGGAGAACTAACTTTTTTTCTTGGTGGGGGATACTAACGACCTTGCTATTTTCCGATTTGCTTGTTGGCAGAATGACAGGAGCAGCGCCGTCTATAGTCCAACTGGCGGTATTGATTTATGTATTGTTGGTTGCATAAATACGAGAATTATTACATGCTTTTTGCATTTGATTGTTTGCAAACATTTCTTTGCATATATTATGCATATACAACATTATCGATGAAAACAATACTTATCAAAATTTATTGCATTTTTTAGAATTTTTCAATATTTTCTGTTTATAGTACAACTACCTCAAAAGTTGGTATGTTCTTGATACGTCAATCACAAAATTCAGAAGGAAAAGAGTTGTTTAAACAGCTTTTATTCTGACTCTGTTGTTTAATTGTGCGTATATTATTTGGCAACCGACACTTTTCAGTAAAATAAGTTATTGACATTTTAGGGTGGGTAGAAGAAGCACTTTTTTGGCTAGATTTATGTAAAATTTTGGCAAAATCGAAACTCGAGTGATCGCATGAAGAGGTAACAATTTCCTCAGAAGCTAAAATGTATATTCAGAGAACTTTTATGTTACTATGTATACTGAATTTCTTATATGATTAGTACCATCTACAATGCAATTTCTCGCAGACAGTTCGGTTTATATCGGTTATTAGAGGTATAAATCTTATTTGGGCAGCATATATAAAAGCTTATTATCGTTTATATACACTACCGATCAAAATTATTTGCCCACCCTAAGAAATAATCCATAGATAAAGGCAGTGGTATCTCAAAAAGAAACTGTAGTATTGTATTTAATAAAATACTCTTACAACAATGATATTGATAATATTTATTATCAGAAACTTTTTATTTTAATGTTGAACTAATTGCGCGAAAGGCAGCTAACCAACAAATAATTGTATTGCGATCTGGCACTGAATCCATTGGGCAGTGATTGAAACGTAGTCTAAATGTCCTTTGTGTTGGAATCACAGAGCCGCCTTTTTTAAAGTAAGTTTCAACAACAAACGCACGCTTTTCGCCTAACCGAGGCATGATGGTATATCGACGCCTTTGGGTTAGCATACTCACAAAACCCCACCATATTCTTCTATCTTCATCCATATAAGAACAACCGTTCGAAGTCCATGGACTTTCTCTGCATAAAGTAAAATATCTATGAGCAATAATTTATGTACACAAATACATAGGCAAATGTTCATTTAAAATACTTAAGCAAACGTGAACTTGACGTGTATGTGTTTGAGTTGCTTGGGTATAAATTCTTTTAATTCTCCATAGCAATCCTGGTTGCGGCCTTAAGATAGAAGACAATAGATTCGACAGTTGCTATTTTATTTATTAATGATTACTTACTTAATATATTAGTATTACATTCTTAACTACAGGGACCTTGGCATTCGTCTAGTACGGAATCGTTAAGTCCTATTTATTTTACCGTACCAAAACAAAAGTTAATTATAAAAATCTCCATCTACTTAGATTATTCGTCAAAGAAAAAAAAGTGGAAGATCCATTAACTTAGTTCAAAGATCATTGCACCTACGCAAGTATTATACCATTGGATACTAAATGGTCATTCTCTGTATACAAAAACATTTTTACATTACCACGAATATCATCTTTCGAAAAAAAAAATAGTAGCTTAAGTAATCTTGATGTTTAGTCTGTCCAATAACGTAAAATATATTGCTTATAATGAATTATTTAATACGGTATTTATTGTACTTCTATGGTATGACACAATTTACACATTCTACCTATAATTTAGCTTACCGCTAAATTTGTTATAAATTTCGAGGACAATTTAAATTGGTACTTCCCGCAGTAAAGACCATATTTCCAAGAACTTAGTGAATATGACCTTTATTGTCGAAAGTACCAACTTAGATAGTTCGCAACATTTAACTGGGTTTGGAAGTAGTCACTAAATCATATTCAAGTAATGTTATAGATTCTAAAGAAAATGAAATAATTCTAACATTTTAATTCAATCGAAAAATATTTTTTATTATCTTCCTGTAGCGACCAATATTAAATTGAACATTTTCAATAATATTCCAATATAGTTATAAAATTACTTACTCGAATTACATATATAAGTAGGTATTGCCAAGGTTTATCGTATATTTTGAGAATAATCAAAAACAAACAAGATAATTTTATACCAGTGTGATTTGAATGTCTCTATCCTGCTGGCAGTAGGTATATATATTAATAAAAAATGAACCCTTTCCTGGTTACCGTCATTTTCTGAAAATGATGTTAAGGCTTACGTAACATTGCAAATATTTAATCAGCTAACTCGAATTATAAATACTTGTCTTGTGGATGACATAAAACATATTGCATACTACTAATTATTTATAGGGACACTTATTGTGTACCTATACTATGTATATGTTTCAGTGCATGAGTTATAAGTAAACTTGAATGCATTGGATAGATTGTTGTTTATAACTAGATGTCTGGTATTGTCGTAATGGTTCTCGGGTTCCGCCATAGCACCACGGTTTTTTGTCCCTCACGTTAACAACTGCGATTTGTATTTTCAAAAGCACTGTGGCTCATGGAGCACAGCATTTTATGACATCGGCAAACGGCTGTGAAAGTCTGAGAAACTGAATAGATATCTGCTAAATTCAACCTACAACGTAAGCAATGGAATATCAACCGCAACGTTAAGTTTATAAATCGCCTGTTTAAATTTTAGAACGGTTTAATAAAATATTCGGATTTATTTGTTTTATCGTATAAAGAACTGCTGAAATCTTGTCAATATTAAAAAGATGGGTGAACAATTAAATTTCTTTCAGCGTCGTAGTATGTCAGAAGGAAGACAACAATAAATCTATTATTGCTATCAGGGTTTGTCTTAGCTATAGTCAATAGCATTCACCATACGCAAGAAGTTAGAGACCGTATTACAAAGAAACACCGAAAGTATATGTTCAGAAAACTTTTATGGAAGGTAAACACTGTAGAAAATAAATGAAAAAAGGTACTTTTACTTTTGACTTAGTCTAAGCAAGGCAGGCAATTGAGGCTCTGCACCCAAGCGGCCGAAGGTGTACAGTGACATTATGGATTCCTTTCTAATTGAATTAATTAAGAGACTTGCTGAAAATAAGAGAAGAGCGCTTCTAAGAACATTATTTTTACTACTAATATTGAATGTTTATTTCTTGTTTTATTGTTGCATGTTATCTAAGTAATTAGATCATTGTATTTACTGTTCCAGTCAATTGTTTTTAAACCTCGCGGACAATATAAGTTGGTATTTCCGGCAACGAAGGTCATATTCACAGTATTTTTAAAGAAATACATGCGCATATGGTCTTTATTGCCGGAACTACCAACCCAAAACGTCCGCGAGATTTAAAAATGGTTGACTGAGGTTAGTTTAACAATTAGTCACGTTTCGAATTTAATAAAGAATTAAAAACAAATAATTTGAAGCTTCTATTACACATTTCTATTAATAACTACATTTTTATGTTCATCAATTTTAACGCTATAAATTCTAATTAAAATTTCAAGTATCATTAAACCAATGTAGGTGCCAAAATGATTTGTGCAATTGATGGATACAAAATAAATAACGCTGAAAGGCATTTGAAGAATCAAAGGAATTTTACAACTGACTCAAATCTGATTACATAACTACTTTGCTTGTTTAATTCTAGAAGGTATTATGGTGGTCGACCAGAGCTCTTTTTGGTCTTACTGAATAAATTAAGTACCTATTTACATGTACGTTACAAGATTTACATCGATGTTCTGGAGGAAATATCGTGCCTCTGTAAGGAATGTATTATTATATTAACATGGTGGTCTTAACGGCAACGGAACAATAAAAAAATATTGGCGTGAATCATTCATATGCATTGTAAAATGTATTTCCTCGTCGGATTTATAAACTAAATCTAAATTGGTAAAACAAAACTTACGTAAAAATTAATGAATATCTTTATTACAAAATAGCTTTTATAAAAAGAACAAAATGTTACATGAGAAATTAACAGCAATTTAATGTGAACACATTCAGAACATTATATACAAATATATAATGTACTTACTAACTAAACACGAAAATGTATATAGTGTAAATGTATAAAGGTTGAACACATTTTGTTCTTTACATTTATTCTGATTGACTTCATATAAAACGCAATTCTTGGAAACTCCTTTAAAATATTTCTACGACTAACATGTTTAAATTTAATATAAATATAGTTCATATACATCTATGTTGAAGATAAGTTAGTATATCTTATTAAGTATTTACAGAATATAGCAAATATGCAATATTAGATAATACCATGTCACGATATCACCGAAAACGAGGAAGTGTAGGTTTATGTTTGAATGGAAACATTTAAAATTATGATTGCTTATATAATCCACCTCCCACGATCATTACATAATTATATCATCGTGTACAATTTAGTCCACTTATTCTTTGATGATGGTCACTAAATTGAAAATTGCAACTATTACCATAATGAATAATTGCAAATACTAAACCAATGACATGCAAAACTTTTATTACTTTCATAAATGCTTGAGGTCGTTCTTAATTAGCGAATACTAGATGTGATTTGAGAACTTGTTCCAAAAAAAAAAGATGTTTATATGATGTTACATTTTATGTAAACTGGATGTATAAACAATGTATCACAAGTTAAAAGTATTATAAACTCCATTTTGATGGCATAATGTTAAATAGGAATAAAAACTAATTGAATTTAATATATCAGCATATTTCTTCTTTTATATACTCTATAGTTAGTGGCTATTGCATAACACGCAGATTACAATGAATATTGGTGATATGATAGTTATGAAGTAGATGAAGAAGATGTAAAAGTGAAGTTATTCACATAAAAACTTATAGTAAGTTTTCCCTTGTTCCCCAGTGTATTTTATATACATTTATACCCCAAATTATTGAACAGTATCATTGTTGAAACACAAAACACCTAATAAATGTTTTAAATAATAAATTATATGCTCCATATACAATGTTGAATACATAAATACTGTTAAAATTTAATTTAATTCACACACCTTGTTTTCTTTTCTAAAAGAAAAACTACAATAAAAAGCATACTTAAATCAATCGCTGTCCTCATACTGCACCTCGGCAGGTTTTATAATAACTGGGGTACAGGTTTTATCTTCAAGCATACCATGTTCGACGAGAAAAGCTTGTACGTCTTCTGCACAAAAATCATCTCCAAGATCATCTGATAAACGAATAAAATTACCAACAATTTGACCAGCCTTATAGATTAGTAAAGCCGGTACGCCTTTGATTTTAAAGTCTCTACTAAGTCCCGCACGGGATCCAATGATTGCACAAAATTTAACGTTCTCATAGATCTTACTTAGTTCCCCTAAGCAAGTATTCATAACTCTACAAGCGGTAACATTTTCCTCATATAAATGTATGACTATAGTAACGTTTTTGTGTTCCTTATCAATTGCATCTAGATATTCCTCACCATTTGATAAAAATATCAGATTTCCAAACTTTCGATTGTGTTGACCCTGCTGCAACATTTCCTGCATTCTCTGTTTTTGATATGCCAATAAGAATTCATCGCTTAAGAGATCGGCCAATTCTGGATCATCTATTGCTTGTCGTTCTTCATCCAACGCAGACTGCACAGCTAAAGTAAATTTTTTTGCGAGTTCTATACGCTCTTTCTCATCCTCAACCCGTTTTTCTGTTTCCAATTGTTTGTATCTTTGCCAATCTTTAATGACACCTTTTGGGCCTGTATTTGTAGATGTACCTTCCCATTTATTTACTTCTGGTGTTGGCGCAGGTTTAGAGTTTACTGGTTTTGGGTTTTCATTCTCCGAATCTGAATTATCTCCATCACTTTCTTCACTACTGCTGCAATAATTATGTAATTTTTCGCCTAAGATTTTGTCTTCTAATGTTGCCATGATTCTTGTGTAGATGTAGAAGCGTGAGTGTAAGGTTAATTAAACCTTTTGTACGCCTGATTTAGAGAACGTAATTTAACTAACCGTTACCTATAAACCACTAACTGCACACTAATCACGTACAAATCTACTATTGAAAATCCTAACGCGTTATATAGCAGTACACACCGCTAACTAACTCATCTCATATACATAAATAAATTGAAATAAACATCGACCGAACACGACCGAATAAATTCAGTTACTTTTGACAAACATTCCTGCCAATAGAAACTAGGTAAACTGAAAACGAATGAATGTTCCTAATACAAGTTTTACAGGGGCTATTCGAAAAGTTGGAGCTCTACAATTCCTCCAACAGAATACAATGTAGGACTTTTGATTGATTCAGAAAAAATCTAAGCCTAAGTCTAAAGTAAAATAAATAAAATTATTAAAAAGGTTAATCACATTTAGATAAGAATCACTAAATGGAGGCTATACAAACATTAATTTTATTTTAAGAACGACAAATTTAAATAGGCGGTACATATAAAATATGATAAAAATAACTTGCTACCTTTAGTACATAACGCCGTTTGACATAACAATTAAATCATTACATTTTCATTGTCGAGGTATTATTCTACAATGTAATGCCACTTACTATGTAATTTCAAACGGAATTATATTGTGACTGAAAAGCGCCCCTTTTCTTTAGTTTATATACGGGTGAACTAAAGATATAAAGTTTAAACCGACAATTGTGATGCAAAACTTTTAATATAATAGTCTGAATGTTTCTAAAATAACATTTGTAAATCAGGTTTACGTATTTGTAGCTGACTTAATCTGAAATTTATATAAAAGTTTGTTTTGTTGTCAAAATTTGACTTTAACAAAGATTATTGAACCAGATTTTATATTCTTCTCTTCGTAATACATTTTGTGAGGCAAACTAAATGTTCAAAGAAAAATTCAGGGGAGGCATACTTCGGTTGAAGCTCATGCTTCTAGATAAATGTTGTATTGTATTTTTGTATTTAATGTATTTCCCATGGTTTCGTGTATCAATACTACTCTTTATACGAGTAAAAGGGGCATTAATAACTAATAGTTGAGAATCAATTGATCCGTTCTCGATTTTTGATATTAACGTATCATGTGTACCAAGCTTCTTTTAACCATGGGCGGACCCTTAACTCTGAGGAGCAACTCGGCCAGTAGCTTGCTTATTGTGCATCCATGTGATTTTAATTCACTCGGCCGGGTTGCACCTGAACAACAAAGTTCATAATTCGTTCGAGAGGTAATTTTCTTAACTTGGGTTCCTCAAGCTGATCATCCTCTAGGTGAACTTGTCTTTCCCTGCAGACTGCCGGGTAGTCGAACAGGAGGTGCACAGGAGTTTCCTCTGGTCTCTAACACTTTCTACATGAAGGAGAGTTGCTTATTGAGTGCGCAGTGTCCCGTTAAGATCGCTGTCAATGCTCTCAGTTTGATCCTGCTCATAAGAACTGTCTCATCTGGATAAATTCCGAGATATTTGCAGTGTCTCAAACCGTCTGCACCGTTCCAGTAGCACTGGTGATTGACGGCGAGCTCAGATTTAACATAGATCCTAATACTGCCATAGGTACTCCTACACGTCGGTTCAGGACCAAAAAATGGTCGACCACTGACATCTTTTGCTAGTAAGTCAGTTATTTCGTTACCTTTGATCCCCGAGTGGCTTGGCACCCATCTCAGCGCAACGCTGCCATGTTCTGCCAGTTGTTCTAGCCTTATATGGCACTCCAACACCATTTCGGAGTCAAATCTGATAGCTCATAGCGACCAAGGGCGGCTTGGCTGTCCAATGCGATTTCCACCGTTTCATAGTCATGTACGTAGTCTATAGAGTTCTCTGCACAGATTTGGATGACAACTACATCTGCTTGAAAGATGGAGGGAGACTCTTCATCCGGTTCTTTTCCTTTCCAAATTCCAATACCTGTGCCACGAGGTCTTGGAGGCGTCCACAAACCAGCGGGAGACGTCCCGTCTAGATGTACGTACACATCCCTTTATTGCCTCGTTACTGGGAATAATTAGATTGTATCCCCTAGCAAAGCTATACGCGTGCCAAATTTGGTCGGTCTTCATTGACAGCGGAGCTGTCTGTTCGATGTAGTTGAAGATGCTGGTATGATCTTCGAATTTGCCAGACAATCCTTTGCACCCACTACTTTTAACTCTGTAGGCTCCTAAGGTTGCTTCTGACCTCAGCACTAGCTACAGTGGAGGAAGCCCAGTACCAAGCTTAAGAGAAGACATGCCCTATGAGTTTTATACTACATTACCATTATTACAACGTTATTATTTGTTTGTTTCATATTTTTTATTGTATGTATATAGTAGATTTCTTTTAACTGCCATATACAGCGTGTCCATAGATTGAGTTACAAAGATTTCTTATTGATTTTATGGAAAAAATACTTTTTATAAGAAGAAAACTGCATCTGGAAAAATATTTGTGCACAATATTTAAATTTGAATTATTTTACACAGGATGTCCGAAAAATGCAATTCTTTTTTTTGAGAGTTAATCAAAATTATTGATACTAACAAGCCAACATCCTGTACATAGACAATGTAACATAATTGTGGAAAGCTAGATAAGTTTTGAAGACCTGGCATAATTTTTAATTAAATTACCTACAACAAATAAATTATTCATTATTAGGTGATGTTTATGTTCACAGATAAATTGCGGATTTCGCAAAACGTAATAATAGAATCCATTACCAAATTAAAAACAATTACCATGAGGATCAAACAAGGCCGCACTGACATTATCCCGATAACATTAAGATACTTTTCCAAACGACTAAAGGGAACGGTTACGGTATGTATGCGGCCCATCACCTTAGCAACGTCATTTTGTTTACCTCCAAGCTAACCAAAGCACGCATGCAACGAGAAACACGACAAATCGTTGCGCGATGCGACGACAAACACCGACGCTCGCGATCTCATTCAATTTTTCTAATAGTAAAGCAGCATCTTGTAACGGCCAATTGAATAATGGGGCAATTTAGCAATTCTCGTCTTATGCACTGCTTTTACATTTTTTTTAATTTTTAAAATGACGTAACTTAAAGTAGACACTCAAATTTAGCTTAAAGACGATAAATCTCAAAGCGGATAGTTTATTGCGAAGATGTGATTAGACAACGTGTTTCACTTTTTGTTTTTTACCCCAAGAGAAAGTAAAGTGCTACGAACTACACCAATACGAGATAAACTAAGATGGGTTGTTCAATTAGTGCTAGCGATAAGGTTGAACCCGTGGAGGTAAGTGAGTAACTAAAATTACACTCTTGCGAGGTAATTAAAGAGAAGAAGTTGCTTTTTTATTATACCTATAACGGTTTCTAGGAGATTGCTTTAAGATTACCACTAATAAGCAAATATTAAAGATTATGTTTACTACCGGCCATAAGTAGCCACCCTTAAAATATTACAAAAACAAGTCAAAAACTAATTATAAAACAAAAATAATGTGCATCAATTTGCTAACAAAGATACTCATAAATTAACTTAAATTTGTGATTCGTCTATGTGTCCACATTTCGCGTTTATTACCGCCGCATACAATCTTGGCATTCTCTCTAGCAGCTTTGTTCGTGTTAGCAGCTGTATTGTCCTCCACGCACCCTGTAGCTGCACCCAAAATACTGTTGTAAAATCTGAAACAGATTTTCGAACCTGTCAGTCAAGATCCTCCCACAAAAGCTCAATCGGATAGAGACGTGGAATTTGGGGCAGCCACTTCAAAACAACAATTTTCTTTCTTCTTCCAGCATATCTTTGATCATTATCGTGCTGGAACACGAAGTTAACACTGATTAATCGTGTTCCAGATGAAATGGCATTCCTTTCCAAAATCATAACCTTCTTTTGTAAGGATACCATCTATTTTGACCAAATCCTCCACAGAGGTACCGCCAAAACAATCTCCAATCATGACTGACCCTCGTCCATGTTTTATTGTTGCTGTAATACAGGATTCAGGTGCTCGTTCTTCTTTTAATCCACGGACAAATGTTCTGTTTAAACCAAAGGTGAGATATTTAGTTTCGTCGGTGAAGGGTACTTTCTTCCAATCTTCCAATGTCCTATCTTTGTGTTCTCTCACACATGCTAACCATTTAACTTTGTTTTGTTTGTGTAATAAAGGTTTCCGCATAGCAATTCTTCCATACAAACCAGCTTGACGCAAACGCCTTTTTACCGTGGTGACGCTAACTGGTTTTGGGCGCGAAATATAAATTTCGGCAACAATGTGTTGAATACACACTTTTTAACATTATAATTCACGATTCTACGGTTTAATTTTAGTGACTTACCAATTTCTCAGCTACTTTTACCGATGTTGTGATATGTCACTATTCAACACGCGTTTCCGTAGATAATACTTTTCTTGCCCACTACTCGCTGTTTTAAGACACTTTGCACAAATTCTTCACTATTTGCTGCTTGCAATTCGAAAGCTAAATACAAACTATTTTTTTTATTATATTAAAATGCCCTTATAATCTATTTTCATATTTTATGACGGCCGTGACAAACTGCTCTTTATCTACTCCGTCTACCTGAACGTGCCTGGTCCGCAAAAAGGATGACTTTCAATGTCCACCATTCTGCGAGGTTGGTCTGCGAATGGTTATTATTCCTCCGTCCTCCGTATCGCGGTCTTCGGCTAATATTTTCTTTAATCAGAGGGACCCAGACGTTCTTTATCTCCAGGCTGGGTGTGCTGGTGGCGGTCGGTGTGGTGGCCAAATATGCTGCTCCTAACAGTTTTCTTTTCGTGGCGTTGTCTTCTTTATCCAGGATTGCTGCGTTGTTCCGTGCAATCCTATGATTCTCTTCCCAAGCATGTAAAGCCAATTGTGACTTATCCGTTTCCCTCAATATCTTAATGCAAGTCGCTTATTACGTACGAGGTAGGCGCCATAAATTCTCGGCCTGACAGGCTTATACAGATTCAAGCGTCTGTAGTAATGGAAACTGAGTACCGCGCGGTCATTAAATTAAAAAAAAGAAGGGCATATACGTATTCACATAAAACAACGTTTAGTCGGCGTTTACGACGATTCATCTCCTTCCTTTGGGGCAAGAATCCCTAGGAGAAGCTGAACGGTCGGGTCGACCAATTGAAGTGATAACACCCCGACAAATTTATATTATTAAAGATTTTGTGTTAGGACATCGCAATTTGAAAGTGAAAGAATTAGCAGTGATAACAAAGATATCCGAAACAAGTATTCGCCGAATTCTTCATAACCATTTGGGTATGAACAAAATTAGTGGAAGATGGATGCCACGACTTCTTCCTGCTCTCCAACGTGAATATCGAGTCGAATGTACACGGTCGTTTTTAAACATGTGTGAAGACAACCCAAAACCGATTTTGGAATCTATTCTCACAGGAGATGAATCAATGGTTCTGTTTTACGATTCTCTATCGAAAAAGGAGTCCATGGAAAGACGACGACCTGATGAACCTCGACCAAGAAAGACGAAAGCCTTTCAATCAACGGAAAAGTGATGGCCACAATATTCTGAGATTGTGAGAGCATTTTGCTAATTGACTTTAAACAGCGCAATACAACTGTCAACTGCACATATACATCTTTAATGCATAAATTAAGGGACAGCATTCGCGCAAAACGTCATGGAAAATTGAGAAAAGGTGTACGATTATTGCACGACAATGCTCTCGTACATACTGCCCCCGTTTCACAAGCTGCCATCCGCGAATGTAAGCTTCAAGAATTAGAACATCTACCTTATAATCCAGATATGACTCCTTGTGATTTTTATTTGTTTTCTAAGTTAAAAAGAGACCTTACGGGAGGTCGTTTTAAGGACGACAGTTGCAAGCAGCTGTTATACAACATTTTGACGGAGAAACTTGAGATTATTTTTGCAAGGGTATTAAATTATTAATTAATCGTTGTAATAGGTGTATGGAAGTTAGGAGAGATTACATCGAAAAATAAAGTTTCGTTCTTCTACATCAGGCTGAGAATTTATGACGTCTACCTTGTACACGCAGAACATTAGTCAGGAATTATAATCTATCTGTAATATATATAAATCTATAATATAAACATTTTGATAACGATAATAAATACTTTCCTTGTATAATCTCCAATTTTGCAGGTGGGTAAACACTTATGGCGGGTAGTGTACATATACAGGGCTAAACATTTGGAATTATTACTTCAAAAAGTTTGCCATTTATTATATAGCGTATCCATTCAGTGTGTTGGTGCAATATAACTCCTTCCCCAAATAATTTAAAGAAAGAAGAGAGAAATTCTGTATAATACGAAATTGCATACTTTATTCTGAAACACGCAAAACAGATGTATATGTTTGCTAGACTAACGTAATAATCAACTGATTGTTATTTGGTTAGATTTTATCTCCTTCAGAATGATTTAGTACAGCAAGCGAAAAGCCTCAACAAATTTTAAAAGTAAACTCAATACTTTTTAACAAATTTATAATTTCATCTGATCATATTCCGTATTTTTTTTTGTGTAATATAAACTTATGGTATACTATTTCATTTTATCATCTATTTGAAATAACAATTACGATTTAATCAAGTTAAAGTTAATTAATTCGGTGTCTATCACAAATTGTTTTGTATTTTCAACAAGAGGCATATACCTAACGCGAAAAAAAATAGGTAATTCTGCATCACACAAATTAAAACGCTTTCTAATTGTACATACTTACTGCAGGTCACACGCATAAACTGTAGTGGCTCTTGTTAAACATTTGACACAAACTGTAACTTTTTATCTTGTACTTTAAATTTTTTATCTAACTTTAGTATCCAAGCAATTTTGAGTACACTGAGCCCCATTATCTAAGGCAAACTGTGCGAGAAAATATGCATTGGTACAGTTATTATCACACGAGTATTAGTTCTGGATCAAAACATATCCTACTTGACCATCCTTATTATTCTTGGTAAAATGTTGTTATATGTTTATAACTTGTAGGAAGAAAATCGACCTAATCCATATGGAGCATTATCAACACCACAAAGTCGCTACAAACCATCGAAAAGTCGACAATGTACCGATGTGTTCTTTCTCATACTTATGGCTAGCTTCTTCTTGGTTTTGGTATTGAATATTTGGTATTTAAGCACAAAACATTGTTTAGAGCAGGCTTATATTGGGCAGCACGTCGAGAATCAAATTTTCTATTTTAATTGGCTAACGAATGAGTAACTAAAGTATAATTAAAATGTATTGACCTTGCTAGAATTGCAATTTCGTATTAAAACAAATGTGAATCATACTCAATATTAAAATAATAACAAAGGAGAAAATAAAATGAGAAAAACACATATTTATTTTTTTATTATAAATTTTTATGTGAATATTTATGATCAGAGATGAATTGTTTTGCTGGCATGCAATAGGGCGGCAGGTATATACCTGAGCAATTAATCTCTGAGCTATGGCCTATAGTTGAAAAGCCTACTGCCTACGACTTGCAGTTTATAGTTCTGAGCTTTCTTATCGGTTGAGTCTCACCCTAGGGCTTATACATAAAAAGAAAACGAAGAAAGTAATCCGTAGTATGTGGTTTACTGAAAATAAAATATTCTAGATGCCACTAAAATTATTGAAATTTCGCAAGAAGGTTACCAATTAGATCTAACCTTTGGTGGAACTTTATGGGAGTTTACGTTTTTGGGAATATAAGAAGTATGCATAAAGCGCATTCTATTGGTCAAGTAGCTGCTTAGTTTGACTAGTCTATACCCGCATTGATAACTATAGGTGTAAAACAGCTGCTTCGTATCCAGCTGTTCACAAGAATACAATTCACAATCAAAACTATCTTTTATTAAGCAGAGAGGCAGTAACCTGTTTATTTAATTTTAATAAAGACTTTATTTTCTATGCACCAACATGAATAAGTGAATTTAAAACATTAAACATGACATATACCTTCAATTAAATTTTTGTTTAGAGTAGCCTATGATTTTCATTTAAATTTGAGAACACTGTGGAACAGTAATGTTTCTCGAAAGTCAAACTTCGACGACTGTCATAGTAAAGTCAACATGATAATAAATAATCTAATTTGTAAGACATAAATTGACTTTGCTAGGAGAGTTGTCAAAGCTTGACTTTCGAAAAACATTACTGTTCCACAGTTTTCCCAAAAATCTAAATGAAAACCATAGGCTACTCTAAATGAAAGTTTAATTGAAGACATGCTATGATTCAAATAATATAAAGTTGGAAAAAACATATGGCGTTAGATTTTAAGGGTTGTCGAGGATTTTTTAAGATCCATTCTAAAAGATCTTCCTATGACATTAAAAACTTGTTTTTGCGTTTCGTTTTTTACTTTTCAAATAACTGAGATGTTGCTTGTCATTGAAGTTACGAAGCATCCTGTACTATTATTAAAATAAATATTATTTTCTTCTATTGAATTCGATTCTCCGTGGCTTCCCGGTAGGAGGCTGCTATGCAAAAATCTATGGCCTATTTAATTTAGATTTTGTGTAAAATTACCAATTTTAGGGGCTGTTCTTATGTTACTGCATAGTTCACGGAAATATTTATCGTGTAATAAATGGTTACGATAACTGCGCTAATGTCTGCGGAATACAAAATTACAGAATTACAGGCGATCCACGCTTTGAATGTGTCGGAAGGGATAGAAAAAACGAAAGGTAAAATCTATATAAAATAGTTCTGAAAAGTGATGTAAGATATACTCAAAAATACGTTAAATTTTTCTAGATTTTTATTGGTCAAGAATTTAGATTATTTCGGCGATAGTAACGAGCATGTACAGAGAATCTGTGTCAAAAATTGTAGCGAATACGGAGATTAGTAAGTAGGCTTTTTTGCAGCTAACGGAAATGGACTTCAATAAACCCTTATATAGTGCATGTAACGCCCCAAGAAGTAACTTTTTTAACCATTATCGTGACTGGAAGTAAATCAATATAAGCGTCTGGATATTCAACAATTTATCAGGAATCGAATTACTGTCGCTAGCCGGTAATGAATGTCTTTCTCGGAGGTGGTTTTAAAAAGTAATTTGCTGCTGTAGGCGAAGGGTGAAATTTGTATGGACAGAAAACATGCATTCTTAATTGCGTATATTCATGGTGCAAGGATATCCAAACAGCTTATTACTATGCATTAATTAAATTCATTGTTGTAATTAAAGTGTTATTTTAGCACTAATTAGAAGGATAAAAACTCTTCATAAATGTATTGGCTTGAAGTACATCATTTAATTTTATTTTCTTCCTGTTTACGATTACTTAATTAATACGATTCAAGAGTTTTTACTTCGTAACCTATTAAAAATAAAGATTAAAGAAAAAAAATCCATTGAAGACATTTTTTCATTAATATGTTCGAAAATGTATATTAATTTTGTACTGAGGGAGTATTTTACTGGTAGGTGTCACTTTGCTGGACAACATTTTTTGAATTTATGACGATATCGACACTTTTTTTAATGGCAACCTATATTTTTTCTTCTGCTTGATGGAGTGTTCCAATCGATATTCGTTAGTTACAAAAAAATAATACCTCCCATTCGAAAATTTTTACAAAAGTGGAAAAAACTGTCTTATAGTTAGTTGACCAATGACCATGAAGTGTATCAAAAGATTGACAAGGAAATCCTTCTTGGTGTCAAATTCAGAACGTAATGAAACCTGGTAGGTAAGTAGAGCATGTTGAGCTTGAAAGTAGAAATTATTTGTTTGTTCTAAAATTCACTCTGAGGGGGTGAAACACCCCTTCAAACATTCGCAGATTTTCAGTTTTCTTGAGTTAATTCTTGAACGGAAATAGATAGAACAAAAATTTAAATGCAAATGTTCGAAAGGGCTTTCAGAATACGTGAATGTTATATATATACAGGGTGCTACATTTAAGCGACACCCTCCTATGCTAGAGCTGATCATAATAATATGGAAAAGAAATTAACGGAAGTTGTTAATCTTTAGCATCTTTTATTGATTTGAAAGCATTTCATATAGCAAAATATCATCCTTACAAAATAATATAAGAACAGGAACTACGAGAAGACGATTTTGAACGTATGATACAATCCAGCTTTATGACTTCTTGCAACAGATATCTATAAGGAAATGTTTTCTGTTTACGTTGAAAAGCATTTGTAGCGTAAAGTCTTGTCTAACTAGGTTGATAAATTCTTTCAAGGGCGCTCGAAAGTTGTTGACCATCAACTAAGTGGCCACCCCGTTCAGATTGCGGTAAGTACAACACTTCGACGGGTGGAAAAGATGATTCGAACTGTAATAGGGTGTTCTCATGGTTTAACTACGAGCTGATTCAAGATCGTTTGAATTTGCTTACGGTGGGTACCTAGACAACTGACCGAGGAACGCAGAAGGATTTGACTGGGCTTATCCTTGCAACACCTCTCTCGGAACGCAGAGGAAGGGGTGGCCATGCTTAACAGGATTGTTACTGGTGATGAGTCATGGATATACCACTACCAACCCGAAATAATGCGTACTTCAATGCAATTGAAACATCCTTCTTCACCGTTAATAAAGAAGTTCAAGGTTGCCCCCTCAGCTGGTAAGTTTATGCTTACCGTATTCTGGGGTTTTGAAGGAGCACTCTTAGCCCATTTACAAATAAAAATGAGAACGTGACTACTGAACATACTGCAGAGTTTTGTTGTTGCTTAGAAAAGCAATTGGACAAAAACGTCCAGGCTTACTGACGAGAGGAATATTGCTGCATCAGGATAATGCCGGGCCGCATCCGACCTGCTTGACCCAGGCGAGAATTGCAGAATGAGAGTGGAAACTTCTTGGACCTCCGGCTTACAGCCCCGAGACCTAGCCTCGGCCATCAACTATTTGGTCCACTCAAAAAGCATCTTGGTGGCAAACACTTCGAGAGTGATAATTACATTCAACACACACGTGGTTCAGACGGCAATCCAAACACTTTTATTCAGCAGGCATTGGGGCATTTATTAAAAGGCCGGATATATGTTAAATATTAATGTTGTTGAAAAGTAAAACTTGTTTTTGGCTAACTATTTCTCTTATTATTTTTATATTTATCTCTGTGACCTATGACTTTCCTTGTTAGACGAGGATTTATAAAATGGTCAGCTAGATCGCCAGATATAAACCCATTTGATATGTACTTGTGGGAAAAATACAGTTTATCTTAACAGGTTTGAACTAAAGGTGCGAATTTGTCTGTAACTTTGATTAATTATACCCAGTGTTATTCGCAATCTACAGTAAGAATTGATCAATCATAAATCACCTTGAAGATTGTTAAATTTTAAACGGATATTTTGAACAACTACCTATTTGTTTATATTTTTTTATTTTGCTAGTATTAAATTCATTAAATTTTTTATATAATTGTTTTCAAAAACGTGCTTCTGTTTAGTCTAGTTGTAATACGTTTCTAGCATTTACTCTGTATGTTGATACAGACCATGACTAAAACTAGTGTTTTCCATTTTTCTCAAATAATTTCTAATATAACGCTAACACTATCTTTTTGTAATCATCAAATAGTGAGTAAGATACTCTCCAGAACTGAAAAAAAAGGATAGGTTGCCATTTAAAAAAAATTGATGGCGTCATGCACTCAATAAAGTAACACTTATTACAAATATATGCCTACGGTGTAAAACTATTGCGTGTTCAAGCATTTTTACGAAAAACATTGTCTTCAATTTTATGAATTTTATTGCATATTTTATGACCTCACTGTATATTGTAAAGATTCAAAAAAGGAACTCATTCTTTATAAATATTTAACTGATACAAGAAAATTGCAATTTTGGATTGGTAACCAAAAGTAGCAGTAGCAGGTTGTAGCTGCTAAGATAAACGAGCAGTTTTACATGTTATTCATTATGAATAACTTTCATTAAGATAAATAACAAATAAAGATAACAGATTCATAGGTCTTTTACGTTGTTAAACAAAATACGTTTTAACAATAAGTAGTGTATCTATAATACATACTTTATAGTGTATTAAGAATACCATGCTAGTACCTACTGCTGCTAGAAATCCCCATTTGCCATTTAGAATTGTCATTCCGTATTAAAAATGTTTTTCCATTTCTTTTTCCTTACATTTACATTCATTAAAACACGGTAACTTTCACAATTAAACCATGCCGAAGCTAATTACAACGATTACAAGGACTTTATGATTGTACGACTAAAGGTATTGTAGAAAACTCCACCGACTCCCCTCCAAAAATTAATAATTTATTCGGAATCCACCGTTTCAAAAGCACGTGGAGTCTCGTCAAAAGAGTTACCAACTGAATTGTAAAAATTTATCACAATGCAATATTTCTTACGCAGGCTTAACGAGTTCTTAATAATAAATTGATGTGTATAAAAAGAACAGCTTGAAAAATCTTTTAGACAATCCCAAAAATAAACCGTATATATGTTGCCGTAGACTTCCGCAGTCATTGTTTTCTTTCAAAGAATTTAGATTTCAGGGTTGAAACCGCATTAAAATTGCATGAGTCTGCCGACGTTTCGCTTTGGAGTTTCTTCTGCCCAGTCGCAAGTTAAACGGGCTTCTCACATACCATTATATTTTAAATCCGCGAATTGCCATAAAACCGTTTTCACAGTGTTAGCGAACTGTTAAGTTAATGCGTTTTACGTACTTCCGACATTTTCAATTTGTTTGGCCGAAATTACGAGTACGTGTATTGATAAACAACCGTGCACAACAGCAACTCTTCATACGCTAGATACAATGAATCGAGACGTTTGCTGGTCTGTTTGCTGAATGAATGTGTTAATTAAATCAAAATGGGTAACTCTATTGGTTACATTTGGTAGCCATTATAACCTATACTTGTAAAAGGTTTAAACAAAGACTATTAGTCAGGAATTTGGCAATACAGCTGTCACGTTGGTGGTAGCTTATCTTGTTTGTTGATGTAAAAAACCTGTACGTAATACGGGTACCAGTTTTATTATAATTCTTTGAAATATGTTTTATGTAGTATTTTTCTTTCAGTCGTCAAGTATTTAATCGTTGCTTGCCAAAAAAAGCTGTTTCAGCTGCTGATAGTTTTATATCGAAACTTGGATGGCACGACTTTTTTCAAGTAAACATATAGTTTTCCCTATTCTATTTCTTAACGTTAAGAAGAACTTTTATTTTAGGAAGCAGGGGAGGATTTGCTTCTAACTTGGAGAGAAATATTATACTTGTGTCTTATAGGCTTTGGTAGATAATACCATATGGTTATTTGTGATAAAATCATTCTACATATATTCTTTTCAGCATTTTCCGTAATATTAGTAATTTTACTTAGATTTTTCGTCGGTATACTAGTTTGGGTTGTACTTGTTGGTGTGATATTATTTTCAGTTGCTGCAACCATCGCATTTTGGTAAATACATTTCTGTGCATATTGTACTATGCATTGTTTGTTTGATACTTTTTTTTGTAAAGGTATTTATATTATCAACACAATGACAACGAAGACGCTGAAACTAGTTATTTGGGAATAACTATAGCGCAGAGGCAGAAATCTTTCTACCTAATTTGTGGAATACTAGCTACCATAGTTAGCTTTTGCGTGATAGTGGTCATTATTGCTCTGAGAAAACGAATAAATTTGGTAGTACAGTTATTTGTGGAAGCTGGAAAATCAATAACGGCGATGCCTTTGCTGCTATTTGAACCACTTTTGGTAAGATCAAACGTAATATTTCTAATAAAGAAATAATGTTTCGACTTTATAATAGAGTAACACCTCGATAATCCGATGTAATTAATAATTCGAGGCATCAAAAAATTCGAATTTCCAAATAATTATTTCCATAAGGGCTTTTAAGGTTTATTTCATTTATAAATAAAGAGCAAATCGTTAAAGCACTTATTTTATATTTTATTAATACAAATGCTAAACATTAATTTCTATTTTTTTAATAATTTGTAATTGTTTGTTGCTCAATTTTCTTCTGATTTAGAAAAAGAGTTTCCCCTTGTAATCTTTGCAATGCGAGAATATCGACCATTGCTGTATTTATGCCATATAGGTAAATTTACATTATTAAATGATCTTGGATTCTTTGCATTTCCAATAACCTATTTTGTTTTAATTTGTGAGACCCATCACTGTTAGTATAAACCAAGAGAGATTGACTTTCTTTGGAAATCTTCCGTCCAGGTGCTTGTTTTTCTCCAGAATGAATTACTGCCTTGTCCGATAGCAGTTTCCAATATAAAGCAAGCTAAATTAAAATAAAATTATTAAAATAAAAAGGCTATTCGAATTATCGAAGAATTCGGTTTATTGCAGTTTCGGACTATCAAGGTATTACTCTACAATGATTTTAGTACCATTTTTTATGAACTATAAACAAATTGCCTGCAATGCATGAATGGATATATTTTTACAGCATTTTGCTCACAGGTCATACGATGTAAATTTACTTTAACCTCTATTAAAACAAAGAATAAAAATATATTTTATTGATTAATTTAATATTGAATGCATTGTCTATTTATTCTTGGGGGAGGTGTGGGAGATTTCCCTTACAGTCATAACATTATAACACTCGCATTACTACTCCCAATTACATAAATATATAAAATTGGCAGGCTTCTCGATAACAATTACTACAGCAAGTCAATACAAACATTACATCAAAAATGAATTCTAAATCGCCTACTTTTATTTTAGCATAATTATCACATGTAATAGGTCGACAACAAAGTAACTGTCGATTTTAAATGAAGATGGGAATAGTGTTTCTTTTGAATGACTTCTATCAATGTTACAATTATATAGTTGTGGCATTTGTCAGCTGTGAACTTTGACTTTCTAAAAAACGAAATTAATTGAATTCTTTGTGAGACTTGTTTGTGTGGGTACAATTTTAACATGGAGAATAAAAGCGTTCGTTTTTATATTTTGCTTTATTATTTCCGAAAAGGAAAAAAACGCAACACAAGCTACTAAAAAGTTTAGCGATGTGTATGGCGATGAAGCTATATAGTGTCGGAATTGCTTTGATAAATTTTATTCTGGTGATTTTTCACTCAAAGATGAACCACGACCCGATAGGTCAAACGAGTTTGATGATGGCCAAATCAAAACCATAATTGATCGTCATATTCTCGTCCGAGAGATTGCTGAAAACTGAAATGTATCGCACACAACAATTGAAAATCCTTAAAACATATGAGATTCATTAAAAAAACTCAATATTTGGATTTCTCGTGAGTTAAAGGAAATTCATTTAATCCGTCTGCGATTTGCATTTCAAATGAAATGAAATCAAACTTTTTTTAGAATGGATAATCACCTTGATAAAAAATGGATAGCTGATAGAACAAGCTGAAATCCACCAAAAGATTATGGTGTCCGTTTGATGGAATTACAAAGGTATTTGTTGGTATTTTGAGTTGCTTCCTAGGAACGAAACAAATAATTCAGATGTGTATTGTCGTCAATTGAACAAATTAAACCCTGTAATTCTAGAAAAACAAACAGAGTAAAGGTGTTGTATTCCACCATGACAATGCTAGGCCACCCACATCGTTGGTTACTCGCCAAAAATAATCGATGCTTGGTTGGAAAGTGTTGTCATATCCACCGTATAACCTTGACTTGGTTCCATCGGATTACCATTAGTTTAAAGCCTTAGAATATTCTTCGAACGGTAAAACCTTCAATAGTGATAACGCTGTGAAATTACACTTAATCCAGTTTTTTGCTGATAAAGGTCAGAAGTTCCATCTGCGTGGGATAATGAAGTTGACTGAAAGATGGCAGAAGATCATTGATCAAAATGAAAAATATATTATTGAATAAAGCGTAATAATAACATTAAAAAAATCGTGTTTCATTTATATAAGAAAATCGGCAATTTGTTGGCAACTTAATAGAAAGTACACGCGGTCAAATTTTGTTGCGTGCAGCAGGTTAATTAGTATACCTTTTCCGTTATTACTATAGAACTGGAACTGCGTATTTTGTTTCTGAATCGCTAGTGTGAAATAAAATGATTATTTTCATTGCCAAATGTGTGAAATATGCAGTGGTAATCCAATGAGCGATAGTATACTGCATAAATGGATCAGACTTTTCGGTGAAGATCGGGATACGGTCTATGATGAATCACGCTTTGGTTGGCTATCTGTAATCAACGACAATCTGGTGAGGTAATCCATATTAAGATTAACGAAATCAGGGGACTTTACTTCCAAATTGTTTTGATTTCTAGACGTTTGTGTGTAAAAACTTAAGAATGCAAGAAATTGAATTCTCGATAGACTCCTAAACTGCTTTCTGGGGAACAAACAGAAAGGATTGGCTCGATGGAGATGAGGTGGGGGCATCCCACATGACTCCTAAGTCAAAACAACAATCAGGCGAGTGGCGCTAGACACCATCGCCAATCAGAGTGACAGTTTTCTGGGCTAAGAATTTATGCAAGGAACAACAATTAACTCAATTTTATACTATGAGACCCCAACAAAATTACATCAAGCTTTCAAGAACAAATAATGACGATCCCTCCTCATACACTCTACAGCTTGTGCCTAGCCATTACAACCTCTGACACCGACGTCTGAAGATCTTCCCGGGCGGCAAGCTCTTTGACACGGAGTATGACGTAAAAACGACTGTGAATAACTGAGGTAGAACTGTTTCCGAAAGGTATCAGGAAACTTGATGAATAAATGTGTTTTCGGAAAATTTTCTCTTGTTTAATTTTTGTCACAAAACGAGCCTTACTTAAATAATAACGCTCGTATATCTGAATTGCTTATGTTCATACATATTGCTTTACCAATCTTACCAATTATTTTCGCTTTATGACTTGTGCTAGACGATTTGCTATGTTAAAGGATATATATATATATATATTTTTTTTTAACGGATACGTAGGCTTCCACGGCCACAGTCAGTGATAAACGAACTATTTCCCGAATTCGACCGTGTCATGATAAGATATAAGACGAGAAAATGAAATAAAAATAAACGGAAAAACAAAAAAAATTAAAAAAAAAATAAAGAGACGGAAAAGTTTTCGCCTCTACCGTGAGTTACCACGTCGAGTTACTGTGACCTTCCTTCAACGTAGTTTCATCTCTAGCGTGGTTTACACGTCGAGTTACTATGCCAGTTTGCTTCCCCTACTTTTTTCTTCTGAAGAAGCCTCCTACGACGGAGGCGAAACGTCGAAATCTCGCCTTTCTCATTTCTTTTTTCTTTTTCTTTTCTTTGTTTCTGCCTCCTTTTTTCCCTTTTTCTCTTAATTCTTTTTCCACATTTTCTTTCTTTTTTCACATTTTTCGCTTTTTCTTTCCCTTTTTCTTTTTATTTCTTTGTTTTCCCTCTTACTTCTTTCATTTCATTTTCTCCTCTTATACCTTATGATGACACGATACAATTCCGGAAACACTTCGTTTATAACCGGTTTATTTTGTTACTTACAGACTTTAATATCTCTATTCACTGTAATAGTCTGCTGGCTTTACTTCTCGTTATGGATTCAAAGTGCAGGATTCTTAACGTATGTTCGGAAGGGTTTCTTCATATTCAAATCGGATTCGACAATGAAAATCGCAGGGTTTTGGAATTTATTTTCGATGCTTTGGATGTGTCAGTTCATCATCGGTTGCCAGCACATGGTTCTCGGTGGTGCAATCGCTACCTGGTACTTTACTAGGTAAATTGCTTAAATGTGACTTTTTAAAAATTTTCATACGATTATTTTTTAGAAATAAAAATCAGCTCGGCTATCCAATAATATATAGTTTTTACAATCTGATCAGATATCATTTGGGATCTGTATGTTTTGGTTCCTTAATAATAGCAATCGTGCAACTGGTTAGGATCTTATTATTGATACTACAAAGATACTTAAAGAATAAGACTGGAAGGTGTGCCCAATGTATTCTTACGTGTTGCCAATGCTGTTTGTATTGTTTTGAGAAATCTTTGAAATTTATAAGTGGATATGCATATATTCGAGTAGGTAAGATTAGGACAGGAATAAAATTTTCAATTGTGAGTAACAAATGTTATTTTTGTTTAGCAATGTATGGTAAAAACTTTTGCAAATCCGGTCGAGAAGCTTTTAAAGTTTTGGTTAATAACAGTTTGCGTGTAACTGTTATTAATTCCGTTGGTGATTTCGTTCTTATTTTAACTAAAGTTCTTGTGGTCGTGGCTACTGTAATCATAGGAGTACATATGTTACAGGTAAAAGAACAACTGAATAATGCAAGGTATAATATGTAGCAGGTCTTATCATTTGGCAGATGGTAGAACAATTATTTTTTTCCAAAATGTCTCAGATGAATCGAGTAAAAGAGCTTAGAGACTTGACTTTTAAATATAACCATTAGTTATAGTTAACATATTGAGAGTGTATTTTATACTGAAACATGCAAAATACGCACCTATGTTTGTTGTTAAGGTAACATAATAACATAAATAAAATTAATGCAATGAAATAAAATTTAAGAAATTAGTTACATACGTAGAAAAAAATAAATCCAAACAAAATTAAAAACTAATTTAACAAATTTTAAAAAATATCGTCAT
The DNA here is from genome assembly GCA_023509865.1 of Trypoxylus dichotomus. Lineage (NCBI taxonomy): Eukaryota > Metazoa > Arthropoda > Insecta > Coleoptera > Scarabaeidae > Trypoxylus > Trypoxylus dichotomus. Next base: position 74,842,125 of record CM042074.1, on the reverse strand, counting down.
TGACAATGACAATGTCCTAAGCGATTGAAAATTCATTTAACGTATTGTGTATATGCTTAGGGATTATTTCCCTTGCAGCCACGCGTATTTTATTTTTTAACTTGACAATATTGTTTAGAGGTTCCCTATTAAAAACTTTAACTTTGGTACATTATCAAAGAAAGAAATCCTTAAAGACAGGCCGGGTAATCTTCTGGATCAATCTACTTCTCTTCTACATCCTATCCAGCGGTATGAGCATCCTACCCAGCACGCCATCATGCTGGTACCAAACCTCGTTATCAATAACTAAGGTGTGGAGAGCTGGCGCAACTCTTTATTCAAGCATTTCTAAATATTTTTCTCCTGCAAGAGTACTTTCAATAAAAAAAGTCCCTACCATATGGGCTCCAATCAGCGCAGGCTCAACTGTTGAGTTCTTGGGGCAGACGAGTTCTTGTAAATTGTATCTGTGTGTTGCCAGCTCTGCGAATTAACTTCATATTGCTTTTTCTGTAAAGCAAATTCTGTGTAGTAAAGTCTCAATATTATTAAAAAGATGTTCTCGTTTTACTAATTTCTGAACGGCAGATTTACTTACATTTGCAGTTATTATCATTGATTACTTATAGAATTTCATCTATTTTGATATCAGTAATAACATATTTTGGTCTATTCTTTTTCTTATGATTAGGTACAATGCATCCATTATTTTGTACATTTTTGTAGAAACATACTTATTGTAGCTGGCTGGATCTTGGGTGGTCTAAATGTGTAATTTAAAGCAAATCTGCTACTCTTCTCAAACTCATATTTGAGTAGCAACAGTTTACTAATGACAATTTTTTTCCACCTGTGACATTCTTTATATTTAATTACAAGTAGCACGTTATTAACTTTTAATAAATCAAAATTTAAATAACAAGCTGAAGTCAATAATTGTTTTTCACAGCCTATGCTTTAAAATAATAAACAAGCAGTTATGTATCGGCGTCATTTAATTATTGCGTTACTCTAGCAACCAACTTGTATATGTGTTTTGTATTTTTCAGAATAAGATATATTCAGAGTCCATTATGTAATATGTATGTACGATGAATATATAAATACATCCTTAATTACATTGCAAACCGAAAGTAGCGTAATCATTTTCTGAAAAGTATATTTTGGATAGTTGAGAGACTCCATAATTATTATAATTACTTTACCTCTCAATTTTTTTTAATATTTAACAGATTTCATGCTGTTAACTTAAATAATTTTAACATTGCTTTTTTATAACTTAACATTAACTATCATCTGCTAAATGAAGAAAAGCTTAAAACGTCTGTACATATAAAACAAAGACTTTATGCTTCTTAGATATAGGCGTAAGGACGTCGTAATACACTGTACCACAACGCTGCATTCATTTTTAGTGAAAGTACGGCTATTGAAATAATCTTTAGAGCTTCTTATACAAATTGCAAAATTAAAGAAAGCAAATGTCCCAACCAAAATAAATTTTAGACATAAATAAATTTGGAAACCATGCCCTAGCACCCAAGAGGCCCATGATCTTAAAATTTCGTATAGTAGAATAAAGATATTTTTCAATTATTCGGCCTTCCGAATCTGGTCGCAATATTGATTCTTTCTTAAATGCCAGAGGAAGTTTTGCGTAACGTATTTGATAGGCTTATTAGGTACTTTTTACGATAATAGTTAATTTGTAAGTAAAGGTGTTCCTAAAAATTATAGAAATAATTTGCTGTGTAAATTGACATCTCAAGCAAATACGATGGGCTACCATAGTAATAAATGTGATTCGTCATGCATGCTAGTAAGTTAGTTAATACCTATTTGTTAAGTTGTTATTGAATTTTTAATTTCATCTTTAGGTTCATTCCACTTCCATAATCACTTTCTAATATTCTAACCGATTCCACTATTATTCTTAATACCTTCCTCCCAAATATTCTCAAAACGTTTTCTCTTGGTTTGCCATTGTCATTGTTTTGGCTTCATATATCGCTATTATAATTATGCTTTTATAGATAAAGATCCTTGCTTTTTACGAGCTTCATACTATTACAAAGTGCTCAATTTGTCGCAATATTTTTTTTATTCACTGAATATCACTGAATATCATAATACTCAGGAATTTGAATTCATCTACTTACTCAAAGCTATTTATTTCTGTTGCTTTTCCAAATTCCATAACTTCCGTTTTATTTTTTCTTCTGTGGCAATCTCTAGGAATAGTTTGGCCATGATTTCCTATAATGTCGCCACTATTATCATATCACCTGCGTAGGCTATTATCTATATAGCCTTATTCTGTCTTCAATATGCCCCTTAGCTTTTTTTTTGTTATTTATTCGCTATATTAGGAAGTGTCAAGAGAGAGTCAATTTATTTTTTGATAATTCTTTTAAACCTCCTTCAACTATTTTAACAGTCGTTTTTATTGGTTTGATCGACATCTATTTTAATCCTTCTCTCTTGAATTATTTTTGATGATTAATGGGTGGTATAAAGCAATGTAACTCCTATATAGCTTCAGTATTACTGCCGACCTCCAATTCTTAAGGATCGTAGCTACTTGGTCATTATCTCAATTTTTAGTCATGATTTGCTTTTTCCGTGCGTTTATAATTAGTGAATATCTACAAAAATCTCTCATCCATACATTATTAGTTCATTACAAATATGTTATACAATCTTTTTACTCCATCATGTTGATTCTGATTTTATCATTCTCGCCTTTAGTTAGTGATTCATCCTTTCGTATTGTCTATTAATAATTCTTTAAAGCATTTTAGCAATATTGCTTTGTATTTTTATTCAGTCTCTTTTACCCTGGCTTTCTTGTACCAAATTTAAAATGAATTAATGGTTCGGTGGTCCAGTGGTAAGAGGGCCAGCACTTGAATTTGCCAACTCAGGTGTCGTGCGTTCAAAACCAACGTCTTTCAAGTACAGTGGCGTGGTAGCATTTCGTGCGGGTTCGGTATGCTCCTTAATTAGCAAAATAATCAACAGCACTTCACCCATTACGGTAGGGGATGCAGCAACAAGGCCGTGGAACACTTTACATACACTTTCCGATACCTAAGGTTCCAGTGCTTATTGACAAGCTAAATTGCTTATAACTCTCTCACCATAAAAAAAATTAAAGAGAAAAGAAAACAAACTCTTTTCAAACTTGAATGATATCTTTGTTTTAAATCATCAATCTCAAAATAAAACTATAATCCGAAAAAAGTTAAATAAAAGATCTAATTGTATTAAATGTTCAAAAAAGATCTTCTAGTGGAAATGAAACATCTTTAATTGCTTGAAATTGTTTCGGATTGAATTGATAATATCCGTTAACAATTTTTCTACAGCATTAGATGCGTTATCTAGGAAGTCATAAATTGATAACGACACAATTAAGAAGTAATATGAAATCCTACATCTCTTTTCGCGGAGATATCTAAGTATTTTATATACTCTAGATCATAAGTTATCTGTTTTATTTGCATATCACCTCAATACAATATTATTACAGAATAAGGAAGGCCTTCAGTACATGTGGATTCCCTTAGTATTAGTTGGGACTTTCACATACTTCGTAGCGCATTGCTTTATAACAGTGTATGAGGTATGACTCGTCCGCATTCATAACTTGAGCGTACATTTAATGAATTATTTTTACAGATGGCGATAGATACAATTTTTCTGTGTTTTTGCGAAGATTGTGAGCAAAATGATGGTATTTCGAGGCCCTATTTCATGTCAAAAAGCTTAATGAAGTTCGTGGAAAATTCCAGAAAAGCCATGTACGCTGGAAACGAAGGCCAAAGTCCTAATGTTGATCCAAGTACCATAAGTGATAAAGTGTAATTTGATATCTAATTAACTGGCGTGTTTAGCACTTGTTGTAACTACTGTTGCTATTTTAATAATACTGTGCATGTAATTGCAACAGATATATCTATATTTTTGATATTTGAATTATATGAATATTATCCTACAGCACAGTTTGATGTGGTGAATATATTGTTTGTAAATAAACACCATGAAGTAGTAATTTATTCACTTCTTTAAAAGCACTGAATTTGGACATATGTAGTACAAAAGTAAGTGGTCTATGAAACTACTATATTATTAACTTTCAAACGAAAGGTAGCATAACTGCGGTAAAAATTCTTCGTAAATTTCTCTGTTAGAACTAAGGTCTTAAATCACAAATAACTTTTTGGTCATACACCGTAATAATTAGACCCTTAATCACTTATACTTTATTTGTATGTAATACAGCTGCTATTGCACAGCCTTTTGAATAGTTTTGGATCATAATCTACTCAAAATGCTGTGCAATAGCAGTTATATTAAATCCAGCGGCTTGCATACCTCCACAATACACGCGTGATACGTACTTTGTTTTATAGCAGTTTTAGAAGTTCTATTGGGACTAACATCACTTCACATTTATGAATGTATGTACATACATACATGCAGAAGGATATTCATCACTTAGCGGTCTAAAATGTAATACCTGTACAGCTTGAGCATTACTACTGATCTCCATTCTTATGGATCTGAACCATTTGGTCTTTTTCCCATACGTTTATAATTAGTGAATATCGACAAAAATCTCACATCCATATTTTCTTCATTCATCGCAAAGATGTTGTTGGTACGCAACACTGCAAAGGACTGAAGTTACGAGATCTTAAGAAACATCCGAAAACTGTCAGAGAACCTAATATTAAATATTTTCATTGCTGAAGGAGAACACAATATTTAAAACTTGTCGCTGTAATTGGTAAAATACATCATTCTTCGCAATTATTTGTGATGCTCTTTCTGTTAAACTAACATTGTCTGTACCAAACATGATAATGCTGCTAGATACAGCTACTCATGGTATTGGTGGAATCATTCACAAGAAAGACAATGTAGTGAGACAAGGATAGTAACACGCGGACAATTTTTTGCTCAAGACATTGCAATTCCTTTTCTGCTACAATCACCACATTTAAACTTACAGCTTAAGTGAGTATTCTTGGCGCTAACTAGTGGCAAAAGAATAAAACACTCGTCTGCCGGTTCAAACACAGCGAAAACAAGCGGGTATAGATAAGCCTAAGAAATTATTTACATGTGTAGTTGTCCTATCCACTCTTCATGCGCGCTCTTTCTGGTTTGGCAATCCATACGTTGTTCGGGAGAAGGGCTGGAAACTATACCTGCTTGTTTTCGCTGTGAGAAGCTACTTCACTCGCCAAAAGTTACTGTTTGGTCTGCAATACCGGCGCAAGGAATTATTACACTACGTAAATTCCGAGGGACGTGTTGATATGATCAACAGCTTTTTTACGCCAACCTCGGAAGATTTTAATGGTTTTAATTGAATCACTTGGTTCCAACAAGATGGAGAGCCATCTCATATGTATAACGTGCCCTTACCAGTTCTTCGTGAAATTTTACCTGAAAGCACGTAGCCCCGACTTGACACCAGTGGATTTTTTCTATGTAGTTACCTTAAATCAGTGGTATACAGCAACACTCTTCATTCTCTGAATAAATTAAAGAGAATATTCGAAGAGAAATGGCGACCATCATGGAGAATATGTACCGTGCAGAAAATTTGTGCGTCACGTTTAGAAGAGTACCAGCAAAATCATGGAACATATTTAGAAGACATAATTTTTAAAAAGTAAATTCCCAAAGCCTGTATGTTATTTTATTATAATCTTTTTATTTTCAGAAGTACTTTCGCGGCACCTTGTACTAACATCATAATAGTAATAGTAATCTAAAAATAATTGTATTCAGTAAAAGAAGGAGACATTTTAAGAATGTAATTATGTTTTCACATACTTGAATCTTGGCTGTGTCAAATGTAGTAAATTCTTATAATACAATTTCCTTTTTAACCAATAACACGTCCCACAAAATGTGCCATCCCTACTAGCTACAGCACTGAATTTGGCTTCCAGAAAATAAAAGAACAAAATGTTTGTGTGATCGGAAAATATTTTTTCTAATTATTTACTCATTCTCTAAACAATAAGAAGGATTATTAAAAACTATAGAAACAAATGGAGCTCGCCAGGTTATATTTGAAGTTAGAAAATTATTTTTGCCGTTTACTGTCAAATTGCGTGATTTTTCTGGTACATGGTCACGCAAATTCTAATTAATTACAATCTGTAATTATTCAATGATGTAATTAATAGTTATTACATTTTATTTAGAGAGAATTTGTAAGCTATACAGCTCCAAATACAAATGAAAAGATAATTTTTGGTTCTTTCACCCAATTGGTAACTGGCACGAAATCGTGGATATCCTCGCCTAACGCGGAAACAACAGCAACGAGTAGACGGATAACGTCAAACGTCATTTCGAAAATATACATCCACCCCAGGCGTACTACCACATTTTAGCAAAAAGTTTTTATGGTCACAGTATGGACTTCAACATGAAATTGAGGAAGGTGCCTTCGCGCACGAAAACCTTCAGACTGTCCTCGGCGCAGACAAAGACGACATCGGCCACCAGGAAAAGAACGGCGACGAAGTGTAGGAAATGCGTTTGCATGCCTCAAATTATCGGACCGGTGGAATTTCCTGCCATATGGTCCGAGCTACGCATCAATAATCAATTGTGCGACGGCATTATCCATTGCGAAGACGGAACCGAGTTTAAAGTTCACAGAGCAATACTATCGGCTGTCAGCCCATATTTTAAGGTAGTGTGTCTAATTATTCATCGGAAGAATAGACTGTCGTAGCTTAACTTACTTCTTTAGATGCCGGAATGTTCTTATTACAGTGCAATTCTTTTGTGGCTAATCAAACGTCATTTTAATTATGGCGCGAAAATTTTCAAAGCTAACTTCCTTTATACATTTTTTAAAATGTAGAGTTATTAAAAAAAGTTGCAGCTTGTTGATTGTCCATTTAATAAGTTTAAGATAAGTACAATTAGGAAATTTATTAAGTGAATTTGAAATTGCTCAAGGCTAATTAATATCGCCAATTTATCAACAATCTCATCAACCAAAAAGGAATTGGGAACTTCCTTTAATGCTCAAAGACAAATAGTGCTTTTTGAATGCCCCATTCACCAATAGTAACAAAAGTTTCTGAACTACATTTTGAGTTATCATGCAACAAAAGTAGGCGATTTAGTTTTACAATAATATTACTTACTTCATCTGGGCGTGCAACTACATTTCAGTATAGGTTTGCAAAGTTAGACTGATTTGATGCTTTCCATACATTTCTCCCTTTTTCATACTTCTTGTCAATAGTTCCTTCCATGCTACCCTTTTATTTTTCATTGCCTTCTGTAATTCTTCTCTTCAGGCATTTTTTCTCACTTTCAACTGAATTCTTCTGTTTCTTCATTCTATACTTTCTTAACCTGATATTCACATTTTATCCCTTCTGCACGACTTCGCATGTAAACTGATTTTGTTCTATTACTGTCGATATACACTACCGCTCATAAGTTTGATCGCACGTGATATATTATGTTACCCTTAGAGCTATTTAGGAATATTTAGGGAAATTCATACTAGTCTTCTTAGAATGGCATTTACAATCTAATGTTGGTAGTATATATTCGTAACACTTATTTACAAAATCCATTCAAATACGAAAACAATATATTCCTATATTAAATTTTACGATAGCAATAAAGCAATAATACGTTAATATGTAGTACGAAAATGGGAATGAACGCCTTATGAAATAGAATTTATGGAGATATTCAATATGCATACAGTATGTTACCGAGATACTGGAGACGAGCTTTAGGAAAACCCTATTTTACATTGTTAGTTTATTTGATCGAAGATATGTCAAAAAGAAGGGATTTGGACATTGAAACGCGTGCCAGAATATGTGTATTAAATGAAACAAATGTTTCAAATAGAGAAATTGCTCGACAATTAAATATTTCTGCATATTGTATGCGTAGGACAACTAAAAGAAAGGAATTAGTCGGTAGATTTCAGAGCAGAAAAAAAAGTGGAAAGCCCAGATCAATGGCGGAATGAGGCGACCAATATATTTGAGTAATTTCCTTAAGAAATCGTCGGCTTACAGTACCACAAATTACGACAGAGCTCAATATACAACTCCATTAGCCAGTAAGTGTATAGACAGAGACTAATAAAAGTCGGTCTGAGGGGTCCTATAGCAGTAAGAAACCTACGGTTAAGTTCTGTACACAAACGGAAAAGACTAAATTGGGCAAAAGCTCACGCAAACTGGAGTGTAAATGATTGGAAAAATATGTTCTGGACGGACGAATCGAAATTCGAATTATTCGGAAGTAAATGTCGCTGCCCTGGAGAAAGAATGTTAGACGAGTGTATTTCAAAAACAGTGAACCATGGGGGAGGAAATATCATGGTATGGGTTTGCAGAAAGACTGGAAAATTAGTTAAAATAGATGAAAGAATGACAAAAGATGTGTATTTAACTTATCAACGGTAGTGTACATGGGGACAGTGACTATTATTCCTTATTCTATTTTATCAGCTTTATTTTACTCTTTTCAAACAGTTTCATTTTTTGGTATCTATCATTGTCTTCTCTCTCCAAGATTGACTGCCATCGATTGCCATTAATTTGATAGTATCTCGGACCTTCATGGTCGTTTGTCATAGTTGTAACGATTGTCGGGTTCCACTGTGTCAGTAGGTTTTTTTCCTGACGTTTCACGCACCACTGCGGCTGAAAATGCGAACCGCTGTTATTCGCAAAACGTCGATCACAAAAAACCTAGTAACACGGCGAAACTCAACTACCAATACGACAATGGTATTAATTTGGTTTATCTTCTAACCACAGCGTTTCTTTACAGTTTGTTAGCAGCTCTCTATTTTATTAAAGAGCTTGCTTGTCTTGGAAATTCTCCCATTGAATTTATTTACGCTTTGTATCGTTTGTTGCTACTATTATAATGAACACCTTTTGTTTACTTACATTTCTGTTTTATCTTTTAAATTCTTCGTTTATTCTTCTCGTCCATATTTGCACTTATTTTTGTCACCATCATTTTCATTCCCCATAGCACATTCTCTTTTATTTTGCTTTTTCTCCAAATTATCTTTGAGACCCTATTAAATACCCTTCTTTTGTTTTCGTTTATTTTTATATTAATAGGACAGCTGTTAATAATTGACAATTATCTTTTTTCTCTTTTCTTCGAAGTGCAAAGGAAAAGAGGGAAAATCTACCATAAGTAAGAATTCATAAAGCATGCTACATCATAGTGTAGAACACGAAATGATGTTTTCCTCCGTTTCAATCATTTTGCGCTTCAATTGAACAGTAAACAAAGACAGTCTATCGAATGGAACATTATATGCAGTTAAACAAACAAGGCCAAAGATTTTTTATGGAAACGGACTTATTAGCTGAAGATTGAGATTTAGAATTTTTGTAACTTTGAATGCCTCGTGAAACACCTTAGACTCATATACAGACGTAATCTGAGCAAAGTCAACGATGGGGAAGTTTCTTTCCAACCCGCGTCTCTCCGCTACATAGATATAGTGCAGATAGACTGTAGGGGAATATTCCAGCGAGAAAAAAATAACAAAAGAGGCACATGCGTATTATAACCGTTGACATTGCTCAGATTATATCTGTATACATAAGAAGAATATATGTGCAATATTTCTGTATATTTGTATCAAGGTAGAATTCATTAATCTTGCTAGTATTTTGTATATATTATGCATAAAACTTTTACAAAATTGAAAATGTGAGAGAATTAAATGACGATTGCAAGGACTGTGTGGATGTACAATTCACAGGTATAGCAGTAAACTCCACTCACACAAATTAATTAATTATGCGGAACGCAGCGTTTCGAGAGCACGTGGGCTCCCATTGTCAACCGTGTTACCGACTGAAAGTAAAAACTGTATCACACATGCAAATTATTTTCTACGCAGGCTCTAAAATTTCTAACCATATGACTATTTACAATCTACTAGGTGGCCTCATGCCTTTTACGGGGAAGGATGGACCGAAAGCGAACCGTATCATTTAACAGGGTCTATGGTAATAAATCCATCAAACTCGAGTGTGCAATTGGGGGTGGTTCTCTGTTCAATAAGTTTCCGTTCTTTTTCATATATACCGTTTCTGTACGCGTCTAATTCTCTATACGAGTTCACGTTTTTAAGTAGTGTCAGATTTTTTAAATCAATCTTATGTCCGGATTTTACCATATGCTCTGCTACGCTTGATAGTTCAGGTTTGTCGAAACGATAGTGTCTAATATGTTCTTTGAACCTCGTTTCGATACTCCTTTTTGTTTGTCCAATATAAACTTTCTCACAATCATTGCATGCGATTTGGTATATTCCAGACTTTTTTATCATCTCCGGTTTATCTTTGGGATTCCCTAAGAGATTCTTTAAGTTGTTTTTTGACACAAAAGACACGTTCATGTTTAGTTGTCGGAAAATTTTACTTAACCCTTTTACTGTTGGGTGAAAAGGAAGAGTTATAAATTTCTTGTTACCGGTGTTTGTTGATGTCAAAGTCGTGGAATTTCTGATGTGTTGTTTGTATTGGACCTTCCTTAAAATACGGTCGACATCCATAGAAGAGAAACCATTGTACCTCGCTACATCTTTGATATACTTTAATTCTTTGTCATACCTGCTCTTGTTTAGCGGAAATCTGACGAGTCTATTGACCAGAAAACTAATCGCGGACATTTTTTGTTGTTCGCAATGGTGCGAATCAAACGTGATGAATCTGTTGGAATTAGTTTCTTTTCTGTAGATGTCTATTTCTAATTTATTATTATTGCGTATAACTAGAGTATCTAGAAACGGAAGGCGATTGTTCACTTCTTCTTCAATAGTAAACTTGATCGTGGTAAATTTTGAGTTCAGTTCTGCTAGAAAATCTTGTATGTTTCCTTTGTTGGTATCAAACACAGCGAAAATATTATCTACGTACCTAAGCCAAATTCTCGGGAAGTATTTGGTTTCTTTTTTCAGGTTTGTTTCAAATTTGCTCATGAAAAGGTTCGTAATAAAAGGCGATAGAGGATTACCCATCGCCGTGCCTTCCACCTGTTCGAACCATTTTCCGCCTATTTGAAAACAATTTTGTGACATGCATAATTTAGTTAACCTTTTATATTCCGCGGTTTTCACATCATCTACGTTATTTAATTTCAAAAATTCAACCAAATACTCCATCGTTTCTGGAATTGGTACGCTTGGGAAAAGTGAACAAACGTCGAATGATACAAGGACTTCCCTATCTTTTAATTCAATATTTTCAATTTTATTTACAAATCCACGGAGTTTTCTACACATAGGTTATCTACTTTATGGGGCAAGTTCTTATATTCATTCACTAGCCATTTGGACAATTTGTATGTTGGAGAATCAATGCCGGATACTATAGGTCTCATGGAATTGCCTGGTTTGTGAATTTTTGGAAGACAATACATTTTTGGAATGGTAGGGTTTGAACTTGTTATTTTGAATTTCAGGTTATTATTGATTAAGTTGGGACAGTCCTTAATAGTATCTTTAGTGATTCTAATCATTGACGGAAGGGGGGTTTTCTTTAATTCTCTGTACGGTCCTGACGCTAACATAGTGTTGACGCGATTATAATAATCCGGTTTGTCCAGAATGACTATTTTATTTCCTTTATCTGCTTTAAGATAAAAACAATTTTTATTTCTCAGACTTTTAATAATTCCTAAATTCCTGAGAAAGAATTAGCTTGTTGCTTAACTATGTTTCCACATTTTCAGGCTTTATTCACAAACTCCATAAATAGAAACCAACCAGAGGCGACAATAGCCAAGTTAAAAGCCCCGGGACACATCATAAAGACGTTAATGGACTTTGCGTATACGGGCTCATGTGAGATAACTTCCGACAACGTCGAAATTCTTCTGCGGTACGCCGATCAGTTCGAGGTGCTGGGTGTGATTCAATTGTGCTGTCAATTTGTCTTAGGCAAAAGAGTTCCTTTCGCATTCGTACCAGAGTAAAACTTCCTTTGCTCTTGCAGAACACCTGAAGCCGCACAATTGTATCGGGATCTTGCACTTCGCGAGGCACTACTTCTGCAAGGATCTAGAGGAGAGAGGTCGATTATACGTCAGACACAATTTCATGCAATTGGTGAAGGAAAGTAAGGAGTTCACGTCGTTGGATGTGGAGGATTTGATGGAAATTTTAAGTGACGACGAACTAAACGTGAAGAATGAGGAAATGGTTTTCGATGCGGTCGTGAAGTGGATAGATGAAGAACCGCCCGCACGGAAATCGTACCTATTAGATTTACTGAAATGCATTAGGTTAGGGACATTATCATCGGATTTCATTAAAATTATTCAAAAATGGGATTTGGTGCAAGAAAATCAGGTGAGTCATTCTGTCTTATTTGCAAAGCCGATTGTGATAGCATAGTTGGTTCTTTCTGTTGCTCAATGTGCAAAAATGAGACCAAGGCAAGAAGCTTTCGAAATTTGTCATACCTGCGCTCATAGCTCATGTCATAAATGACTTGAATAAATACTTTCTTTTTCTATGGCTCTCTCTCAGCTTCTAAAATAAAATATACAGGACTTATTTTTTATGTAAGGTCTGTTTTGCAATAAAGATGAAGCAATTAAGTATTAGTAACAGTTAGAATATCTGCTCTTTGATGTACAGGACATAGATCCTAATCCCATTCGTGATGGTTGGTTTCGAATTATTCGAATAAATTCTGAGTATGTCTTCATGGCGGATGGCTTTATATCCCGTATCAATATAATGTCTAGTACGTTAGCCGTAGATTAAGAACGCCTCTGGATTCTACAACATTCTAGCAAAGACAAAATGTACAAGTTACCCACAAAACTAAGATGAAGCTTCTAATAATTTGTATTGGGTAATATTTAATCTCGCGGTCCGAAATCTTCTTCTCACCTTTGTTCTCCTTCTTTTTCTATAACTTCTTCTCCTTCTTCTCCTTCTTCTCCTTCTTCTCCTTCTTCTCCTTCTTCTCCTTCTTCTCCTTCTTCTCCTTCTTCTCCTTCTTCACCTTCTTCTCCTTCTTCTCCTTCTTCTCCTTCTTCTCCTTCTTCTCCTTCTTCTCCTTCTTCTCCTTCTTCTCCTTCTTCTCCTTCTTCTCCTTCTTCTCCTTCTTCTCCTTCTTCTCCTTATTCTCCTTCTTCTCCTTCTTCTCCTTCTTCTCCTTCTTCTCCTTCTTCTCCTTCTTCTCCTTCTTCTCCTTCTTCTCCTTCTTCTCCTTCTTCTCCTTCTTCTCCTTCTTCTCCTTCTTCTCCTTCTTCTCCTTCTTCTCCTTCTTCTCCTTCTTCTCCTTCTTCTCCTTCTTCTCCTTCTTCTCCTTCTTCTCCTTATTCTCCTTCTTCTCCTTATTCTCCTTATTCTCCTTCTTATCCTTCTTCTCCTTCTTCCTCTTCCTCATCTTCTACATACATACCCCCAAGAGGGCGGATTACTCCCTAATTCCTATATGTAAGTTTGTAAATGTGGGAATTGGTGTTACTTGCAATGCAGTTACTGGCCCGTTATTCCTGGTGGGTAATTTAAATGCACCAAGGTATTTACAAATGTTACATGACCAAAGAGTTTGTGTAACAAAATGATCGTATTTGTTTCCATCAAAATAGTACAGCATCACATTTCGGCATCGAGGATCAAAATTACAACTTTTTTAGAAACTTTTCCTAAAATAATTATCAAAGAGCGACATATTGACATGTCACATTTCATTTTATGCGCGCTTAATATAAATATTCGTTCTTCTTCAGGTATGCTTAGATTACTTAGACGAAGTACTCGGCCTGGTAGAGAATTCAAATCCGGAAGTCGACGTGGTGAACGTGCTCCTTATGAGGCCTAGAATACCGTTTGACGTGATATTCGCGGTAGGAGGTTGGAGTGCCGGCAGTCCTACGAATTTCATAGAGACTTACGACACGAGGGCCGACCGCTGGCTGTTATCGACAGACACCGATTCGGTACCGAGAGCCTACCACGGCCTCTGCACTCTAAGAGGCCTGATATACATGATTGGCGGTTTCGACGGAAACGAACACTTCAACACCGTCCGCTGTTTCGATCCGGTAAAACATACGTGGAGAGAGTGTGCATGCATGTATTATCCTAGGTGTTATGTTAGTGTGGTGATGCACGATGAGAAAATCTATGCGATGGGAGGATATAACGGAAGGATAAGGATGAATTCGGCTGAAAGATACGATCCTGATGCCAATCAATGGGAACTCATACAGCCCATGCAAAGGCAACGATCGGATGCGAGTGCGGCCGCTTTGGATAATAAGGTATTCGAAGCAAAAAATTGCACCAATCACACGACTAAACTAGAAGCAATACTGGTGATACGTTGTTTTGTCTGACAGTTACCTTCTAACGTATTTATTTCCTGTATTAGTGAGAGACGGTCGCATTGTTTCTATTAGGTATCGTATTTTTTGAGACGATAAGACGCACCTCAAATTTAGAAGACGATTTTTAAAAAAACATATTTTATTATATACATATCTGGAACTGGGGCTGGTGCCTCAGTGACTTGCGCAGTTCGCTATCAGTCCCGGAGTCTTGGGATATCAACCTTGGGGCTGTTTCTCAGGGTTGAGGTTTTCTGTGGTTTTCCTCACTCCATTGTGAATGCTAAGAACGAATATCTTAAGACTTATGGCCGGCTGAGCTCCCCCGTAATTGGCAAAAGCTGTTAGAGGGTGTGAAGGCATGAATTATTATTATTATTTTTTCAAATTCTAATTACTTAATTTTTTATCTATCGTTAAAATTCATCTCGTGAATGTCACCGTTTGCATTACCTTTGCCTGAGTTATTGTTGCCATTCCCTTTCAAAATTGCATAATTTTGGGTACCATTAATTGCGTTACTTATCCCGCTTTTCTGATATCACTTTATAATAGCCTCTTCGAAGCTTACTTTTATCATCATATAATAGACTTTATGCTTAAACTTTTATAAACTTGGAAAAGCGATGGGCACCGTCATATAACGTTGTCAAAATCACAATCCATGATTGTGGAGTTTTTTTTATTCCGATAGATTCTGTTGATGGTTACTGTACGTAATATCAGAATATTTATCATTTTTATAGGGTCCGAAACTGAAATTTGACTGTGCGTAGACTCAGGTATTTCTTTAAGGCAAGAAAAGGAGAAAGGCATTTTGATCCTCATAAACGCTTAGCAGGGGATTACATACGTTGGTGGTTGCCGAATATGATATCGGAGTGTCAATAATCTTATAGACGCAGACGATCATTAAACTGAACTGGTATATTCATGAAATTCAACTGATTACTACTTTGTCAGTATTCAAGAATATACAGTACATCGCAACTATTCAGGTCATTATTCAAAAGAATATGTTCTTACTATTTGTAATACACTGTATATTGGAGTGCAATATTTTTTATATATTGCAGGTCGCATCAAACTTTGACTTGTTATGAGTGAGAGATCAGCGTGCCTCTTTGCCTTGTTTTGAACCGCTCTCCGCATTCATTATAAAGTCTGGTAATAAACAGCTGCATTGATCGCAGTCCCCGGTTCTTCAACAAGCAACATACCTTTGTGGTCCTTAAACACTGTAGCCATAACTTTCCTGCTGAATGTTTGTTTGAAGCTTTTTCGGTTTATTTGGCGAGTTTGAGTGCATCTATTGTTGTGATTGTTGTTTTGTTTCGGGAGTGCAGTATTGAATCCAGGTTTCATCTTCAGTCACAATTGATTTCAAAAAATCATCACCTTCAACCTCATAACGGCGAGAAACATCAGCGTTGATCCTCCCATTCGACAAACTGTGGTCATCAGACATCTTTGGAACCCATCCAGCCCACAGTTCTTTGTACCGTAGGTGTTCCGGGACAATTGTGTACACAGTTGATCTTGAAACGTAATGAAATTCAACATTTCACTGATGGTACACCTCCCTCTTTCTGGAACCATTTTGTCAACTCGTTGAACAATGTCAACAAGGATATGAGAGGAGATTTGCATCCTTGTCTCCCTTCATCATGAACATCGGCTCGGACATTACTACATATTAAGTGTTCGTTATTAATTTTGATTTGTTGTATTTGTATATTTCCATCTTCATCGATAATGTTTTCTTCTTTATTTGTATTTTCGTGGTTGTCATTGCTTTTTATAGTCTTGTTGATGTGTTGATATTTTTTAGGTAAAATGACGAAGAAAAATAACATATTCATAAAATTTTTATTGAAAGTAATAAAGAATTAATTTTAGATATACATTGTCGGAGGTTTCAACGGACAGGAGGTGATGAGTTCCGCCGAGGTGTATGACACCTTAACGAACCAATGGTCTTTTATACCGCATATGATTTCGGCCAGGTCTGGAGTTTCTTTGGTCGCCTTCAGGAATGCCCTTTACGCTCTTGGAGGATTCAACGGCTTCAATCGCTTGACGACAGGGGAGAAATATTTGCCGGGGGAGTCTTCTGGCTGGGTTAGCATAGCGGATATGTTCTGCCCAAGGAGTAATTTCGCTACAGTAATTTTGGATGACCAAATATTCGTAATTGGTGGTTTTAACGGTAAGATCCTTATATATTAGATAATCGAGACATATTAACTCTATTTGTGTAATGATAGTTAAATTCTAAAATATAAATGAAAAAGATCCACATGCTTACAGGTACACTTTGTTTCAAGATATAGTGCGGAAAGTTGGTACAGTAATGTAGACACAGCAGGTGGTGTGCAATAAAACACGCCAAGTTCGTACTATTCAAAGTATTTGATTACAGATAATAAAAATATAGGTGTATTATAATTTGGATAACCATGTGATAATTACTAATTAAATGTACGTATGCTTAGAAGAAATACTACAGGACTATACTATATCAAATGGAAGAATATATTTTACGCACTCGTTACTTCTACAAATGATGGTTAATTTCCTAATTAAGTCGGTATAGAAACAAGGAGAAAATCATATGAAGTAAACCTATATGAAAATATCCGTATGTATTTCTTAAAAATTTTCGTATCAAGGTCAATGACACTATCCTTTGCTTTATACAATTAGAAAATTCATAGATTAATACTAATTATATAAATTTAAGACTTTCTTGAATCCGCCTTGGTAGAACTTAAATTTTGTGGCAGTTTATGAGCAGATTATCGCAAATACATAATGGGATAATTTATAATTCCGCACTATAACTTGAAATGAACCTTATATAATTTAAATCAAGAAGGTTTTGCCATTATGTCTGACAATAACAGTACAAAGTAGGCTTTTTCGTACATCTAAGTAACGGATCCGTCACAAAAGCACACAATTAATACCTATATTCCTATTCTATTATTATCTACTATTATATTACCCCGTATATAAGGGGTCGCAAAAGTTGACATAATTAATCTAAAGGATTATCCTCGATGTTATACGAACCACCAAACAGAAGTCGATTTAAGAAACAATTAACACGTTTACTTATTCAAAGTTTTAGGAGCAAATATTGTCCATTATTTATTTCATCTCCGTATTTGATATATATTCGCTGCAATTACACTTACAGTTCCCACAAGATTGATTACGTAAAGAATTTTTTGAAGGAAAGTGTTCACGTGGTTCTTATTAAGGTACAGTAATATCTATTACAATGATCTTGTTAAGTTTTGAGATAGTCTATATCTATGGATTGAAGGTGTTTATTAGAAAACGATGAAAATACGCTTCCTAGTTTTAACCCTATTTAAAAAGAAACATGTATATAATTGCGTTTATTTGCAATATATGTAATAACAGAAGATAATACTAAATTTACTAGTGGCAACTTAGCCACTTCCTTCAATTTTTCATTAATACGAGGGTTGCTATTTATGTATCCGTAATAATAAATAAAAATAAATATTTGTCATTGAAGATGGTTTTATTGTTTTTCAAAATATTTTTCGCGATGATCGACACACTTTTGCATACTTTTAAACCAATTTTTGTAGCACTTTTTCCATTCCGATTGAGGTGTCTCCTCAACATGCATTTTGAACGCGTCAACCACTTCTTCTAACGTCGAAAATCGTTGACCACGTAGTTTATTCTTCACGGACGGAAATAAAAGGGAATCATTGGGTGCCAAATCACAACTGTATGGCGAATGACCCATCAATTCGACGGCTTGACCGGTTAAATATTGAGATGTTTGGGTCGATATGCGAGAACCCGCGTTGTTAAGGTGGTCCAATGTCATTGGTTGTTTTTTTTTTTTTTATTTCTTCAAAGACTTCTGGCAAACAAATGGTTGTATACCAGTCAGAATTGACCGTTCTACGATTCTCTAGTGCCTTCGAGGTGCTTCTCGCGCGAACAACTTTTGTTGGGTTTGGGTCATTTTGGAAGACCCATACAGTAGACTGCTGTTTACTTTCGGACTCATATGCATAGATTCAAGATTCGTCACCTCTGTAAACGTTATACACGCCGTTTGACGCATTACAATTGTATTTTTAAGCATATTTTACACCAATCGACACAAGTCCTTTTTTGAGCGAAATCCAACGTGCACAATTTTTTTTTTGGCGGCTAACTGTTCATGTAAAATCTTGTTTCTGCTTGCTATGCTAATGCCCAGAGATCCCTCAATCTCACGGTACGTCACATAACGATCTTGCTTTATTATTTCGCGTACAGCATAGATGCTTTCTGGCACAACAATCGATTTTGGTCAACCTTATTTAAACCCCGAGTGAACAATGATCACGATTGAATTCGGTAAACCAGTGATATACAGGGGTTTCAGATGGTGCTTCATCGCGAATAGCGAGTTGATCGATGCACTATTGTTGAGATAATCCACGTCGGAAGTCGTAGTTACTCATCACACGTGTTTTGACTGAGATGAAATTTTCACGTCACTAAAGAACACAAAGAGCATCCGTATGATAAAACGTTCTGAGTATGTATACAGTCAAATAATGTCAAACTTTACGGTGTATATGCAACCTACGTAAATAAATTTTCAGGGAAAGCCTTCTACTTTCAAATTAATATAGTTCATAGCATGTTGATTTTTTACAATTTAAATAGTAAAATATCGCAATATTTAGTGTTATTTGCAATAGAATATCCCTCTTAATAAAAGTTGAAATGAATACATCACCAACGATTTAAAATATTTTTGGCAATATTTAAGTAATAAGTTCAGTTTGACCAGAATCTCAGAAACTGGGTCATTGTCGAAAATTGCGAAAATCATGCCCACCTTTGAAAAAGGAGGTGCCACTTTAATAGACAACTATCCAACGGACCAATATTACCCTATTTATGCGAAGCCTTAGCTTTTAATTTACGCTAATTACGAAGCTAGAATACTTTGGATTCTCACATTGTTTAAATGAATCTATTCTCATCTGGATGAAAAATGATTTCTTTTCAAGACTTCAATGCGTTTTCTTTGAAGAATCTATCTATTCATGCAACTAATTCTAGTACATACATAAAATACATCTGTAGAAATGTTCCAATGCAAAATATAATATAAATATGTTTCCCAATATAATTCTAACAAATTAAGATTCCATCAAATAGTCTGAGAGAAGTAACCCCTTAATGGCTAACTTTATGATAAAATTAAGCAGCTTATGGTCATCCAGAGCACGTGTTCAGTACCTATTCCTAAACTGGTTATTGATCTTGATTAAGACAGACACAATAATTTTAATTGCTAATTTTTTGTTACTTCAAAGATATTCTATTGTAGCCATAATATTCACTAAGTATTGCTGAATAAACACATAAAAACAAATAGTAACGTCATGTACTACTGTGACTGTGAAAACGAGTGAAAATTTCTAGATCGGTTCGTGGTAGGTTCAACAACGATCAACTTTGTCGAGTGCTACGATCCGGAGAACAACGAGTGGTACGACGCGGCCCCCATGAACCTGAACCGTTCAGCGTTGAGCGCATGCGTTATCAGCGGGCTGCCGAACGCCAAAGAGTACTCACTGGTAGGACGCAGTCAAAAGGAGGTGGGTCAAGGAGCCGGTGGAATGCATATCGAGATTGTCGCCTAAGGAAGCTGACGTCGCGCCTAAATCAACCATAACGAAGCGATCGTAAAGGGGTTGTTCGTTGTTTTACAATTTTAACAAATTTGTGTATAGATATGTATGCACTTGTGGTGTCGCCTTTTTATTTATACTTGTAAATTTTTTTTTCTTGTCGAATAAATTTGTCATTTTTGGACATTTAACATTTAGAGTTTCATTTATCGCAGTGTGCTCTCCTTTGGTTCCGTACAGTATTGGACGATTTCCACAATGAACTTACACCTTACCATATATTGTAAGATTTGTGCGATATTCGTTAATCTAATAGCACAATGATGCTTATATACTAGACTAATAATTTATTTTAAAGCAAAGTGGTTGACTCGGTGTGAATTCATATTACGAGGACGACCTGAGGTGTTTCTGGAATCGATAAGAACAACACGGTATTCGTGTGGTTTTTTATTTTTCGATGAGGTCTCCTCGAAGATCAATACACTTTTTCAAACGGTGCTCCAGTCTCTTCAAGCCGTCGGAAAAGTAGGATGTTTCCCGGTCTGCAAAATAGCCATCTGTAGCAGCAATAACCTCATTTGAGGCAAATCTCTCTCCCCCAGTGATTTTTCTCAGGTTTGGGAATAGGAAAGAGTCGCTTGGGGCTAGGTCCGCTGAATATGGAAAATGAGAGACTAATTCGTAACGCAACTCATTCAATTTGGACACGACGATGCGGGATGAATGAGCCGGTGCATTGCCGTGGTGAAAAAGCACTTTTTTCCGCTGCGAACGTGACCGTTTCTCCTTCAATACCGCATCGAATCAGGTCAATAAATCGCTGTAGTATTGCCACGTGATCGTCCTTCCCTTCTTCAGATAGTAGATGAGGATCACATCTTGGGAATCCCAAAAAATGACCTTTCCGGCCGATGGAACGGTCTTTGCTTTCTTCGGAGCCGACTCACCCGGAAAAGTCCACTGCTTCCACTGTTCATTGGTCTCCGATATGTAGTGGTGGATGCAAATCTCATCCACGGTGACGAAACGCATGAGGAAACCCCTTGGATTGCGTTGGATCCCGGATAGACACTCCTCCGGAAAGGTCACCCGATCTCGTTTTTGTTCCGGTGTGAACAAACGCGGTACCCATCGCACCGAAAGCTTTTTCATACCCAAAATTGCGTATAGGATATGGCCAACGCGTTTGCTTGAGATGTCTGTTGTCTCTGCTATCTCTTTCAGCTTCAACCGGCGATTGGCTAACACGACATCATGAATCTTGTGAACCATTTCATCGTTGGTAGCGGTTTTTGGGCGTCCACTGCGTGGTTTGTCACTTGTCCTTGTCCGGCCACGTTTGAACTCGCTCAGCCAGAAGCTGATGGTCGAAAATGATGTAGTACATCCGCCATGGAGCTCTAGCCAAATATTTCGATTTTGCGTGGCCGGTTTCCTAGCCATTCAGAACTGGTGGAAAATTCGATTTTATCCATGTTTGCGAAACAGCATGAATTGTTACATAAAACACACTCTTAAACGACAACTATTGGCAGTAGACGTCTGAAATTTTGACAGTTGCCCTTGCCGACCAATGAATCCACTTCAACCTTCGTGCGCCATTTTTTGCCGATTCCGGAAACATTTCAGGAAAATGAAAAAAAAAGGAGACCAATCTCACAGTATCAAAATTTATTCAAATAATGGCTACCGGTTTCGCGCAAGTCTGCACATTCTCATGCCAAAACACTCGAGAAAGGGACTATAAAATTAAATGGATATATGCAATACCCGTATCTACTATCATTAGTCTCGACAAAGTGGAGAACAACGTGGAGCGGCTGAGCAACCGGACCAAGGCGAGTTACTTGTACGGAAAGGTTACTGAACACCTTTCCGTACTTACATCATTCATGATCGTGACCTTCGAGTGAGTATAAGTGATGAGGACGCAGGATTGTTTACACATAAAATAATGATAGAAAATATATTATATAACATGATGAAACACTTACTGTTTTAAGAAGTTTCCATGTAATCACGAACTGGATGGTATCTATCAAATATTAGAATCAGTAAATACATATGTTTCTACACTTGTTTCAGTCAAATGAGTACGGCGTGCAGAATAAATATTTTTTATTGATGAAAACGACCGTTCTACATCAAGTGATGTTATATTTGTAAATTTAAAGTAATGCTTGTGACAACTTAACGGATCTTTCGACGCACCTTCACAAATTTGTCTTAGTATGTGAAAATCTGAATCCTTGTCAATACCACTTTCAAATTTCCATATTATGAATGAACATTATCCGCAATATAAACAAAATCAACAAACGACATCGAATCATTTTATAATTTTTCAATTCCCTCCGCTAGTCCGTAGTAGTTCCTGCGAATACTTTCTAAATCACATTTTATCTGACTATCTTCAAACATTTTCTAGCTTTTCTTGGTAGCTTTTGCGTGTCTCGGATCGAATTGTAAAACTACCTTCTTTACATCATCAAAATGTTCGCAGTAATAAACCGCAGCCTTTAACCATGTTCCCCAACGCGTAGTACCCGGCTGTGGTCAAACCTTTTTGTACGTTTTGGGGACTTTAAAAATACTGCCTTCGTATGAGCTATTAAACCATTTACTCGTGAATAACATTTAGGGATTACTTGAGCCGCAAGATTGCTACTCTCTTCTTTAAGAGATCGGCCTAAGGAAAGCTTGTTAGCGACACCTTCAGTCACGAACTTTCAAAGTTGAGTTGTTGAAACTTGAAGTTTGTTCAATGCCCTCAACACCACTTTTAAAATTTTATCGCTAATACATTTTGCAGCTCTTTTGGAAACGAGTAAGATAGGGGATGATGGTTCAAACTCCACTATTGTACGTACCATCACATTCACTGCAGATCCCTTGTTTTGTCCACACATAACCACCGTTTTTGATCTTTCAATTGTGCTTTAATTCTTCTTTCAACATAGTCATGAACAGATGGCATAAGGTTTCTTAACGATGTACGACATGGTAATGTATAATCCGAATACTTCCTCCAGAAGGAGACAAATACTTGTTGGTCTAGCAAAGAGGACGGTACATTGCATAAAATAAAACAAA
Organism: Trypoxylus dichotomus; assembly: GCA_023509865.1. Lineage (NCBI taxonomy): Eukaryota > Metazoa > Arthropoda > Insecta > Coleoptera > Scarabaeidae > Trypoxylus > Trypoxylus dichotomus. The sequence goes on along the minus strand of CM042074.1, from coordinate 74,818,960 downwards.
CGTCTACATCAAATATTAATTGTCCACTCTATGGTTTGCCGCGAATTGCACAACAGTGTTTTATACTTTTTAGGTGACATTCACACTTCCACCTGTGGGTACACGTCAAATAGTTGTCACACTTTACACATTTAATTCTCTCGCCTTCGTGTTCTAAATCCGGTATACTCGCTATTAGGTTTTCTAGTTTACTGGAAATACGCCGTTTCCGAAACGTACCTAAATGCGACATTTTCTAAGTATATCTGTACTGACAAGCACTCACAACGACCAGTCGAATAATACGTGAATGAATAAGTGCAACGGGTACTCGATTCTCCGTGCCGCGCGCTTCACCCCTCGACGTTGTTCTGCGCACGGCGTAGAAACTTGCTCCTCTTTGCCAAGACTGTTCATTACGTACTCATAAAGCACCACAGAGGAATTATAATCTCTTTTGTACTTACAGTTGAATAATACAAACATTTTGATAGGGTTAAAAAATAGTTCCTTTGAATAATCTCCAATTATGCCGGTGGGTAAACACTTCTGGGCGGTAGTGTAAGTACTTAATAGAATTATCTACGCATATTTTGACGATATCGACTAGCGTTTTGTTAGAAAAGGGAATTTTGTGTCTAGTGACACCCACCATCTTGCATTTGTCGAAAGATATGTCTATCAGGATTGATTGAGCTACAGTTTAGTACGTTTTGATGAGTTTTTCCCCTTATCATTTGCAATTTTGATAGGTAAGTAATCAAGCTAATTATATTATATTATTATTAATTGTTTGTGCAGAAAAATATATATGTATAAGAAATAAATTATCAAATGTATTAAGAATTTCTTTGAGCGATATTTCTTTATTTAACATGTTTCGGCCTTTCAGTTGTTAAAACTGAAATTAAGTTATTACATCCTATTAACATGAAACAATAACAATACCATATTCTGTACCTATTAAAAATCAAATTACCTTCATCAACTTAATAGTCTCTCAAAAATTACATCTTTAAATAACGTCATCCGTTCCCAAAATTTTACGGACGAGATCTTACCAACGACGCAACCAATCGAATGAAATCACCTCTCGTTAACTATCACCTTGAACGGACCCTAGGACGTCGCGGCGCTAGGGCGCGGTCTCTAGCCACCGTCTGTTATATTCTGTTTACTACCGCTGGAGAGGATAGAACGCGCTGCGTCCGACTGCGTCGCCGGCATCTTTTCTAACCGGCGTACATTGTAAAGATTCAGTCATAAAGCGTAGAACGATTAAGGGCACAACGTCGATTGAAACGACATGGATTTGAAAGGGAAAGTTGCGTTGGTCACCGGTGGTGCGTCCGGCTACGGTAGGGAATATTGCGTGGAACTGCTGAAGCAAGGTTGTAAGGTAAGAAATCCTCGTTATATACGTGTATATGTGTACTGTAAAGAAATTGCTTATTATATAATAGATTAAAGATTAAAGTTCCCGTTTGAAAATCTCATTCAATCTTCCGCATAAGCTTTTGTCTAAATTATTATTAATTGCTTGAATTAAATAGCAACACTAACAGTCGAATTTTTTAAATAAAAACATTAACGTATATGGATCTAACATACAGTTACAGCATTCTCTTAATTGTAATATCTGTATTATAATGTAAATAAAATATAAGAAACATCCGCAACAAAAAAAAAAGAAATCAATCACACAAATTGCTTTTCAATAGCGTATAACAAATCGCTAACAATTTAAGTAGAAATACGTAAAAACTTATGTCTTTGTATTATACATAGAATAACAACAAAGTTAACACTTCATTTATATAATTTTATCTTCTTGGTCATACCCAAATTATAAAGATACTGCGTTATATACTGTTTAATGTACAAATTGCTACATTGCATTTTTTATATTTGTTATAAAACAAATAAAGTATCTGAGTCATATTAAAAGATTAACGGGAATTTTTAAGAGTGAAGATTATTTTTATAGCCTGCTAACTTTAAAAATACATCTTAACGCGGAATGTTTGTTGTTCTTCCTAATATTTTGATATAAATCCAAGGATGTAGATACTTTACGGAATCCGGTAATTTAATATTAAATATAAACCTTGTATCAGCTGCTAACACTTAGCAAGTCGTTAGGTTTAGTTTAGTTCCTATTAACTTTCCAAAACTGTTTAATAGATGAAGCACTAGCATAAAATATTTATTTTGGGGTAAACATTTCACTCTTAGACACTCTTAAACACTTTGTTCTTTCCTAGAAATAATTTACGAAATAATTTTTAATTAGGATTTGAAACATATAAAAGGCGTTCCAACTTAGGATTACTGTTTAGACTAAGACGCGCAGATTAATATTTTTATTCTAAATGCTTGTCTAAATGTTGTGGTTTAGTAATGAAACATATCTTGTAAGTGAGGTCTTACTGCTGTACGGTAGCAAAATTTGCAATAACATTCTAATAACTGCTACTCATTTTCACGAATACCATCAATAATCTATTCCTTAAAAGCATCAATCGCTTCTGGATTGTTGGCGTGAACTTCTTGCTTTAAATAATCCTAGAGAAAAAAATCCTGAAGCGTTAAATCGTATGATCTAGTCGGCTAATTTATGTCTCTTTGAAAAATCATTGGATTACTCTAGATTAGTTCTGCTGTAATTTTTTCTGCATCCAGTTCATCAAACAAAATTTTATAATCATGTTCCGATATCAAGCTTCAATATCAGCATTACCATCTTTATTTTCAAAGAAATAATAGATCACGATGTCAGCCGAGAAACTAAATTGGTTACTTTTTGTGGGTACAACCATTTTTTCCGGTTCTTCTTGGTCGCAGATACAGTAATTTTGTTAACAAATCTATTTAGTGGAAAATATGCATATGAAAAAATATTATCATCCATTTCTTATTGTACAGCCCAGTTTATAAATTGACGATGTAATCCAGTCCAGCAGCTGTATTTCTTGAACTACTTGGGTTATTTTTCGCTTCTCAATAACTTCAGCGATTATAGCTTCAATATTTTCTTTAAATAACCTTTACAACGGCGTGTTTTCCTTTTTCCAATCTTTACCATACCAGTTTCCTCAAATTTTGTAAACATTTTTCGAGTAATTACATGTGATGGGTTTCTCTGCCGTATTTTAGAATTTACAAAATTTTCGGAGCTCCCGCATAACTTTCTTCAAATTTAAAAAACTGCATTCAAAATACTTACTTCTCCATTTCTATTAACTGCAATGTTCTACTTGCTATCTGTCAAATAATGTATGGTATCTTACTCCAGAAAATATAAGTGGCAATAAACTTAAAAGTAATCTTAAATTAAAACACTTTTAAACTTACAATTAGTTTTAAATGTTCGTGTAACAAAAAAGGAAATAACATTCATTTTTAATGGTAACTACCAAAATGTTGTTGAAATTAGGAAGATTTTACAACTTTTATTGCATTCTCGATAACAATCTATTGTGCCATATATAGATTCACGGAATTGGTCTACTAAGTTATGATGTAATTGGTAACAATGATAACAAATTCCTGAAGCTTTAGAGTTAAGTACAGTTGCCAAAGGTTTATTTGAATAAAATACTTTTAAGGATGCTGGAGTCATAATGAAATTTGTTATTTTAAATGGAATTATATGGTTTTATACCAGATTTTACTTTTAGTTTTAAAGTGATTTTTATACAACATATATACAGTTATCCTTCACGGTATTGTTGCTACACTTATTTATTTTAAAAAATAACAAATCGCAAAAACTATGACAAACAAAGGAAGGTAATTGCTAAACTGTAAGCGATAAATAGTTCTTCTTTAGTCTTTGAAGAGAAGGCCTATGTCCATTAACTGACAATCAAGAAAAATTGAAGATATTATACGGGATATTCAAGGTTTAATAATTAGGTTTTGTTTTTGGTGATAAGCGGTCCAACAAGGTTATAAACTATTTTAGCCTGTCATAACATCAGGGGCCTTAAAGTGTAGGAAAAAGAGTATGTTAAGTGTTTTATAGTTTTGTTACTACAATAGTGACTTGGACCATACAATAACAGAAAATTGATTTTCTTGTCCATTTCACTTCATCAGAAAAACGAAAAAAGAAACAAAATATAAACTGTTAATGCGACAGTTTGTATTAAAATAAAAGCAGACATGGCCAACCAATATTTCAGTTTAAACTTTTGTAATAGTATTTACGGCCAGATTAGGTAGATGCTGTTATTGGAAGTACATTATTTTTGTATTCTTCTAAATTTTAAAAATAGTTCGAAATGTATTTAAGAACATAAAACTGATGTTAATTATTCAGGACAAGTGTTTAAGAAAACCGTGCCAAAATACATGTAATTCTAAAAAAAATAACTTCGGATTGGCTAAATATATCTTAATAACCCAAGATGACTAACCCTTTACTATTTATTGTACATACATATATTAAGACCGATTTTACTCAATTAGCAAAAGCATTGACAAATATTAAATAACGCCCGTAGAGTTTTCTTGTTCCTATAATAGTTATCGCTTTTTTGAATATTTTCCAATGTTTCGCATTTGTATATATAATTATGTTTTCGATGATATTGTAGTGCCAATCGATAAACGGTAATGGATATGGTACTGATTGCTTTTCCTCAAATGGAAACCTAATACCTTTTATTGCAATAAGGCTTCTAGATATTAATGTACTTACGGTGAGGGGGTGCATTATGACAAGGCCATGGAACGTTGGACTACCCACCATTAAAGAAAAAAGCACGATATTGATATTGATATTAATATTACTATAAAACTATATTAGACTATCAAAGACGCTTTATCATATTAAAGTTTATTTGGTTTAAAACTGAAGGAAACTAGTATATGCTTACAAAATAAATATTAATTAATTTAACACTGGTTCAATAAACACCATTATTACAAAACTGTGAAAAATAACTGTTGCACGTTATTTATTGAGATTAATATAACGTGTATGCCTGCAGATTTTCCTCTGTCAATACGATTTTATTCGTTTCAGTTGAATCAGATACTATCAATTTCAATTATTGCCGTGCATAGGTCCTTTTAAGTGAAGTAAAAATCCATGAAAATGTAGTATATAATATATTGAAAAGAATATATCTAAGTTATGCAATAGAAAATTACTGTTGCATAAAATCTGACTCTGCTTGTCAATATTGTAGGTTTCGATATGCGATATAAATTCAGATGCAGGTGAGGATCTTCTACATGAATTGTCGAAACAAGGACAGGATCGTGTGATCTTTTGTCCATGTGATGTTACAGACTACCAGCAATACGAAGGTAAGTTTGTTATACATCCTTTTATACCAAATCCTAAAAAGCCTGTAATTATACAGCATATTCTTACTGATTCGTCATATGTGCTTTAATAGGACTGAGGTAGGTGCCATAAATTCTCGGCCAGATATAGAAAAAAAAATTATATTCAATGTAATCTCCCCTCACCTCAATACATTTATTACAACGACTAATTAACAATTCGATACCTACTTACTTATAAAAATAATCTGAAGTTTTTCCTTCAAAATATTCTATAACAGCTGCTTGCAACTCACCGTCGTCCTTAAAACGACATCCCCTAACGTCTTTCTTTAAATTAGAAAACAAATAAAAATCATAAGGAGCCATATCCGGACTATACGGTGGATTCTTTCAATTCTTGAAAGCCACATTCGCGGATGGCAGCTTACGAAACGGCGGCCGCATGTACGGGAGCATTATCGTGCAATAATTGCACACCTTTTGTGAATTTTCCACGGCGTCTTGCACGAATACTGTCCCTTAGACTATGCAATAAAGACGCATAAAATGTGCCGTTTGCAGTTGTATTGCGCTCTTTAAGGCCAATTAGCAAAATACCCTCACAATCCCAGAATATTGTAGCCATCACCTATTTCGAGGTTCATCAGGTCGCCACCATTCCATGGACTCCCTTTCCAATAGAGGATCGTAAAACAGAACCACTGTTTCATCGCACATCGTGACAATGGACTCCAAAACCGGTTTTGTGTCGTCTCCATACATGTTTAAAAACGTCCGTGCGCGTTCGACTCGATGTTTACGTTGGAGAGCAGAAAGAAGTCACGGTACCCATTTTGCACTAATTTTATTCATACCCAAATGGTCATGGAGAATACGGCGAATCCTTTTTTCGGATATGTTTGTTATTATTGCAAATTCCTTCACTTTCGAACGACGATCTTCTAGCATTAAATCTTCAATAATTTAAATTTGTTGAGATGTTATCACTTCAATTGGTCGACCCTACTGTTCAGCATCTTCCAGAGATTCTTGCTCCAAACGGAAACATTTTATCCAATTTTTTACAGTAGAATACGAGGGATCACTGTAAACGCCGTCTAAACGTTGTTTTATGTGATTAGGCGAGTACCCTTCTTTCTGATTCATTAGTTGGCTGGCTAGTAAAAACTACTACTCTTCAAACCGTCATATTTATAGCGTAGACCTCGCGTATGTGAATGCATACCGTGACGAAGTTTGAACACACTTGAACATGTATAAGCCTGTCAGGCCGAAATTTATGGCGCCTACCTCGTACTTTCCAAAACTTTACGAAAATGTATACCATGCTGCCCAAAATAAGATATTTCATAAAAGGGATAAAGAAATATTTTACACAATTGTTTGCACAAGTGTTAAACTGATGTTGGAAGCTCTTAAAATGTCCTATTTTCAATATAGGAAAATACAGAAACATTCAATTTTACACAAGTTCCCTACAAAAAAAATATACATTAATAAAACATATAATCTCTTTGAATTGTTAAAAACGCTTGACATCTTGATGGCATGGGCTGGACTAAAGTGTTCAATGATCTTTGGAAAATCACGTTCCATTCCCGCTGACAGTAATTTATAGTTTTTGAAGCATTCCACAGTTTATGTAACTAGTTGTTTATGATGTTTTCTTGATGGGGACGAGCATCAACGTTTATAAAAATGAATTGTCCTTTCACCTTTCTGCATATGGAAGAGCATTGGATCGCGGATTCTCATAGAGATATCTCTGCCAGTGAGAGCTTCATTTTCCATGATATAAAGGTACCGGTGTGCTCTCCAGTAGTTACCTTAGTCCATATCGTTATGTCACCATCGTACTGAGGCCTTTTCGGGATAAATTGTGAATTATTGCGACTGTCAGACTCACTCTAAATCAGAATATATCCATTATCTAACTGCAACGTAAAGCTGGATTTGCTGGTGCATAATATCAGTCCCTATTTATTATGACTCCAATAAGTATTCATTTACCCATATTCTTTTCAGTAAAACCTAACGATTTTATATTGTTCCATCTAAACTTCCAATTTCCAAAAAGCGATTCCAAAGTCCATAAACTTATGCTTTCATTCTCTTCAAGACGTCCAACAATATTGTTATGTACTTTAAATTCTCCAGTGACAATCTCTTTTAAACATGTATCAACGTATTGAAACACATCCACATATTAAGTTTCTCTAAACTACTAACACTGGCTTATAGAAATATTTGCAGGTACTACATTATAGTCCCTGTCCATTTTATTAGAGCCACTTTATAAATTTAAGCTTTTGTATGTTTCCAACGCGATAATTTATAACTACAAGTATAAAATTCATGAAAAATGTTTATAATGCCTATCTAAATACGCTCCCTAAATATCTTCCTAAAGAAATTGAGAATGTGTCACTTAATGACATCTGCCTACTATTATCCCCATCATGAATCATGGTTTGTATAGAAAATGGATAGAAACCAGATTGAAAGACACAGTAATTCGTAGAATATTATTTGTATCGGTTACTATTGTAGATAGGATATTTATCTGTTTATGTAACAAGGTGTTTTCGTGTTTATGTGTTAGTATTGCACTTTAAGTTATTGCTTGTATGCAGTACATATTTTTTCGTTATGGGTAAGAAAAAGGAAATACCAAATGAGAAAAACTGCGTATTGAAGCATTGTTGGGTACATGAGTGTATTTTTAACAGACAATTCCAAAGAAAGAAGAAGTATCCCGACAAACAATGCAGCGAATGCACCATGGCCAAATCCATCCAAAGTTTTTTGGAAGCGCACGCTCTATCAGTATTACCTTGGCCGGGAAATTCTGTCAACCGCAATGCAATTGAGAAGGTGTGGAGTGCTCTAAAATCACGCGTGTATTCTAGAAGAAACGCTACAAAAGAGCAATTAGTAAGAAATATTAATACAATTATTAACTAATTAACATTAACGCTTGCATAAACAGTATGCCAAAAAGAATAAGAGCAATTATAAAAGTCAAAGGAGGCATTACAAAATATTAGTTTTATATTTGTGACGATGTCTATAAACAATTATGCTATAACTATACTGTACTATACTATAGTGCTATAAACTTATGCTTGTACAATAAATTTTTCATTATATATTTTAACAAAATCGCTAATTTTTGCAAGTGGCCTTAATAAATTGGACAGGGACTGTAAATGACGCTGCATTTTATTGTCAATTATATGGAATATTCATTAATTTTTTTTGAGCACTAGATTTCCATAAACAACTTAAAATAGAAATACTCTTTAATATCATTATTTTTCCTAGCGTTCGTCTAATGTAATCTCCTTATTACAGAGGCCTTCCAAACTACGATATCAAAGCTAGGAGGTGTCGATATTGTGATAAACAACGCGTCTGTTATGAACGACCGCCTATGGGAACTAGAGGTTGATGTAAATTTGGTACGTGACTTTTATTTAAAGTATTAATCGGCATTCTAATCGAGTATGCAAGGAAATCTGAAATTCCTAGCATAGGTCACTCGTAAGATTTAACTAGGGTAATTTCTTGAATAATTGGAATAATTGGAATAACCAGAGCAAAGCTACTTATAAAACACAGTGGAAATCTAGTATTTAAATTTTGAAGTTAATTGGCTTTGTTCTTTTATTGCCAACATTCGTTTAAATATTTTTGGTACTCTTTTCAATGTTGAAAAAAAATGTCCTCAAAGTGTTAAACGTACGTATTTATTAATTAATATTTTCATTTTATGCTGAGTGGTGTTAACTAAAAGAGTGAGCTATAAAACCAAATAAAATGAGAAAAAGGTTGAAAAATCTTGAATTTAAATGGCTTAATTTCGATGTAAAAACTGTAAGAAATAGTAAATCACAGAACCATGTTTCGTCATTTAAATCTGTACATTCTTCATATTGCTCCTCGAGAAAAATGATTATCTTATTTAATAAATCACGAAATTGTTGGAGAAATTAATTAAATAGTACTTTTGACTGTTCTTCATCAAGTTCCAATTAGAAGAGACGCAACAGTGTTGAATGCTATGTCCATTAGCAGCATAAACTTAAATCTATTGAAAAATATGCAGAATCTGCCCAAAAGTTACCGGCTAACTTTTGGGAATGGCAGAAATTTCTAAAGTAATAACCTTTTCTTAGCAATATTTTTTTCAAAAGTAATTTACTTCAGGGTTGAACGGTGTAGAATTTTAAACGACTTATAATATCATTAAAAATTCATATATGTTGATAGGGTTGGGTAACTAGTTAAGTTATTATTAAAGACTGGAAAATATGCATGCAATATGCACTAAAAAAATCCCTAAATATGTACTTAAAATCACAATATGCACTTAGATATGCACTTATTTACTATGTTTTAGATATTAAAACACTTTTTTCTTATTTACAAAGTGTATATTTATTGCAATAAGTAATCATATATTCTGTTTTAATTTTCAATAGTTACATTATGTCTTCGGTCTGTAAGTATATGTTTATATTAGGAAAATGTTCTTTCAACATCACAAGAATTGATCGGTGCATTCTCTGATATTAATAAGATCAGTGTCTTCATTAAAATTGTCATTAATTACATTATTTATCAATGTTAATGTACCAAAACCTCCATTTTTGTATAGAGTTTAGGACAATTTTTCTTTAATTTTTCTTCAGTTAATCCACTGAGTTTCCCAATTTTCTCTTCAATATCATTTACAGTGCCAACACTATTATTTAAAGATAATATTCTATCTTCTAATCTTGTATTTCCCTCCCCAATTATCTCAAAATTGGATGTAGTATATGATTCTTTATTGTCGAATTATTGAAAATTACGTTTCACTTTTCTATAACAAGACTACTTGTTGAATCAAAGAGTTACAACATTTTTGATGACATCGTAATTATCGGCAAAAAACGCAGCAGCTTTAAGTCATGTTCTCCATCTTGTTGAGATTGATTCTGGTGGTAATGGAATGTCGAGAAGCATTTCGTTATATAATTGCACTTGTAAGGGCACTTTTAAAAATACTTTTTGGATTTTAGTAATTGAACTACTTACATCTGGAAACTCTAATCTAACGTTTTCAGTAACCCTACTTAAATCATGGGCCAAGCAAGTACAATCGATTAAATTCGGAAAAATAAATTTCAGACTTTCAGCTGCTATTAACATATATGAAGCGACGTCAGTTACCATTAGTAGGGGTGTTGGGTAAAAAGAATTTAACTCAGGACTCATTAACCAACGTGGTTATGGTAAGATAAAACGTTATGTTGTTCTACATCCATGGTTTCACCTCCGGAAAGAAACTCAACAAGCAGAATCTCTTGTCTGCTCCTGAAAACAGTGCACATGATTTTTCGTGCTGACAACGTTGTTTTAAATTTTTGTCTTTTGGGGGATTGTGAGTATCTCCACTCCATCGACTGTTGTTTGTGATTCTGGAGTGACATAACAAACCCAAGTTTCATCACCGACCACAATACTGTGAATTCATTTTCTTCAACACTGTATGGGGTAATAAATGTTAAAACACTGCCAACTCGCTTCGTTCTGTGGATATCCGCAAGCATTTTCGGAACGCAAGGAGAAAATACTTAAGCGACTTGTGACTACCCCCTGCAAAACAGTTTTTGAAATTTGTGAAAACTTGTCACTCAGGATTTTTATTGTGAATCCTCTGCTTTCACGAATTTTCTCATCAACATTTTCAACCAAGACATCACTGACAACAGAAGGCCGCCCACTTCGTGCTTCGTCATAAACATTGGTTCGTGCATCAATGAATTATCTAACCCACTTTGTGAATATTCCATCTGTCATTACGTTTTTTCCATAAATCAATACAAGTTGAGGATGAATTTTGGCTGGCTTAATAATACTTGCGTTCAAAAACCGTATTACAGAACGCACTTCACAGTTGACGGGCTCAAAAATTGTCTTAAGCATTTTGGATGACCACTAAGAAATGTAAACAGACCACAATCGGGCTGTAATGGCGTCAGTGGGAAATTGTGAACTAAGGAGATACATGAGCTTGCACGCGACACAACACTAAATAAAGAAGTACGGAAAATAAAAGATGATATTTATATCCAACCAAACTCGCATACATAGTCGTAGACTGTATATACTGTAATAACATAGCTGTCGAGGCTATAAAAACTACAAGATAACACTGTTTTCCTTTCATACTGCATGCCCAGAATTCAACCACATGCTTACATATGAATATTTCGGCTGTGAATAATAAAGAAATTTTTATGTTAAATATCTATAATTTTTTTCGCATGTGCAAAGGAATTTTCGCAAAATATTTTGGATTTAAGTAAAATAAAGTTAAATCTTTCCATTTTTCATACTTTTTTATTTTATTTCATGGACATCCTGTATATGTTCTAATTCATCCATTTCTGGAACTGTAGCAAGTTAACAAATGTCACGTTCTCGACTATCAGCTTAAAGCTAAAGAGCGCTTGGTGTACGTTCTAAATTGAATTTAAAACACACAAACTAGGAATTGATGTCTTCAAGCTAATTCCTCGGCAAGTTATCTAAGTTTCAAAATTTGATAACTGAATTTATCCTGCTTTAGACAATTGTAGCAAGTGGATATCTCGTATCAGTATTTCTATAGAGCCAAATTATATTCAGAATCCATCGTAAACAAATTTTTATCTTATTTTCTTTCATTCGTTAATACTCTACGTTTCTCTCAAAAAAAAAAAAATTAACTCCCTTGATGGCAAGGATTGCGAGCTAATATTATAGATACGAAAGTTAACAGCGTAGTTCATACCATATAAATGGATTTTGCGTGTTAGGTAAAAAGAATTACGTAATCTCGCAACAATGAAGCCATGATTATATCAATGTGTACATAAATTTTGAGACAGTTAAACAAATATAGCCAATGTTATTATTCCTGACAATAGCCACATAGACGCTTTACTTCTTTTCTGTTCGATTACCTACAGCAGAAATGCTCCATAAAAATTAGCTTCATTCACTTAAAAAAAAGCCATAAAGTAATCATTGTGATTTATTTCCATCCAATATCCATTAGTAAAGCGTATATCTACGAATTCTCCGCATTTCATAGGTTTTTATTCGTTCAATTCGAATCAGACACCATCAATTCCAATTATTACCGTCCACCCTCGTACCGACAGTCGCGCAACACCTGTTCAACCCTCGAAATATACGCGTTCTAATGATCCGAGCTAAATCGTACCTAGTATGACTCATTCGTGTCGATGTTTCAGAACGGTGTCATTAGGGGTCTGCTGCTAGCCTTTCGATTTTTGGGAAAGGACAGGGGCGGACCGGGCGGCGTCGTCGTCAACGGAGGATCGAGTTGCAGCACGCACCCCTTCGTCTCGTTGCCCGTTTTCACCGCCACGAAACATGCGGTCGCCGCGTTGACCAGAAGCTACGGCGATCCCTACCACGTTAATTTGACCGGAGTTAGGGTGATAGCGGTGTGTCCCACGCCTGCGGAGACGGCCCTACAAGCCGATGCGCGCAAGAGGCTCATGAGCGGCGAGTATGAACAGGCGTGGAAGAAGGATATAGGGAATACGGTGCCGGTTAAGTGAGTAGAAAATTGAAATTCACTACTAGGCATTTATCCAGACTTGTAATTATCGAACATAGGAAAAGCAGGAACGTAAAAAGTAAAAATATTGTAATTTACATGAGCGGGCTAAATCTGGCCAAAAGTATTTCGACTGTCTGAGCGGTATATTGCGTTCGGAATGAAAACTTTTTTTTCTAAAACAAGCTCGAGCTTTGGTATTAAAGTTTCTAATTCTTTTCGAGAAGTGAAAAGAGTATTAATCGCGGTATTATGAGTAGTTGAATTAGAAGCATTATTTTAGGTATTGTAGGCAATTTTTTCGATGCACAGTAGAGTTGCGATTTAGTGAACTAACTTTTGCACGCTGGATTCACTATTTCGGGGGTTTCGCTATTTTAGGGCTGAAAAAATGAGAAGAAAACGTCCATACTCTTTGTTAGTAAACATTTATTTTAAACTTGGCTGAAATTATAAAAAAAAAGAATATTGAAAGATAGATAATAGCACGTATGTATGTATTATGTAAGCCTTTCTAAAAAGGTACATATTTTCATTATTGAGATACAAACAATGATGTTATATGTAATTGCTACTGTTTTTTGTGTACCTTACTATTTAATATTTTGTGACGTAAATTAAGTAAAGCAAGCGATGTGGAATAATCAATTTCTAGTTGATTTTTTTCGGATTCTGAATCAATTTCTTCTTCATTTTGTTCTGTGTTGTTCAACACAACGTCTTTATTCCAATTATCCACGTCGGTGTCCTCATATAAAACCTAAAATAGATATTGTTATTTAGTTACATATCTATGTTTCTGTACTTTACGATTCTCCTTACATTTGGTTTAATATGTTGCAAAAGATTTAAAACCATTCGACCTGCATTATGTGTTTCATCACCGAGTAATCTTAATCTTAATTTACTCAGTGAGATATTTTCTTCGACATCTTCTTTTGTAGGCATAATATTGTGCCAACATTTCTCTATGGCTGTTGGTTTCAAACTGTTCTGTGCCATTATGAGATTTAACACAGCATCCCTTAAACTGCAATTTTGTAATGAGGTACTAATGTTTGTACCTTTATTAGCTGATGTGTTAATAAGTTTCTTCGATAGTGAAGCTTGGTTATTCTTATTGCATCCTGATCCAAAGGTTGTATGAGAGGAGTAATATTAGGTGGCATATAGATTACACTAATCAATCCGCCATCACTCTTTAACTCTTCTTCCGGTGGATGACTGTGGGCGTTGTCTAATAATAATATAGCTTTATTAGGTAAATTATTATCCTGTTGAAATTTCCGCATCTAAGAAGAGAGATATGTTAACAAAGTCTCGATGATTCTATAAATTTTCCACTTACTTCTACTAAATACATCATAGAACCAGCTTTTAGATATTTGAGTTGTCATCCATGCCGTTTTGGAACTTTTGTAGTAAATGGTACAATTGAAATTCCATTTCTTGGGTTTCTAGATTTGCATTCGTGCACAATAACTTCGGAACTTCTGCCCGGTGCATTCTTTTCTGTATTTGCAACGTAGGTCTAGTGCGGTAGAAGTAAAGACCCGATTCGTCGGCATTATATATTTGATCTGGCAATATGCCGAGCTCTTCAATTTTATTTTTTAGTTTTAACAAAAACTAATAGATCTACTAACTCTGGATGAGATGATAATTTTTCGCCAGATATTGTTAAAAATTGTATTCCGTAGAGTTCAAATCTATTCAACCAACCATTACTAGCAGTAAAAGACGATCCAATTTATTTGTAGAACTTTTGCTTATATTGGGTTATAAATTTTGTGAAGTTGGCAACATTTTGATAAATAACTACATTTTCATAAATCAAACACATAGTCACAAGTGTCTGCATAGAACTTTGCTATTTGGGAATTGAATCAGTAGACAGCAACGGTCTTAAGTTTCTTGTTGTCTTCAAACCATTGTCTATTAAACGAAAAAGAAATAGTCGCTGGATGCGAGACCAGATCTATAAAGAGGGCATTTGAATAACTGCGACAAAGTACAAATCAAAATCACGTATTTCAGAGTATACAGATATTGAAACAATCAACAATTAAGAAATATTGTTTCAATTCTAATTGTGTCCTATTACTTTGTAATACTTTTGAATAACTAACATAACAAACGTGAAGAGCAATATAGATGAGAATAGTTGCGAATACAAGAAATTAAGTAATAGTGAGGCATGATCGATTGTTTGAACACCCTGTGATTATGTAAACGCATCTGTTTGAAAAACAACGTTAAGTGTCCAAGAACTGTATGAGTTGCCCTCATATCCACTCGAATACTTTGTTTAGTTAGGGTGGAAATAATATAATGCACGTCGATCTAGGGGAATGGATTTATAAATGAGAAGTGTGTAAACGTGAACTTTCGAAAAAGCAACCCTATTACATACCGTAAGCTAATATTTGCCTACCGAAATGGAAGGATAATCAACAGAATAACGTTATAATAACCAAACTTTCAGGTTGTTAAAAAGAGTGTTTTGCATACGGCCATACAGTGAAAGGTAGTGGTTTTCCCATGTTTGAATTGTTTCCTACAGATAAATTAATTATGTAGGAAGAATATTTTGATAATTGAATCTGACCTCGTAATATTACAACTACGTTAAAAATATGCAAAGTTCCGTAATTGCGGAAATTCCTTACAATTATGAACAATTATAAAACAATTATTTGATTAATATAGAAGATCGTCCCTTGAAGCCATAAACAACGTCAAATGCCATAAATACAAATAAATAACTGACAAAAGTGAATACTGCTGCGATTAAGATATTAACCATAAATGTGCACCCAGAAAAAGAATTATAACAAAAATAGGGATAATAATAATATGTGATTTGTTTATACATAAAATTATAGCAACTCAAATATCACACATCATGTTAATTTGCTTTAGAAATTAAGTGTTAATACGGGACGTTGCTTGCGTTTCTTCTTAATCATTGTCCTACAATTAGCTTCTTAAGTTAAAGTTACTGTAGCTCTTTACACTTTTGATCACGGTAAATCCAGAAAAAAATAGTTCAATTAGGAGAGATAAGGATAGAATGAATATAAATTCTTATGTTAAAGCCTTGACTGCTGCATTCTCAGTAATACACCTCAGTAGGTACAAGCCGCCACGTGCATATTCTGGTATTCACAATTGGTTCCATACAATTCGCTACACGTTTACTGGAATAACACGTTTTATTCAAGCGGAATATTTTATGTCGTGCTTTGAGGGAAAGTGAAAATAGTTTTAGCCCAAATTTGCAATAAAAAAATAAGTTTTTTTTCATGGCTAATAAAGGTAACGATTATTTTTCTTCTGTAGAAATTTCAACGAAAATGAGTAACGTTTAAAAATAGAAAATAAATTCACAGGAAAAATATTGATTTTTACATTTTCTATTAATATTTGGAACCCAAACATCTCCATCATTTAACTTTTCAGGGCGCACATAGCATTTGGTTGTAACCCACTTACACAACTTTTAGTGTTAGTAACAAATTACACAACGACTCTTGTGCTGCTGGAAATGTTAAGCATGCTAAAGCGTTAAAATTGAATTAAGTCGAGAACATTTTCGCACAATATTTTTTTTATAATTTTCGAAGACAATTATCTCAACAAGAATGCCTCGTTGGTTTCTATTCTATCTAAACCTGAACGGATTAGTCTTAGCACCATCGCCAAAAGCAGGTGCACTAGAAACGGTAATCACTCAGGAATGCTGTGCTCAAGATCATCAACTAAGATCGACATGCGACATATCGCGAGATTGAAGCATCATTGGGGATTTCAAAGACGTGAACCAAAAAAATTTCACATGGAGAATTGTGTGTAAAAAATTATTTTCTTGTTGGATAGCGCAGCTAGGGTGAATTGGTGCCAATAAATTCAAACACTTCATCACCGGTAACTCTAAAAATGCGTAAAAATCGTCAATAGTAATGAATCTTGGATTTATTCAGCCAGAAAATAAATGCCTCGAAAGCAGGTCATGTAGCAACAATTCCTTTACAAAATTAAAGAACTGTTACTGCCGATTGATATGCAACCTTTTGTTTACTGCAAGTCATCCCAAGCCCACCAAGACAATACGAGTTCGTATGCAGCACGTAAGACAATTGTATTTTTAACGCAACAAAACGTCAAATTGTTAGACCATCTTCCGTACAGTCCGGACCTAAGTTCCAATGATTTCTTTACCTTTCCTAAAATCGAGAACGGACTGCGTGGTCATAGCTTCATCAGAGCAGTCATCAGAAGGAGCAGTAGATGCCTTCAAAAATGCAATTTTGCCTGCACCGATAAACGAGGAAAATAACTGCTTCCATAGTTAATTTGAGCGAATGCAAAGGTACATTAGTCTTTGTGGAGGATACTTCGAAAAACAATAAATTCTTTAAAAACTATCTACTGCTTTATTCCATTTCTATATTCAAAACTGAAAAGACAATCCTCATATCAGACTCACTTCTTACTGTCTCTTTAGCCCATGCTTCCCTATCCTAGAAATCATATCGCATGTTCTTTCACCGTTTCATTATATGATGTAAGTGGTAAGCATTTATTATGCTTGTCTTCATCAATAATTCTACAGCAATTAATGATGAGTCAGCGAACGTAGAATAGGGCGAGAGTTGATTGGATACGTCTATGAAACTTTTGGCGTTGTTGAATTCCACCACTGATTTTGATTTCATTTTGCCCCTCCCAGAAACCTAGAAAAATTACGTTTTCCCTTCAATGTGAAAGCATTAATACTGTTTACTTCTCTTCCTATAGTTTCTCCTCCTATGAGCTTTCCAACCAACACATTCCGTGGTATGCCTGCCGAGTGTTCCTATTATGTAGGCTTTTCTATTCAGTAATTTTTCAGCCAGTTCTACGTTTCTACACCAATTATTCGAATTAACCGCATAAACAATTACCTCAAAAATTTCTCCATTAACGCAAGAAAACCATGGCTCTTCACCATGCCGCGATAAATTCTACTACAGTAAGTGTATCTTCCAAGAAAATAGAGCTTGGAAAACTAAATTCCGTATTTGTGCCGTTTTTCTTTTATATTTTGATGAAAATTTAAGCGACCACGAAACCCTACCATCGTCTCGTCAATACAAACTTTTTCTTTCGGCAGTCGTTTTGAATTTTGCATTCGAAAGATTTATCAAAGAATGAATTTTGTAAAGTCTGGTTCCCGAACACAATTCGTTAAAAGAAATGCCACGTTCCAAATAATATTTGATATCAATTTTGCGACATATATGTAAACGGCTGCTTTCGAGTAGTATAAGGCGGAGATCTTCCAATAGTCAGACAGTGTCACCAATCCATATTAGCATTCCTAAGAAGCAATATATTTCATTTTTGTTTGCCCCTTGTTTGCCAATACTTCCCTCAGCAATATCCTTTACAATAGTCTAATATATCTATTATACCATTGTCCACAAAAAACGAAGGTAAAGATATTCGTCATTTTTCAAATCAATAACCTCTTGTTTGTATCAACATCCTCTTCAAAATTGAAATTCTTCCATTCCTCCACTAATTATACCCTAATCCTCCGGCAGACAAATATTTACTTTCCAACGTAAATTCAGAAGCAACTTACCCTAATTGCAAGTCAGAAAAATGAACAGACAAAAGTAAAACTGTTTGAAATATTTCCTAGAAGTGTATTTACACTTTTTTTCAATACTTTTTGGCTAGTAGGTAACATTCCTTTCACTTGAATTTTCTGGTTGCTGTAAGTCGGGAGCAGAACTACCTTGAAACGAATCGTTATCATTCATATCTTGCATTTCATTCCATAATGTCTGCAACCTTGCATGCTCCTTTCCGTGCGATGCCAGTTTGCATAAAAACTATTATATTTCTATATACATATTATATTGCGTGGTATATTATTACTTGCGTATACTGGTGTATTAAATCTTCTCAATTGCGAAGAAAACTTCCTAGTGATAGGTTGCGACTTCAATATTAATTTTCTCCTACCTTCTTCAATATATCAAGAAATTGGTGATTGGTGTGGTACTTATAATCTCAGCTATGCAATTAATCAACCCATTCGAGTTGTAAATGTGTAGTTCCCTGGCATGTTTAGATTATTTGTAAATTTATTATATGATAACTATTGTGTCTCTTTTGTGGACAATAACTTCTCTGGCCATTACATTCAAATTACTAAAATAATAGAACCATATAGTTGCCAATACAGCTCAAATTAAACAAATGGAGAGCACTTTATTATTTTAAAGTTTTTTACAACTGGAAATAATGAGTTATTAAATCATGTTCTAACAAATTCAAAGCTGGATGGTCTGTAATTAGGGAAAATACTAATACTACCAAATGTTCAATTTCTAAAAATGCAGTCAAGAATGTGCTATTAAAGTAGTCTTTAAGCTTTCACGGATGTTGTTATTGGCTGCTCTTCGGTTCTCGGGGTCTCTGTCGTGTAGGAATTTTGTAATATTTCATGTTTCGATCATCTTGGTGTGAAGTCTTTACTGTGTTTCCTCCAGCTTATTGCTGAATAAGCTTTGACAACGTAATATTTATCAAACCAATAACTTAAAGTTTGTTTTTTTTTTTAATTTCAGAACTGAGTACGTTGCCAAATCAATGGTAGATCTGCTGAAGAAAGCTCCAAGCGGATCAAGTTGGTTAATCGAAAACTCTGAAGCACCAAAAGAAATCACGCTATTTCTCTAATCGTGATGGAATATTATCAACGGAAAAGACTACCAATAACTTAGGAACATTTTTCTTATGACTATTTCGCGACACCACACGATGATTTGCCATTCCCCATTTTCTCATCGTCATCATCAATCATGATCAAGAATTTTTTTCTCAAGCATATGTAATATTTATACATTGCAACGTACATACATAAATACATACACACTATTACATATTAATATAGGTATAAACTATACAAACTTATATATTTAATATAGATATCTGAGCTTTTTGCGCTCCTTAAGTCGTTTGTACTTTTTAATTTTCCTCGATTTTGGCTTTTTATACTTTGCTGTATATTTTATATGGACTAGTTTTTAGGGAAACAAATAAAAGAAAAATAAAGGAATAAAATATCAAAAAGGGTGAGAATGAATTGTGTGAAGAAAGACAAGATAACATTGTTACGCATTTATCGAAATAAAGACAGTCTGAATTTTTGAAATAATTTATAAGCTAAAGCTTTTTTAATAAAAAAAATATTCTAAATGATTTGTTTTATTTCCACTTGTCGCACGTGATCATTAATTACCGCTTTTCAATAATCTGGATAATTTGAAGAAATACAAGGTGTCCATGATATAAAATAAGGAAGTAACACATGGGCTGAAAAGTCCCGGGCCTAACAAAGAAAACACGTTTTTTTTTGGCTCAAAATTAGCTTTATTCATCAATATAATCTCCATCAAGAGCAACGCAATCATTCCAGCGCCGCTCTAACATTTCAATACCACTTTTGTAGAACGATTTATCTTTTGCCTCAAAATAGGCCTCAGTTTCAGCGATAACCTCTTCATTCGTGGGAAATTTCTTACCGGCAAGCATTTTTCTGAGGTCTGCGAACAGCCAATAATCGCTGGGTGCCAAATATGGCGAATACGGTGGATGTGGGAGCAATTCGAAGTTCAATTCATGTAGTTTTGCCATTGTTTTGATTGACTTATGACACGGTGCGTTGTCTTTTTTTTCTTTGCTATATGCGGTCGTTTCTTTGCAATTTCGGCCTTCAAACGCTCCAATAATGCTGTATAATATTCACTGTTGATGATATTTCCTTTCTCAAGATAGTCGATGAATATTACACCACACACATTCCAAAATACCGAGGCCATAACCGTTCCAGCCGATTGTTGTGCTTTCGGGCGCTTTGGACGAGGTTCACCAGTTGCTGTCCACTCAGATGACGATCGTTTTGATTCCGGAGTGAAGTGATGGATCCATGTTTCATCCATCGTCACATATCGACGCAAAAATTCCGGTTTGTTACGTTTAAACATGGCCAAACACTGCTCTGAATCATCAACACGTTCTTGTTTTTGGTCAACAGTGAGCAAACGCGGCACCCACTTTGAACAGGGCTTTCTCATAGTCAAATGCTCATGCAATATAAAGCCAATACGTTCTTCTGATATCTTTACGATGTCAGCTAACTCACACAACTTCACTTTTTGAACATTCAAAACGATTTTGTGGATTTTTTTGATGTTTTCTGGTGTTACCGCCTCATTTGGACGTCCACTGCGTTCTGCATCATCGGTGTCTCTACGACCACGTTTGAAGTCAACAACCAACGTTTTATTGTTCTTTCTGATGGAGCGGAGTCCCCATAACACTTTTCAAGCTATTGCTTCGCTTGAACTGTATTTTTCCCATCAAGAAGCAGTGTAAAATTAAAACACGAAATTGTTTTTGATCCATTGTTTTGAAAATAACAAAAGTAGCGTGACTCTTAGCACAATAACTCACAAACTAATGAATAGAATACCATGAAATTTTTACAGTTGTCTTTTGAAGGTTAGTACTAACTGAAAAAAAGGTGACTGCAATAAAACTAGCGTCATCTAAGTGTTAGGCCCGGGACTTTTCAGCCCATGTGTTATGAGAAATAGAAAGATCTTATTGAATTAGACTTAAATCCAAAATATTTTACGAAAATTTTTCATTTTTTATACTTTTTTATTTTATTTCTTGGACATCCTGTGTACCAGAGTCACCAGACAGATACAATAGCAATAAAAGGTAAACAAGAACCTCATCAACAGGTCATACCTTAAATAACAGTTGCCATCGGTTGAAAATAACTACTCCTCGGAAGTAAATTTTGAATTGCGGGAATATTTTGTCGGAGCAGGTCAAAGTATTTCTGGCCAGTGAGTATATTTTCAATAAAGAACGGCCCAATTAAACTATTATAGTCAATACCAGCCCATACACTAATCTTTTATGGATATTGAGAATCAATTTCTTTGCTCCATTGTGGATTACGGTTAGCTTAATATCTACGGTGCCTTATAAACACAATAGAAAGTAACTTCATCAGGAAATATAATTGGACGAAGAAAATCGACATTCCTTTTAATATCAAGCGTTCAATCGTGAAATTATGAAGCGAAACCGTTATCAATTAAATCAGAAAATCTCTTTTCTCGGTGTAGTGATTAGTAGACTATTATACCTAAAACTAACTGGTAAAAACGTCAACATACTTCCTTAAACTCCAACGGAATTTTCTCGTCATGTTTAGCCACAGTTATTGGTTACAGATATACTACAGACTCATATCAGTTTGAAAATTACGAGGTCTATTTGGAAAGTAAAGAACGGTTTTTTCTATGCCTTCTGCATACTTAGTTCCCGCCAAGATGTTGTACCGCTGATTAACAACTTCTTGAAAATCACTTAGGGCTATGTCCGGATTGTATGGCGGATGTTAAAAAATTTCCTACCGAAAATGCTGAAGCAAGTCCTCTGTCATTCCCGCTATATGCGTACGTACACTATCGTGAAGGAGGTTGACTCCACTGCTTGCATACCGCGCCGCTTGTTTTGAAGAGCGCGGCGAAGTCCTTGAAGGTCTGACAATAGGCCGCTGCATTAATGGTCTCACCTTTACGTATTTAGTCGATAAGCAGGACACCCTTACGATCTCAAAATAAAATAGCCATAATCTTTCTGATGCTCAAAATTTCTTTTTCTTCTTTCTGTTTCGTTAGGGATGGCGGATGATGCCATTGCAATGATTGGCGCTTTGTTTCTGGTGTGAAATGTGTTATCCAAGTCTCATCACTAGTAACAATGTCATTCGAAACTTCATCACCATCCTTATCATAGCGACTGAGTTTTGTATTCGTCTGACAAAATTCGAGGGACCCACCTGACACACACTTTATTATAGCCCAGATCTGCTCTAACAATTCCGTATAACACAGTTCTTGAAATATCTGCAATAAGCGCGTTCGTTAATTGTGAAACGCCTATTATCTTGGATTCCCACCACTTCCGAACTACCGCTTTGTTCATCACATTAACGTAAACATCAGTTATCTGTCTGAAAATTTCGTTGGGTCGGACTTTTTGCGCGTTTAAAAAGCGAATAATACTGCACACCTCACACTTGGCGGGATCGTCAATTTTACCACACATTTATAATCGCATTACTAAGCAGTAATCAATCATATTGGATCGTAGCTGCAGCCAAACTGAAGCGGATGAGTCTCAAGGTGGTGGGTCGGCAGTGGTGGTGAGAAGACGCGGTCACGTGTGAATACAAAACAATCTTTATCTTCCGAATGGCCCTTGTACTTAATATGATGTTAAGCCCTTTTAAATTACCTCTTTGTTAGAAGGAACATAATCAAACTTGGTCAGAAGTCGACGCTAATGATTCTTTGCAATAGATATTTAGAAGAAGTAAAGAAAACCAAAATGAAATTCATCCGCGTTTTTCAATTTAAATACAGTGGACGCTCTATTATGTAAACGATATCAGCCAAGCACTGTTCACATTACTGAAACTTTACATTAGCGACCCTTATTTTATTTATAAAGAAATTGCATAAAAGAAAATATGTATATTTATTAAAAAATAAATTATGAACAATGAATAACATAATACATAAACTTCCGGAATTGGACCGTGTCATGATGAGATACATATAAAAAGAAATAAGAGTAAGAGGAGAAAGAAAAATGAGAAGAAAAACAGATAAAAAGAAAAGAAGATAAAGAGTGGGGGAACGTGAAATAGAAACAAAGGTGAAAATAATAAGAGAAAGAAATAGAGACAGAAGGGAGGAGAGGGCGGGGGGGATAGGAGAGAAAAAAGGAAAAAGAAAGAGACCAAAAGAGAAAGGTGGGATCTCGACGTTTCGCCTCCGTCGTAGGAGGCTCCTTCAGGAGAATAGGAGAAACCAAAGTGGCACGGTAACTCGACGTGTAAACCACGCTAGAGGTGAAACCACTTTGGCAGAAGGTTACGGTGACTCGGCGTGTTGACAGCGCTAGAGGCGAGAACCTTCTGAACATAATATATATATTAAAAAATAAATTTTACATTATTTTGAAAAATAGTATCCTACTTTTGTTTGCATAAATTTACGCTTGGTATTTTCGAATGCCATTGGCCGTAGTTTACGGAGCACTAAAATATCGGAATATAATATGTCTTTTTCTTTAACCCAATCTAACGCTTGATTAAAAATTCCTACCGCTTGCGCGTCACTCACTGTATTTTTTATTGCAATTGGAGGGTCGTCATCTTCACTCACCACATCTTCCTCTTCCTCATCTTTTCATTCATCTCTTTATCGTCATTGCATAAACTAGGATTGGTAATTGTGCAAACAATATCTGGCTTTACTGCTTTTAATACTTTGAGAACGTCTGATGATGCATTGGCAATAACTTCAGCATCAGATAGTAACTGTTTTCTAATGATGGTTAGCGGTACAATGTCTTCATCGTCATAATCATCACTGGGGTAAACCAAATTTTTCCAACATTTTCTGATTGTTTGCTGGTTAAGGGCATTCCATGCCATATCTAAATTTAAAGTTGCTTCACGTAAACTTACTTGCTTTAAGGATTCAGAAATGTTTTTAGGATTTTTTGATAACGCAGGTGAAAGTAAAATTTTCGATAATACAATTTAGTAATTTTTATTACATTTTGATCCATCGGTTGGATAAGTAGAGTTACGTTGGGCGGCATGAACATAACAAAAATTAAGCCATCGTTGCTTCTTAATTGTTTCTCTGGAGGATGACTTGGTGCGTTATTCAAGATTAACACCGCCTTTATTAGAAGATTTTGCTCTCTTAAGAAATCTTTCACCTACAGATTGAATATGTATCATTAAATTACATTTCTTATTATTACAGTTTTACTGCCATACCTGAGGGCCAAAGTGTTTGTGGACCCATTCCAGAAGTATGCCTTTGGTCATCCAAGCGCATTTTGAGCAGCTATAATTAACGGGACTCTTAAAATTTCTAAATGAACGTGGATTTTTGCCTTTCCTATTACTAGTGGCCTTATTTTGTGTCGAATTCCATACCACCTTTTAAATCATTAATACATTATTTACAAAATTTTTGGTCTCTTTTAGGTTGTTATTCAATAATTTTGCTCTCCTTTTAATTAATTCACCGCTAATTGGAACATGATTTGTTCTAAAAACCATTTATACAGACGATTTTCCATTCTAGGTGCTGGGGCATTTTTTCAAGTTCTGCGATTCCCCGGGCCTCCGTATGTATCTGACACACGTTGTAAAATTTGTAACTTCAATCGCTTAATTTTACAGATTGCGGCTTTAGATACTCCATATTTTTTTGCCAATTGAGTCACCCCCGCACCTTTTTTAATCTCGTCGAGAGCCAACGGGTAACGTTTACGTAAACATTCTTTTGATCGATTCAATTACGCACGTAAATCGGGAAATAACCGGTACCCTAAACTGTTTACATTATCAAATTGTACGTGGTGCAAGCTTGTTTACATTACCGGGCTTTCTATTTGATCATATGGTAACAATTTTCTGTTTACATAACCGCGACGTCTCCACCACCGGGTATCTACATTAGCGGGCGTTTACTGTATTTAAGACACAATTTGAAATCACAATTTACCTTTTATTCACGATAAAAATATATATTAAACATAAACCAAGAATTAAATATATTGCGCCGTCAACGTACTGTAAGAACTCCAATGGGGTATTTTTAATTCGAATAGACGGGAGCCTTCTATAACCCAAACCGAACCAGTCGGCGCGCATCTGATCAAGTGAATAAGCGCCTGGCCGCACGCTTCCGCACTCTGCTTCTTAGCTTTAGCTACGTGTTGACTCAATTCTTGGCTAAGTTGAGGAGTCATTCCTTTCCTCTCTAAACTCTTGATGAAGTCGGTCTGGGTGTATCCGGTTACCAATTGCACCACCCTCACGCCAGATTTTTGGTCATGGAATGGATGTCCAAAGCTTCTTGTTAAGCCAAGGATACCGGATTGAGTGGCGCTGAAAGTCGGCAATGTATAATGAGGATGAAGTCCATGCGTTCCGCATAAATTAACGACGACGCCTCCTTTTCCAGAACCTTCCTTTCCGACGTATTGATATGCCAATAAAGTTCCCCGAATCGTTCCTACCTGTAAACCAGTATTAAATAAAGCTCTCAAATTTTCCAACTTAACTTTCAGATATGGTATACTTCAACAAAAATATAGCTCTGCTGGCGAGATATCCAAACCGGAAAAAAGAAAATAGACAATGCGAATGTGAGAACTCAAACAAGTAGTTTCTGCTGCAAAAATAAAACCTATAGTCCAACAAAAATCTTGTGAATAGTAGGCACTTGCAAAAGAAGCTGGGCTATAGCCTATACTCTTAAATGGATACGTGACACTGACTTGCTAATAAGTGGGGTGGACGTATAATGTGTACAGAATGACTCACTATTGTCAAGAGACATTTGTACGCTTTACTAGATACGTAAATAAGAATGTTATTAATTGAAAACATACGAAATAAAATACAACAGAGGAAGAAACAACCCAGGCCTTAAATTCCTTGTTGTTGTCTAAAGCATTAAAACTGCAAACAAAGATAAACTTACATAAAGCCGTCGTGGAGCTCATTCTAACATACTGTGCAAAAAGCTGGCAGATGACAAACAGCAATAAAAAGAATGTAGACACCATCAAAATGGACTTCCTGAGAAGAGCCTGCGGAGTATCAAAATTGGAACATGTAAGAAACGGAGAGATACGACGAAGAATAGGAAGAGTTATTGCTAGTGCAAATCAAATCCGAACAAGATAACTTATATGGTAATATGCCAAAGAGGGCACTAGATTATAACCATAAAATACATACCATAAAATAGAAGGAGAGGCTTTATAAATTAAGAAAAAATCTTTTCTATACACTATTTGAAACTTTAAACATTACTTACAAGATTTGTTACAATTTCTCTTTCCCAATTCTTTCCATCCAATACACCGGCACTGTTCACAACGATATCTATATTTTTGAATGTTTCCTTCACAGTTTTGAATGTTTCTAAAATTTAGTAATGAAACTTAGGATACTATAAACTTATTGTTAACATTAGGAATTAGGTTACCTTCGAATTGCACCATACATGTTACATTAGCTCCTATGAACATAGCTTTATTCTTGCCAAAAGCGCTGTTCAACTTATGGATCGCCTCCCTGCCTCTGCACGTATCTGTTCCGGTAATAGCGACAGTTTTAGCACCGGCTTTCAATAAGTGGGACGCCATAGCAAATCCTATGCCGCTATCGCCGCCTGTTACTATGGCGACTTTACAAGCTGGATCCATTGCGATTTTCCTCTGACCACCTTCCCCACTAATAAGGTAAGCTTTTACTTAGGATAGTTAATTGATCACCACTTGAAACTTACCAGTCTGTTCCGCAGGTTTGTCCTGAGACCGCGGTTCTATGAAAACTTCTTCTGAATCCATTGTTTAAAATTCTAATAAATAAGCTACGTCTGTACTATATTGCTAATAGATTATTTGTGGTTGAGTAACTTACCTTGTGATCGGACTAGTATTTTTGAGTACAAGTATTCTAAAAGACGGCAAAAGCATTTTCGAGTGATAACGATTACATTTATGAGACTAGAATTTCTTAGAAAATATACGCCGAAAAGATTTGACAAGAAATTTTGACATAATGAAAAAGGATTGTTCGCCAACTTTAATTTATATAATGTTATCGTAGGTACCGAAAAAAACCATTTCAAAATTTTGCCTTTTCAAGCACAACCTAACGTCTTCATGTGTTCAACGGTATGATAAAACGCAAAGTTTCTATTTGCTCTCAGATCTGATTTCATTAAATATCTTTCATGTTACTAGGTTCTAAAAATAATAAAATTTATATTTTTGAGTATATTCTTTTCAAACTTTTCTGGCTCAAAAGAATTAATTTAATTGGTGTGTTTTCTTTTATAGTGTATCAAAATATACTGTTTTAATAAAGCAATTTTGTGTTAGTAGAATCAGCGTTACATCATCACAAAGTCAAAAGCGTAATTACGATCACAAACCGAATAATGTCATATAACATAATACGGTAAAATTATTTTCTTAATTTTGGGTTAGACAAGATACTTAAACAATGATAACATAGACTACTCCTTTTAGGAACTAACCAAGATGGTTCAAAATTGTTATAGGGATAGGAGCCTACCAGTAGTCCCACATTTTTTCCGACTTTGTATGGTCTGAAAACATCTTCATCTGGCCCTCTTTCATAGAAAGAGAGACACGACAAATTTTGAAGATTTCCAATTTGTTAAAATTCGTTACAACTATGGTGATATGTCTGTCAACGAATTATTAAAAGCAAGTTGAATAATGTTTCCTTGCTTGTTGAGATCGAAATAGCTTATTTAAGTTCTAGCATTCCGCAAGGCTCAGCAATTATCATCTACACATGTGCGGCGAACTCTATGGACTACGTACATGACTTGGAAGCGGTGGAAATCGTACCGGTCAGTCAAGCCGCTCTTAGAGCGCTACAAGCTGTTAGGTTTGTCTCCGAAGTGGTGTTGAGGTGCCATAGAAGGCTGCAACAACTGGTGGAACATTGCAGCGTTACGTTGAGATGGGTGCCAAGCCACTCAGGGACCAAAGGCAACGAAATAGCTGATTTGCTTGCAAAAGATGCCAGTGGACGACCATACTCAGGTCCTGAATCGACATGTTGGACTACCTATGGTAGTATTAAGACATTTGTTAAATCCAAGCTCGCCGCCAATCACCGGTCCTACTGGAACGGTGTAGACGGTTTAAGACACTGCAAATCTCTCGGGATTTATCCAGGTGAGGGAAGACTGCGTAAGGCACTTTTCATTAAATTTTAACGTTAGAAATTACAAGAAAAATTATAATGCATTAAAAAACAAACTTAATAAGAGTTTGAGATTATTGACGTGTTGTCTGCTCAGATATTACGATATGTCTATAGACATCACTACATTTTTCAAGTTTCTTTTTCTTATTTTGTACGTGTGTTTTCCAGCGTAGGTACATTAACAAGAAATCTTGATAACTGACAGCATATGTTATGCTGTTATCAATCATTATTATTTCTAGTGTGGTCATATCTAAAATTTCGATCAAAATTTCTACAATGTTAATTCACTTTTATATTAAAAAATTCATGATTCTAGTAAATTTGCTATACATTTTACTTTAAGAATAAATACTAGGCAGTATTAAAATATTTTCCTTATACAGAATTACTAGTTTAGCATTAGCTATTACAAAGTGTATAGTAAATTGCATTATAATTTTATTTTGGTCGTTCACAACTTGTATAATTATTTTCCAAAAAATTACTACTGCAAATTGTGTTAATGCAATTTTTCCGTGTGTATTACAAGTTAAAACTATCAAATTAGGTATCTATTCAATGGGCATTTGGAAATTAAATCACTACATTAAGCATTTTCGTATATTATAATAGTAAGTAAAAATGTTGCTCCCATTAAAAGAGCTTTCGCTTTTAAATCTAAATCTATAGGGAACTGAACGCCCAAGTATTGAGAATTCGTGTATAGACCTCCATCATGTGCTTCAAAATCGTTAGAAATTGTACCGAGTTTAGTACGACCATCACGAGACAAAATCGTAAAGTTATGTTGACGACACGGTGCAAAGGCACAGGCAGCACCCTTCAACATATGCACAGTCTCTCCCTTTTCGTTCTTGACAACAAACGAAGAGCCTGAGCAGGTGACTTTCTCTTTGATTGTACCTATACTAACTTCGGGTGGTATATATACTGTAATTTTTTGCCGACAAGGTGTGTAACCTCGCTGAATCCTCATAACGTACTCATTATCGCTATTGAAGACCGACACTTTAAATGGTCTCCGTGAACAAAGGCATAATTTTGCTAAAATAGTGCTTTGTTCTATTCCAAAGAACAGTTTGTCTCCATCTATATTTTGGACTACGTATTTTGTCTCTGTCTTGCTTCCATCCGCCAACTCTAACGTATCTGCTTCTTGGCTTATAAACAAGCAATCGCTTTCTTTCAGACACTTTGCACCATCTAGACCCTTAAATCCGTGCTTTGTTGACAGCCCGGCAAACATCGAAAAAGCATGATTTTCACTCAACGAATTATCTGATTGAAAGATGTCTCCTGTATTCTCTTTTTGGCTGCCGGAGCGTATTTTAGTGAGCTCATTTGCACTCTGTTGTTTTGTCGTACACTTCTGTGGCGCGATTAGTTCATGCCTAGTTTTAAACCCACTAATTCGATGTAATTGTTCCAATAATTGACGAGTGTGACGTGTTTTTACATCATGATCTTCGTCCATTATAAGTGAAATACGAATTGGTATTATTTAATTGACTTTGAAGTATGAGTCGAAAAAATTACAATGTCGTTGCATTTTCGCCAGTTTACAAATGTACGAGGACGACCGGAAATGTTTCCAGAATCAGTAAGAGATGGCGCACGAAGGTTGAAGTGAATTCATCGGTTGGCAAGGGCAATCCTTATGGCAATTGTCAAAATTTCAGACGTCTACTATCAATATTTGTTGTTTAAGAGTGTGTTTTGTGTAGCAAGTTAGGCGGTTACGCAAAAATGGATAAAACCGAATTTCGTGTAGTGGTAAAACACTTCTGGATGGCTGGGAAAACGACCATGGAAATTCGAAATATTTTGCTAGAGGTTTATGGCGGATCGGGATATCTAGCCCTACTGTACCAGTGAATATTTCTGACGCTAACTAGTGCCAAAAGAAAGAAACAGTTGTCTGCAAAGTCAGACAGCGAAAATGATATGGCGATAGAAGCAGCGAGGGAATTTCATGTGTTGAGCATAAAACCGCTCGAAACCACGCTGATGACGCCGGGTAGGCAGAAACATGTTCGTGTGCTAGCGTTTTATGTCTCTTTACATGTCTTTCTCGTGAATTGATTTAGTATAGTAAGTATATAGCGATGTCTATTTTAGATGCCTCATATGTCAAGATACTCGTCCAAATTTCATTTCTGACATTTAGGATGGATATTGCTGTACATATTCCTATAGCCTATTCCATGATAAAGTAATGCAAGAGTATTGAAAATAGTATACCGTTGACTGAATACATAGCGGTATAAATTGTTCTCTTAAACATATTCAAGAACTCATTTCATCTCCGCATATGTCACAACCAGTATCCAGACAACGGAAAACACCTTTTCTATATCGCGGCACTGATAAGTACAGTTATATGACGGCAACAATAAAATAATAATACACAAAATCTCAGTACGTCAATGGCTAGTAACAGGCTGGCAGAACAAGAGGATAAACTTAACAGGCTAAAAATATCTGCTTTGAAATTGCTAACTTAATCACCTTGTTTTGATTATATTGTATAATATTACGTGCAATATTTTCAATTGCCACGTTGCTTCCGTAAGATATTGACGGACGATTGGTTCTTTATTTACTCAGCAACTATCAGCATAATACTTTTATTAGGTAAGATTGGCAATGCTGGTTGTGTTGTTTTGAGTAACGCTGTATACACTTGTATACACCCGTGTACACTTGTACACCAGCAAAATAAATAAATAAATATAGTATTTGTAATTATTTTAATATGACAACGGCTTTGCAACAACAAGTATTTGCGCTAGATGCAAAGTATAACGCAAGTAGGGCTCCAAATTATCCTGGTTTTAGTAAGTGTATTAAAAAAATATGATTTTTCGAAACTTAACCTCGTTTTTAATTGATAATTGAAAGGAACACTATACATTCGACGTAGAAGTCAGCTTTTGAGGGAAGCAGAACGTCAGCCCGATAAATGGAAACAATATTTAAAATTCCGCTCTACCTTGCTGCAACAACGTTATGGTAATCCAAATGAAAATCCATCGATCTCCTCAAGAAGCGTTAGTAGGGTAGTTAGTTGATTACCTATTTTTTGAAATTGTTAGAGACCAAGTAATTATTGGTTTAATTCTAGACAAGCATATCTAATGAATCTCGCACAAATCCTATATCTTCGCAAAAAGACAGCGTTGTACCTACTAAGCAAGCTGAAGCTTCCCGTGCAATAGTTGGTGGTAATTCCATAGCAGAAAACTATGCATTTAAAGGTGTTCATCATATATTTGATCAAGTAAGTAGTTATGTACATGTACTTCTGCAATGTTATTTTAATGTTAAATCAATAATAAACTCAAATTTTTCCAAATTTGTCAGATGTGGTATTGTATTCCTCAGATGGTTGCTGAAGCTTCGTTAAACATTTAACTTTCTAATTATTATATCATTTAATTAAGTTCGATAAATAGCAGAATCGGTAGTTGTTCTCAGATTTAGGACAATAGTCATTTCTCAAATTCTTTGTTGAAGCAAATATCTTTAAGTAAAACAATTCTTCTAAAATGGGGAATATCTCCAGTAAAAGCAAACCGATAGCGACAAAATATTTCTTGTGAAAGATACTGAGCAAATTTCGGATGGTTCAATAAATTACCTTCTTTTCTTGAAGAGAGTGAATGTATTTTAATAATTCGTTGGATCCATAATAGCGTAATTATTTTTAGCATAGCGATCCAGTAACAATGGTAAAATTTGCTAATAATGATCAGTCTATGTTGTGTTGTTCTTCAGTTGATGGAACATTATCATTATGTAATGTTACTGGCTTGCCACCATGTGTTACGGGTATATTGAAAGGGCACAAACAAGCTGTAACTGGTATTTGCCTCTTTCCAATGATATGCAGATATAATGTTTATTTATTTTTGTAGGTTTCGATTGGTCAGCTGATAATGAACTACTAGCAAGTTCATCATTGGATGGTACCATACGAGTTTGGAAAGTTAATGAATTTACCTGCTTACGAACAATAGAGGATCCCCAAAAATCTCAATTGCTTTGCTGTATGTTCCAACCAGTTAACAACAATTTACTGATCGTAATAAACTTCCTTCGTTGTTAAACAGATTATTCTTATTCTAAAATTTATGACTGTTATAGACAGGCAACAGCAAAGGTGAAGTAAGAATAGCAAATGTTTCAACAGGTAGATTTATGAAAAATTTCTGCAGGGTAACTGGTAACGTTTTGAGTTTAGCATCTGATGCTAACTGCAAAACGTTATGGGCTGGAAATGATAAGGTAAAATATTGTAATACAAATGTTGGTGCAATTCGCCAGTTTTTCTTTTCATTTTGGAATTTCAGGGTGAAATTGTGTCAATACTATGCGATATCAGTGGTCAATTATGTCGTACTAAACGATTAAATCTTGGTATACCATGTTCTGTTACAAGCTTAAGCTATAGGGCTTGGATCAGTCGTGAAGCAAGAGATCCATTACTATTAGTGAATTGTTCTGATAATTCACTTTGTCTCTTCAAGTAAGACAATGTTTGTGTATAACAGAAAGTTTTTAGCGGTAACTTATTTGTAGTATCATTGATTATGAAGGAAGTCTAGTTTTAAAGAGAAAATTCCAAAATAAGCACCAAAAACATTCTATAAAATCCACATTTTGTCCAATAATGTCTTTTAGGCAAGGAGCTTGTGTAGGTGAGATATCTTTTATAGTTGCTGTTATTTATATTTGCACTAAACTATATTCCGCTTCATTTAGTAACTGGAAGTGAGGATGGAAACGTGTATTTTTTGGATATAGAAAAGCCAACATCAAAATCATATTTAAACACTCTCCAAGGTCATTCAAGTGCTGTATTGGGTATATCTTTTAATTACAATGAATCTCTTTTGGCAACAAGTGATTTGGAAGGTCTGGTAATTATTTGGAAACGTGCGGATTTATAACTGTGGTTAAGCTCGATAATAAAATTACAATTATCTGTTAAGTATTTCTATTGAAATTTTTCTTAAAACTTTGTATAATTCCAATGATTTATTTAATCATTTATCTCAGACTTTCACGGCCGTTTATCATTTTCGTAACGGTTGTCTGGTTCCACCGTGTCACTAGGCAGTACATTGCCGATTTATTCCCACCGAATATAACGCAGCTTTTTAAACTCTGCCTTACGACCAGTTACTTTATTTGGAATGGCAGCTATTACGAACAAACAGCCCATTAAATCCAGTGGTACCCAATCTCTTCATGGAGCGGTTCGAGAGCCTAGCTATCGAAACAGCGGTCGACAAACCTACGATTTGGTGCAACTACTTGGATGATTCGTTTGTCGTTTAGCCACACGGAAGAGATAGATTGGACCGGTTTCTTAAACACCTGAACGGAGTACACCCTAACATTCAATTCACGATGCAGCTAACGGAATATTACCTTTTCAGGATGTGCGGTTGAAACAAATAGACAAATCAGCTGTTGCCGAACATATCCACTCGGAGCTGAGTCATAGGATTAGATTCGAAGATAGAAAATTCTAACACCAACTAAGAACTACTATAGCCGATTAAAATGGCAGCGATTGAAATATACAAAAACCCTAATAATATCAACAAAGACGACGGATTGAAACTGGACGGAATATGAACAACTTGCCGCGCACGCGCGCATCCGGTTACGCTATTAGCGCTCGTCGCACAACCGTTCAGCGGAGCACACCGTGCACGATGTCAGTACCTTCCAAAATGCGAACCGCAGTTCGCGAAACGTCAGGGACAAAAAACCTAGTGACACGGCGGAATCCGACAATCGTTACGACTAATTCCTATGGTATCCAAAAATGAAACGAAAACAATACGGATTACCAAAAGTAAAATTTGTGCTTCCCGACAAAAATTTGTTTCCATCATTCTACAATTTATTAATGTTATTTGCACCATTTTTATTCTTAAAAAAGGCACTTACCAAATATTAGAAACATCGTGATATTTTCGTCAAATATGTTATTTCTTGTGTACTTACTGTAAATTATAATTATGAATATAAAATTAAATATATGTAGCTGGTTAGATATCAGCATGGTTTTCATTTTCATTTTCCTCGTACTTTCGGTCCAACGGATCTTTACCCGGACGTCATTGATTTGCGTTACAATAATACTTCAACGGTATGTTACGTCATATAATTTCTCGTATAATGTGTATATGATGGCATGAGATGAAAGCTTATAAATTAAAAGGTTTGCCTCCCAGACTTGTCACATAAGCAACAGCATATGAAATGACGATTGCAAGGACTGTGTGGATGTACAATTCACAGGTATAGCAGTAAACTCCACTCACACAAATTAATTAATTATGCGGAACGCAGCGTTTCGGGAGCACGTGGGCTCCCATTGTCAACCGTGTTACCGACTGAAAGTAAAAACTGTATCACACATGCAAATTATTTTCTACGCAGGCTCTAAAATTTCTAACCATATGACTATTTACAATCTACTAGGTGGCCTCATGCCTTTTACGGGGAAGGATGGACCGAAAGCGAACCGTATCATTTAACAGGGTCTATGGTAATAAATCCATCAAACTCGAGTGTGCAATTGGGGGTGGTTCTCTGTTCAATAAGTTTCCGTTCTTTTTCATATATACCGTTTCGTACGCGTCTAATTCTCTATACGAGTTCACGTTTTTAAGTAGTGTCAGATTTTTAAATCAATCTTATGTCCGGATTTTACCATATGCTCTGCTACGCTTGATAGTTCAGGTTTGTCGAAACGATAGTGTCTAATATGTTCTTTGAACCTCGTTTCGATACTCCTTTTGTTTGTCCAATATAAACTTTCTCACAATCATTGCATGCGATTTGGTATATTCCAGTCTTTTTTATCATCTCCGGTTTATCTTTGGGATTCCTAAGAGATTCTTTAAGTTGTTTTTGACACAAAAGACACGTTCATGTTTAGTTGTCGGAAAATTTTACTTAACCCTTTTACTGTTGGGTGAAAAGGAAGAGTTATAAATTTCTTGTTACCGGTGCTTGTTGATGTCAAAGTCGTGGAATTTCTGATGTGTTGTTTGTATTGGACCTTCCTTAAAATACGGTCGACATCCATAGAAGAGAAACCATTGTACCTCGCTACATCTTTGATATATTTTAATTCTTTGTCATACCTGCTCTTGTTTAGCGGAAATCTGACGAGTCTATTGACCAGAAAACTAATCGCGGACATTTTTTGTTGTTCGCAATGGTGCGAATCAAACGTGATGAATCTGTTGGAATTAGTTTCTTTTCTGTAGATGTCTATTTCTAATTTATTATTATTGCGTATGACTAGAGTATCTAGAAACGGAAGGCGGATTGTTCACTTCTTCTTCAATGGTAAACTTGATCGTGGTAAATTTTGAGTTCAGTTCTGCTAGAAAATCTTGTATGTTTGCTTTGTTGGTGTCAAACACAACGAAAATATCATCTACGTACCTAAGCCAAATTCTCGGGAAATATTTGGTTTCTTTTTTCGGGTTTGTTTCAAATTTGCTCATGAAAAGGTTCGCAATAAAAGGCGATAGAGGAAACGCTGCGTTCCGCATAATTAATTAATTTGTGTGAGTGGAGTTTACTGCTATACCTGTGAACAGCATATGAAGATTACGCCGTATTCACGTTGAAAAGAGATGAAACATGTGAAAATGGTGTATTATTAAATGTTATGTATGTACTGCTATGGTCATTTGCATCTTAACTCATTGTGACGTTTAAGGTTATTTGTTGTGTTTATTTCACTACTTTTATTATATTATTGAAAAATCTCTTCTTTTAAGAACAATTGCAGTAATCTTTGAACAGTTACGTAAGTTAAAACACATCTAAAGCAATTGCTAGAAAATAGCACCAAAGATAAAGGTGCTGTTAAATACAACTTTTCTCATGGTATTGGTGAAATCAATTCACGAGAAAGACAATGTGAAGAGACATAAAATGCTAACACACGGACATGTTTCTGCATACCCGACGTCATCAACATGGTTTCGAGCGGTTTATGCTGGACACATTCTCATTCCCTCTCTGCTACTATCACCACAACTAACCCTACAATTCAAGTAATTATTTTTGCCGCTAACTAATGCCAAAAGAATTAAACTTGTCTGCAAAGTCAGACACAGGGAGAAGAAGCGGGTACAGTTTCCCACCCTTGTCTCGAGCAATACGTGAATTACTAGTCCTGAGAGGGCGTTCGCATCAAGAGCAGTGCATTGGGAAAACTGCACATGTGAATGATTTCTCAGGTTTACCATGACGTATTTAAAACACATCTAAAGGAATGCAACAGAAATGGGTTTTGGACGTTGGATATTCTCTTCTAATTTGTCTGTTCAGTTTGTCCCACAGAAACTACCGGATTAAAATCCGGACGCTGGGGAAGCCAATTCATTATTTTTAATATTCCTTCATTCCTTGCATCAACGAGGTAGTTTTTGCATAATAACGACGTGCGGTTTGGATCGTTATCGTGCATCAACTCAAAATTGTTGCCTATTAACCGCAATCCGAATGGTAGATCATTTTCCTCTAATATCTTGCGATAATTCTCCTTCCTCACTTAATGAAAAACGACTCCATACAAAAATGTTTCTTTATTGTTGCTGTAATGCACTCAGGAGGCATTTGTCATCTTCTAAGCGCCTGACAAATGTTCCGCGGTTTTGACCAAACACTTCGTATTTGTACTCATCCATAGTACGTTTCCTCATTGTTGTATTATTCAGTCTTTGTGAGTGTTAACTCGTTGCAGACGTTTTTGTTTATTCCCACGACGTGGCAACGGTTTTCGTATAGCAATACGGCCGTGGGGGTTTCCTTCTTTTAGACTAAGTTTCGCTATATATATTTAGACTGTCGGAGGAATATGGGTGTAAGTGATTGTATTTACATTTTTTCAAGATTTGATACGTGACAGTTGTTTTTCTTTGTTTCTCATGTAAGTTTTTTTATTGCTTCAAAGAATAAGTGGGCAGGCAACAAGTAAACCAATTATAATGTGCGGAGTAGCAACTATTCTTTTTATTCAAATCAATGATAAAAATAGTACAATAAATAACTGCTAAGGCTACATTAAATTATAAATAATAAATGTATGTCTTGGTACTTGATAAATCGCAAACTATAATTTACTCACAAAAAGAAAACATCACTTTATAATGCGATCAATCTTTTCTAAAATATTCTTTAAATCGACATCTTTTTCGTTGTCATCTTCTTCAGAATCACTTGCTTTATCCTTTTTCGGTTTCGTTTTATGAACGGCAACCTTCAAGGGTCTGTCATAACTGGGAGCTCGAAGTTTGTTGGATGATTTCTTAGGATCGTAGCCGTATACTTGAATCGGCATCGAATTCCCAAAATGGCCAAATGCCATTAAACTTCCCTTAGGGCTCATATCGACTGTATGTATCGGAATGCATGTGGTGGGTATATTGCTATAGGGGTGATAAGTTTTCGCAGATTTTCCAGTATCAACGTTCCAAACGTGCATGATGCCATTATCGCTGCCACACATTACATACGAACCACAACTTGAAATACAGCATAGTGTTCGTACTCTGAAAATAGAAGGAATATTTGGAGTTAATTCGAGAATAGCATGTCCCTGTGAAGTGGTTTTGGGTAAAATGGATGTAGTAGCGTAAATGCAATATTATTATGATTTAGCATTGCTAAAATATCATGTTACTCCAATTTGTGATACTTAGTATATGTCATAACATTAATATTTTGTTCGTTGTTGTTTTTTATTTTGTTGTAGATTTTATTATTTAAGTTATTCGTTTAGTATTCTAGTACTTCATTTTTACATTGTAGTTGTATGTGGCGTGCGTGTTACATCAGCCATTTCAAATTCAGTTGATTTTTATTTATGATGATACTTGTAATTCTTACAAGTTATTGAAATAATAGCAGCAACGATACAATAGAATGAACACGTGTGAAGGAGGGACAGGCAAGCAGGATGAGCAAGAATTTCGATGAAACCGACGCTGAATGAATTACTCGACTCGCGAACCTCCGGCTCCTATTTCTTGCACGCGTAAACATACCACCTTCAAACATTTTACCTGCTATCTGGTTTTAATATGTCACATTTCACACCCGAAACAAAGCGCCAGTCAATGCGATGGCATCATCCGCAATCCCCAACGAAACTAAAAGGCAAAACAACTTTTGAGCACCAGAAAGATTATGGCTACGGTGTTTTAGGATTGTAAGAGTTTCGTGCTCGTCGATTATATGCCTAGAAGTAAGGCTATAAATGCAGCGGCTTATTGTTAGATGCTTCAACGAGTTTGCGGCGCGGGATGCTAAGTAGTGGTCATCCTTCCTCGCAATAATGCACGTCCGCATGCAGCGGAAGTGACACAGGACTTGCTTCAGCAGTTTCGGTGGGAAATTTTTCAACATTTGCCATTCAGTTGGGCCTTAGCCCCAAGTAATTTTCGCTTATTCCCCAAATTGAAAGATTTTTTGAGTGAATAACGCTACGGATGTGGTGATAAACTTAAAGACGCCGTTAATCAGTGGTTCAACAACTTAGCGGCAACTGAGTATGCAGAAGGCACAGAAAATCTGATGAAACAGTGCAAGTGCCTAAATTTGAATGGTGACTACGTAGAAAACTAAATTGAGTATCTAATTTTATACTAATATAGTTTCGTTTAATTATATCTAATAAAAATTCCTATAAAAGAAACATTCTTTACTTTCCGAATGGCCCTCGTACATACAATTAAATAGACATAAAATACGGTTGAAGATACGTACTTAATATTCAAGGCTCCCTCTAACCAGTTCAAGATGCATTCGTTCTTTACATCAACGATTCGGATTACACTATCTCTGGCATGCACTACTAACTTTCTTTCTTTTCTATGCAAGGCAATCTGGTTAATTAGTGTATTATTTAATTCGGGAAGCTTGATCGTCTTTAAATGCTTCCACACTCTATCCGCTCTTTTCCATAGAAATATCTGACCAATCGAATCCGACGAGAACAAGATAGTGCTATTGGTATTAAAGCATACAGACGTAACATATCCTAGATGACCTTCCAGTTCGTCAATGAGAAAGTACTCTCTCTTTGCTTCGTTGTTACTACTAGCCCATATCCTTACAGTCTTGTCGTAGCATCCGGTTGCAATTGTATTATCGTTTGCAATCTCACACCAATAGACAAAAGAAGGGTGTGGAAGGATCTAAAAGAATATCACATATAACACGCTGGAGATGAGATTCAATGTGTTCTTTCTCGAAATACCTGCAAGAAACACCATTTTTCTAAGTTCCAAATGCTGACGGTGCCGTCTGAAGATGAAGTCGCTACCAAGAGGTCGTCTTTGGAAAAGGAAATGTTGTATATCAATTCTTGATGGGAGGGAAGCTTGTGGTACGTTTCGAATTCAGGTACCTGAAAAAATGGAAATAACATGAAGGACTCCAATAACAGGTTTCGTATGACGGATGGTAGATGTGGCATGTTTTATGAATATGGAATATCAACAAAGATATAAAATTTCATGAAAATAATTTGTTAAATAAATATTAACTAAGTTAATTAATATGGAATGGCTTTTAAATGATGTAGAAATACGCGCAAATAAGAGAATGCGCTCGTTTACTTCAACAAATTTATGATAAAAACAAATGATATATCTGTAACGAGCAGACATTGATATTTCTTCCCATACATTATAAATAAACGTTTTATAACATAAGTGTATTCGTGTATTCCTATCGTATCGAAGCTGTAGGTTTACATGAATACCAACCTTAGAGACAACTTTTAGGCATTGTCAACCAGGTATCTTTCCAAGTTCAAAGAATTTACCGTTATTTAAATCAATAGTACACTCAAAAGCTGGTAAACAGTATGAGAAAAAGCTGTGAATTAAAGCCTGATAATATAGATGATTGGACACCTTATTTAATACATTACAGTGATTAAAATGTATTTCTAAGAAATATATAAATAAATTATCGCAGTGTACGTCCACTACCAAAAGTTGGTTCTTATACTGCAGACTGTAGTATAAACTAAGTTTACAGAATAAATTAAAAGTAGTATATTTCATACATTTCAGAAGATGTGACCAGAGCCGTCTTTAGCAAAAGCGGGGCCTGGTGCAAAATAGTTTTGGAGGGCCTTTATGTAAATGTTTAGAGGCAAACAGATCCAATATAAACCATTGAAAAGAGAAGGTTTCAACTAATTCATTTTTAGTCCGTATTATTTTAAGAACATTTTATTGTGAAAATACAATTCGTAGGCGCAGGGCCTGGAGCAGCCGCCGACGTCCCTGGATGTGACTACGTGGTAAAATATTGTTATATAACAGAATTTATAAAACCAACATTGAGAAAGAAACGAATTGTGTGTTTTGATTTATGAGTAGTCTCGCCAAAGAGGGGTAAACTTGACTGCTGTGCGGAGATAAACGCGGAGAGGCGAAGCGCGCGGCACGGAGAATCGAGTACCTGTATCAAAGCACGTTTATTCGGTATTATTCGACTGGTCGTTGTGCGTGCTTGTCAGTATATACATACCTAGAAACTGTTACACTTAGGTACGTTCCGGAAACGGCGTATTTCGAATAAACTATAGAATGTAATAGGGAGTATGTTGAATTTAGAATACGAAGGCGATAGAATTAAATATGTAAAGTACGACAACTATTTGACGCGTACCAGCAGGTGGAACTGTGAACGCCACCTAAAAACTATGAAACACTGTTCTGCAATCCGTGGCAAACGATACAGCAAACAATTAATATTTGATATAGATGTTAGTTTTATTCTACGTAATGTACCGTTCACTTTACTAGACCAATAAGCATTTGCATCCCTCTGAAGCAAGTATTCGGATTATGCATTACCAAGTCGGACATCGTTAAGAAACTTTTCTGCCATCTGTTCATGACTATGTTGAAACAAGAATTAAAGCAGAATTGAAAGATAAAAAATTGTGGTTATGTGTGGACGAAACAACCGATCGACAAAAACATTTGAAGCGCCACCCCTTACCTTACTTGCTTCCAAAACAGTTGCAAAATGTACTAGCGATGACATTTTGAAAGTGGTGTTGAGGGCATTGAACAAATTTCAAGTTTTAACAACACAACTTTTAATATTTGTGAGAAGAGCGTGGCAATCTGTTACATGTAACATGCAAAATCCATGCTTTAAACCTCGTGGCGCAATCGATCCCTAAATGTTATCCACGAGTAATGTTTCTGAAGTCCCCAAAACGTACAAAAAGATTTCACGAACTGTGTCCCAAAGTGCCTGAACCACCACAGCCGATTACTACGCGTTAGGAAACATAGTTAAAAGCTGCGTTTTACTACTTGATGATGTAAAGACGGTAGTTTTACAATTCGACCCGAGACACACTAAAGCTATCAAGAAAAGCCAAAAAAGGTTTCAAGATAGTCAGGTAAAATGTGATTTAGAAAGTATTTACAAGAACTACTATGGACTAACGGAGGGAATTAAAAAATTATAAAATGATTCGATGTCGGTTGTGGATTCTGTTTAAATTGTGGATGATGTTTACTCACACCTATCTACGGCGGAAGGCGAAAAAAATT
Organism: Trypoxylus dichotomus; assembly: GCA_023509865.1. Lineage (NCBI taxonomy): Eukaryota > Metazoa > Arthropoda > Insecta > Coleoptera > Scarabaeidae > Trypoxylus > Trypoxylus dichotomus. Next base: position 74,776,491 of record CM042074.1, on the reverse strand, counting down.
AAAGTGTAATACGAAAATTTGAAAGTGTTATTATCGACAAGGACTCAGACTTTCTCATACTAAAACAAATTTGTGAAGATATGTCGAAAGATTACTTTAAATTTGCAATTATAACATCACTTGATGTGGAAGGGTCATTTTCAACAATGGAGAATATGTATTCCGCACACTGTACTCATTTGACTGAAACAAGTGTGGAAAGATATGTAATAATTCTAATATTTAATAGGTGCCACCCAGTTTGTGATTTCATGGAAACTTCTTAAAACAGTAGGTGTTTCGGCACGTTATATGATATATTTTTTATTATTATTTCATGGATAAGCACTCCTGCGTCTGCATTGTCTGTGCTTACTCATGAAGGTCACTATTATATTTGCTTTTGCCCCAAAAATACCCCGGAGAAAATTACGTAATCAAGATGACGATATTTTTATTGTTAAGATATAAAAGATGTAGGGCCTTACCGTGTACAAAACCAACGTATAATTATCCTTAATGTTAACGGCACAAGCTAAAAACGTTCCGGTATTACTAAACTTCAACACGAAACAACCTTCATCCCCACTGTCAATATTAGTTAAAAAACTATTAGGCAATTTACAAGTATCATTTTCTAGTACTGACAAAACAGCTTTCACTTTCTCCTTATCGTTCTTTATAATGTCTCCAGTACTTTCAGAATTCTCAACATGCTCATCTAAAATTGAAGTACTCTTTTCTCTTTCCAAAGGTGTCTTCGATCTAAATGTTTCGACTACAGTATTCGGAGGTGTAATCGCTTTGACAGTAATATATAGCGTGGAAGAGTACTTTATTCGTTTTTCACGCCACCAATCATATACCGGGCACGAACTTTTGTCTTTTCCGGGTTTATAGAGTTGGAGCCGCAACTTCTTTCCAGTATTCGTTGTGCCATCGGCTGCGTTTATTTTCAAGAAGGCCCAAGCGATCCTATGCCAACCTCTGGAATAAACTTCGAGGCGTAAAAGTGAAAATAAAGTTGGTATGTCGTTGCTACACCTTACCCGAGGATTGTAGTGCTGCCTCGGAAAATCCTACAAAGTCTAATAATTCGAAAAATAGTATTACTTTTGTTTCTGGATTGGTAATGTACTTAAAGTCTTCATTAATTATAATCGATTCTTCCCATTCCGGTTTGAATTGCCTGTAGAGAGAAAGTATGTCAGAGGCATTCATTTCATTCTAATTAATAAATAAATCTGTGAAATAACTCGAATCTGAATAACTTGTAGCTTGATCAAATATTTATTAGTTTCAGTTGATTGGGGTAGAAGAAAGGTAGAAATCGGTAATAAGGAAAATTCACTTCCATTCTAGATAAATAATAGTTGTAACTGCCAATAATCAATACGTAAAAGTTAGTCTTATCAAAAAGTTGAAATTATCAAAGTGCTTTTATTCAGTTTTCTGAATGTTTGAGATTAACAGCAGAAAGTAATTAAAATATTTGAAGCGATATTAAAAATTGGAAATGTATTCCCAAATTTTTTATTATTCTATATAAATATATTCACTGTGTATTAATTGACCTTTCTTTAAACTGACTCACGCTAGTACATTCGCTTCCAACACAATAGCATGCGTGACCATTTTCTAAAATAATTTGTAATCAAAATACAATTTCAATATTATAAACATTCTATAAATTTCTGATTTCATGATTTATGTCATGTGTTAAAAAAACATCGAAATTGCCTAAATCACAATACCTAATTGAATGTAGCTAAATACAGCTACTAGATCGTGTAGGTGCATCTGTATGAGAGACCATTTACAGGAAAAACAAGGTCAGAGCAGAAAGAATACTAACACACAGACATGCTTCGCCTACCCGCCTAGCGATTTTCACTCTGAATAAATGGACAGTCAGAAGTATTTCTTAGTGCTATCTAGTACCAAGAAGAAGAAAAGACACTTGTCTGCCGCGACAGCGACACAAGCGGGTACAGTTTCCTAACTCTCCCCCGGACAGCTCGTATTTAAATTTTAAGGGATAATTAAAATATTGCCCTGAAACTAATAATAAAAATACAGCGTATTTTAGTTTATATGGAAGATATGCTTTCATTTTGTAAAAGTCATAACATATTGATTTGATGATTGATGATGAAACGAAAGTAATATAGTCGAACTTCTCTAAATCCATACATATTTAGTGGCAACAGCATTTACTTCTCATTTACATGTAATTCAACTTTTGTCCAACTCTAATAACAAAGTTTTCTATATCACAATTAGGCCGATTTTTTCTAATGCAAATTTGGTGATATCGCTTACCATGAACTTGCCAATTTCGAAAACAACTTTTTTTTAAATATGACTAATACAAGATATTATAATCTGAAATTAATATCAACAATTTTCCACAAGATGTTTTGAAAATTTAGTCCAAACACGGAGATATTGACCTAAAATAATATTACTTCGTTTAGTAACTCTATCTTTTTTATCGTTTTTGTACATTCTTCCCCCTAAAAAAAAGTATACCTAACCACCTCCATCACTGGGAATTTTGTTATTGAGCATATGCTAGTGTCAAAAATGCGAAATGTGTCATCAGTGTATAAGATCCAAATTCAAAATTTCCTTAATTTAAATTTATCCACGAAGACGAAACAGGCAACAGAACTTCTTTAAAATTGTAAACTTGGAACGAATTTTCCAAGGTTTTACTCTATAATACTATTAGATAACACAAGGATTAGAAATGTTAGGGCATTAAAGGTACTGGCAATAGTAATAAAAAGTATGTTAGGTTACCATTTTATTCAATCCACAAGGTCTCTGAAATATCTTTTCTAAAGTTGGTGACTCTTCGGTTCTCGGGTTCTTTACCATGCACAAAGTTTGCAATGCCTGACGTTTTGATCATCTTGTCGTGATCTTCAGAAGTGTAGTATACTTCTGACGACAAAAAAAAACTCAGGATCCGAAGAGCAACCAGCAACAATGGTCGTGAAAGCCTGATGACTACTTTGGTTGATGGTAAAATTGTCTTTTCGTCAACCTTTTAAAAAATGCTTAATGCCAAATAGGTGTCATGAATAAATCAGAATAGTTGAATTTGTATTTTTGATTAAAATAATTAAAGAAATTTAATTAACTGTTTGGTACAACATTTACTTAATTGTCCCTTAATTAAAGGCATGTATTAAAATCTACTCATTAGCGCATTTTTCGAGCACATTCTTCTATGATGCTATTAGAGAGCATAAGAAGAGAACAAGAATTAGAAATGCAAACGCACTAGAAAGTATTCACAATAATAGAAAGTATGTCTGTTAAGTTATTGCTTTATCCATGTTTCGTCTTCAAAAGATCTTCAAAATTAATCGCAAAATTTTCTTTCCTCCTCAGAAGGGTTATAAGAAGGCCAAGTAAATATTAAGAATAAATTATGGATTTAAAAATTATGTAAACATTGTGGGCAAGAATATATTAGAATATATAAAGAAATCAATTGTTAGGAAGGCGTAGAAAATTACAAAAACATTTTAAATACAGTTTTGGGAGCCCTAAATTCTAGCCTTTATTCTGCATTAAATCAACCATGGCACAGTCAAACGTCCGCAGCTTAACATTTTAAATAGTGCAGTTTCACTTTAGTACGTTAGTTCGGTTTTACTGCTAAAGATGATAACTTAGGTTATCAAAACGTGCGTCTAGTATTACTGATAATCTATTGTGAAGTGTTCCATATAATTTGTAGTTTTATTCAAGCTATCTTACCTCTTTTCCTGTAGGTTAAAATTCTGCGTTATAACCGGCATAATGTACGTGACATTTTTATTTTCAGTATGGAATACAGCTCCTCTAGAACTATCAGTTTTCTTGATGTACTGTCCCGTTTCGTAATCAACCAAATACACCTTCACCACAGGATGTATAACGAAGGAATTCAATTCTAGTTTATCCGTATGATGAACAATGATATTCAAAATCTCTTCATATTTGTATAAAGACTCTTCCATAGTTTGAATTAAATTCTCTTTTTTCTTCTTTTTCTTTCTCCTTTTTAATTCATTTTCGAACGTTATTTTGGTACTTGAAGCAGAATCTGAACTCTTTATCTCAGTCTCTTGCAGAATATCCGAGATTGACTGCATTTTCTCAGGTTCTTCGTGAAAATTCGCCATTTCAATTTCATGTCCAGATATCTTTTGCGATTTTGACGACCGTACAGCGGAAGAAGTCCGACTCAAATCAACAATAAGCGCTTTGTTTAGCTTATCCCCGTATAAGATATCGCCTACTGGAGAATTATGGACGTTGTAGGTTCTATTACTTGAGTCCGAAGTATCCGAATCTTCTTTTGATATCACATGTTGTATATCGTACGTACCCTGACTATCACCACTGCTATTATTCTTATCTATTACGTTAAGTATTTTTGAGGATTTTATGCTGTACGTTTCATTACTATTGCTGGATGATTGTTGCATTTTTTTCCTTGGTTTTGGTATCGGCGGTTTGATAAATTCTGCAGAATCATTTTCTTTTACCTCGTCATCCTTTAAAAACTTATTTAAGATAAAATTTTTGTTAGCTGCGTCATCGTCTGCTTCTACGATGTCGTTTGTAATGCCGGTATCATGCGGTGCTTTTGAATCATTTTCAATCAAATTTAATGTTGATTTTGACCTCTTTTTGTTTAATGCCACTTTCAGTAACGATTCGAATTTAGTTTTCGTTTCCTGCGTTACACTTTTAGCCATTTTTTGTCCTTGTTAGAACACTAAAGGTTCCCTTCCAAACAATTCAACCTCTGCTGCACTTATGCCAGCTAGAACGTTCTGTTTCCTTCTGCTATGTTTATGTTGACGTTGACGCGTAGTTACCTTGGAAACAATGTTAGGCAAAGGTATTTAGAGGTGTAGATAGACAATTAATTGGTTCAATAATGCTAATCGCGGAGAATACGTCAAATAAATAAAACTTGTATAATATAAATAAAAATACATAAGATCTAATAAACAAATAATAAAATACTAGAAGTAAGTATAAAATATACACTACCGGCCATAAGTATTTACCCACTTGCATAATTGGAGATTAACGAAACTATTTTTTATCCCTATCAAAATATTTGTATTATTAAACTGTAAGTACAAGATAGATTCTAGTTGCTCTGTGTGTACGTTATGAGCCGACTGGGATTAAGATATCGAAAATGACACTTTTTGCGGACCAGGCATATTCAGGGAGACGGTAAACCTGAGAAAAAGTAGTTCTTCGGAAATGTTTATCACGACCGTCATAAAATATTAAAATAAACGACACGGACATTTTAATATAATGAAAGATTTAGTTTGCATTCAGCTTTTGTATTGCAAGCAGTGAATAGTGAAGAATTTGTGCGATATATTTTAAAACAGCGAGTAACGTTAAAGTAATGTCGGCAAAAAAAGAGTTATTTATGGAAACGGGTGCTCAAATAATGGCATATCACAACACCGGTAAAAGTAGTCGAGAAATTGGTAAATTACAGAAATTAAATCGTAGAATCGAATAATGTTAAAAAGTATCAAAAAAGCGGCGGTATATCCAATAAACAGCGATCCGGACCGCCAAAAATAAGAACACCGGTTGAAAATCGTGCAATTGTAATCATGAGGAAACGAAATAGACAAAAACAGCGCCAGAAATTGTTGCCGAAATGAATATTTCGCGCTCAAAACCAATTAGCGCCACCACGGTAAAAAAACGCTTGCGTGAAGCTGGTTTGTATGGAAGAATTGTTATGCGCCAACCGTTATTACACAAAGAAAACAATTTTACGAGGGTAAACTGAAAAATTTGGTAACTAAAGCATAGCAAATAGCAATATTTCAATGAAACGTGTTTTATTTTTCGACATAATCTCCCTCAAGATCGATACATTTATTTAGTCGATGCTCAAGTTGGTTTTCCTCGAACTCCTCAAAATAGTGGTTTACGGCAGCTACCAGCTCCTAATCCATGGCAAATCTCATACCGCCGAGGTATTCCTTAAGCTTGGGAAAGTGATAATAGTCTGACGGAGCTAAATCCGGTGAATAAGGGGGATGCTCAAGCACTTCCAACTTTAATTTGGCCAATTTTGCTTCGACAATTCCGCTCTTGTGAACTGGCGCATTGTCTTGATGGAAAAGGATTTTTTTTTGCTTTCTTCCGGGTCTTTTTTCGCTGCCTTCAATCGATCCCCTGGATGTCCCTTTGGAAGGTAATCGAAAAGCACGATTTCCTTTGCATCCCAAAAAACGGAAGCCATCACTTTTCCTGTCGGTAGAATGACTTTGGCTTCCTTTGGAGCCGGTTTACCATGTTTAGTCCACTGTTTTGATTGCTGTTTACTTTCTACTGTAGATCATTCTACGCGTTTGAGTTTTTGCGGTTGTATGAGTAAAAGTCGATTCAACAGCATTAAAAGACAAAGGAGGACAAATACTGACAGACCGAAAATGATTATAAAGCGATGAAAAGAATATTTCCAATATTTCAGGCGAAGTGAAAATACAGGAGATGCACGGCCCATGCGACAGTCGGGATAGTGCGGCGGAGTGTTCGAGGAGGGGAGGATCACAGAAGAAAATCTGAAAGAAATGCTAAAAAGATTAAAAAACGAGTAAGCCCCGGGAGACGATAAATTAACCACCAAGATGTTCAAAAATATGGGGTAGTACGCAAGGCAGTTATTGTTGAATATTTATAATAACGTATGGGAGCGAGGGAAGATCCTAAAAGATTGGGGTCTACCCCTAATAGTCCCAATTTATAAAAAGGGTAGCAACAAAGACTACAATAACTACCGAAGAATTATGCTCGTAAACATAGTAATGAAGATTTATGAACAATTGTTAGAAAAGAAATTGAGGCAAATAGTAGAACCAACATTGCTAGAAGTCCAAAGTGCGTTTAGAAGAAACAGAAGTATACATGACAATTTTTTTATAATAAAAGAGATAACGTACAAAAAAGTATCTGCAGGAGAAAGCATATACTTTGCTTTTTTGAACATGGAGAAAACATTTGACAGGGTATCCAAAAATAAAGTATGAGGGTGTCTATATAAGAAAGGAGCAAATTACAAATTAATAACAGAAGATATAAAGAAACAGAAAACTGCGTAATAAGTAGAAACATGAAATCAGAGGTGTTCTGTACAAAGGAAGGTGTTAGACAAGGAGGTGGACTTAACCGTTTACTATTTATAACATTCATGGATAAAATTATTAAAGAGATAAGGAGGAGAACAAGGGCCTTTTATACTGGACATCACAAATTAGGAAAGGTAGAAATTACAAAATGTCTATTTGCAGATGATGTAGCATTGATAGACGGAAATGAAAAGGCTCTCCAGCACAACATAAACGTTTGGAACACCACACTCACTGAGTATAGAATGAAAGTTACAATACAAACAAAACTAAAATAATGACTATATCAAAAGAGGAAAAAGAAATACACATACAACTTGGAGGAACAGAAATACAACAAATTAGAGATTTCCAGTGCTTAGATATTACAATACACGAGAAAAGAAGACAAAAAGAACAGAATATCTAATAATAGAATACAGAAAGCCAACAAGATATACTATGCTATGAACTCAGGCTTTATTAACAGAAAAGAAGTAAGAAAACAAAACAAATGACGATCTACAAAACAATATTCAGACCAATTCTTACATTTGGTTGTGAAACCCTGGTACTCAATCGTCAGGGAAAAAGTAAGGTTCAAGCCCTGGAGACGAAATATCTAAGAAGAGTGAAAAATGTAACTAGAAGCGACAGGATAAGAAATGAACAAATGAAGAAAGCTGCAAATTGATTCAATAGAAAGTTATCTAGCAGAAAGCCAATTAGTGTGGTGGGGATATCTACAAAAGATGGACAATATAATTCCGGTTAAGTAGGTCTGGGAAGCAAAGATACAGAAGGAAAGAACAAGAGGGAGGCCAAAAGGAAGCCATCTTGCACACCGCTTAGACATGTCTAATTTAACATTTAAAATGTACGTCGCACGTTCTCTGGAGATACCTGTAGCCCATCTTTCAATATTGATCGGCGATCACCTTTCACAAATTCAAAACTTTTTGCACATTTTCTGCAGAAGTGGCTGTTTTTGAGCGTCCAGAAACGGGGATCATCATTTACGCTCGTAGGACCTTTTAAAATTCATTCATCCATTTGCAAACAGTCTTAAAAGAAGGAGCATCCTCGCCTAACACATTTACCATATCAGCATGAATTTCTTTGGACGAAAATATTTTTTCCACTGCTATATATCACTGCACGAATTTTAAAAAGTGTCAAAGGTGCCCTGCGCACTTTCGACGTGTCGATGGCTGTAATTGTGCGTTATTCGTTTCAAGTGAAGCCGGTGTTCGATTCATTTCCCAGTCGCCTAGAATACAATCAACAGCTTGCAGCTGTTTATTCGGTATACTTGATATTTGTAAATAAAACTTTATATAATTTTTTTTAATTTCCTAGTGTTTTCAAAGTTTATGTACATTTGTATGCAATTACAGGTTAGTACCCATGATTCGTATTACTGTCAGCTGAAGCTGAAGCTAAAGAATACCCTGAAAAATCGAATAATATAAAATATTTATAAAAAATCAAACGGCAAGAATATCTTCAATTTATTGACAAATGCAGTCTTAATTACATCAATTTTCTATTAATTAATTAACTTTTAGATAAATATAATGTATTATTTATGCTGAGAGATAAAAATCAAGAAGAAAGAAGTTTCTTAAAAAATCGAAACAACGTCTATTCCAATTTTTCTGTGAAAATGCTTTGGGCATGCTTTTCGGCGATCTTATTCCAATAGGAAACTTCGTCCTTTATTCGGCTTGATCGTTTCATGCAGATGTGTCTACATCCATGCATTCCATGACGTATATCGTAGGTTGGATCGTAGCGTTTTGTAGCTATTCTGATGTTGACATCCGTGGATCCCCAAGAGGGATCGGGAGTGACCAAAGTAGGACGTTTCTGTAATAAAGAATTAATGTAACGTAAGAAAAGTATGAAGTATTTGAAACCTAGTTATAAGATTTCTTGAAAGCTACAGTCCGTCATTAGATTAGGACCATTTCCACTAATCTAATTTAAGATATTTTATTTCAAGTAAATAAATGCAGTATATTTCTAATCTTTTTATATAAATTATTACTTAAACTTAGTAATCTTTTCTATAATTCAGCCGATGTAATAATCGAATAAAATTACGGTACATAAATCATAAATACATCAATTAGTTATTAAATTCTGGACTATCGTACAGTGAAGATAACGATATTAAGACAGATATTGAAATCTGTCGTAATAATTGAGCACTAACAATAACACTTTAATCAATAATGTATCATACGAAAATAGAATAATCAATTAAATTGCTATACGGGAACCAAAAAAGTATAAAACAAATGTATTGTAAATGTTTAAGGGATGAGTTGTCATTTATGAATATAGGCTTAGGAAAGCATGCTTATATTTAATCAAATTTCATAGAAACAATGTCAGGTACTCTTAGTACTGTTAATTTTTAAACAAGAATTAAACTACCTTCATTAAAAATTGATAAATAACCATTATCATCCCCAGAAATACTGGTAGTATTAATATCGTCAACGGTAATCGTCTTGTGCTGCTTCCTCCAAAGCTCACGAAAGTTACTATGCTTAAAGCCTGCAAGAAAAAGAAAAGTTAGCAAGATAAATCTTTTAAAACAGAACAGTGACCTTTTTCCGTTTTGCGGTAAATTCTACTGATTCTAATCACAAGTAATTGATTAGTGCCGAATAATAAATTAGGGTATATTCAATTTAGTATATTTTTGTAAGCCAAAAGCTAGTTCAGTTCATTTGAAATTGTAGTGCTGACAGCAAAAATACACAGCGTGAACGCTGTAGGCGCTCGTAAATAATAAACGTTCTCAGTGAATAAAGTACGTATGTCTGTATGTATATATACTGACCCCCATAAATATGAGGGTTGTCTTTTAAGGTTTGCATATAGAGCTGGAATAAAACATTAGATAACTTTTACAGACTTTGTTTTTCGAAGTATTCTCCGCGAAGGTTAGTGTACTTTTGCATGCGCTCGATCCAACTCTGAAAGCAGTTATTCCACTCGTTTCTTGGTACAGTCAAAATAGTATTTTTGAATGCATCGATTGCTCCTTCTGACGACTAGAAGCTTTAACCACGAAGTTCGTTCTTGATTTTCGGAAAGAAAAAGAAATCGTTGGGACTGATGTCCGGACTGTACGAAGGATAGACGTTTTGTTGAGTTAAAAATTCAATTGCCTTACGAGCTGTGCATTGTCTTAGTGGAAGATGGAGTCATCGTTCAGGGTTGGTTTCTCGAAGCTCAGCGATTATTTGAGCCAAACAAATGGTTGTATACCAATCGGCAGTCACAGTTCTTTGATCTTGAGGAGGAATTGTTGCTACATTCTTTTGGAGACACTTCGAGAACAAATGACTTTTGTCGGCATTTCTTCACCTTGAAACGCCCAAACAAACAACTAGCATTTATTTTCTGGCTCGTATGAATTAATCCAAGCTTCATCACCACTGACGATATTGTACACGTTCTTAGAGTTTCCGGCGTTAAAGCGGTGTAAAGTTTTTTTATATCAATTCACCTTAGCTGCTTTTTGTCCTTTGGTTAACAGATGCGATATCAAATGGGAAATTTTTCAATTCTTTATGCGAAATTTTTTGAATGGAAGTCTTTGAAATCCCCAGTGATATCAAGATGACCGGTATTTAAGACTATAAGCATTACATCGGTGACATATAACTGGAAGACAATTACAGATCGATTTGGCTAGAGTTAGAAATACTCAAATAAGTACCCAAACCGTTGGTAATAGGTTGAGTCAGAGTGGAATAAGAGCCAGAGTAGCCGCTATAGCTCCTCATCTTACTAGGAATCACTGACTGGCCCGCTGAAAGTTTGCTAGGGATCATGCTGATTGGGAAATGAATGATTGGACCAATATACTCTTCGTCTTTACACCTCCGATAGACGTGTATCAGTACACAGACGAGACGGTGGGTACCATTCCCCGTGCAACATCAAATCTACGCCTAATTTTGGTGCTATCTCTATCATAGTTTAGAGAGACATCTCTTTAGTAGGCCGTACAGTGATAGTATCAGTAAACAGAGGTACAATGACTGCGTAAAGATACATATATAATAGATAAACATACGCACTAGCCAATGAATTCTTCTTAATGCACCGTAATCCACGATCCCATACAGCGATAATTGTCCGGGAATACCTTGATGAGGTTGGCATGCTAGTTTTAGATTGGCCTGCGGTGAGACCAGACATGAATTCTATCTAGAATGTGTGGAGCTAAGTTTATATACGGAGATTAATTGAATCTATGCCAAATCGAATGCGAGCGCTCATAAGCACGGGGAATGCTAATATCGAGAATTTAGCTACTATCCTGGAATTTTTTCGAAAAATATAATTTCTTTTACGATATCTGCTTAATCGTCTGATTAAAATTACAACTTTTAAGTAAATGCTTATTATTACTTAGATGAAACAGCGAAGACTTTGGAATAAAAGAGAAACCGGCGACAGTAATCAATACACGCGACACATAATTAATATAAAAATATGTAAAACTTATGCGTGTAAATGTACACGTTCTCCGTAAGTTCACACAATGTATAAATTTGTACAAAAATGTAGCAGTGTATTCTGCAGATACAAGCAAACCGTCATAGCTGGATTTCACAGCATAGAATCATATCCAAATTGGCAACTTTAATAAACTCTTAGTAGCGCCTCTTGTTCTGAAAATGAAATCATTAGACACATATTTTTATTTTTACTTACTCCAAGTATAATGATCGACAGTTTAGTGCCTTCTATGCAATATAACGATAGAATTCTGCCGTAAGTAACATAATAATCCGTTTTAATCCTTTCTAACGTGTAGATTACAAGACCCATTAAGGCGAGGAAGATGAGTAGAGCCTTCGCAGGTAAGAAAGCGTTTCTGTAGAGATCCCTGGAAATCATTTTTAATTAGACAAAGAGAATGAAAAAGGATAAGTTCGTCATTTTTACATGAATACAACCACAAAATCCGGTTTTAACAGTAATATATTTCCTACGCAAGTTACTAAACAAAATCCGATACAGATAAGAACTGTCCCTTTCCTTAATACAGGAAATTCTTCCAATAACGCTTCTATAACTATGTTGTTCACGCAGAGACTAACAGAGAAACACCAGTAAAAGATCACAAAGTAATATAGCACCAACCAAGCTCGGCCAAAAGTCCATCTTTGAAGAATATCGGGTACCAAAGAAAATACGAAAAGGTCGCCTGTAACACATAATATACAACTATAACATACTCCAAAATACATATTGCGGAGCATAATCTACATCTTTCCGCAGAGAGTGTACATATACTTCGTCTAAAAATTTACAATAAGCTCCCAAATGATTGGAAATCACAGAGCGAATTCTCTGATGGTAGCATCGGTTAATGACGGCAGGCACGGATGCCTTAACTAACTTCTCTATTTAATGCAATAATTCATTATGTTGCGTTTCGCATTATATTAAAACACATATTAATTTTATTATTGTTTAGTTATTGTTATTATCTTTAGTTGTATTTACTGTGTATTTCATGCTGGACTTATTTCATACTTTACATTTTGAGTCTTGAAATAAAACTATTTATTTATTTATAATCCGCTAGTTCGTAAAACAGGGAGAATGGAATGAAATCATAAATAGCTTCGTGTTCGATGCGATTTTAAAATGACACCCGAATGATCAACTATAATTCAATTTTCTAAATTACTTTTATTATTATCTTCTTCTATTCATTTCGCCAAGATGGGTTATACAAAGTGACAGACAAAGCTTAACAAAAATATGAAAACCAGCAAAAAAGTAATAATGATAAATTGAACATTACAGTATAATACAACATTAACAGATAGTAATTCAAAATTACGTCCTAAAGGTGGTATCGTTTCCTTCGTGTGCATTCTTTCAATCTTCGCAAAGTTCTACATTGCTCGCTGCAAGATCTCAGTTGGGATACCGAGAATTTCGTATTGAATTCTTTAGTTTAATGCATCCATTATCCTTGACCCAGACACGTACACCCGACTCCTAAGGTAGCCCCACAAGAAAACATTACAAATGGACAAATTTGGTAACGTAGGGAACCAGAAAATGTCACAAAATGTTGAGATTATACGGCTAGCAAATAATTCTCGCATAGCTGCCATTGGGCAGCATTGCGCGATGTCATGCTATTCTATTCAAAGCAGGCTTCGTGAAGTCGTGGAAAATTGTTCAATACAGGTGCAATAAGAGATTGTAGCATCTCAACATACCGATACAAAGTGACAGTCATGGTGATCCACTCTTCATTTTAAAAAAGGTAGGATCGATGATTCCGTGTAAAGAAACTGAGCACCATAGGGTTATTGTTCGTCCAGTAATAATAATTCTGCTTGTTTACGTAAATGCGAGATGAAAATCGATAGAATCTGATATCCACAGCTTGTCTAGAAAGTCATTGTCGCCGTTTATTTTCCTTAAAATTTCCTGACAGAATTTTAATCACAAGTGATAATCGTTTTTTCTTTTTAGTTCTTGTACAATCTTTAGCTTGTATGGGTGATAGCTTAAATCGCGACAGAGCATACGCCAAACAATCTTTCGAGACAACCTGATCTCAGTTGTTTGCTTACGACCAGAACATCGCAGGCTCCGTCAAACTGAAATGCGTGCAGCCTCGACATTTTATAAAGTGTGTTCTCGGTCTCTTTTTGAAAGCAGATCCAGTCGCTTCGAAGTTCAAGTTTTTATTACATGTTTCGAAGGGACTGGACCATTACGTTCTAAAAGAAAACAACGCCGGAATTTCTTCTATTGCACTAGCCAAACTATTATTGTTTGTCTCAAATACTTTTGTGGCGAAAGCACGCTGTCCGCTTCATAATTAACAACAAACATAAGTTGCCTCAAAGCATTGATAGTAGTATTAAACAAGTCACGAGAAGATAAACAGTTAATCTATTCCTACTGCTAAGTCTCCCAGTGTAAATATTGAAAAGGGACAGCAAATCCGGAACTTGTAGATCGCCATTTAAAATCTTATGTGCAAAAATTATTTGTGATGCAACACGACGAACCACCAAAGAAATAAATGCAAATTCTATTAGAAGATTAGTTTATAGACAGCAATGTTACAAGAAAACGTGGTATTTTCAAAAAATTACGCTGTACCGTTCAACTAAATTCACATATTCATGATATCCCGAATTCCATACAATAAAATCATATTCTAATCTTGATCGAACAAATGCATTATATGCAGCAACAACAGCATCACACACTAGCCCGGAAAGCAACAAAATCTTCACAAAACAATTCAATAAATTTGTTCAGAATGTTTCTATATCTATGAACTTCAATTGTGAAATTAAAAAAAGTAGGTCCAACAATTCTGCGACGAGAAACTGCTAGCCAAACAAACACCAAGTTTCGCAAAAAGTTTCAACAAAAATTTGAGGATTTTCACTACTCCACTTCCGAGTACTTTTCGAATTGATGTACCCCGAAAGATGAAACCACGATTCATCAGAAAAAAAAAGTCAAATTTAGCAGGTCAGCATCTTGCATTGAATTATTTGCAAATCACTGATAGTAGGCAATACGTTTAGGGTAGTCTACCGGCAAAATAGCCTAATGTGACTGCATCTTATACGGATGCATACGTAAGTTTTTCTTTCCAATTTTCTGGCATGTTTCATCAGAAAGTCCAATCTCTTGAGAAAGACTTTTCAAAGATTTTGTGAGTTCATTTTCCATCCGTCTCACAAAATTCACCGATACAATTAGAAAGACAATTATAAAAATTTTTGGGAATTAGAGGTATTGAAAGTGTTCTCTAAAATCATCCAAACATGCATGCTAGCTGTACACCTAAATTCCATCAATTGGCACTCCAGTTCGAAAATAGACTTCAATCATGTACTTTTTTGCACTGTATTATAAACCATATTTCAATTTATTCAAACTCGATGTTCGAACTTGCTTTTAGTAGTTTTAATACATTAATTAATTATTGTCAACGTCACTATCGAAGTAATTTTGAAAACTACTAAGTTATGATACCTGGCTTAAGTTCAGACATATAGAATGCTCATTAGCTTCTTTGAAGTTACGCTTGTTTTGTTTTAGAATATTTTTAATTTCCCTGGCTATTACTAAAATTCGCACTGAATTGTACATAGTTTTTAGAATGTAACTTTTTTAGTTCTTAAAGAATACCTTTTGTGTTACTGTTGATTTTGAGGAATTACTACATTATTTTACAAATGTTAGTATAGTGCGCAAAGAAATACATAGCAGCAATATATGCTTTACATAATTGTAAGTAATGTTGGTCTTTGCACAAGTGTAATCATATTGCATCAAATATTAGATTCACTCTCCAATGGAGCAGTTTCGTAAATGATATTTGTTAAAAATTACTATCTACCTGTTATTCTAATGCACCAAATGTCCTTAACGTTGTAGTAATTCTGAACTAAAGCTACACAAATCGATACCCAGGCAGTTAATGCAGAAATAAAAATCACTTTTATAGCGTAAATTGAGGCAGACTCAATAATAGTGCCGGCTCTGATCTTAGAAAGTGCTGCAAATCCAAGTAATTCGCTGGGAATTTCTTTAAGTAAACAGGCAAAAATGGTTTCCAACCAAAACTGGAATCAGAAGAAAGAAACAAATTACCATTATAATCTTGGATGTAAGCAAATCCTTACCAATGATTTTCCGAAGCTGCTCAAGTCTGAATGAAAAGGCGCTACGCAGGAAAGATTTGAATTAAAATATAGCGTAATAACGCTGGTTATAAGGAATAAATACAACACGAACTGGTTGATTACTGACATAGCTTTTCGATATCGATTTAAACCCACTATCATAAACAAACAAATTAAGATCCACATGAATATTACACTTACGACCCATTTTTGAACGAAGCCTTTTTCCTTCGGCACATCATTATAGTCGAGCTTAAGCATATGTCCCATATAAAAATCCATTGTCGAATATCTTGCTTCATTTGCGACTAACATATCAAATGTACAGTTTGTCAAATGTTTATCACAACATTTAAGACTGTGGTGGCTCTCGATGTTTGAAATTGGCAAGCAATCTTCACTGTGGCCTTCGAACTTACAGTTTTCCCAGGGCAAATTCGGTTTGAACATTTGCAATAAATACAGCAGTGCCATCCCTCCCATAGATATGTCGAGAATGTGTAACAAAACGGAATTAAGCGCTATTGAATAAGCTACACCTACAAAATTTACTTTAATTAATTTCGATTCAGCATTTAGCGTACTAAACTTTTGAATTTGGAAAATTACTTAACGAAATGTGGTGGAAATAAAAGATGAAAAACACAAATTTTCTCAGATTATTATTATTATTTTCACTTTGATTCTCATCCATACTTTATTTATTGGCATGAGTCTAGGGATCGGTGCTTATAGTCACCGCGACCTAAAAAATATTATAATAATGCTCTTAATCTGGTTCGTGGTTTGAGATTTTTAGTAAGCCTTAGTACTAGTCTAAGATCAAGTTCTGCCGTGTCTACATGCTTTGAACATAGACAGTAGAATTGATCTTCAATTTTTCGAAATGTCTATAAATGAAACATTTCACTACCTCTCCAACCACAGCTCTTCACTAAAAATACTGGACGCACGTTTCGACAGCTAAGCTATCATCTTCAGCATTAATGATGAATTAACTAATTAAAACTAGAAGTACATATAGTATTTATAACCTATTAAAGTTACGGTCGACTGACTAATAAATAAATAAGCATTTATTCACGTAACGATTATGGTATTGCATGGCTTAATAATGAGTAAAGGCTCGAATTTAGTAAGTCATTCTGTATCGATTTTAAATTTCCATGCCTTCGTAACAGCTTAAATAAACATACTTGTTTAGATTTCGAATAAGCTTCATATTATCAACTTTATGACTTCTTTTTATCGTATGTAGGACGCTCCTAGATTTATTAAACCTTCTAAATTTAAGATGAGTCAAACGCCCCTTATATCTAATGTACGAGGGGAGGTTCACAAGTTAGTGGAATGGAGAGGATGGAGTGGGGATAGGGGCGCTCGCTAGGTGTTATTCTGATTGGCGACTCATCATTAGTATATAAGTTAAGTTGCAGCCCTATAGCGTCAGCCGTTTATGAATAGCTGCCTGCTAAACAAGTCAATCCGGAAAGAAACTGAAACTATGGAGGAAATTGAACACCGTGCTGTGATAAAGTTCCTTACAAAGCAAGGAAAGAACGCTCAAACCATATTGAATGAAATGGAAACCGTTTATGGGGAACAGTGTCCTAGTAAATCAATTATTTATAAGTGGCATGGTCTTTTTAAACATGGTCGGGAGTCGATTGAAGCCGACCCCCGCTCAGGACGGCCAGTTGAGGCCACCACATCAGACATCGTCGAAAAAGTGCAAAAATTTCTACTGCAAGATGCCCGTTTGAAGAAAAAACAATTATCTGCATTAGTTGGAGTATCAGATACCACAATTTTGCGTATCTTACATGATCATCTGCGTATCCTACATGATCATCTGCGTATGACAAAAGTCAGTGCAAGATGGGTACCGAGAATGCTCACGCCGCAGCAGAAACAGCAGCGCGTCTATGCGTCCAAACAGTTTTTGGAGCTGTGTGGAGACAAACCTACACAGATTTTGGAGCGGATTGTTACCGGAGATGAAACATGGGTTCATCACTTTGAACCTGAGTCCAAATAGGAGTCCATGCAATGGCATACAAAGGGGACACCACCACCAAAGAAATTCAAAGTGTCAAAATCGGCTGGAAAGTTGATGGCTACTGTTTTTTGGGATTGTTAGGGAATATTATTGATTGATTACAAAGAAAAAGGTAGGAGCACAACCGGAGAATATTATGCAGCGATATTAGAAAAATTAAAGGAGGCCATCAAGGAAAAACGTCGAGGAAAATTGACCAAGAGTGTGTTGCTCTTGCAAGACAATGAGCCGATTCATAAGAACAAACTTGTCATGGCTGCTCTGCACAAGCATGGCTTTCAATCAATCCATCAATCCATCCACCCTACAGTCCAGGCCTGGCACCTAGTGATTTTTATTTGTTCTCCAATTTAAAAAAAGACTTACGTGCAAGAAAGTTTTCCAACGACAATGAGGTAAAGGAGGCAACTTTAGCCCATTTTGAGGCGAAAGATAAAAAATATTTTTATGATGGTTTAGAAAAATTAATTCATAGATCTAATAAATGTATTGTGCTTAAGGGTGATTATATTGGAAAGGAAAAATAGATTTATTGTTTTATTTTATTTAAAACCCTTTCATTCCACGAACTTCTGGACCTCCTCGTATATATACTCAATCACAATCTTTACATGTTATTTTGTAAATTTCTGATTTTTCCATGTTATTTGCTTGATCTTTAGGGTTTCCTAAAAAGCTTTTCAGCTCATTATTTACCGAAAAAACGATAACATAACAAGAATAAAAAGGTAACTTTACATACTTCTTATTACTATTGCTAGTATACCTATATTTCTAATTCTTATTCTATCCTTATGATTCCTAGTAATATTATAGACTATATCTTCGGAGAGTCTGTTCAAATGTGTAATTTTGATGATTTCATTGATCTTATTTAGATACCTGTGTTTAATTAAAGGGAAATTAAGGAAATGATAAACAAAAAAGGTAATTGCCAGAAGTTTGTTCCCATAAGTGATTAGAATCTCTCAAGATGAATCTATAGTTAGTAGTAGGTTTTCTATATATGTACATACGTCTATTTCTAGTTTATTCCACCTGCTTATAACTAACATATCTGGGAACGGAAACCTGAAATGATATTTCAGGGCGTCATATCCCGTCAGTCTATGTGTCAGAGATATCTCTTCCTAAAAGAAAAGCCTTCGCTGCACTCGGCAAGAGCAAAATCAATGCCTTCGTATGTCCATGAATATTCGTATTTTAAGACATCAATTGATTATTACATATATGAATACGGCAGTCAGTAAACTAATATCTTGACATGTATTTCACATTTATTACTAGTCTCGGCAAAGAGGGGCAAGTTTCAGTGCGGTGGAGGGGTTAAGCGCGCGGCACGGAGAATCGAGTACCCGTATCAAAGCACGCTTATTCGGTATTATTCTGGTCGTTGTGCGTGCTTGTCAGTACACACATACTTAGAAAATGTCGCATTTAGGTACGCTCCGGAAATGGTGTATTTTGAATAAACTACAAAACGTACTAGGGAGTATGCCGGATTTAGAATACGAAGGCGATAGAATTAAATGTTTAAGTACGACAACTATTTGACGTATACCAGCAAGTGGAAGTGTGAACGCCACCTAAAAGTATAAAATACTGTTCTGCAACCTGTGGCAAACGATACCGCGAACAATTTGATATAGGTGTTTGTTTTATTCTATGTAATGTACCGTTCACTTTACTAGACCTTCTGGAGCAAGTATTCGGATTATACATTACCACGTCGGACATCATTAAGAAAGTTTATGCCATCTGCAGAATTCAAAGAAAGATTGAAATTGTTATTATGTGGGTTATGCGTTGACAAACCTACAATGGAAGAAGTTGAACCGTCATCTCCTATCTTACTTGCTTCCAAAAGAGTTGCAAAATTTTTAATAGCGATGAAATTTTAAAAGTGGTGTTGAGACCAAATTTCAAGTTTCAACAACCCAACTTTTAATATTTGTGAGTGACGGTGCCGCTAACATATTTTCCTTAGGCCGATCTATTAAAGAAGAGAATGGCAATCTGTTACGTGTAACACGTAAAATCCATACTTTAAGCCTTGTTGCCTAATTGATCCCTAAATGTTATATACGAGCAAATGCTTTAATAGCTCATCCGGAGGGAGTGATCCCAAGTCCCCAAAAAAAGATTTCACGAACCGTGTTCCAAAATGCCTGAACCATCACAGCCGGTTACTACGCATTGCGGAACATGGTTAAATGCTGCGTTTTACTACTGCGAACATTTTTATGATGTGAAGAAGATAGTTTTGCAATTCGATCCAAAACACGCCAATGCTGTTCAAATTGTGGATGATTTTGAAGCGATTTTGTACACTTTCTAATACCAACAGTTATTTTTCTCACTTGGTAAATATTTATCTTCTTTCCACTTACATCCTACATTCCAATTCTTCTTGTATAATTTTTTTAATATCTTATTGTAACTATTCTTTATCCACTATTTCTAGCGCAACTGGATGATGTTCATTCAAATATTCTAATCTATACGTTGCTTAAAATTCAAAAGAAGTGTCCTCCTATACATTGATCTATTATGTTTCTAAGGCGTCATGAAGTACATGTGGTACCTGCTTGGATATCGCATTCCTTCTAGGTAAACATATGTTACAATTAGTAATTATATAATATTCAATGGGTTGATGTATGTCGTGTAAATTTTTGATTAGTCTGGCAAACAAGCAATTATTACTTAATTATATAAAATAATTCAAACATAAGGCAGAACTAATATCGATACAGATCGTTTCAATATCGTACGGTTCTAATATTTCGATTATGACTGGATAGGATGAATCAGCACTGCACAATATCAAATACATGGCACGATCAGCTACATGATAGCATCTTTATTCGCATAACATAGATTATATAATTTAAAAAATGTAATTGATCAACAATTGGTCGCGTGTGAGTTTTGTCCTGATAAGGACCGTTTTCTTAACGTTTCAATATCTTCTGGAACTGGTCTATCGCTGGTTAAAACTGGAGATCGGCTGATACCAGTTTTTGTATGCCGCTTTTGTAGAGCTCTATAGATTTTGAATCAAAATATTGACGGACTCTATTTATTGCATCAACTGTCTAACATATACATCATAGAGTTGTCAAAAGGACAGTAATCATTTGGCGAAATGTCAGGCGAATGTGATGGGTGTGGTAACGTCTCCCAGCCAAGTTCAGAAACTTTTCCTGGGTCAATCTTATCATGTAAGAATATAACTTCTTTCGATTGCCTAAAGAAGGCTATTTCTGGATAAGTGCGGCTTGTACTTGCTGAAGCTGTTCATAATACAAGTTTGGAGTGACGGTTTGATCCCTTTCCAAAAACTCATAATGGACTATTCCGGTTAGATCGTAGATCGCATCGGATTGGAATTCGCTCAGACGTCCAGCTACTCAATTCACATTTCGCCCGAGCGCATTTTCCTCAACGCAATTGGTGGATGTCTTTTCCCCGTCTTATGGTAACTCACTCCGGCTTCGAGCTACTCGATCCACCTTCGGCTAGAGTGAGTCGTGGCTTAGACGGGGTGGAAATGGGTCTCACACCCATCGGGATGCGAATCACCCGGGCGTCCGGCTAGTCAATTCGCCTTCGGCACCGGGAAACCGCACCTGCGACGAAGTGCGAGGGTTACTATTCCGGTTGCCGTCCACCAACCACAATAAAATCTTGTTTGGGTGCGAGGAAGCCTTGGAAGTGTATTAAATTAATAGGCGACAACCAATGATACGAACGCTTATAATTTGAATATAATATCCATTTTTCGTCGCAGGTTAACAGCCAAGCAAGAAATGGTTCATTATCGTTACGTGAAATGTTTGTCGAACAAATGATAGGACGACTTAATTTATTATAATTTTACAGTTCATGTAAATTGTAGATGATAGATAACAAACAAATGCTATCGATCAATAACTTGAAAAAATATGAATGGCAGTGTGCCTTGTATAAAAGCCGCAAGAACTTATTTGATTACCTGATATTATTGAACCGCATGCTAAAAATGAAAATCTATTCACTGCTGTAGATGCTATCAATACAAATTGATTACTGTAGCAACGAAAGAAAGAATGCTACAAGAAAAGTAACGCCAAAATATATGGTATATGAACAAAAAATAGCTTTGTCTTACTTGTGTATTGTAATTATTACCTTTTAGAAGTGGAAATTTATCCCAGTACTTTATATAAGATTGCCTGGTATAATGCGCCATAAAGCTGTATATCATAAACAACGGTGGAGAGAATATTGTGGAGATTAGTATATGCACCACTATAACTGCAACTTTAAAAGGACCTTAAATAATAGATCTCAAAAACGTTAATAAGGTTTTCATGCATATATACACGACTACTTCAATTATAAAGATTTTCTACGTTTATTTGATTCAAGTTGGAATACGCATATATTACTAGTAGTCCCAGCAAAGTGGGGCAAGTTACAGTGCAGTACGGAGGACAACGTGAACGAGCCGAGCGGCCGTATCAAAGCGAGTGCTCAGTAACGTTTATGTATTCGCATCATTTATGATCGTGACCTTCATGAGTGAGCATAGGCGATGCGGATGCAGGAATGTTTACACATAAAATAATTATAAAAAATATATCGTATAACGTGCTGAAACACTCTATTAATATAACACATGGGCTGAAAAGTCCCGGGCCTAACACATAGATGACGCTAGTTTTATTGCAGTCACCTGTCTCTGAGTTAGTACTAACCTTCAAAAGACAGCTGTTAAAATTTCATGATATTCTATTCATTAGTTTCTGTGTTATTGTGCTAAGAGTCACGCTACTTTTGTTATTATCAAAACAATGGATCAAAAACAATTTCGTGTTTTAATTTTACACTGCTTCTTGATGGGAAAAAATACCGTTCAAGCGAAGCAATGGCTTGAAAAGTGTTATGGGGACTCCGCTCCATCAGAAACAACAATAAAACGTTGGTTTGCTGACTTCAAACGTGGTCGTAGAGACACCGATGATGCAGAACCCAGTGGACGTCCAAATGAGGCGGTAACACCAGAAACATCAAAAAAATCCACAAAATCGTTTTGAATGATCGAAAAGTGCAGTTGCGTGAGTTAGCTGACATCATAAAGATATCAAAAGAACGTATTGGCTTTATATTGCATGAGCATTTGACTATGAGAAAGCTCTGTTTAAAGTGGGTGCCGCGTTTGCTCACTGTTGACCAAAAACAAGAACGTGTTGATGATTCTGAGCGGTGTTTGGCCATGTTTAAACGTAACAAACCGGAATTTTTGCGTCGATATGTGACAATGGATGAAACAGGGATCCATCACTTCACCGGAATCAAAACGATCGTCATCTGAGTGGACAGCAACTGGTGAACCTCGTCCAATGCGCCCGGAAGCACAACAATCGGCTGGAAAGGTTATGGCCTCGTTATTTTAGGATGTGTGTGGTGTAATATTCACCGACTATCTTGAGAAAGGAAATACCATCAACAGTGAATATTATATAGCGTTATTGGAGCGTTTGAAGGCCGAAATTACAAAGAAATGACCGCATATGGCAAAGAAAAAAAAATTGTTTCATCAAGACAACGCACCGTGTCACAAGTCAATCAAAACAATGGCAATACTATATGAATTGAACTTCGAATTGCTCCCACATCCACCGTATTCGCCAGATTTGGCTCCCAGCGAGTACTGGCCGTTCGCAGACCTCAAAGAAATGCTCGCCGGTAAGAAATTTCGTACGAATGAAGAGGTTATCGCTGAAACTGAGGCCTATTTTGAGGCAAAAGATAAATCGTTCTACAAAAGTGGTATTGAAATGTTAGAGCGGCGCTGGAATGATTGCGTTGCTCTTGATGCAAATTACCTTGATAAATAAAGCTAATTTTGAACCAAAGAAACCGTGTTTTCTTTGTTAGGCCCGGGACTTTTCAGCCCATGTGTTAATATTAGAATCGTTAAATTTGTTTCCAGGCTTGTTTCAGCCAAATGCGTACGACGTGCGGAATAAATATTTTTTAATGATAAAAACGACTGTTCTACATCGAGTGATGTTATATTTGCAAATTTAAAGTAATCCTTTTGACAACTTAATGGATCTTTCGACGCACCTTCAAAAATTTGTCTTAGTATGAAAAAATCTGAATCCTTGTCAATAACAATTTCAAATGTTCGTATCAGATTTTCATTTTTTTCGCCTTCCGCCGAATATAGGTGTGAGTGAACATCATCCACAATTTGAGCAGAATCTACAAACGAAATCGAATCATTTTGTAATGTTTTGCTGCCCTCCGCTAGTCCGTAGTACTTCTTGCAGATACTTTCTAAATCACATTTTACCCGACCCAACTTGAAAGAATTTCTGGTTTTTCGTAATAGCTTTAGCGTATCTCGTATCGAATTGTAAAACAATCCCTTTACATCATCAAAATGTTCCCAGCAGTAAAACGCAGCCTTGAACCATATTCCCGAACGTGTAGTAATCGGCTGTGGTGGTTCAGGCATTTTGGGACGATCTTTTTGCACATTTTGAGGACTCGAGAAATACTGCCTTCGTATGAGCTATTAAAGCGTCTACTCGTGGATAACATTTAGGGATCAATTGCGCCACAAGGTTTAAAGCATAGATTTTACATGTTACATGTAACAGATTGCCACTCTCTTCTTTAAGAGATCAGCCTAGTGAAAACATCTTAGCGGCACCGTCACTCACAAATCTTAGAAGTTGGGTTATTGAAACTTGAAATTTGTTCAATACCCTCAACATCACTTTTAGAAATTCATCGCTAGTACATTTTGCAACTGTTTTGGAGGTAAGTATTCATTCATTCAAGTACATTCACCACAGAATGTTTTTGCCGATCGGTTGTTTCGTCCACACATAACCACAATTTTTTATCTTTCAATTCTGCTTTAATTCTTCTTTCAACATAGTCACGAACAGATGGCATCAAGTTTCTTAACGATATCCGATTTCCAACTTGGTAATGTATAATCCGAATACTTGCTTCAGAAGGAGGCAAATGATTGTTGTTCTAGTAAAGTGAACGGTACATTACATAGAATAAAACAATCATCTATATAAAATATTAATTGTACACTTTATGGTGCCGCGAATTGCAGAACAGTGTTTTATACTTTTTAGGTGGCATTCACAGTTGCACCTGCTCGTACACGTCAAATAGTTGTCGTACTAATTTGATCAACGCCCTCGACACCACTTTTAAAATTTCATTGTTAGTACATTTTGCAACTCTTTCGGAAGCAAGGGATAACGGTTCAAGCTCTTCCATTATACTTTCCATCACATTCACCACAGGATATTTTTGCGGATCAGTTGTTTCGTCCACACATAACCTATATACATAATAACAATTTTTTTTATCTTTCAATTTTGCTTTAATTCCTCTTTCAATATAGTCAGGAACAGATGGCATAAAGTTTATTAACGACGTCCCACTTGTTAATGTATAATCCGAATACTTGCTCCAGAAGGAGCCAAAGTTTGTTGGTCTAGTAAAGAGAACGGTACATTGCATAGAATAAAACAAACACCTATATCAAAATGTTCGCTGTATCATTTACCACGGATTGCAGAACAGTGCTTTATACTTTTTAGATGGCGTTCACATTTCCACCGGTTGGTACACGTCAAATAGTTGTCGCACTTTACGTAGTTAATTCTATCGCCTTCGTATTCTAAATCCGGCATACTCGCTATTACATTTTCTGGTTTATCGAAATACGTCGTTTCTGAAACGTACCTAAATGCGACATTTTCAAAGTACGCATGTACTGACAAGCACTCACAATGACAAGTCGAATAATACTGAACAAGTGCGCTTTGATACGTGTACTTGATTCTTCGTGCCCCGCGCTTCGCCCCTCTACGTTCTTTTCCGCACGGCTTTGAAATTTGCCTCTCTTTGCCGAGACTAATGATTAGCTATATCCTTTTTTTTGGCACAAATTGCAATTTTTAATCAATACTTACCCGAACCCCATTTGCTTACTAACTCCACATGCACCAGCCAATAATTCAGTGGAATGAATGTTGTATAACTAATAAATATAAAGTTCTTCCAGTGAAACTCATTACTATCCTTTGACTGTTTACTCTATTAAAAACTAACATTATTCTCGTTTACCAATTATTTAGAGATATACTTACATTCAATAGATTTACA
The DNA here is from genome assembly GCA_023509865.1 of Trypoxylus dichotomus. Lineage (NCBI taxonomy): Eukaryota > Metazoa > Arthropoda > Insecta > Coleoptera > Scarabaeidae > Trypoxylus > Trypoxylus dichotomus. Next base: position 74,750,386 of record CM042074.1, on the reverse strand, counting down.
TCGCCGAGAAATTTCATTATACTATCTTTTTCCTTAAATCTTACTTTCTTCGAGCGTTGATTAGGATTCGCTCTTGTATTTTCGGCGCGGTCTGAGCCATGCATGAAACTAACGAATTTATTTTTCCAGCTCATACCTAGTTGTAATAATTTTTAGCGTGCAAGTTACTACAAAATTGTCAATACAATGACACAAGGGTATAGATTACTATGGAAAAATTGAGGACATCATTATTTGAACTCATAATTACAAGGGCTGTTGAGAATATGTGACTTTAATGTTTTTCAAAGTATACGTCTTACTCATCAATACATTTTTATACGAAGGCTGTCTTTTAAATTTTGCATGTAGAGCTGGAATAAAACGGCAGATAGCTTTCAAAGATCTTATTGTTTTTCGAAGTATTCTCTACTACGATTAAAGCACTTTAGCATACGCTCGAACCACATCTCGAAGCAGTTATCCACTCATCTGTTGGTATTGTCAAAATTCCGTTTTTGAAGGCATCGACTGCTCCTGCTTCCTGGATCTTTTGATTACGCAGTCCGTTCTTAATTTTCGGAAGGGTAAAGAAACCGTTGGATCCTAGGTCCGGGCTGTACGGAGAAAGGTCTAATAATTTGACGTTTTGTTGCATTGAAAATTCAATTGTCTTGTGAGCTGTGTGAACTTGCATTGTCTTGGTGGAGGATAATTCATCATTCGGGTTTAACTTGCGGCAAACAAATGCTTGTGTATCGATCGGCACTAAGAGTTCTTTGAGCTTGTAGCGGAATTTTTGCTACATCTTGGAGACGCTTCGAGAACGGATGATTTTAGTCGGCTTTTCTTCACCTTGGTACATCCAAACAGATGACTGGCGGTTATTTTCTGGCTCTCCGATGAAAGCATGAAGCCATGAAAGTTAGTTCGACACTTGGAAACTAAATAACCAGCATAAAAACAAACCTTCGGAATTTTCGCTAGAGTGTTGACTGATGCGTGCTAAGTTAGTGATCGTCGATCTGCCTGTAACAAAACCGTGCTGATGCTCAGATATGAAAGGAGTTATACAGATGTGTATATCTTTGTAAAACAAATGTTCGAACACTTTAGCGAAATTGGACAGTATACTTATAGATTTATAATTAACAATGTTAGATCGGTCTCCTTTCTTAATTATGGGGGCAATTTTGCTTTCTTCCAAACTTTCAGAAAAGTTATGAACTTATCGCTAAGTAAAACAGTGGGCAGGACGAAATAGGTGCACAATCACGTACAAAGAAGCTCGTTAGTCCATCCTCTCCAGTTGTCATATTTGATACTGTTTTCTGCATATGTTGCATTACTACAATTTCTTAGTGGTCCTAATTTAATAGCCAATGCCTGTATTTAGCAACATTTTTAATATATTCGTTCATTAACAATGTTTACGAAGATTTCAACTGCTAACAGATATTGCTATAATTAAACGCTGATAGATAAATCGAACACTCATTGCACCAGAATATATCGCCGTTATTACATTTTTTGTCGCTGTACGAAGATAAGATGATTAGAAACACGACTCATTACACTGCCATCGACAATCGGAGTACTAGTCGTGATCATGAAGTGTAAAGTGGCCGTAATTGGAGCTGGTGTTGTAGGTCTGGCTTCCGCCGTTCGATTGCAAGATCAATTAGGCGATCGAGTAAAGATTACCATTTACACAGAGGACAAAAGTCCAAATACAACCGGTGATGTTTCGGCGGGGTATTGGACGCCTTATCTCATACAGAAAACACCTGCCGATAAGATTATGTAAATCTTATTTCTTTATTATTGTAATTAGCAGAAAACTAGTGCTAAGCATGAAAAATCACCAAAGTCATTTTGCGCGGGTGTGTGTGTGTAAAGGCAAATTTTAGTGGAATCGAAACGATTAACAAAGACAAAGCGCTAATACGTTCTACTACTGTGCGTGTATAACTCTTTTCATCGTCAATTTCAAGTAATTGCTTATACAATCGTTTGACAATTTTATGTGATCTATAGGTATAACATTTTCATCTGGGAATTTAGGAACAAATCAAAATATGTTATAACAATACGAGCACCCCACCGACAAATGTAGTGATCGTTAACAAGTAAAGTACTAGTCAAAAAAAAAAATAAATTTTAAATAATTACCAGGGTCATTCGGAAAGTAAAGTACGTTTGTTCTACAAAAAATGTTATTGGATATAATTAAACGCAACTATATTTTACATTAAATTAGATATACAAGCTACATTTCTGTGTGATGACCGTTCAAATTTTAGCCAATTCATCGGATTTTCTGTTTTCTGCATACTCAGTTACCATCAAGTTGTTGAACCACTGATTAACAGCTTACCAAAGCACCAGAAAAAATACGGGTATTCTTTCTGATGCTGAAACTTTAGTTTGCTTTTTTCGGTTTCGTTAGGGATTTAGGAAAGATGATATCCAAATCTCATCACCAGTGGCAATTGATGATTCAAAACTTCATCGCCATTCTTGTCATGCCGACTGAGAAATGTCAATGCAGCTGCCATTCATTTGGTTTTGTGTTCGTTCAATTAAATTCGAGGAACCCATCTAGCACACACTTTATTATAGCCCATATCTGCACTAATAATTCTTGAAATTTCTGGAAATAATAAGGGCAGTTCACTAATTGTGAATATATCGCTTCCGAACTGACGCTTCATTCATTACATTACCGTAAACCTCTGTTATCTGTCTATAAATTTCGATGAGTGTGACTTTTTGCTCACACTTGGCGGTATTGTCAATTTTGTCACACATTTTAAAGTTGCACAGCTAAGCAGTAATCAACCGTATTGGATCGTAGCTGCCGCCAAGCTGAAGCCGATGAGTGCCAATGTCAGTCATGGGCCGGCGGTTGTGGTGGAGGAATGTGGTCTCATGTGAAAACAAAACGTTTCTTACTTTCCGAATGACCCTCGTGCTTATATTAGTCAATTCAATTTTCATTCTGTCTATCACTTTTGGAAATCGATATCAACTTGCCTATTTTAAGGAGAACAGCCTGTACATTACTTCATATTATTTATGGATTCTCCACAAAATCTTGAGTAAATTTTGTTTTTATGTTATTTAAAACTTTGAAAATATTCTAGTGTAAATTGCTATGTACATAATGCAAATAAATCACGATCTTGGACATTGCGACACTGGAACACTGAAACACCTCACACTCATCCTTCACTTTCACAACAATTCGCTGTTACTGGACGTATGTTCTAATAGCAAGGCTTCTTCAGTAGCTTAATTATCGAGACATGTGTTCAATACTGCGGTAAGCGTAATAATGAAGGGTTTCAACAATGCAAACAATTTCGTTTGGTTACAAAGAAGGTCCTACTAAGATCCTACCGTTAATCAACTTCCAAACACGTACAAAAGTCGAAAAGTTTAAGTGGAAATCCCCAAATCTTTTGATTTTTTCATGAAAAATTGTGTTAAATATCTATAAAACTCAAATAAGCAAATTTAAAGAATTTTAAATTCAGGGAATGGTTCTAAAGAAGTTCTTTATTGATTTCTATGAGATAGTAAGCTTCCATTCAGTAAATTCTCAAAATTTATCTTCTGTATCTATCAAACAGTTCCTTATCTTTAGATCAAAACGGGATACGTCTGTAACACTTCGAATCAATCACATCTGCAGTGAAGAAGCTTGCAACATAAAATTCTAAGAGCGCACCAAAAAATATGGAAGCACTTATGACTTTTTTCTAAAACTTCGAATAACAAAACATGTTTTACATAAACTATTTTATTTGAATTGAAGTAAGCAAATTAGTGCAGATTTCCGGTACGATTGGAAACGGAAAACATATCAAAATATTTTAGCTGTCTAAGTCAGCATTGATAAATAACGTCTTATCATCTATCAATACAGAACAATACAAAAGTAAATAATTAGTCGCAAATTTCAAATTTAGATAATTTAAACAAATGCTTGGAATTTGAATATCGAACAAAAATATTTTTAGCTGTAATCTCACACTTCTGAATGAAAAATACACGCTTACGTATAGATAAAAGTCAAATAGTGTAATACTTGACTTTTATCTATATTTATTGTAACACATTTTAGACGATGGTCAAAGGAATCCCAAGACTACTTCTTGAAATTATGGCGAGACGGTCTTGCTCTGGAATGTGGAGTATCTCTAGTACCCGTTATATGCTTCTCCAAGGATTGCACCGATTTGCCACCATGGTCAGGAATAATGATGGGCTTTCAAAAATTATCGAATGAAATCGTAAACAAGTATTCAAAATTACATCAAAGAAACTACATGTACTTTTACATATTATAAGGTATACAGGTGTCTTTGAAATAAAGTAAAAAAAGTACGGAAAAGGAAAGGGTGTAATTATATAGAAGATAAATCTAAAAAATTTAGAATTAATTACAACGCAAACGTCAGAATTCAAAAAAGCTCTAGGAAATTGTAATATGTGCCGCCTATGGATAAGGGGTTTACATCCATCCAACCAAACTCGCATACATACACACAGACTGCATATACTACAATAACACAGCTGTGGATGTTATAAAAATTACAAGATAACACTGTCTACCTTCCAAACGACATGCTAAGAATTCAATAACAAGCTTTCGTATGAATATTTCGGCTGTGAACAAGAAAGAAATTCTTATTACGCAAATAAATTATTCAAAACTAGAATCGTAAATCGTTTCATTGCAATAAAGGTAGAATTAAGATGTAAAATAAAATTGTATTGCGGCGTGAAAATTGTCACAAACTCTCTGAAAGAGTACCTCATATCTAATGCGCTCTGTTGCCGTTTTTCAATCTGTCCACCGTTGTAAATGGGGATTTTCATATAGACCCCAGACAAATAAGTGAAGTAGAGTTAAATCCGGAAACATTTCCATGTGTTTCACCACATCGAACAGTTCGGTAGAGACAGACTGCACAGTGCTGGTACGAATGTAAGTGAGTCATGCGCTGACAGAATTGCCAGCCTGCGACTGGCTGCTCTTTACGCTACAGTTGTAACGTGCACTTCTGAGAGTTCAATGGCACGACGAATATGTTATAGATATCTTTATAATTTTTTTCTCACGTTTGCGAAGGAATTTTCGTAACACATTTTGGATTTAAAAATTAGATCATTCCGTTTTTCATACATTCTCATTTTATTTCATGGACACCTAGTATTATTACAGTATTATTCCATTTACACTTTTTAGACATGGATATCATTTCGTGACAGTTACTTGCGAACCTTCCAAACTTCTACCATACTTAGAAAGGAAATTTACTGATAGAGGAGGTGAAATTATCATCAAAAAAATAAAAGATTTCTCGGAATTGAAACATCACGACTTGATTATAAATTGTACGGGGTTGTATTCTAGGTACCTTAATTCCGACAGCGCTGTTAAACCTATAAGAGGGCAAATTATTAGAGTAAAAAATGCGTATTCATCAAAGATATCTGTCTTATTTTAGCTTTTATAGGTAGAAGCGCCCTGGCAATTCCACGTCGAATTTGACGATAGTGATGATGGTCATTACATTATACCAAAGTAAGTTTTCCGTACATATGATGCAATCATTTTCACATTCCCTTATTGCAGCCAACATTGTGTAATCTTGGGAGGAACACATCAAGTGGACGATGACGATACAAATCCGAGACAAAAGGATACCGAATTTATATTAAATGGTTGTATACAACTTGTCCCATCACTTAAGGTAATTATGATAAATGTGGAAAGATATACTTTTTTTTTAATTTCCATTCTATTTTAGAGCAGTAATATTCTAAAACACCAAGCTGGTTTACGCCCTGGTAGAGATTCGATAATGTTGGAACTTGAAACTAAGCGCATAGGCGGTAAAACCGTTCAAATTATACATAATTATGGTCACGGTGGTAGTGGTGTTACTTTGTGTTATGGGTGCGCAGGAGAGGTGGTGGAACTAGCCCAACTAGCATTAAGAAACGTTATGAAGAGTAAATTATAAACTGCAGAGCTTAGATTGTGTTTAATTTGAGAAAATTACACCAAGATGTCACCACATTAATAACTAATAATCATTGAAATCTGAACAAATATTATATTTATGTACATCACATACAAGTTATTGGAACCACTAATAAACGTTTAAATCAAAGAATTTTTGTATCTATTCTCTGTATGTATTAGAATACCAAAAATAAAAAAAGGAATATTTTTTATTTCCTAAATATTTATTAGTTCATAAATTTTTTTTTATTTTGTAAATATTTACAAAACAAAACCATTTTTCTTGTAACTTATATACTTTGAAACACAACTTAATTATGAACTTGTTAAATTCTCTTACTTAATTAACGTCGTAAGTGCAACGATAGTACGTACTTGTGTTTGGATACCCGCAAGTGGCGTATAAACATATTGAAACAACATTTTTCAATTGTTCAAAACTTATAATTATTCACAAAGATAGGCCAAAGAAGAATAAATTTTTATTTAATTTATTAAATTTCGTTTAAATGTTGAATATGTTCACCATTTTGTTATTTACACTGCCCGCCATAATCTTATATTAACAATATAGAGGCAAATTCATACTTGTCTCCTTAGAATTGCATTTACAATCTAATGCTGATGATATATATTCATAAGAATAAGATTTATTCACAAAGTTCATTCAAATACGAAAATAACGCATTCTTGTATTAAATTTTATGAGGGCAAGAAAGCAATAATGCCTTAATAGTAAGAAATTGAAATGAATCCCTGAAATAGAATTTAGAAGGAGTACCGAATTATCCATTTGCCTTATAATAAAATGTACATTCGTGCATCCAGTATAAAAAATATATATTGCTACGTCGGTGTGAATTAACAATAGGTGGTTTATGCCCTTATCAATATGATTCAATGACATTAGTTCCCTGTAATAAGAGGCCACATAACATAGACGGTAGCACGTTGGGTTGCCTATAAGAAGTGATTAATTTCATCATAGAGCGGTACATAGTTCTCCCTTTTGTTACGAATAGATTTGACGAAAGATTTTTTCAATGTTCTACTTTCGTTCATTGCAACATTTAGGGAAAACGATTTAAAAAAAAAGCATTTATCCGTGATATTTAGCAGCTTTGCAAAACAAATACATGAACCAATTATTATGAAGTACGTTTTTTATGATGGAATTAATTAAAATTAATTCTGAACGATGAAAGCAAATTTTCGTATGCAACTACCAGTAAAGTATAGCATTTTTAATATCAATCTATAATTGAATTAAGTAGCACATTAACGAAATGGGTAGCTGGAAATTATAAAATGAAGGTAATATATAAAATTAATATTTTCTGTTTTGAAAAATGAAACAATTATTCTATTTTTACAGTTAACAATGCTCTTTTATATTCATTATGCAATCAAACAATCATAAAAAAACCGTAAATACTTTAGATTGTCAACTGCTAAGTCGTAAAATGACAAGAATGTGAACACAATACTATGTGTTAAAATACGAGAGTTGTTTGAAAGCATTACATGGTATTGAAGTAATACTAATGCTTTGGCGAGATAATGCTAAAAGCCTTTTATCGTCTACGATTCTTGTATATAATTATATAACTCGCAAAATATAATTTACTCACCGTCCAATCCTAAATCATTCTTACTTGCATTTATAATTAAAATAAATCAATTTTTATGTTTTACTAAAGAATTCATTTTTTTTAAATTTGTAGTATGTATTTAGAATTTTTTAAGATATTTAATAGAACCAGGATCTCTTTAGACAGTTAAATTTGTGGTTTCCACGGAAAAATTAAGGGCTTCTCAAGGAGGCGAAGAAAAATTAAGAAACCTACGAAAAAAAAAATCGATATTCCCAAAAACTAGAAATACTTATATACACTAGGATGACAGAATAAAATAGACACCAAGAAAAGCGGTATAAATATGTAAACAGCTAAATTCTAAGAACGAATTAAGAACTTTCTCTTGTCATTAGGGTAGGGGTAGATGTATCGGAAGGAATTCGCCATAGTTTAGTATCGTTACAACTATGCCTCGCATTTCGCGCTTCGAGTGATATTAGCGACTTCACCCGGGATCGCATCGTTGGCCGGAGTGAAAATAAGTAAATTTTCAAATATTCCGTTGTCCACAGTTAATCGTGTGATTACACAATTTAAACGCAAGGAAAGAACAACAGTGGAGCCAAGACCAGGTCGTGCCGGACCTTCTGAAAGAAGTAAAAGGGTGCTTGTGCGCGAAGTGTTAAGAGAACCGCGAAAAAGTACAGCTGAGCTTGCGGCAACTTCACAGAAAAGTCAGCGCACCGTTCTGCGATACCTCCACAGTGTGGGGATATATAAAAGGGTGGCAAAGAAAAAACCTCTCCTTACGGCGTTTCAAAAACGGCACCGAATGGCTTGGGCAATCGAAATGCGAACGAAGCCCGAAGAGTTTTGGCGGTCTGTCATTTTTTCAGACGAAAGCAGATACTGCCAATTCAGTGATAGTGGTCGTACGTGGGTATGGAGACGTTCGTCACAGCAACTGGACGACAAATTTTTGCATCAGACGGTGAAATACGGCGATGTGAACATTATGGTGTGGGACGCGATATAGTATGGTGGAAGATCGCAATTAGTAATCTGCGACGGAAATATAAATGCGGCAAAGTATATCCAAATATTAACAGAAGGACTACTACCGATATTCAATAACGCCATTTTATCTAAAGAAGACGCCACTTTTATGGAGGATGGAGCACCCTGCCACAAAGCAAGAACAACAATTACATGGAAAGAGGAACAGGGGATTCGGATTTCACCATGGTCAGGCCAATTACCAGACATGAATCCGATAGAGAATGTTTGGCACATAATCCAGACAAATATGGCGAAACGACCCCGAAAACCCAGCAATAAGGAAGAACTCGTGGCAGCTGTTACAGAAGAGTCGTTAAATATTCCAGAAGACACCATTAATCATTTAATAGATTCTATGCCACGGCGACTCGCAGCACTTCACGCAAGTAAAGGTGGATCGACAAAATATTAGTCTAATTTAAAAATTTTAAAATATTTTGTATATAACATATAACGAGATAGAATAGAATCTTTTTTTTAATTAGTAGGTGTCTATTTTATTCTGTCACCCTAGTGTATGCTATACAAATTAATATTTGAATTTAAATGCTCTAATATAGGCTAAGCTATTGGCTACTTCATACTGTAACGCTATGACAAGTATGTTAGGGTAGTTCTTATTTATACAGTAAAAATGGAAGGTGAGATATTTAATGCAGAGCCCCTTAGTTTTGTTCATTCGTATGAAGAATTGAAAAGTGCTCTTCGTTTTCAGTAGAGTTCACTCACACACCTACACAGTAACACAATTGGTGTTTTTAATTAAACAATAAAAACAATCAAATTCAATAATCTGTCAATACATCTTTTTCGTTTATTTGTAAGTGCCTTGCTGTTTTAAGCGTTCATAAGTCTTTTCTGCTTTTGTATAGTTACAGTATTTTTCAAATTTCACGGTTTGTTTTAAATGATCAACTGAAAAAACATCATTACCAAAAAGCACTATTCTAGTGTATTATTTAGGCGATGATGTATCGCTAATTATTGATGAGTGCCTAGTTTTTTGGAGGAAATGAATTACAACTCGAGATTGGATCGATTGCGTAAAGGATCTGAAGAGGCTATATGAAGAACGCAAATACGACTTTATTTTGTAGAAGTACTCGAAACAATAAAACGTTGCTTTCAACCAAATTTTGCAACTAATACGAATTGGCTCTGATGGTTCTGGAATGCTGGAATATTGTTCATGAAATTCTCAAATACGTTTTGAAGATTCGAAAAAGAAATGCTTATGAAGACGTTTTTTTTTTTCTACATTTGGATATTTTCAAATTTCTTCAGCCATAAAATGTAAGACATGAAGTTTACACTTAATAATAAGATCTTATCAATATTATCATACACTTATTTAAGACGAAAGCCAATATAACGCATAGTTTCGGCGCTATTAGTCACAGACATTTAACATTTGCTTTCTTGAATTCAGCATCACTCCAGTAATTACTTCGTTAGCATATTCCTCTAACTATTTACTAGCTAATAACAATTAATGTGATGGTTGCAGAACTGCAGTATATACACTATTCACGCAGCCACATACTAACAAAATGTATCTTAAATCAAACAGAAATTCTGATTTCGGTCTTATGCCACTGTGTATATTTCGTACGGTCTCGATTATTTCATGACAACAACGATCGATCTGAAAGCGAACAGATCATTTTCGTAATTCAAGACTGAACATTTCCCAATAAGCTTATTTATTTGACTAACAAGTGGTCGTTTCTTTTTCGTACTTGGCTTCGATCTCAGATCTGAAAAAGAATGATGGTTAGGTGATATGACGTCATGAGTCATAAGCCTGCACTGCTAGGCAGACGAAATTACGCAGCTGTATTTATTAGTTACATTAACACAAGAGATAAATTACTTTGGTAAAATGTAGTTCTAAAAATATAGTGCCCTTTTTACTGCTTTAATTCTGATGGTGGCAGCCTTACATTAATGTGAAAAATTACACATGATTTCCATCAAGCAACACATTGTTAGTGTTGGCACTGCGGACGTTGTTATTAAACTAAACTCCTAACACAATAAACACATTCATACAAACGAGGTATGTTTGACTTGAAGAGCGGTAACTCCGGTCTCCTTACTATAACATCTGCTAAACCGGTTCTACTTTTTTGAACCACCCGCTACTGATCGAATTTTCGCAATTCCAACCGTACACATTATGCACAACAATTCAGTTTTCATTTAAGTAGGTCATAAAAAACTTCGTTACCAATTAATAATAAAAATTAGCAGGTAGTATTTCGCTCTGCACCGTAAAAAGTTATGGCCATCTTTTGAAGATAATGAAGATGTTATCTGTTACTGCTTAACAGTTGCCTTTTGTTTAATCGTTTCTGCCAACTGTAATTAGCAAAATAATGGCCCTGGCGTTCGGCGTTATATTTTGGGAGGTGCTCGCCACAGCGAGTTGTCGATCCGTAAAAGAAGCGAGGCTACCGCATCGTATCACGGTCTAAATAATTGCGAATGGGTCATATGAACCGCAGCTTCAGGATAACTGTATTTAAACATATTACGTATGCATCCATGATGGATTTGCGTCTGATACTCTACCCGTTGTATGTAAATTGAATTTGCACAAATTATGTATGCATGAGACGCAAGGGCATGTGATAAGGCATGGCGGAAAATTGAAGAAAGTCGTTTAAATTCTTAGAATTATTGTTTATTTAGGCACTTTGCAACATTATACTTACAAAAAAATATATATAATAAATAGATAAATTGGAAATTCATCTTGAATATATATTTCTAATTTTATTGCGTTTTTCATTCCCAAATGATCACAAATTCACCCTTGCCACTGTTAAAATCAACTTACACCCTACACTACCGCTCACGAAAGTTTGTACACTTCGATTATGTTCGCAAAAGAGTCAAATCAACTTAAAGACAAAGAAATACAAGAAATTAGAACGCTACACTAGTTATTTGCTTAACAAATTGCTTGAAAATTACCAAGCAGAATTCAAATGCGAAGGTATTTTCAATGCGTGAAATTATAAGTTATAAATACCGTACAGATTAATATAAAAAAATTAGAAAATATAGCTAAACTTGGAAAAACAACAGATGCTAACAAAAACAGATCAATAAATGTTATAATGCGTACCTTGAAATTTGACTTCCCACCGATACCATTAGTTTTGGGCAGCAAACGTCTTCAAAATGTAAAGGCTGAAACTGTAGTACAACGAAGTCAGTTAAGAATGTTTGTCACTGACGAAACCACAAATATAGTTAAAGTTGCTAGAAAGCGATTTTCTAGATCACTTTCAAGTAAGATTATTATGTGCATTTCATTCTAGTAGTAGACACTATTAGATTCGTCTATGGAAATGATTAACAACTTTTACGCCAGCTTTGCATGATTTTAATGGTTTTAAACGGAACATATATTGCCAGCAAGATGGAGCACCAAGACTACCGAGCAGTTCTCAAAAATTTTACCTCATTTAGAAGAGTGCCAGCAAAATAATGTAACGCATTTAGAAGACGCAATTATTCATTAAACTTGGCCCTTATTTTATTATATTCCTTTTATTTTGAAAAGGACTTTTGAGACATCTTCTGTAATAGTAAGCAATAAGCATCCTTCAGGTACCATTAAAATACAATTTCTCAGATTTCCTGGCCTGAACAATAGCTTCATGTCATTTCACCCCTGTTTTTGTTTGATTACGTTTTCTTCCGTACATGTATCTGTAAAATGTATTCAACAAAAACTTAAATTCAAATCCTACAGATGGATTTTTTCCCATGATATCATTAATTTTACATAAATTAATCAAATTCGTATAATAGCGAATAGAATTAGGAATGTGTCATCAATCATTAAATACAAAAGCTATAATTTAATATAAATCAATAATAAAGAAACATGACCTGAACATTTTTCCTTTCAGTGACGTAATCAATGCCTAATATTTAAAAAATGGATCAACTGAATACTTTCTTGTCAGCCTGAAATAATATGTACTTTGTTGGTTCTGTTTTTGGTGTAGTGATTCTTTATATTATTGTGTTTATATCTATTTACTTATGTTAGTCTTGTTGATAATTTGGTTATACATTAAATGTAATCCCCTTTTTGTCCCGTAAGTGGGTCCTTTCCTGTTGGACAATTAATATTATTAAGATACACGCAAGATAAGTAATTCTTTCCATGCTTTCTTTTATTTCCTTAGTACGAGGGTGACCCGAAATGTTTCCGGAATCGACAAGAGATGCCGCATGAAGGTTGAAGTGAACTCATTGTTCAGTAAGGGCAATATTTTTTATGGCAACTGCCAAAATTTCAGACCTCTACTGTCAATAGTTCTTGTTTAAGAGTGTGGTTTGTGTAGGAAGTTAGGCGGTTTCGCAAAAATGGATAAAATTGAATCCAAAATATTTTGTTAGAGGTTCATGGTGGATGTACTCCAACATTTTCGACCACCAGCTTCTGGGTGAACGAATTCAAACGTAGCCGCGCAAGCACAAGTGATGAACCACACAAGGGACGCCCAAAAAACCGCTACCAACGATGAAATGGTCGACAAAATTCATAATGTTGCGCTAGCCGATCACCGATTGAAGCTGAAAGAGGTAGTAGAGACAACAGGCATCTCAGAAGAACACGTTGGCCATATCCTACACGAAATTTTGGCCATGAAAAAGCTTTCAGCACGATGGGTACTGCGTTTGTTCAGACCGGAGAAAAACGAAATCGGGTGACCGTTTCGGAGGAGTATCTGACCAGGATTTAACGCAATCCAAGGGATTTCTTCATGCGTTACGTAACCATGCACGAGACTTGAATCCACCATTACATACCGGAGACCAAGGAACAGTCGAAGCAGTGGACTTTTTCGAATCGACTCCGAAGAAAGCAAAGACCATTCCATCGGCCGGAAAGGTTATGGCGAGCATTTTTTTTGGATTCCTAAGGTGTGATCCTCATGGACTATCTACATAAGAAAAGGACGATCACGGGGCAATACTACAGCGATTTATTGACCCGATTCGATGCAGTATTGAAGGAGAGACGGCCTCGTTTGCAGCGGGAAAAAAGTGCTTTTCCATCATGACAATGCACCGGCTCATTCATCCTTCGTCCTCGTCTCCAAATTGAATGAGTTGCACTACGAATTAGTCCCTCATCCTCCATATTCCGCGGACCTAGCCCTCAGCGGCTTTTTCCTATTCCCAAACCTGGGCGGAAAGACATTTACTTCAAATGATGAGGCCATCGCCGCTATAAATAGTTATTTTGCAGACCTCGAAACATCCTACTTTTCCGACGGCTTAAAGAGGTTGGAGCGCCATTTGAAACAGTGTATTGATCTTGGAGATGACTATATCGAAAAATAAAAATGAAAAACCACACCAATACCGTGTTTTTCTTGTTGATTTCGGAGACGTTTCATGTCGCCCTCGTTGACAGTAGAATATTTAAAACTATTCCTTAATATAATTTAATTTTTTTTTAACAGAGCTCTAACAAATGTAATTGAACATTTAACGATCATATACACAATATAATGGCCATCAATTATTTTTGAATTAGTTTATTAGTACATCTGTTATTAAAATTGTATTTTGCTATGCTATAAAAGCGAATCACTACTTTTTAAAGAATTACCCTGTAAATATTTATTCGTATTCGATACGTATGTCCACACGTATCGTTATAAACCGCCTATATTCGATCGATTTGTAATATTAATGTTAATATCGCTCAAATATTAATATTTTGATATAGTTCGTTAATATTTACAACCACCAGTAACAAAGAACATTAGTTTATTTGTACATTTTATCTTTTATTCCTTTAGGATTCATATTACACCCGTGCCTATATCAGCTGTGGCATTTGTTCTGTACCGGCTTCGTCTGTTTAATTAGTTTGCGTGCGAGCAAATAAAATTCGCCGGCGAAAAATAAACGGTACTTGATATTTTTGCGCGTGGCGAGCGGTAAAAATGTTACTCGACACACTTGTTGCCGAGATAAAGTGGCTTACCGTTGTTTGCGCAAAAATAAATATCAACGGAGTGGAAAAATTGTACCCGTGTTTTATCTCGTCAACTAGAGAATACTATGATATTGTACATACGTACATGTACATATATACGTTTAGTTACCTAATTATACAGCACTGTTCGGAAAAGGTGTCATCAAATATAACGGAAGATTAAATAAATTGAGCAACGACAATTTACAAAATTTCATCGTTTAAATTATTTTTGATTTGGCCTGTAAACTGAATGTGGTAACAACTAGATTGCAAAATTCTTCCAGTCTCTGAAGAATTCTCTGAGCGATATGCGACGCACAGTGAGGCAACGAAGTAAATAATTGCGGCCCTCAAAATCATCTTTTCTTAAGAAATACACCGATTTCTGGTTTTAAAATAGTGAATATCAATTAGGTGTGAACATGTAGATTAAAAAGAAAAGCTTTATCCTGCTTTAAATCGCCATCGATTAAGTTAAAATCAAAATGCATAAGTGCAAACAATACTGAAATATCAGCTACCTATATTTGTCTATTTAGAAATTATCGTCATTTAACTGAGATTTAAATTACAATTCGGAATCTATGGAAATAGTTTCAATGTTTTAACGTCTTCGAATTTATTTCAAAAGAAAAATATCTTCCATTAGAGTCAGGATGTTTCTAACTACGCATTATATAACTACCTATACAGTGTCCCACCAAACTGTCTAAAAATTTTATTAATAATAAATGTTCTTATGGAAATTTTATTTTGAAACTTGCAATGTAGTCATGGTGAACTGTAATCCCTTTGGAAAAAATAGTTTCAGCATAACAGTATTGCGGCGTACAGGGTTTCCTTCTTATTTTGTGTTTAATGCTATATTTTTTATCGATTTATTAAACTTCTCGTATCATTTGCGAACAACTTACATTAGGGTTGACTATATCTGAACCTAGTTTTTGAATTATCTTTATTATTTAAGTAAGCAAAACTTGTTTTTCTCATACAAAACACTGAGCACATTACTATTTAACTTATCACAGTTTTATAAATTATCATTGTTTAAAATTGTATAACTTTACTTAGAATATCTTATAATTTCTTTATGAAATATTTCATTTTATTGAAATGCCAAAAACAAAACGTAATAGCAAATCAAAATTGCAACAACATTACATTGTGTTACAATATATTACGTCACACTTCATTACATTGTACTAGGGTGACAGAATAAAAGAACTTTCTCTTGTCATTAGGGTAGGGGTAGATCGGAAGGAATTCGTCATAGTTTAGTATCGTTACAACTATGCCTCGCTCACAAGGTTCGAGTGATATTAGCGACTTCACCCGGGGTCGTATTGTTGGTCAGAGTGAACGCGTAAGTAAATTTTTAAATATTTCGTTGTCCACAGTTAACCGTGTGATTACATAATTTAAACGCAAGGAAAAAGCAACAGTGGGGCCGAAACCAGGTCGTGCCTGAAAGAAGTAAAAGGGTGCTTGTGTGCGAAGTGCTAAGAGAACCGCGAAAAAGTACAGTTGAGCTTGCGGCAACTTCACAGAAAAGTCAGCGCATCGTTCTGCGATACCTCCACAGTGTGGAGATGTATAAAAGGGTGGCAAAGAAAAAACCTCTCCTTACGGCGTTTCAAAAACAGCGCCGAATGACTTGGGCAATCGAAATGCGAGCGAAGCCCGAAGAGTTTTGGCGGTGTCAGTTTTTCAGACGAAAGCAGATACTGCCAATTCAGTGGTGGTGGTCGTACGTGGGCATGGAGACGTTCGTCACAGCAACTGGACGACACATTTTTTATCAGACGGTGAAATACGGCGGTGTGAACATCATGGTGTGGAGCGCGATATGGTATGGTGGAAGATCGCAATTAGTAATCTGCGACGGAAATATAAATGCGGCAAAATATATCCAAATATTAACAGACGGACTACTACCGATATTCGACAACGCCATTTTATCTTAGAAGACGCCACTTTTATGGAGGATGGAGCACCCTGCCACAAAGCAAGAACAACAACCACATGGAAAGAGGAACAGGGGATTCGGATTTTACCATGGCCAGACCAATCACCAGACATGAATCCGATAGAGAATGTTTGGCACATAATCCAGACAAATATGGCGAAACGACCCCGAAAACCCAGCAAAAAGGAAGAACTCGTGGCAGCTGTTACAGAAGAGTCGTTAAATATTCCAGAAGGCACCATTAATCATTTAATGGATTCTATGCCACGACGACTCGCAGCACTTCACGCAAGTAAAGGTGGATCGACAAAATATTTGTCTAATTTAAAAATTTTAAAATATTTTGTATATATAACGAGAATAGAATCTTTTTTATAATTAGTAGGTGTCTATTTCATTCTGTCAGCCTGGTGTATTACACAATCCATTGAAACTGCAATTTTTATATAATATAAACTATACCAATTTAGGAAATACCTTTCCATCAGTGAGGAAGCCCTTAAATTTGCCAAATTATCTGTAGCGGCGATGACCTCCTCATTTGAGGCAAATTTCTGTTCTCCCAGTAATTTTCTCAGGTTTGGGAATAGGAGAAAGTCGCAGGGGGCTAGGTTCGGTGAATATGGAGGATGAGAGACTAATTGGTAACGCAACTCACTCAATTTGGACATGACGATGCGGGATGAATGAGCCGGTGCATTGTCGTGGTGAAAAAATACCTTCTTCAGCTGCAAACGAGGCCGTTTTTTCTTCAATATTGCATCGAATCGGGTCAATAAAGCGCTGTAGTATTGTCCGTGATCATCCTTCCCTTCTGCATATAGTCGATGAGAGTCACACCTTGAGAAACCCAAAAAAATGGTCGCCATGACCTTTCCGGGCGATCAAACAGCCTTTGTTTTCTTCGGAGCCGGAAAAGTCCCCTGCTTTGACTATTCCTTGATCTCCGGTATGTAGTGGTGGATCCAAGTCACATCCACGGGTACGAAACGTATGAGGAAATCCCTTGGATTGCCTTGGATCCTGGCCAGGCATTTCTCCGAAACGGTCACCCGATTTCGTTATTGCACCGGTGTGAGCAAACGCGGTATCCATCACGCCGAAAGCTATTTCATACCGAAAATTTCAGGATATGGCCAACGCGTTCTTCTGAGATGCCTGTTGCCGCTTCAATCAGCGATCGGCTGACACGACATCATAAATCTTGTCGACCATTTCATCGGAACCTCTAGCAAAATATTTCGAATTTTCGTGGCCGGTTTCCCAGCCATCCAGAAGTGTTTTATCACTGCACGAAATTTAACTTTATCCATTTTTACGAAGCCGCCTGACTTGTTACACAAAACACATCCTTAAACAACAACTATTGGCAGTAGACGTCTGAAATTTTGACAGTTCCCATAAAAAAGGTTGCCTTTGCCGATCAATTAATCTATTTGCCATCTCTTGCCGATTCCGGAAACTTTTCAGGTCGCCCTTGTACTATAAGAAAAAAGCGAACCAATGATTGTCCTACGACTTATGCATAACAAACACCAATTTTCTGTGGATAGAGAGATGTTGCAACACAAAAATTATTAGATTCTTCCGTAGATCATATCCTCATATTCTATGAATTGACATAACCTTTCAGATAAAACCATGCTTCAGCGGAAAAGAATGTTTTGTCAAGTAGGTTATCGCCGAAATTGTGTAAGAACCATTGACAACATTGAAATGTTATTTTTAGAGAATGATCAACTTACAACATTTCTTGAAAACAGGTCATGAATGAAAATCCTCTCTCAAAACCGTATGGCAAATGCCAAATGATACGCCAGTTAGTTGGGATGAAATCCAGATGGAGGTTCCTGGTGCATTATCTGTAATTTCCCTTACATTATTGACAAACTTTACTAGGACTATTTCGGTCTACCACTTCCTTCTTTTCGCTTCACGCTCGCTGTTTCTATAAAGACTTTGACACAATGTTTAACGGTGTTGCGAAAACTATCTTAATCAAATTCCAAGTTTGGAAATTCGTTTTGAAATTCTTCCAAACGGTCTCCAAGAGAGTATGACCATTGTCCATCAAGCCTTCGTCCATGATTCAATTTAAACGATCTATGTTCAGTGGAAAACACCATTTTAAAATTGAAAAAGTTCAAATCTAAATATATTTTGACAACTATATAATTGAACTGTCAATAAATGACATGGAAACACACACTAAGGGATACGCTTTTATAATCAGAAACTACTTGACGCGAAATTTATCTATAAATCTTATTGACAATAGTTTGTAATAATTTCATATACGATATTATATATTTTATCATCAAGCCATACATCTTGCAGTACAAAATGAAATTGGTATTTTAGAATTATCTACATACAAATAAAATATAGGTCAATAATTATCCCCAGAAACAAAACAAAATGTGACCTCATAAGTACTGAAGTATTGAATTATATCAGAATACATTTCTTATCTAGCATCTTCAAGTGCGGCTAGAACAATCGTCAATAAAATTCAAGCAACTCATCAACCGCATTATTCGAGTGAGATTCGCATCTAATTTCTCTTCGGCAATTATTTAATTTTCAAGACAATGAACATAATCTATTTCAATCCTTTCAGCGAGCTTTTTCCAAATGAGACTTGTGTAGACTTTGGCGGCAACTTCCTGGATATTTGCGTCGTTTCGTAGATTAGCTAACTCACCGTCGAACAGGTATAGCCGTTTATATACTAGATGTAACCCACTTCCGAAGCCTGTCGAAAATATATTAACCCACTTCAATTGTTGCCATTACTCGGACGACATTTGTATGAGTTGAACGTTAGATGATGCATTAGATCCCACGTACATGATTTCTTCTCTACCGTCGTCATTTCTTTATTGTTTCGAGATTATCTCCGGATGATTTAGAACGTAAAGCGACGTACTATGTAACTCAAATGTTGCGTTATATGTTTATTGCGAGCGGTTAGTGAATTGTCGTAGTGTTTTTTTTCTTAGTTGTAATTAATTATTCAACTCGAGCTATTCGAGAAACGTTTTAAGTAAAACATGCTTTAGATTGATGACATTCTGCGTACTACAAGATAAGACTTGGAAAGTCATAGGCATTTTACAGTTACTTTTGGCGGCACCAGCACTGGAGCGAACACGACATTACGTTTGAAATTAATGATAAACCGGAAGTAAAGCAAAGATTGGAATTTACCGAATTTCATGTACATTAACTTTGACCAAGTAACAAAAATGACAAAAAAACAAAGAGTAAAAGGCAATTAATACTAAAGAAATAAATGTATTATTCTTAAAAATAACAACTATCAAAATCTAACGAAAAAGCTCGCGGCATGCTTTCGATTAATTTTTCGAGGTTTTCGCGTGGGATGTTGTTCCGTTCTTGTTGAAGAATATTCCAAAACTGTTTCTTGGAAATAGGACCGACACTTCCAACTCTTCTATCAAATTAATCCCACAGTAATTCAATAGAGTTGAGATCTGATCTCTGTGGTGGCCACGTCATAACTTGTAAAATATCTGTTTGATTTTGCTCATTCAAACTGTTCAACTGTATATTCTGGCTGTGTCTTTCGGATTGTTATCTTGCATAAAAGTAAAATTGACGCCGATTAGTCGCAGCCCAAAAAGAATGGTATGAGTCTCCAATATCTCGTGGTACTACTCTTTCCGTATTACTTCTTCGATTCGATGTAACATTCCTGTTCGTGAGTAAAAGAAGCAACCCCAAACTGTATTGAACCACCATCGTGTTTTATTGTCGGTACAATGCATTCGGAAAGCACCCTTTCACTAGCGCAACATTGATTTGTCAGTCAGTGCATTGAACCTGGAGAAGAATATTTTCAATAAGGAATTTGAGAAATATTCAGATTTCCTGTTCTAACGATTTTTTTCACGGCCAGTCTCAAAACTTATTTGTCGCACTATGTATATTATGGATTAGACGCTAACCATCCATACACAGTATACATCCGAAATCTGGGTGTCTATTCTCGAGATCGGTTGAACGTTCGATGCGGTTCGATGTGATCGTCTGGTGGTTGTTTCGTTCGAATTCGTATTCTGGAGTTCAAATCGCTCGCTCTTAGAAGTCGTACATGCGATGGGCGGTCGAACAATTACATCGCATACCTTACCACATGCGATACGTCAAATCGTATGATCTTTTATAAGTTTCTATACGGTTAGGTTTTGTTGAATAATATTTAAGTTTTTTAATAATTGCTGATTTGAACGTTGCGTTTTAAGTTATATAGGTAGTGTATTAAAAGGAAGGTTTTATAGTAGCTCGTTTCCATCAAATTTCAAATATAAATGAAATGCCAGAAATAGTAGAAGATGAAGTTTTGCATCATGCGAGAGTATTTCATGGTAGTACGGAGACATTTTCAGTAGCATAAAACAATAACGTAGGGGATTTCGAGGATGTGTGATGCGAGATACCATTATTTTAAATATTCTCTGTATAAAATGTAATAAATGTTTTTAATGTTATTTTCTACTACTATTTGTGTTTCAGTATTTACTTCGATGCATAATTTGCCGGAGGTATTAAGAAAACCAAATATTCTGTTCAAAACTTCATATGGATCTATAAAAATTTCGCTGCGTGTATATGCTCCACCTGATAAGCATTACCTGACTGACAGTCTGCCTACTACAATATCTGGTAAACCGGTTTCGCTTTTCCAAAGCACGTGCTACTAATCAAACATTTTTAGTACCAAGTGTAGCTGTACAAGCAGCCGTATAAACATAAAAAATGTTACTTAACATACAAATAGACACACTAAATTAATACAATATCTAATCATATTTTTTTTAATTTTTGTTTTATAAACCTTCCGATTAACTCGGGAAATCTCCCTTTCTTTGTTTTTTTTAGAATAGAATTAGATCTATTCTAGAAAAAAACATAACATTACGGCATTAATGAAAATGTTCATTTGATAACAACACAGTTTTAATTACCTAGCCTTACAAAACCGGATATTAAACTCTACACTTCACTTAGATTTCGCACTTAACCTTTTCGCTAATAACTGCATGCCCAAAAATAGCACCGCAAAAGGAAAGCACTTAGAGACGTGAGAAAAAGTTGTGAATTGCATAAACTTGATGAGGATGGGAAATATTGTGTCGTTTAACTCAATCTACTTCTCTTTCCATTTTATTGCTGATACCATCTTCACGCTTGATAAAATGTTTAATGTGAAAATTATTGCGGTCACTACCTTTTATAGAGTTGTATATTTTAAGATAGAGACAGGAATTTTAAAGGTGCTAAACGTCTTTGCTATCCAGGTGTCGGTAAGATTCGTTGGTTGAACATTATACAATTAATTTAAATAGATTTCGAAATATACTACATTATCACGTTCTAGATGGCTTAATATATAACAGGTTTTCGACAGCGAAGATGTTAGATAGAATATACAAGTTCGAAGCAAGATAAAGAGAAATCTTTGCTATCATTAAGTGCAAACGTTTTATGCAAAGTGAAAAAAAAACCACCCATCTAATCGTAAATTCGTTGCATTGGGAGTAGCAAAAGATATAATTAATAGTACGCAGAATGATACACGGTTAAATGACGAAATTCTTTATGTTGTTCCAATATTTCAATATATTATTGTTTCTTCGCCAAATATAAACTACAAGAAGTATACAGGGTGTCTTATTTCATCTATGTTTTTTTAGGATATTTCGGAAAGCAATACAGATATACTTGTTAAGGGTGCATTGAGTTCTATTTCGGGAAAAAAATTAGATCACAACTACTACGATCAGCATTGAAGTTGATATCAATTATTGGTTTCTAATTATTGTTTATAGTTTGTAAATCTGCCTCAACTTGAAGATCTTTAAATATAGCTCGACTTTCCTCTTTAGTAGCCGCCTCTTTGGGATGAAATTTTAACACTGTAGATTTCATTTTGTATAAAATACTCCAGTAAGAATCACCTGTATCGGTTCAGGGACGTCGAAGTATTGTTTCTGTAACTTTCGAGTACGCTTAGGGGATTTAGAAATCGCGTTTGTAGATGATATTAATCTGCTTACGCTTGGATAACATCTTTGAAATTTTTCAGCCACAAGATGTAACGTACATTAGTTTACAAATAATGTGTAAGAAGTTATCATGGTCTTTTTTTAATGCGCGGTTACGGCACCATCAGTCCCAAATATCAACATTGGACTTCTTGAAAAGTAAAACTTTTCCAATGCATTTAGAAGAACCCCCGTGATTGCTTCTTTTGTACATGTTTGTAATCGTTTACTAGCTACTAAGAATGAACATGATGGTTTAAGAGGTTTCAATATATATTCGGTAACACTAATAATAGAATCTTTTTGCCATCTGTTGTTTAATTTGGATTTCACATTGCGGGTAATCTGTCAGAGCTTACGGAATCAAATGCCTTCACTTAAACCTAGCATGCTAACGTGCGCGTATCCGTTGTGATCGAATGCAGAATTTATATTATTTATAACCCTCATTAGAGGGTTATAAATAATACTAAAATAATAATAAAACTGGGATATTAATCCCAGTTGACACAGACTGTTCGGTACACATGTTGTTCCTTACTTATGAATCGGTTCTTATCCAAATATGCTGTAAGCCTATTCGCACTTGTTCCCTCAAAAATTTTAGAAACACTTGGAAGAATGCTAATAATATTGATCTAGGTTCCTTTTCCTGAAGAACCGTATTATGATAGCGAGCTTTAATTATGATTTCCCACAGAAATGCTGAAAGTATACGATAAAATTTAACTAATTCCAGTGAGAATCTGCTTAAGCAACGCGATGGGCATGTTATGTTTCAAACTGGATCTAATCCACTCTAATTCGTATGAGATAATCGAAAAGAAAAAGAGTGATTGTTCATTTTTTAGTCGGAGATTGTGCAAGAGATTTGTTGACGATATTTGCGCACTATTTACCATTAATTCGCCTATAGAATACAACTATTGTTTCATACCTGCAGCCGATAAGTTGGAATGTTTGTATTTCCTCTTTATCCTATTGTTGGCCACTTTCGATACAACCTTACCTTATCGTCTAATTGTCCGATGTTATTCATCAGCGATTTGCTTATATTCAGCGTTCTTTTTCAGATATATGTTCTTTAGTTCTCTATATTGTCTATAGCACTTTGCAGATGTCCAAGTACCACGATTATTATCAAGATCGATAATATTTTGATTGGCTTCAAATACATTTGTTGCATGGTAATCACTACTTACTATCACGTGTTTTTCTGGAAAACTTCTGTCGTATAAGGAAGCTATCATACAATCTCCCTGTACCAGTCACATAGAACCACCAGAACATATGTGGGCAACCACCGGATCCGGCCCGCCGTAAGATTTGATCCGGCTCGCGAGACATTTTGAAAAACCCAATTAAAAGAAAAATATTACAGTACTTACTTATACTCACTCCAAATAAGGAAGATCCAGTTATATGGAGTTTAAACGCTGCCCGGGAACGTATTTACATACTAAACTTTAGCCCGCAACATGTCAAAAGGTTGCCCATACTTGCATAATCTCAATTCTATACGCAATAAGCTTTTAAATACATTAAGTCTTGTTTATAGCTCTAATAATTTCTGTCCGCTTTTAGATGCTTGCTGAAGAGTCGAACACTACTGAAACATCTATCCCAAGTGGTCAGATAGGTGAAGATTAGCAGTTACTGTACTGAAGTCAAATTTGATGGTGTCCGTAACTGCATTGTCAATATGTACTTACTATAGCTCGAAATCGTTAAAAGAACATTTACTTCAGGTTTAGGGAGTTCAGAATATCGAATTGAAATCGCTCAAATTAACATTCAAATCACCGGCTATTTTTTCTATCCGCATCTAATGCATCCGTTAATCCATTTCGTTTATTAATAAATGTGTTGCTATTGCCTGATGGAGATCTACACAACGAAATAATTATTTTACTATAAATCATTTTAATAGCGCTAAGTTGAATTTCCTTTTTAATTGAGAAAGCTACAATATCTTCTGTCTCAATAACCTTAATGATTGTATATCTGTTTATTTGACTAGAAGGTGGCCACTTTTTTTTATTTCTACGAATGCTCCACATAATTAATTAGCACTTTGCTGCACAAAAAGACTGGTGTCAAAACGGACAGTACACCAATACAGCTCTAATTATTAAGCATTAGTCTATCGTAACGGAGCTATAATACATTTTTTTCTGTAATTCAACAGCCGATATATTCTTGTCGCTTTTGTCCCTTCTTAGTATTTCTTTACAATCAGGTACTAAGTTGTTACTGCAAAAATTAAACAAAGGAAAGAAACTTTAATCCAAAGAAATTATATTTCTTCCCCTATTGTTTTCATTTAATGAAATATTCTTTCAACAGCTGTAAACGTTTTTTAAGGTTAATAAATAATTCACAAACATAACTCTTCCATTAGAAATTTGTATTTCATTGAGCGTTTAAAATATAACTTTGGGTTAAAGAAATATGCATAAAAATACTTCTTTGCCCAAAGAATCATGTAGATAGTTCTAACAGTTGTCGGGTTCCGCCATGTCACTAGGTTTTTGTCCCTGACGTTTCGCGAACAACTGCAATTCGCATTTTCAAAAGTGCCCTTACAACTATGTCAAACGGCCGTAAAAGTCTGAGATACTATTTTATCATGTAACACATGGGCTGAAAAGTCCCGGGCCTAACAAAGAAAACACGATTCTTTTGGTTCAAAATTAGCTTTATTCATCAACGTCATCTCCATCAAGAGCAACGCAATCATTCCAGCGCCGCTCTAACATTTCAATAACACTTTTGTAGAACGATTTATCTTTTGCCTCAAAATAGGCCTCAGTTTCAGCGATAACCTCTTCATTCGTGCGAAATTTCTTACCGGCGAGCATTTGTTTGAGGTCTGCGAACAGCCTGTAGTCGCTGGGAGCCAAATCTGGCGAATACGATGGATGTGAAAGCAATTCGAAGTTCAATTCATGTAGTTTTGCCATTGTTTTGATTGACTTGTGACACGGTGCGTTGTCTTGATGAAACAACATTTTTTTCTTTGCCATATGCGGTCGTTTCTTTGCAATTTCAGCCTTCAAACGCTCCAATAACGCTATATAATATTCACTGTTGATGGTATTTCCTTTCTCAAGATAGTCGATGAATATTACACCACGCACATCCCAAAATACCGACGCAATAACCTTTCCAGCCGATTGTTGTGCTTTCGGACGCTTTGGACGAGGTTCACCAGTTGCTGTTCACTCAGATGACGATCGTTTTGATTCCGGAGTGAAGTGATGGATCCATGTTTCATCCATTGTCACATATCGACGCAAAAATTCCGGTTTGTTACGTTTAAACATGGCCAAACACTGCTCAGAATCATCAACACGTACTTGTTTTTGGTCAAAAGTGAGCAAATGCGGCACCCACTTTGAACAGAGCTTTCTCATAGTCAAATGCTCATGCAATATAAAGCCAATACGTTCTTATTATATCTTTACGATGTCAGCTAACTCACGCAACTTCACTTTTCGATCATTCAAAACGATTTTGTGGATTTTTTTGATGTTTTCTGGTGTTACCGCCTCATTTGGACGTACACTGCGTTCTGTATCATCGGTATCTCTACGACCACGTTTGAAGTCAGCAAACCAACGTTTTATTGTTGTTTCTGATGGAGCGGAGTCCCCATAGCACTTTTCAAGCCATTGCTTCGCTTGAACGGTATTTTTTCCCATCAAGAAGCAGTGTAACATTAAAACACGAAATTGTTTTTGATCCATTGTTTTGAAAATAACAAAAGTAGCGTGACTATTAGCACAATAACTCACAAACTAATGAATAGAATATCATGAAATTTTAACAGCTGTCTTTTGAAGGTTAGTACTAAGTGAGAGAAAGGTGACTGCAATAAAACTAACGTCATCTATGTGTTAGGCCCGGGACTTTTCAGCCCATGTGTTAGATATATTGGTACAGCCATCACACTAATTTGAATATAAACCAATCGATAAAATGCTCATGTTTAATTTGTCTCCAGTATTAAAAAATACGTAGAATTTGCATTGAGAATTCCAACTACAACTTAATGAAAAGACAGTATTTTGACGAAGCATTGTATAATAAAGATTTTATA
This sequence comes from Trypoxylus dichotomus, assembly GCA_023509865.1. Taxonomy (NCBI): domain Eukaryota; kingdom Metazoa; phylum Arthropoda; class Insecta; order Coleoptera; family Scarabaeidae; genus Trypoxylus; species Trypoxylus dichotomus. The sequence continues at coordinate 74,723,573 of CM042074.1, read as the reverse complement.
ATTATTTATAGTTTAAACACAATACAGAGTAGCATTTTAAAACAATTATCAACGGACTTTGACTCTAATTCTTTGCCTGAAATTACCTCGGCATTAAACCAAATGCTCTTATTAACGTACCCCTCATAAATTTCACAGATTGTAAAAACTTTTTATTAGTAAAAGAAAAACACGCTATTAGTTCGTAATTGACGCAAGGCTGACAGTTATGCACAAGTTATGGTTATTCTAATTCGAACACCTGCCATAGTAGTAACTGTATAGCGCACAGATACGATCGAATACTTAATATTTAATTACTGTATCAAAAAGATACTTTAATAAGACAAACCGAAGTGACGATTTACGAAAAAGAATACATTGGTAATTATTGCTATAAAATAACATCTAAAATATTGTAGGGTTAGTTACTACAATTACGCTCAATAGCGCGATTCGAGTCTAGAATATTTTCACACTTTATTGCAATGCTCATTTTATAGCAAAATTCTACTATATTTTATGGAGATTACTGCCTTAATTCTTGTATACATTCAAATAGACGACTTTTTACTGTAGTATAGTACATAAAGATTTGTATATTAACTAATGTTCCTGCATAGTATTCTATGAATGCGTACCACTGAAATCAGACAATAAGGCAACACAACTTCCTTTGATGGAATATCGAAATACTTACGAATCTGAATTTAGAAAATTACCTCACCATATTATTCAAGTACCAACAAAATAACGATTACCTACGAAAGATACATTTTAAACTCGCAGAAGCAAGTGCGCATTTATTGACGGCTACAATATACAGTTGTGGCCATATGTAATCGCCACCCTTTTTTGTTTTTTATTCCGACGAATATATAAGAAATAAAAGAAAATTGATCGATGAAAATGTTTCATTGTGAGTGTATACAGATATATACAGATATTGCTTAATATTTGGTAGCTCCTTCCTGGGCTTTTATCACCGCACGAATTCGTCGGGGCATACTGCTCACTAAGTTGTAGCACTGTTCGGGGGTGATTTTAATCCTCTCTTCGAATGTTTTTGTTTTTAAGCATTGCTTTGTGGTAGATGAGTATTTAGCTACATTTCGCTTTAAAATGTACCATAGATGCTCAATTGGCGATAAGTCCGGGGATTGTGCCGGCCATTCCAGGACCCGCACGTTTTCTTCCTCGAACCAGTGCATTACTTCGCGAGATTTATGGCACGGTGCATTATCTTCTTGGAAGTAATACTCTGGCTCATCATTATCGAATAATTTTAACGCACACGGTTCCAGAACTTCTTCCAACATGTCGATGTACGTCCGACTGTTCATTCGACCTCGCAGACGAACGGTTCTCCGACGCCTGTTGCACTCATGGAACCCCAAACCATTATGCTACCACCCCCAAACTTGACAGTCGGGATGATTCAGTCTGGATGGAAGGCCTCTCCTCGCCTGCGTCGCACGTATTGAGGCCCAGGTTTACCACAAAGCTACCAACAAAAACATGAATACTGTTACATTTTGGAACCCATTAAAAAGAATAAAAACACTGTAGGTACCAGGAATTGAATACAGAATACCGCAAATACAATAATTATGTATTACTTACCTCAATATTTGACTCATCCATCCACATAACATTGGCTCAATTGTCAATGGTCCAGTCGCGGTGACCTTTAGCCCACAGCAATCTCTTTTTCTTTTGTTGCGGAGACAACCGTGTCTGTGTAATACTATCGTATTAAAATCACAGACACAATATCTTCACTCTAACTAGCTCAATCTTACTCTTACAACTTTTAACAAAGACTGAAGAAATATTCAGAAATTACAATTTCACGTCTATTTTCTAATTTACTCAGAATGGCCTATAATAAACCATTAAACCCTCTTTACCAGGTACCTAGTTAAGTCTGTCATCGACCCTGCTTCTTAGAAATACAATAATATTCGTGTAACACGTTCAAAACGAGAGTGGCGAATACAAATGGTCACAGCTGTATTTCGAAAGCAGTCGGACATACCCGTGTCCGAAGTAGGGGATTAATACGCGTATGGTTAGTATGTGAATGATTCCAGATTAGATTGATGATAACGAATCGACGGCGTACTTTGTTACGTTCGATGAGTGCTAATAGATTTCTTAACCGATTTCCGACATTAGAATACACTGACACTGTTATTAAATGTATTGTTTACAATATCAACATTTTACCGTATACCATACAGTATAAGACATGTTTATACCCAACACCGGCTAAATGCGCAACGTGGTGTACCGTATTATAAATGTAGAATTTCGAAAGTTTTCGGAGAAATACGTTCCGAAATGGGGATTGCTAACAAGAAATCAATTTTAGTATAATTTTCATAAGGTGAAAAACACGATTGAGGATCAAAGAAAGGCAGAGTTAAAAAACTCTCTAAAAGTATGGCTGACAGTAGATGAAACAACAGATACAAGAAAGAATTGTATTTTAAACGTGTTAGTGTGTACTTTAAAAAGCGGTGAGGCATCCTTGCCGCTTCATTTTCGTAGTACAATATTACAGAAGACAAAGCCAGAAAGGATAGTAGAAACTATAGAAAACACATTTGGGAAGTTCAATATACCGCCAACCCAACTGGTAATGTTAGTTACAGATGGGACTTCGAACATGGTAAAAGCTGGAAACTTACTAAGACAATCTTATACTCAATTGCTTCATGTAACCTATTTGCTCCATGCATGTAATCTTGTAGCTGAATTTATTATAAACAGTTATCCAAAAGTACATCAATTTATAGTTTCTACCAAAAAAGTTTTTTATTAAATCTCCAAAACTAATTCGTAAGTTTAAAGAGGCTTGTCCGGGCATTGGTTAGCCATCACACCCGGTATTGACGAGATGGTGAACGTGGCTTAAAGGCGTTTTATATTGCGAGAAATTTTTAGACATTAAACCTTGTATTAAGGACATTGTTTTAGTGTTTTTGTAAATGAATTTTAAGTTTCTAAGGAATATGTATTTTGTTTTATCCATTTTTTTACTGCTTTATATATTCTATATGATTTTATCTTCTTTGCAACGGTATGGGTTATTTGCATTTAGAATACTACTTTATTTTCATTTCTATCATTTATTTATTTTGCTCTCTGTAGAATAGATCGAATTTTATTTTAATATGTATGTACATTACGCATTGTATATGTATGCAAGCCGGCCATTCACAATACTCTAGCTGAAAGTGCCTGTTTAAAAGTCATTAAGTGCAACGTCGTCGAACAAATAATGGGAGTTTTCTTAATATTTAATATATACAAGCACAGGCAGTCGTCTCCCGCGTGACGGTTGAGGTATTACAGATCGGTCACTCTCGGTCTCCTTTCGTACCTCGTCGTAACGTATACAGTAACGTCGTCGGACGAATATTGGAAGTTTCTAATAGTTTCAAGTTTTGGCGGGAATCGTCGAGGACGTTGTCGTCTATACATTTATTTATTTAGTCTTCTGTTACGATTCTGGCGGGAGTCATTCTGGTAAGGTTGTCGGAGCGCATGTATAGATTTCTCTATTAAGTACAAATCTTCGACTTCCTATTATCGTACGTCGAAGCTACTGTGTCCGTTGTCGTCTATTATTTATTTAGTCTTCTGTTACGATTCTGGCGGAAATCATTCTGGTAAGGTTGTCGGAGCGCATGTATAGATTTCTCTATTAAGTACAAATTCTCGGCTCTCTATCATCGTTTGTCTAGGCTACTGTGTGCGTTGTCGTCTATACATATTTTTAGTATTCTGTTAAGTTTGTGTCGGGATTCATTTTGGTAAGGTCGTCGGTGCGCATGTATAGACATCTCCTACAAGTACGATCACCCCGCTTCTTGTTGACGGTCGTTGCGGCCGCAGCGCCCGTTGACTTTTGTACGTTTGTTCGGTCCTTTGTCGTATCGGGACTTGGACATTTTTTCATTTAGTTGTTCGTCGTAACGGACGAGTTTCACAGACCATCTTTCTATATGTAATGTCGGCTTCATTGCTCCGTTCTCCTTGTAGGTGCGCATTTCGCACATTTGCTGGTTACTGGCTTTTTCCCTTCTTTTGGGCGCAATAGCAGAGAGTTTTAAATTGCACATAGCGTATTATTTCAAACTAGAACGCCTGGGTAGCTGTCACATTACTTTTGTTTTGAGATCGGCTACTATCGCTACTGTCGCCCTCGACCAGACGTTCAAGCTCTGAGATAGGGTGGGTTCCCCTATAAATGTGTAAATAACGAACGTATTTGGTTCAAGTACAAATACAAACCAATGATACAGGGCCAAGTCCCTTAGGCAAATTTAAAACAAGAAAATTGTATTAGGCTCCCGGAAAGGGACATATAAATAAGCATAGCACCGAGGTACGCTTATAAATTTAAGAAATAAATAGGGTTGGCTCCCATATAAAAAGGTAGTGGTGCATGCAAACAGATAGAGGCATTAGTACATGCCTCTAACAAAGCTTCAGCGGAAGCATATAAGAGTTTAACCTTTTAAACAGAATTAAGACATAGCTTTGCAACGTACATACTGAGACAGTACTTTATATTTCCACCAATGAAAACATACATATACACATGCTAATGTACATTACATGTATAAGAGACCTCAAGTAACTGCAATTATTGCAAATTTATATATCTTACCTACATCGTAACTGTACATAGGCAAGAGTGGAAACCGTGTACACATTTTATTTTTTAAATATATTTTTTGCGCATGCGTATTGAGTTTCACTGTACAACCTTTCATCTGGTAAATAAGCGAACATACTTTACAAGTATTGGTCAAATAATTCAGGAATTTACGAGCAGGCTACAGCGGCGCTGTTCTTCAAACCAGGAGAACGTAACACCTAACAAGAAATCCAAGCAATTTCAGTAAGCCACCGGCTGGTTTCAGATACCGAGCTCCATACTCAAATGGAGCAAATTTCCGAAAATTATTCAACTCTATTAGATACTATTTCCAATTTAGACAACAACAAGCTGTCATTAGATGAAGTGCTAGATATAGTATATTACTTTAAAGCCTCGTTAGGAAATCTAACAGATAGTCTAGGATAAGATTAACGACTAATAATTTGTGTGTTGTTATAAATAAGAATCCCGATTTTCAAACTAGTACGTAAAGATAAGAGTTTAACTGAAAACCAAGAGTGCGAATACTATGCGAATGACCTTTTTAAATTCGGGAACACTACATTATTAGACGCAGAACACTCGTTTTCCAAATACACCAACATATTTTCACCTCCCCGCAGGAGTATAGCCTACTTAGCACTGGAAGGCATGCTAATGACACAATACTACAGCCAATTTTTGCGTCACTCTACATCAACAACACAATCAAACTAAAATAGTAATCGAGCCATACGCTACTGCGAAATCACTCGCTTCTGCAGCCTTAATAAATTTACAAATGTATTACAATTTATATGGGCAAGCAAACTTAGAATCCATTACGAATACTTTGCTTTTCATTATGTTCTTAGTAATACAATTTATTATTCTTTAGAATTAATGCAAATCTGATAGAAAAATAAAATGAAATATGTTATTTTTAACAGATTTTAAACAAAAACGAAGCAAATAATAATAAATAAAATGAATATTTGTAAATAGGGAATAATAAACAAAATATCGCATAGGACGTTGACAGATAATGACAATAGCCACTCTCAACATATAAAGTGCCCAAAAATCCATGCCAGGAAATTTAAACTATCGTCAATCTTCTAAAATCACTCTGTATGCTATGTGTACACACATGCACGATCTGTTATACTTTTGTAACAACCCTGCTTCCTATAGGTTAAAAACGCCTATAACTTCACATTCATTTCAAATACTTAACTTTTAAAAAATGACATATACGTAAATATCTTTTCCGGCATTTCTTGGTGATGTTTTCGATTTTTCATTGAAGAACGCTAGCGTACGGTCAATGGAGTTTTCGTGATTCCGAACGGGAAACGTTGGATGGCGTTTTTCTGTAAGGCGCGCGACTGACTCGAACGCTCTCAACCGCGCGCTGCATTTTCCGAATCATTAAATCTTGCATTAGGTGCATACCCGGAAGTGAAGACACGACTATTTCGAGTAGAATCTGTACGTCGTATCGTAATAAAAGATCGTTAATATACGTTTCAATGTATCATTGAAACGTATATTTCAGATAACAACAGTAAAACAAATACTAAATTGAAAAACAGTTAACATATTAATTAATAAATTAAATCAAAAGGAAAATTTCTTCGTCATTTTTGTATTACTTATATTATGCGCTTTTTATCTCATTGCGTATCTAACGTGAATACATTTTTTGTATTCACATTTAAACTTGTATATACCTTCAAAAAATGTTCGTCTTCTAGTAACTCTAGCACTAACCCGACCTTCTTTTTGACATCATTACAATACATACGATGTAGGCGCCATAAATTCTCGGCCTGATATAGAGAAGAGAAACTTGAAATAATATAAGAAATTTTATTTTTCAATGTAATCTCCCCTAACTTCTATATATTTATTACAACGATTAATTAATAATTCGATTCCCTAGTAAAAATAATCTGAAGTTTTTCCGTCAAAATGTTATAGCAAGTGCTTACAACTCACTGTCGTCCTTAAAACGACGGCCCCTAAGGTCTTTTTTTAAATTAGAAAACAAATAAATATGACAAGGAGCCATATCCGGGCTGTACGGTAGATGTGGCTTGTGAAACGACGGCAGTGTTGACGGGAACGTTGTCGTGCAATAATAGCACACCTTTTGTCAATTTTCCACAACATGTTGCACAAATTAATTTATGCAATAATATGTGTCTTTCACAGTTGTATTACGCTCTTTAAAGACAATCCCAGAATATTGTGGCCATTACCTTTTTCGTTAAATAAACGACTTTCGTTTTTTTTGGGACAAGGTTTATCAGGTCACCGCCATTCTATGGGCTCCCTTTTCGATAGAGGATCATAGAACAGAGCCGTTGTTTCATTTCCTGTGACAATGGACTCCAAAATGGGACTTGTGTCGTCTCCACGCATGTTTAAAAACGTCCAAGCACATTCGATTCGTCATTCACGCTGGACAGTAGAAAGAAGTCGCGGTACCCATCTTGCACTAATTTTATTTATACCCAAATAGTCATGGAGAATTCGGCGAATATTTGTTTCGGATATGTCTGTTATCATTGCTAATACCTTCACTTTCAAACGGCAATCTTCCAGCACTAAATCTTCAATAAATGAAATTTGTTGGGGCATTATCACTTCAATTGGTCGATCCGACCGTTCAGCATCTTCCAGGGATTCTTGCCCCAAACGGTAACATTTTGCCCACTTTTTTACAGTGGAATACGAAGGAGAGGAATCACCGTAAAAGCCATCTATATCTTGTGTTATGTGATTGGGCGTACGCTCTTCTTTTGTTAAAAATTTGATGACCGCGCTGTACTCAATTTTCATTACTCCACTTACCCCAGACATTTTCATGTGTTAGTCACGTTGGTTGGCTGACTGCCAAAAACTATTACTCTTCGAACCGTCATATTTATAACGTAGACCTTGCGTATGTTTATGCATGCCGTGGCAGAGTTTGAACACGCTTGCGCCTGTATAAACCTGTCAGGCAAAGAATTTATGGCGACTACCTCATATATATATAAATTCCTCCAGCATAACGGGTATCATCGCTCTTCGTAAATAAACTACGTATGACTCGCATGTTGCCGACATGATTTGGCAGTTAGGTATAAGACATCGAGAGGTCATTGATGTTTTTAGGGTTGAATCGTACACAGAAGTTCTAACTAAACGTGAAAAAGGTGGCAGATCGATAGGTAGGAACAGTCATTAAATAAAAAACCAAAAATGGAATGAATTTATGATCAATAAAACTCAAAAAAACGGCCTCACATTAGATCTTTAATCTCGTTATAAAATTTATTCTATACTTTCAATCGTCTCTGCCGCCAAGTTAGCACGATTTCATATAGTTGTAAATACTATTTTTGTACGAGATCAAATATTAGCATTTGTCACATAGTCCAAATCTGATGTGGTCACCTATCTCTTCAAAATATAAAGAATTCATACGTGAAAAGACTTAGTTACCCATTGAGGGTAAGTAGAGATACTTACCTCCATAAAATGGCAATGGAACTATTAGCGAACAATTCTATAGAAATAATTAGAGAGAAGTTATCGTTAGCGTTAACAATAACGTTGTAGACTAAATTGGCTTCAAGTTGTGTTTTGTATTTGTACCTAGCTATTAAAATAAAATATTTGTTTCAAGTGAATGCAAGCAATTAAAAATATGTGCTATTTTGAATAGCATTAATTTTGTTAATGGTTTGACTACAAACGCAGCACTTATTATGCATAAGTAACAAAAAAATATTCGCTTCTTTTATCACGCATATTCTGCTACTCAAATAAATACGCATTGTACGTGTAAAATCAATTTGTTACACATTGTATAATTCCATTCTGTATGAATTCGTGTATCATAGAATCATTAGCGCTACTGTTACGCGACCCCCTTACTACCTGCTCTTTCGTGTGTTGCACCTTGTTACATGCAATTACGGAAATGTAGGTAAATATGTATATAAGTGCCTATACAGTCATTAAAATAATGTTGCAGTATAACAGCACAAGGTTACTATGACAACTATGTTGAAACGATAATGCAGTAATAAACAAACCTATCTTGTGATACGCAAAAGTAAAAGCATCCGCTGAAACTTTTTATCGAATAGTTCCTCTTCTGATTATTTTTGCTTCTTGTAATGGGCTATAGGCTTAACAGAAAGATACGTATTTTATATGTATGTATATTGCAAAGCAAGTCAAGTGGAGTAAAAGCAAACGGTTTTGTAAAATTTGTTTCCTAGTGATTAATAATTAGATATTACATCTTGTGTATTGAGAATAAATATTTTGTTATGTTTAGTTAATGTAAATTTATATTAAGTTGTCTAGCTCTAGCCGAATCTAAAATTAAAAAAAATGTTTTTTTCTTCTAATAATAGTTGATTGAGAAACAATACTATATAGTCCGCAATTATGTCTACATTGTTGTAGTAAATATAATCACAAGCTATGTGATTTACATATGATAATTTTATTCTACTACGGGTAATTGCAAACAGCTGAGTTTACATTCAATGAGAAGAAGAACCATTGGGTTTACATGTTATTGTTTAGCTTTAAAATTATTATATTATAAACAAAATAAACATTAAACTCATCGGAAATGTAAATATTGAACATATAAAATTTGACGATTGCAAGGACTGTGTGGATGTACAATTCACAGATAACACGGTTGACAATGGGAGCCCACGTGCTCCCGAAACGCTGCGTTCCGCATAATTAATTAATTTGTGTGAGTGGAGTTTACTGCTATACCTGTGAATATAAAATTTGATTTGTTTAATTCGAACGTTTTGTTTCTTCCTTTGCAGTTCAGGCATTCTATTTCTTCCCTTATTTTTTCCTTCTCTGTTTGTTTGAATATTTCAAACATATATGTCACGATATCTTTGATATTTCAATAATGGTACACCTCCTTCGATATGCTTCAGCTAGCATAATCTCTGAACTGGTGTTTGGAAAAAGAATCGCTATATTAGTATCGACTCAGAAGGATTTCCATTAGCTTCTTACATAAATGAAGTTGTTGGAATGCTCTGTAGGGGCTTTTTACTAAAAGTAAAGTAGATGCAAAGTCTGCAGATGATCCACTGTGATTTCGATATGTTGAAAATGGAGTGTCTCTTTGCACAATATTTTATAAGGATGTTTCGCGCAAGCTAATATCTCCACTGCTAAATTCTGTCGCAGAAAATTTGTTTTATGTACAGAAAATTTCCCAGCATAAAAAAATCTTTATTTTATATATTACCTGGCATCGCTTATAATCACACTTTAGCAAATAGTTCTGTTAATTCATTTTCAAGTAATCGTCTACAACTATTGCCTGGTTTTTTCTTGCCAAAACCAATGAACTTCTTTCTTAACAACTCACATCTATCAAAGATAAGAATCTTCTGGTTGAATAATTACACTTCAGCTCTCAAATTTTCCATGTGCACAAAACATATTTGGCTGCACCTCCTGAGATGTTAAGGTTTAGATTCATTGCGGACTTTATCCCTTTACGTTTGAAGGATTCTGCATTACTGCCTGAAGATGAGGTAAACTGGTATAACTTAAGCTTATTGTTTTTAATATCTCACACTGCTTCAACTCTTAATTAAATATGCAGTTGCAGCAATTTGTTCATTGATTCAACATTTTCCAGCTTTTCGAGAATTCCTCATTTTTGAAGTTAATACCTTTCTCTTACGTTCTTTCAGATATTCCAAATAAAAGTGGTTAACGAAATTAAATTACGTGTGTACTAGCAGAGGGTTTAGTACCCAAACGATGCAAAGAAGAACGAAAGCGTATTCCCCTCCCCGAATCCCGTTTCAATTGGACCCTTAGTGAAGTGATATCTTCAAGAATTTCGCCATTGTGGATACAGTACCGGTCATAAGTGCTTAGCCACCTGCATAATTGGAGATTATTCAAAAGAAGCTATTTTTTATCTCTATCAAACTATTTATATTATTAAACTATAAGTACGAGATTATAATTCCACTGTATACTATGAGATGGCCGCCCCAAAGTCCAGATCTCAATCCAATCGAGCTTTTGCGGGGGGAACTCGGCCGACAGGTTCGAAAATTGGTCAAAATTTGACAACCGTACTTTGGGCGCAACCATAGAATACGCGGAGGCCGCTAGAGCCGCTAGCATTGGCAGAGCTGCTAGGGAGAATCCCAAGATTCCATGTGGCAGTAGTAAAAGCGAAAGATGAACACATTGGCGAATCGCAAATTTAAGTAAATTTATGATTATCTTTGTTAGTAAGCTGATGAGTACTTTGTATTTATAACTGTTGGAGTCCTTTTGTATATGTATAAAAGAAAGGTTTATTTTATAATTAGTTTTGACTTATTTTTGTAATATTTTAAGGGTTAGTAAACATTTATGGTCGGTGCACAAACCCTATCAACTGCAAATAGAATCAGCAATCTCTTTGTCGGTAAAATGTGTAATGTAAGCATCGTAAATGTTATCACCCCTTAAATTAAACATAGACGTGTCAATCATAAGTAGACGTCCAAATATTATTCGGTAACAACAAAATATATTTGGAAATATCTGTATTTGATTCACCTTGTAACGCGGATAATCCGCACGCAGATAATTGATTTTGCACAATGAGTAAACTGAAGAATAACTTATCCTTTGCAGTTATTCCATCGATTTAGAACAACGCATCTTAATAGGCTACTTCTCTTCCTACAGCGAAACGCTCGTATTGTAATTGGCGGCTGCAAATGTACCACGAATCGAAAGGAGAGGACAGAAAAGAAGAGAAAAAGAAGTAGAAAAATAATAGCAATCGCGTCCGGACAGGAAGACTGTGTGGATTCGTAACACTAACGGAAAGTCTTGTTCTTGTACCGTAGCGAGTCGGAACAAAGCGGCAACAGAAGACCGTCTCTCAACAGTTTCCAGCTAAACGGCGAAGGTTGTGCGTGAATGAAGAAGGTGTAAAGCGCGACGTAGTAGTAGTGGCCCTTCCGCGAATCGAGTGCGTATAGAAAGACGATGATCAGTGCTTTCGTAGTACGAAGGATGACGCTGCTTTTGCATCTCGTTTTGAATTTGGTGAGTTTTTGACTTAGCCAAAAGATATATGTACATATTAGAGAAGTTGAGAATTTCTATAAAAGGATGAGAAATTCAGAATATAAACGTAACTGACAAAAATAACTAATAAATATAATATTATATATGGAACACTCACAAAAATTATTTCTAGAGAATAGAATTAGCATCACCCTTAAGTGAATTTAAAAAATGTTATTTCAGTGTAACATGATCCATATTTCTATCCTTTCCTAAGATTTACTACCAGCAAGTTCAATTTTGAATGTATCTATCTTATAAACTTTTTCCTTACATTTTATTATAATACATATATAAACTGTTACCCCTATATTTGTTAAAAGGAGTGCTGGCAAATGGTGGAAATCGTATATATAGTTGTAGTTAATTATTATTTCAGTCCCCTCAGATAAAACAAACTGTATAGGTTTATATTGTATAAACTATCGACCATTTTCGAAATGTGCTTTCATTAGATAATTAGAATTATTTTAATCTTGATCAAATCTTGCTTGACACAAAATGTTATACGAATTTTCAAAGAGCAAAAAGAATACCTCTAAACTTCAGAGTGGAAATACCTCACTTCATGTCTAACATAAAAAATAATGAAACGAACTTAGTCACTGCAATAATTTTGAGTGAACCATAACACCTGATACCCTACATAGAGTAATTTTTCATACTTTTCAGTCATTTCGTAAAAGAAGGAGGACAGTATGAAAATATATATGAAATTAGATTATGGTGTATGGTACAAATCAACCGTAACGTGCGTACGTATCTATTAATTTTGTGCTAACAATCTTGAGTTGTTCTTATTTATTTATATAATACATAATACAGCTAGTGAAAATTAAAAAGAATTTGGAAGTAGTAAAGTTTGTTGCATATAATAGCTACATCTACACAAATTGAGCATGGGAAGCGAAAGGAATTGTCTCGATTTCCAAAATCAAAAGTTACTAGATGTTCAAACTAAGGCTCCACAGACAGGTGCTTTCGGAGATGCGTGTGGCTCGGTTACTATCAATAGTAAAAATAATGAATGTAATTACTTACTATTTTAGTTTGATTGCGTTGTTGATGTAGACTCTACATCAATAAGCACAATCATTATTTTTACTATTGATAATAACCGCACGCATCTTAGAAACCACCCATTTCTTCAGCCTTAGTTCGAACTAGTTGAGTCTATTATCAAAATCCACTTTTATATCAACTATATCCAAATAAATAAGTACAGTCTGACGTTGAAAGTCGGTTGTGGTTGGTTATATGTAAGTGATTGTAATTTTATTACGTTATTCCGTGTTGCGTCGTATTTGCTAAAATTACTTAATTAGTAAATGTTCTTACAAAATTTTTCCAAACCATAAACATCCATAGGTTCAATCATTTCTATGGTTTCTTCGGGAATCGAAAATATATGAATGTCCTTTTGTTAACTAGCTGAAACTTTTTATTTTAACATAGCAAGACAATGGCCTAACCATTTGTCTAGCAATAACATTCTGTACTCACACGCATTTTGCGAAAATACGTCTATAAACTAGTTTATGAATAATTTAGATGTTAATTTTCTGTATTTGGAGAATTAAATAAGGATTGATGAACACGCGGATCAAATTATCCCCTTGCTTCCTTTAACGCAATATGCAGAGGAGATATAAGTTTACCTGCAGTAGAAATTATTGGTAAAATTATGTAGCTATGGGTTATTGATATGGTCTAGAACTTTGTGGAGCTAAGGTGCAAGTTCATCGTAATTCTGGATGGAAACCAATTTCATCCGCATTAAATATATTTTTCCTGCCATGACATTCTATATGCGGTTTTAGTGCATTTACGAAGTCATGTGATGTTCTGTAACTGTTCTGTAGTGGTCCCATATGATCTGCTTATAGATGTGTTGATTTTTTTGAGATATGGTACCCCCTTTTTTGATGCCTTAATATCTGCGTACATCTATTGCGTGAACTATAACCCTCAACTCCATAGCTTAAGCAAATTTATTAAATACTGAGTCTGATATTTGCAATAATTTTTCTCTTTGTTCTAAAATTTTTCCCGATCCATAAAGCTGTCCTTACTGTATTTGCTCTTCGCGTTAGATAATAACCTTTCTTTCCACTTTTCCAGTAATCAACAGCATCTTCTTTGTAGTTTAAAGTGACAGTTACCGTAGTTTCATCTAAACACTACAAATTCTTTCTGGTCTTCGAGTGTAGACAGTTGAACAGCACCAACGTATTACGATGTGTAAAAGTGGTGAATTTCAATGTAATGTAGTGCCCATTTCAAAACATACAGTTACTGTAGTTTCATCTAAACACTACAAATTCTTTCTGGTCTTCGAGTGTAGACAGTTGAACAGCACCAACGTATTACGATGTGTAAAAGTGGTGAATTTCAATGTAATGTAGTGCCCATTTCAAAACATACAGTTACTGTAGTTTCATCTAAACACTACAAATTCTTTCTGGTCTTCGAGTGTAGACAGTTGAACAGCACCAACGTATTACGATGTGTAAAAGTGGTGAATTTCAATGTAATGTAGTGCCCATTTCAAAACATACAGTTACTGTAGTTTCATCTAAACACTACAAATTCTTTCTGGTCTTCGAGTGTAGACAGTTGAACAGCACCAACGTATTACGATGTGTAAAAGTGATGAATTTCAATGTAATGTAGTGCCCATTTCAAAACATACAGTTACTGTAGTTTCATCTAAACACTACAAATTCTTTCTGGTCTTCGAGTGTAGACAGTTGAACAGCACCAACGTATTACAATTTGAAACAGTCTGTTTGCTTTCAAATGAGTTATATGTTATGATTAACAAATGGGCGATATTCACTAGATTTGCTAACTACAATTTTGGCATAAATAAATAATCTAGGACAACTTTCACAGATGTCATAGAGCACGAAAGTTAAACACCGAACATCATTCTAACGAAAGGTAGGGTTTTCATACCTAAATATTAAAAACAATTTGAGGACAATCACTATTCACAAGAAGTTATCCATTCTTCTGAATTGACAACCTCTCCTTGTAAGTTACAGCAGAAAAATCGAAATACTGCATTTAGAAACTGCAATACAGAATTAAGCAACAAGGTGAGATTCTTTGATAACGATTCTACTATTTAAAGAAATATTCTTCAACAAGACTCATAACTACTTGTAATCCCCATAGTTTGAAATTATTATGGAATATGTGAACTGAGTGAATGCTTCTTCCATTAATAGAAATTTAATGTAAATGATATTTGTATGTGAAATAAAAATCGTAGCCAACTACAAGACAAAATAACATCTTCAATATTTTATATAGTAAAGAAATTCAAGCCACTATTATTACAAATGAGAAATTACTTCTAAGTACCTGAATACTAAAAGCTCAAAGAGATATCAGGTGAAAAAGATGTAATTACGTTTACTAAAATTCCTATACCAAAACTCTGACATTGTTTTCGCAAAATATTAAATCAGAAATTGAAAAAGAAACAAACAATTGAAATAACAACATAAAATCTTTTGTGCTTTGCCAAGGGCCACCTTAATTGTCAAGAAGTTCTGTCCTTTTTCGTATAATTTAATACTCCATATATATTAAATTTATAGTAAAAGCCAAAATGTTATAATACACGGAGAATTCTCTTTAAAAAGAAGGTAAAAGTGTAACATGTAACTGATTTTTGGTTCATTTAATAAATAATTTTAAGTTATAAAGTTTACGGACCACGAGTTTCATGTAAGAATTCTTTTCTTGGCAGTAATCACGTTTTATTTTATTTTGTCTAATTGTTAGTTTATAGGGGGTATTTAGAGAAAACTTTGGGTTATTTTCGTAAAGTTACTTGTCGTAATATTTTAATAATTAAAGATTGAAAAACTGAGTAAAAATGAAAACCATAATTGGAATAGAGCAATATCATATTTCAACAGAAATAATGAAATTCGTCGAAAAGTCTCAAGGCTATCATTGTGTGGTCAAGAAACATAATGGCTTAACCGCTAGGCTGGTACATGGTAGAGTAATTTTACTAAACCACAACTTTATGAAGGACATTTATTGTTGGAAAAACATGAACTCTGAATTTTTAAAATCACAAAACACATTAAATCAGATTTCTGAAAGATTTAGAAGTATGTAATTTAAAATGTCAGTACAAGAGCTCAGATATTCTTTACACTACCAAATGAGTGCTACTACATTATTAATAAATTAACTAAATTGCATTTTGATTACTAATGAGAAGTAACTATATATACGTTCCCAGTATAAATATACTCGTTAACAACAATAACTCGAAATTATTTCAATATTTCAGAAGCGTTGAAATAAGGCATGTAACCGAGTTATGAAAGGTATGACCAAACCGGTTATTGATTTTGTCTTTTCATGGTTATCCATGATTGTTGTGAAAATGGACGAAAAATATTTCAAATAATTTCTTTATAAGGGTTTCGTATAATTTTAGTATCTTAACTAGGAGGGTGTGTATCCGATTGATATAAAAATATAGCACGTCGTCTATTTAGTTGTATAGAAAATTATTATGAGCGATAACATTACATTTTGCTGTATTCTAACCACAAAACCAAAAATTAGATTTGGAAGTAACATTTAGTTGAATGTATTGAAGGTATATAAATGAATGATTTACATTTTACTAAAAAAATGAAAAAAAAGAGAATTACAATCACAAATAAATTTGTGGGAAGACACATTCTATAATCGATATTCTTGGGAGTTTGCCTGTACAATTAATAAAGAATAAAGTTCCTGTTTCTATTTTATTCGTTAAATAAACAGTAACATATCTAAAACAATTCTTACTACTACTTGATTTTTTTTCAAGTAGCATTAGCAATTTCAATTATACCCTTAATGTTCGTTGACATATTTATTCTATTATACGTAATTGATGGGTGCACCGGAAATGATCGCATCCTTTAATTGTATTGAATCGGATATGTCAGTTAGATATCTAAAAGCTTTTTGTACAATGCTTCGAATATTACAGTTAGTTCCTGTACGATTATTAGAAAAGAATATTTCAATTTAGTGTGGTACATGAATAATCTAACGGATTTTTAAATCTCATTACATATATTAATCTTACGTGTGTAACAGTGTTTTTGCACACGCCGAAGCGGCACGATAATAAAATTCATTACGATCGTGTGTTAATATAGCAGCTTTAAAAACTATTAAAACAAACGGATCACGAGCGGTTCGATTCGAATAAACATAAGGAATCACGAAAGAATATTATCGCCTAATCTCTCTTGCGAAGTAAATAGAAATGCCATCAAGAGTGCTCCTCGACGCTTAAGAATGTAATATGTAGAAACGTGCCGTTGTTGAACTGTACAAGTGTAAGTTACAATATAACGTATGTACCTGCTTCAATTAAGTAACAGCGCTATATAACGTTTGTCTGTGTATCTACATAGAATCTCCATCAGCCGAACGGATTTTCTTTTCTGCTAGAATAGAGTCTTGTAGCATAAGGAGTTCTATGAAAATGATCTAACGGAAAATCAAAAAATTCCGAGTTTTTTTTGTGGAGATTTTCGGCTAACAAATTATAGACATGCGGTTGCTTCTTACGGGTCAGGTCAATCTTTGCTTATAATTAATTTATTTCAAAGAAAACCAATACAAAACATCTTATAATACCTTTGTTGGAATATGTACATAGTTAAGAAAAAATGTCTTCCTTTTTGTTTGTCGTGGATAATCTCCTTCAGGTATGTCTCTTATAATCTTCTTCTAATAGTTCCTATCCGTTTCGGATGTTGGCTACCATGTATGTTATTTTAACTTTGTTTGCTGCTGCTTGGAATAATTCACTCATATTCATACCGAACCGGGTTCTGAGATTTTTCAAATAAAAAATTCGTGTTCTATCAATACTCCTTTCTCCTATTACGTTTCCGTGTAGAATATTCTGCAATAGATGAAATCTGTTCTCATTTCGCATTATGTGTCCCAAATATTGTAATTTCCGAATTTTCGCGGTATTAACCACATCCTTTTCTTTTCCGATCCTTCCCATAACTTCGATGTTTGTTATATTTTCTGTCCACGGTATTTTTAGTATCTTGCGATATAGTCGCATCTAAAATGCTTGCAATTTCTTTGTTGTGACTTCAGTAAGCATCCATGCTTCTACCCCGAAGAACACATAATAGAGCAGGAGTCTTGTCTTGGTGTTTAAAGTTATATTATGGCTCATGAACAGATTTTTCATTTTATTATAAGTAGACATAGCCTTTTCGATTCTGCTACGTATTTCTTGTGAGTCGTCACATTGTTCATTTTTAGTAGTTCCGAGAGAGGTAAAACTGCTCACTCGTTCTATCCGTTTTTAATTTATTGTGACACGACAGTTGTCAATTTTTCTTTGCTAATGACCATTAATTTTGTCTTTTTGGTGTTTATGTCTAGACCATTGGCTGTGATATGTCATTCTATCCATAAGTTGTAATCCTTCCAAGCTGTCAGCGAAAATAACCGTATTGTCTGCATAGCGGACATTATTCAATCTTTCTCCAATCAGAAGTCCAGATTATGTGTTCTAACGCTTCCCTCAATACGAGGGCGACCTCAAATGTTTCAGGAATCGGCAACTGATGGCCCACGAAGGTTGAAGTGGATTCATTGATCGGCAAGGGCAACCTTTTTATGTCAACTGTCAAAATTTCAGACGTCTACTGTCAATAGTTACTGTTTAAGAGTGTGTTTTGTGTAGTAAGTCAGGCGGTTTCGCAAAAATGGATAAAATCGAATTTCGTACAGTGATAAAACACTTCTGGATGGCTGGAAAAACGACCACGGAAATTCTAAATATTTTGCTAGAGATTCATAGCGGATGTACTTCCATCATTTTTGAGCATCAGCTTCTGATGGGAGGAAAGACATCGAATCATCCTACTTTTCCAACGGCTTGAAGAGAGTGGAGTACCATTGATAAAGTGTATTGATTTTCGAGGAGACTACATCGCAAAAAAACAAATAAAAGCCACACCAATACTTGTCGATTCCGGAAAGATTTCAGGTCGCCCTCGTACGTACTCTGAGTATATATTAAACAGTGATGGAGAGAGGATGCATCTCTGCCTTGCACCTCGTAGTATATGTGTCTCTTATGTTGTGTCATTTCCGAATCTGACGAGCAAATTGATTCCAATATAGGTCAGCTATTATCCTAATGTATTTCCCATCTAGGCTCACGTTTTTCAGAATTTCTACGATTTTTTCGTGTTTTACTCTACCAAATGTCTTCTGATAGTCAACAAAACACGCATACATCCCACAGATCATGTCCCTGCACCGCTGAAGTAGTACCTATTTGTTGCCTCTCTTTTAATACTCCAGCAATATTCTGCAAGCACGTTGAAAGGATTTTTCCTCAGCATCACGCTCCCATGATAGATAGTTCTTGATAGAATTTTTCTTCATACTCGTCTGAAGCTTCTTTTAGATTCTATGAAGAAGTCAATGCAATTATGTAACATATTGTAATGATATTCTAATGTAGCCTACATTCAATATAAACATATTCCAATTTCTTTCAATCAATTTATTTCTGTTAACACTTATCCCTAATTTTGCTGAAATGTTCAATACTGTTCGTTCTTAATTAATTTATTGATGGAGAGCAACTCCCTCTTCGTAGTTTCTTCCTAAGATTTCGAATAGTTCTCCTTATTTACTATAGATTATGGTTTTCCAGAGTAACTTCAGTATTATGGTGCACGTATCAATAGATCCTTAATTAACACGAGAGGGAGCGTATCTGATACAAGGATTATATCACAAAGAATATTCATGACTAAGGTTGGCCAAATTTTAAGCAAGCCAGATCCGCAATCGTTCGCAGGTACGGCCGATACGAAAATTTACTAAGTTCGTTGAACCAATCCGTTTTCCTGCTGTGTATGCACGTATGGTACATGGTATTAGGCGCTATAATATATAAGAATAGTAATATGTAATTGTAAAATAGGGCTAACCCGATATTTCGGCTCGACAAAATCTAATTAAACTGGAGAATGCAGAAACCTTTTTAAAGATAAAGATGCCAATTGTTTTTCTCTTTGTTAGAAACTTAACTATGGAAGTTGTCTATTGATTTTAACGGAATATTAATGCGTATCCTCTGTGTTTTAGCACGTATATCGAAAAGATATAGACATACTTTCTTTATAGTTATTGGTGAGTTTAGCGAACCGAATTAGAGATCGCCAAGAAAAGTTTTTAACATAAAGTATGTTTCAACATTTATATCGGTGAAATTGGTTCGCAGGTGGGAATAAATGTTCTTGTACCTTGAGAAAGATCGTTCAACATCAACCGATGTAACTTAGGTATGGTTAAAATAATCTTTGAAGTTAGTTAACGGATCTCCTATGCACCACCACAAATTTATCTTAATGTTATAAAATCGGAATCTTTATACAAAAACACTTTCGAATGTCGTCGGTTATAGCGAGGGGTAATGTGCTCACTTCGTCCACTATCTGCACTGATTTCACTAACGACAACCCTCTGCTTTGCAATTTCTCAATTGCATACACATATCCTATATAATTGTCGTAAATAGTTTTTAAATCTATTTTAACGAAGACTTCATTGGCATTGAATTTTAGAATCAGATATTTTATTTGATGAAAATCCTTACAGTAATCAAAAATCGCTTTCAACCATGTTCGAACCATGAATCGGCTGTGGTGGTTTAGAAATACCAAGACATTGTCTGTGAAATGCTCGAATATGTTCCGGAGATTTCAGAAACACTTTTTTGTATTTGCTATTAATACATTTACCCGTGAATAACATAATGGAATAGTTTCCGTCACCAGATGTAAAGCACGCACTTAACACGTAATATGTAAAAGTCTAATACACTGTTCTTGAAGAGAACGGCCAACTAAAGCAGAAGAATATAAACGTCAAAGAAATAAACTCAACAGGACTACCATCTGAAAGAAATATCAATTTGTAAATGCGCCGTCGCTAATATAAAAACCCCTTACTGCACAGGCAACACGAACTATTCAACTGTTAGGCAATTTTATTTGCAAAATTCTCTGAATATAAAATTACAATTTGAACCCTTTTACTTCACCTAACTACTGTTTTTTTTTGACGTGATAATAAAAATCTCCCCATAAATTTACAAAGACAAAGTTGTATATATTCAAATATTGAATGAGCTTGCTGCTTTCTGATATATCATTACTATTTAGACAACTATGTCGACAGGAATGTATGACCATAAAGAAATAAAACAGTGACCAGTTCAAGAATCTATAAGTAAGAGGCTTCGTGCTTCAGTGTGTTGTAAATAAATGCTCGTGAACCACATTTTTGCAAACATTAGTAAATATTATAGCCTTTTCTAAATACGGCAAGCCTGCACATTTCAATATCTCTTAATGTCAACCAAATTTCACCTAAATCGAAGTTCCGATTGAGGACGTTGTTTTATAAACATACATTAATATAATATCAGAGCTTGTTCTCACTCGATTAATATCATTACATAAATCCCGTAATTGGTGATTGTGGGAAAACTATCAAATTATATACCTACGTGCAGTACTCTAAATTACAACAACATTCCGTCGAAATGAGATCATCCATGCAGGCGACCTCTTGCATAAAAGGCGAACATCGTATAGAAAAGTTTTGATTATCATACATTAAGATTTTATTACTCTCATAAATACTCACTAAAAGTTGACCTGAGCCTACTTTGAGAAAAAAAAGGTTAATCGTCAAGAAATAGGATTCCGAAAACTCGTACAATAATACTGAATGCAGAATTTAACTTGTGAATGCAGCACCCACGCCTAACTTTCTTAATTCACCTTCTTCCTACTTTCAAAAGCTTCCAGCTCGTCGGAATGAAAAACGAAGTGACAAATGAAACTATCAAATAAATTTAAATAACACGTAAGTATGCCGCTGTATGTATGTATGTAGTTCGAAAAATTTAAGCGGCATTCACTATGGCTTACATCAACGGACGCTGCTGGCTGCACGCCAGATAAATGTTCTCACTACGTGCTACTATTACGCAAAATTTATTGTACTTCACCTTAAAGGTAAACTGCCGTACACAAACATTCTCCAATTAGCTTCCGAATATTTGTATTGTAACGTAGTGTATGATTTGAAATGAAGATTGTAAAGTGCTATAATTGGCAACTTCTTAGTAGACAAATCAATTAATTTCATAGATTTGTGCTTCATTTTGGTATTAAAGTATTTTCTGCAACAGTTTTTAATTTTTTCTGCGGATAATGACAACGATCCTTGCACGTAACAATTACTAAAAATTTTCAAGATAAGTAATTTGCCTCTAATCCTTTTGTATTTAAATCCGTTTAATGTTTGGTAATCTCAACACTGTTGATTGTGAACAGTCAATACCGCCGTTCATCAAAGTAACTCGGAAACTATTAACCGCAGGTACTTCATTTTTTTCATAAGCGAACTATACAATTCTGAGCAGAGTACACTGTGTTCAACAATGAAGGGTATTTGAATCACCCGAACTTTTTTGTGTCGGAAACTTGGCGCTTCTATAAGGTAAGGTGGGGGAATAGGATGGATAAAATTAATATCTTAGTATATATTTTTTTTATGTAAATAAGAAAAAATAGCTTAGAGTATTGGCAGGTAATAACATTTTCAAAGTTAATACAAAATTTAAGTGTAAAACTGGAAGGTGTTTTTTGAAACAAAATATATTTAATAGGCAATTCCTCTGTCTGGGGTCTTTTGGGAGGTATTATTTTAAATTGCAACACCGGCAACTTACTTTTATGGAGACAAATGAGTGATATAAAATACAACAAAAAAATCTTTAAGCTAACAAAATTTTATTTCCTATTAAGGAACAGCTGAAAATAAACATTTATTCTTAAAAGTTTTCTCCTCCTGTGATTTTAAAAATATAGACATGTTAACATTTTCCTTGCAAAATAAAATAACCCTAACTGATCACTCTTATTCGTTACATAACTAGAAAGGTAAAATGAAAACCGAATTGAACCAACTGTTTTTCTAGTTTTTTAAATCTTCCATATTATTAAGACTAGTTTTTCCATAGAACCCACAATTTTTGCACTTTTTGATAGTCCTCATCAGTTAAACTCAGGTATCTCTTACTAACACTGACAAGGATATTGACCGTTGTAAAAATATCATCGATATTGGGATGTCAAATATGTCATCTTTACTAGGCTTCACAAAAGTGGGCCCCATGTATTTTAGTATTAAAGTTTTGTTCTTCTCCGGATAAGGTGTCAGGAATTTGTGATTATCTTTTCTTTGCGGTACTCTAGAACAATGTTTAAAATTTCTCGGCGTGTAAGTAGATTTTGAACTGAAGTTAGCAATACTACGTTGTCTGGCAAATCTTTTGATATGTTACTGGGAAGAAAAATACTTCTACCACCTCCAACACGAGTTATAATCTTTCGTTTTATTGGTTTTCTTAACATACTTTCGTGGCATGTTGATCTCCAGACCTCCGTGAAGGGCCGAATTGCGATCGGAAGTCTTCCTGCAAGTTTTGTGCTCTTCGGAATACCTAGTCCTCATACTAGAAACAAGAAGATTCTCTAAAATATTTGCATATTATTCAATCAGTTCTCGTGGTACCTGCGTCAGTTCTCCTGGTATATCTTTAAAAATAGATCCCCAAACACCAATGGATATTTTTCTACTTCTACTATTAGAATAATATTTAATATTATTGTAAAAATATTGTGTTAAAGTGTTGCCTGCTCTAAATAGAAACAATTATAAAACATATTCTACTGTATTGTTTCTTAGGATATTTACTGACAGATCAACTTCCTCAGATATCATTCTTCTTGGCACTTCTGCAGCATCCACTCCGAATATAGGATTTGAATTTTGGAGTGCTTACATTGTTAACATTTAGAGAGTTAATTTTCGATTACAGTGTTATACCTAAGGCTACTTTCATAGAATGTTTAACGACATAAAATAAATTATAAGTAAGACTTACCAGATATGATTTTGTTTTCTTTAGCATGAGTGAATTCTTTTACCAACAATAAATGCGTTCGCATACTTGCAGTGCAGGTACATTAAAATGTTGCTATGTCAGAATAATATTCTGATGTACATGTTATTACTTGTGCATTTCTAAATCCGATGATTGTACATAGTCTACTACTTAAGTGATTCCAGTAATGGCAATGATTTTGCAATTTTTCTGCTTTCAGCCTGAATTGGAGAATCTAAAGGGAATATTAAGTATTTGATATTATCATTTCCCATTTCCCAGTCCGTGGTCACTGATACCTGTTAGATGACCAGGATTTGGCAGTTACTAAAGAAAAGATAAGACATCCAGCACTAGTGGAGATGTTGCAAATGTTTGTCCATTTAATTTAGTGAAAATAGATCGGCAAAAACGTTTGAGGTGAAAGAAATTACCAGAAAACTATTTCGTCTACCTCCAATGGAAAATGTTCATATGGTAGAGATTTTGAAAACATCACCTCCCATGAAGTTAAGTAACCATGGTGAACGTCCATTATATCATACAAATAAGGAAGCCCTCCTTATGTCCTCTTCTTTGACTAGGCCACAAATGCAATATCATCAGGGAATTTCAAAAGTTTCATGGCTTATTTACGAATACCTGAACATATTTCATTTTACGAGCAATCTTTTTCTATTAAAATGTGTAAACAGTTGACGACGCACTAGAAATACATGAGAATGATAATAGCAAAGGATATGAATAGTTATAGCTATTTTATGTTAAAGATGTTATGTGTATCATTTTCTACTTTATTGACATTATATCCTGATATCCCCATTTACTTATCATGTATCAGAATTGAATTAATTTTGCGCATATAGTCTTTGCAAGATGGTTTTCTTTAATTGCCTAATAAACTATTCTTTTTATATGCGCAGTTTTTAAAATGAATGTCCCAATTATAAAATCATAAAGACGTTATCGCTACCTCATACCAAGCGGGACATTAGGCGCACAAAGAAGGTGAATGCAAATCGCGATCGATAGAGAAACAACCGAAGCCCACATGCATTTGCACACTCGCGTTGCCTTCGTCGCAGCGCAGCAGGTACAGGATGCGAGAAAACTAGCGCAATAGGCCAATTGCATACTTCTATTTTAAAAATATATCTTACTTATTAGATGGTTGGCTGGCGTGCGACCGCCGCATGCTTTTGGTCTTGTCATTCGGCCGCTTGGCAGGAAATAGAGCGGTTACGGATAAAGCGAAGACGCAATTGACTACTTTGGGCGGATTCCGCGAGGGCGATACTTCATGCGTGCTTGAATATGTATGTAATCCATAATCGGCTTATGCGGTTATGCTGCTGTTCGTAAGTTTAAGCCTAGACGTATACTTAGAGGCAGGCTGTTTAACACAAGACAGGTAAACGTAATACAGTTTACAAGGTTCGTGTGTAAGAAGGCAGCTCGTTACTTCAGTTGATGTCAGATCAGTACACTACTATTTACTATTTTCAAATAAGGAAGATGTCATCTGGATCTAAATCATATTCGGATTTTCAAATACCTAATTTACCTTTTTTATCATTCTAAACGTAAACGTTGTATCACTTGTTGTACACTTTCATATAAGTAATATGAAAAGAAAACGTGGTTCACATGGGGAATTTGTATTAACATGAATAATCTGACTCACAGTTTAAAATACTTTAGCCCCAGTTGATAAACCGCAAAAAGGGCATTGTACGAAAGCTGTTCGATGTTGAAGGTTACAGCAAGGCACATTTTACAGTATTTTTGTATTGGAATTAAATAAAATAATGTATAATATAAAAGCAATTTAAATTACTAGCGTTATTAAATAATAAAACTCAGTTTTAATTGATTAGTTGATCAGCTACGGACTTGTGAATTGTAACAGATATATCGTGCTTAAGGTATTATCAGCTTAATTACATTAAAAGTACTCAATATTTCATGATACACGGTGGTGGTCAAAAATTTCCGAAATGTTGCGATAAACAAAATTGCAAAAAACGCCAGGATGTCATTCACATCCGTTACTTCTAAAGTCTTCTTTAAGAGAACGTCCTACAGATCGCGCTGTCGCGCCAACATCACTCATGAACTACAACAGTTGATTAGTTGAAAACAGGAATTTTTGTAGTGTATCCAACATTACTATCGTAAGTGCTTCGTCGGTACACTTGTCTAATCTTTTGTTGGCTAATAAGATCGGAAATGCCAGTACAAGAGGTTGTAATACACGTACTATGACGTGTATAATAGAATTTTTTGGATTTATCATTTCGTCAGTACATTACCTTTTTTTCAGGTTTAATTATCTTTTCTATTCCTTCTCATGCAGATGATAGATAGTTGTGTGCTGTCCGAGATGGTAGGTTCCATTTGTAATTGTAATTAGTCCAGAAGTGTCGAAACGATTCTGTTTCCAGCAGGTGAAGTTACAAACCACAAGCAGGAGGCATGAACAGTAAGTCGAACATAAATTGGTCCCCCGATGGCACGCCAATTTTTATAGTCGGTTTTGTACCTGCACGTCAACAGCTTATCGAAACCTTTACATATAATTTTATTACTATTATAAAATAAATCACGATCAACTACCTCTCGTCAAGAGCAATAAATATTCCCTTCATCCAACCTACTTTTTGAATTGCAGATAACGGTATGTACTTGTTACGAACCTGGCGAGCTGACAAATATGACCGGTCTACTCTTACAAAGAAAAAGCCCCATAAAAAAATCCATTGGTGTCCAGCCGAGGCTACGTGCCAGCCAGTTCATATCACCGCATCTGGATATCAATTTTCCAGGGAAAATTTCACGAACAATACGTTAGACGTGTGAGTTGTCGTTTCATATTGTTGGAACCGCACGTTCAGATTAAAATCTTACAAGGCTGGCGTAAAAAAGTAACTTTTGACGAGTGAAGTAGCCTCCCATGCTTCTGTTTTGAATTTGTTGAACTCCAATAACACCAGTTCTGCTTGTATACACAGCCATTAAAGGTAAAATGCGCCTAATCTGAGAAGTTTTTGTAAACTCACGCAAACAACATGGACGCTACGCTTCCGTAAAACGCTCCATAGATACTAAATTCCTAAGGATGGGTCTAGCGACCCCCCACTCTCCCCTCAACGGTTATGTTCGCGCAGTGATCAAAACAAGTTGAAAGAGACTTTTGGGACACCCAGTACATAAATTCTTCTTGTATACTACATGGTCCAATAGAATTTCTTATAAAATGCTTAATTTATATGACAATTGCTACTTCTTGCAATAATCTTTTTTCTTGACACTTTTATCCACATTTGAGAACTAGTCATTGCTTCAAGAAAGCCATGCTTTATTTAATTATAAATCGACACAGAATTGCTTTGTAATTAACATCGCAATATTCTCTCGGCAATATAGTACCGAGTAATCTTAAAATGAATTACACGTTATTACTACGTTATGTATGCTGCTTGCCACCGAATTAGCACCATGTCCTCTAGCACGAGCTTCACATTTAACGAGCGCGTCTAATCGATTCTTAACGGAGTGAAAGAGGTCGAAGAGGAGACTGATAATAAAAATAAAAGTAGAAAGTAGTGGTCGTATGCCATCGAGCTGCTTTATCTTGAAAATATAAACGGTAAGTGCCTATACACAATCACTATAATGCAGGTACTACGACTATTACGGATTAGAATGGAAGTAAAAGCAGATCGCGGTAGTAAACTCGCGTATAGTAATGCCGTAACGACACCGTGATCTAATTCAGTCGATTTATTCATTTTCGTGATAAGACGGTGCCGGCTGTCATCGTCGACGACATAACAAATTACCGACCCATTTCCTGATTTCCGTAATCTTGCGCGATAATTATATAAAACGCGAACCCACTTTGCACACATCAATTACGCGACGTTGTTATTAACAGAACTACATCTAAATGCTGTTTTAATTTGTACCTGCTAAGGAAAATTGCTTTTGGCGCCCTTCAGATTGCAAATTTGCGTCATATTTATGATATAAATTAATTATAATCTTTACGAAGAAGCGTCAGAAAGACTAAAGTAATACACAAAGCAATTTCCGCAATTATGGACCCATCAAATTTATCATTTATCCTATTAACAAATATCTTATATACGCTACCATAACAGCCCGTTATTGAATAATATAAATTTATTTACCTATTGATATTCATTGTGTAAAAAGAAATGCGACCTAAGGCGTTTTTAACGGTACAAAAGTTGTTTCGACCAATGATCTTCTGCTCTGCAATAATATTTATAAATATGAAAATACAATAACCAAAATAAATTTCGCAGTAAAATGCAAAACTTTCATATTTCTTTTTTTGCTATTAATGCTATTAATTTTTGTTAGTGGTCTGCGTGGAGTATTCCCTTCTAATACTTGTCGGACCAACACATGCCTTGAAATATAGCTTGTTCATTCTTCAACTTCTTTTTTCTTCTTCTTTATATTCCAAGAGGATGTCTGTGAAGAATTCAGTGCATCCATTCCGCCTTTGGTATAAGACGATTTTGTCATATTTTCATTAGTCCATTGTTCTTTACTGCAGTGTAGTTCCCAGCAGCTTCATAAAAACATCAAAACATTGTCTTGTTGCATGACCCAGTACTGTTTTGCAAAACAATATACTTTCTTTGATTGACGAGTCACTCTCACATTCATACCTCACAAAACATAAGAACCGAAACATGTTTACTACATCTGTTGATTAATCAAATTGAATACTAAAAAAATTCACTTAAACACACTGACTTATTTGATCGCGAACATCGGCAGCCACTTCATCGATTCGCGTTGATATTGTAACGTTAGTACCGAGAAGTTCTTCATATACTTCATAGCTTTTAGTTATTAATATCTGACACATCCGTTGACTCATCCAAGATATATATATATATATTCTTGCCACGATGTTTGCTGACAAACTGACAGTTTTAAACAAATTTACCTTTTCGGAGAACATTTCTTCGGCTACTGCAATTACGCATTCTTTGATCTTTTCTCCAATCTTGCGCGATGTCAAGACTCAGACGAAAACTGGCACGAGTTGCAGTCTCTTGTTCAGTATTACAGACTTGCATAAACAAAGATTGCTACGATTTCAATCCTGGCTTCACAGCTTCAAATTTTTCTGTCCACAAACTTCTTGTACATTTTGAGTAATTTGGAAAATGTTTCGTTTCATAATGACGTGAAAACGGTTATGGCTTTGGTGCAAAATCAAACATAGCGCCTTATTACTGGACTCAATCATGAAATATTGAAACTTCCCTTGATCTTTAAATGTTCTGTATTTACTGTCTATTTTTGGCTTCTTTTCCAGACTAGTAAATCACACACAAAAAGAACAAGTCAAATCAAAATACTATTACGTATGGGCGTTGGTCGATAAGTTCGAAGATGTCTTTTAAAACGGTGTTACACACTACTTTATTTCACGATAAACAGTTTCACTTTCTTCACCTTCTCTAGGCAGAATAACCGGCGGTCGCGCCAGTAGCCTATTTTTACTCCAATTATTCCCACCTCGAAGTATTTAGAATATACCAAAACATTCTCAAACCAACGAGATTATTCACGAATGTTTAATTCTTTCTGCGATTTCGAAAGCACTACTAGCGCCATCTATTACCGGTAGAGGGTACTACCACTACTTATTTCCGGTTTTGGACGCCAGATGTCGTCAAGTTTCATGGTCGTAACAACACACAACAGTAATTGTAATAGCGAATTTCGTAAGCCCAGAAAGCGCACTTGGCGTTTTAAAAATTATAGAATCTATAATTTTGATTCAAATTTAATTTTCCTGCCATTATCTATAGTATAGATTACGGCAGGAAAATTAAAACGGCTCTGAGGCTGGAAAGTATGGAGACCCCTACTCTAGAGTTTCAATATACACTAGGGTGACAGAATAAAATAGACACCAGGTAAAGCGGTATAAATATGTAAACAGCTAAATTCTAAGAACGAATTAAGAACTTTCTCTGGTTATTAGGGTAGGGGTAGATGTATCGGAAGGAATTCGTCATAGTTTAGTATCGTTACAACTATGTCTCGCTTACAAGGTTCGAGTGATATTAGCGACTTCACCCGGGGTCGCATCCTTGGCCAGAGTAAACGCGGCGCTTCGCAACGTCAAATAAGTAATTTTTTTAATATTCCGTTGTCCACAGTTAACCGTGTGATTACACAATTTAAACGCAAGGAAAAAACAACAGCGGAGCCGAGACCAGGTCGTGTCGGACCTTCTGAATGAAGTAAAAGGGTGCTTGTGCGCGAAGTGTTAAGAGAACCGCGAAAAAGTACAGCTGAGCTTGCGGCAACTTCACAGAAAAGTCAGCGCACCGTTCTGCGATACCTCCACAGTGTATGTATAAAAGGGTGGCAAAGAAAAAACTTCTCCTTCCGGCATTTCAAAAATGGCGCCGAATGGCTTGGGCAATGGAAATGCGAACGAAGCCCGAAGAGTTTTGGCGGTCTGTCATTTTTTCAGACGAAAGCAGATACTGCCAATTCAGTGATAGTGGTCGTACGTGAGTATGGAGACGTTCGTCACAGCAACTGGACGACAAATTTTTGCATCAGACGGTGAAATACGGCGGTATGAACATCATGGTGTGGGGCGAGATATGGTATAGTGGAAGATCGCAATTAGTAATTTGCGACGGAAATATAAATGCGGCAAAATATATCCAAATATTAACAGAAGGACTACTACCGATATTCGACAACGCCATTTTATCTAAAGAAGACGCCACTTTTATGGAGGATGGAGCACCCTGCCACAAAGCAAGAACAACAACCACATGGAAAGAGGATCAGGGGATTCGGATTTTACCATGGCCAGGCCAATCACCAGACATGAATCCGATAGAGAATGTTTGGCACATAATCCAGACAAATATGGCGAAACGACCCCGAAAACCCAGCAATAAGGAAGAACTCGTGGCAGCTGTTACAGAAGAGTGGTTAAATATTCCAGAAGACACCATTAATCATTTAATAGATTCTATGCCACGACGACTAGCAGCACTTCACGCAAGTAAAGGTGGATCGACAAAATATTAGTCTAATTAAAAAATTTTAAAATATTTTGTATATATAACGAGAATAGAATCTTTTTTTAATTAGTAGGAGTCTATTTTATTCTGTCACCCTAGTGTAGTTTTAGCATGTATGTGGTTGTTATATAACATTTTAGATAAGTTCTAGATAAGTTATGGAGTTTTCATAAGAAGTGCAATATATACATTTTAATGAAGGTTCTATTACCATTTATTGCCTTCATGAAGGGATAACACAACCCCGAAACACGTTACAAATTAAATAAAATTTTGTGAAGTAATCAAAATTGATTATCTCATATGAGTGAAAATTCCTGGTAAAAGAGAAAATATAGTAAACTAAAGAATTACTACAGTCAATGAAAAAATAACAATAAAATTAATAATATAAGTAACAATATTTTATTATGTAAGAAGGCTTTTATTTTGAAGATCCGTTTCAATATTAATATTATACAGCAACGTTTCCACTTTTAATACAACTCAAAACAAACCATGTTATCTAATCAATGCGAAAACAAACATTATAATCACAAACGTTTCCTCTTGTAATCACTATCAATTGTATCAGTTTTTCATTTTAGACCATGAACTATATGCTTTTTTAAGGATAAGGGTTTTAGTTTTAACAATTGACATCGTAATATTTCTTTAACAGGATTATTTATAAAATACCTTGATGTAATACATCTCAGTAATCGTCACTAATCATCGTTATAATAATATCCAATAATTGTAACGATGTAGAGCGGTTTTTTCTGCGTGCTTGGCACACTTTATTATTATGCACAGTTAATGCAACGCAAATAAAACAGTTACATATCAGAAGAAAATAAATAGCATGTTGCCATCTCGGGGTAAGTGGGACGAAAAATATCCGCGCATCTTAACGCTGACAAGATCGCACGACTAGGCGAACCCTACCTTGCAGCCATCCTTTTTTTCTTATTCTACTGACTGAAGAAGTTCACTCAAACGTAAAAATGCCTTCCAGTGTACGAAGCAGATGATGCGTAACATAAAATGTCGCGATAGCCGTTGAAGTGCAGTGACAGCGACTTGTTTCGCGTGAGAAGCGATTTTATGGATTAACAATCGCCGATCGTGCAATTTTGGATGAGTTTTTTTAATCAAGTTGGCAAACATTTTTACTCTCCATTGATTACTTTGTTCGTATTCTAGGAAAGGCGGGCGTGCTTTACACAAAAGAAGCTGTTTGGAATTGCTGAGAATTTATCAATAAATAGAAAGGAGATCTATGCTGTGGTATTTAATTGATTCTCTGTTAATGCATTAAAGTAAAAAAAATGAAGTAAACAGCAATTGTCAACATTCTACTCAACAAGATATACGTACATATAATCGCAGTAATAACAAGTTACTATTACACTTTTCAATCTATACTGTCAAATAAATTTAAGAATGCAATCTTTGAAATGCGATTTCTCAGTTCAAATTCTAAACAGTGATATATTGTTTTGTTCAGGCATTAAGACTCAAAGCGAATTTACTTCTCTTACCACACCTACCTATGATTCTACTCTAAACCGTTTTAAATCGGTCAGTTCATGCAGGTTAGATATTATAGTATCACATTAATGGTAACAGTATCACCAGTAAGAACCTTTGATGTTTTTTGGGAGCATTTTCAAAAACCTTGAACAATGAGAATTCTTGAATTGAAAAAATTACGACAGAATGTGTGCTTCTAATGGTAATTGAAAGTACTTCTTAGTTATTATTGTATATAAAAGGTGTTTCAATAAGAGCGCAAGATTTTAAGGTGCAATAAAACATGGTTTTCTGTAATAAAGTATTGAAATATTCATTGATTTATAATGTATACATTTGGGCATTATGCATGAAATAAAATATCTTGTAAATGACCACCATGGCTTTACTGGCGCATGCGTACTCTTTTGACAAAGTTTGCAACACTATTGTATACATGTCGTGGTATTTCATTGATAGAGGGCCTAATTTCGGCCTTCAATGCTTCGGTGGTCACGGGCTTGTTGGCATAAACTTGTGACTTCAGATAATCCCACAGCCAAAAGTCCAAGGGCGTTAAACCGCAAGAACGTGGTGACCAATTTTGGTCACACCAAACCGGGAAATGATACGGCCAGGAACAAACTCGTGCAAGCCAATGCTTCATAGGCGATATGACATGTGGCAGCGTCCTGCTGAAACAACATGTCCTCAAGAGCAATATTTTCCAATTGAGGCTCAAAAAACTGCGTTATCACTGCACGATAACGTTACTACTCACCGTTACTGCATTACCTTCCTCATCTTCAGAGAAATACGGTCCAATTATTCGTCCAGACCACAATGCACATCAGATAGTGACACGTTTTGGATGCATTGTCTTCTGCTGGATGATTCGTGGATTTTCTGAACCCCAAATGCGGTAGTTTTGCCGATTAATGAAGCTATCGAGGTGAAACCGGCCGTTATCACTGAATATGATTTTGTCCGTCAGATCGGCCACACTCTCGCGAACTGTCGTGATGTCTCTATTCTTATGTATGTACATAGCTCATAATGTGCTCGTATATTCTTTTTTTAAAATTCTTACCTGTTTGGCCGATATACGTTTTTGGGCAATTAAAATAAGTTAATTTATAAATTTCCGATTCTTTTCCTTTGTTTATTTTTGATTTGTTGTTTTTAATGAATTATTGGATTTGTAGGTTATCGCTAAATTAGATTTATTTAATAGTTTTCCTGTTTTTTTCACTAATTGGTCCTGTATAACTTAATACTTTGTAACTATAGGTTTTTTCCTTTACATTTGGATGCACTTTTTCAATTGCTTTTTATAGTTCCTTTTCTTTAATATTAGATCTATTAATTTGGTATTATATCCATTATTTACTTTACATAATTTTTCCTATTTGTTTCATGATATTGAATTTCTTAAGAAAGCTTTCTTTATTTGATCTTAAGTTTGAGTATAAATAACGTTTTGTTCAGTAGGAGTAGAATATCTGATGAAGCTACAGTGATAACGAAACATGTCATATTAATACTTAAATATATTGCAAATATTTGTAAAATTGAGCTTAACCTCTTCGCCCATGTTCCTTATTGAACTATTCGGTTGGGAATAGTTCGATCACCTTCTGACTACCACTTATATTCTTGTACTTGAAGCGTCATTTTGAAGGAAAGCGCTTTAAAAAAACAGTGTTCTGCAGTGCCTGTTTTCACGAGTGACATCTTTCTATGAAGAGGATATAGAAAAAATACTTTTCTGCTATGACAAATCTCTGAGCAATGATGGCAGCTATATAAAAAAATAATATAAGGCATGCCCTTTTATGTAGACATAAATTTTGATTTGGATAAAATGTTTTTATGAGTTATTTCTAAACTCTTCTTTCTTTCTTCTATTTCTATACTTACTTTTCGGACAAGAATTAAAGGGAATATGATAATTATATGAGCCAGTACAATTCTGTGTTTATTTTAGAAAAAAATTAAAAAGCAAAGAAAGTTGGTTGCGAATAAACAATTGAATTGAGGTCAAATGATTCCAACTTAAATAACACCTAAGGAGATGCCTCATTATTAATCTTTCTTTCCGAAAGCTGGACGTGCCGTATTTTATCTTTCACTACTAAACGATTTAAATTATAAATCCCATTGTTTACAAATTTAATACCCGTCTCATTACCTTAAGCCATTAGCGTTACGTGCAGTTAGTGGATTAAACACTATTTACATTACCACTTACCGCCTCGAATTTGTGGCAGTGGAACATCTTTCGCGATAATAATGACACGAAAAGACGCAACGGGAACTTAAAATGACCTTGACCTATTCCGTATCCGTTAACAAGTCGAGTAAGACTTGCGAAAGGAAATGTTTATTGTTTATAACTAGCTAATAAAAATCTGCTCGTGTATCGTATGTATATTCAGCGTACTGAATGGAAATTGAAAGATTTCAAATTTTGATTAAACATGAACTAAATGGTATTCACATTCGATCTTCCCATTTATTTTGAGGATTATAAGATCAATTACTGTGTTAAAATACGGGAGGGTATCCAAAAGTTCTTGAAATTTACATCATGTGAATGAACGGAGGATGTTACAATCAAACGCCCCTCCATGTAGTTCAGTAGTTCTTTGTGAGTCAGTACACCAAGCAACATAATCGTAAATAGTGGAAACGTGCATTGTTGGTGAACAGTTTTCATCGAAAAATCGATGACGACCCCTTTACGACTGGTTTAAACGTTTAAAAACTGTTGAGCATCATTTAATGACGATGAACATTTCATACGACTAAATAGTATCAGTATCTCAGACTTTCACGGCCGTTTAACATAGTTGTGACGGTTATAGAGTTCCGCCGTGTCACTAGGTTTTTGTCCCTGACGTTTCGCGAATAACTGCGGTTCGCATTTTCAAAGGTACTGTACCGCACCGCAAAACGTCCGACAATCGTTACAACTATTTCATACGATTAATTCCTCTGCAGTATTGTAGGACGATCGTATGGTACACATCACATAAAATGTTCTTTATAAGATCGTAGCAAGTGATGAAAGTTGAGTTTAGATGATCCTAAAACCAAACTGCAATCGTTACAATGGAGCATCGCAATACACAATATAATATAATGCTGCTAAATACAGCTACTCATGGCATTGGTGGGATCATTTACTGGATAGACAATGTGAGGACACATTTCAAATTCCCTCTCTGCCAATATCACTCTAAATAAACGGATTGTTGAGAGTGAACATTTGTTTGCGCTAACTAGCGCCAAGAAAAGGTGTTTGCCTCCCACCCATAAACAGCGACACAAGCGGTTACAGTTTCCCAACTCTTCACCGAGCAGCACATGGACTGATAAAGCAGTAGCAGCATCATATTAGGTATTGTGTTCTAGACATTTTTCATTGTGTTTTTAATATAACATGGTAAGCCTGAGGGGTCTTTTACATGTGAAGTTTTACCCAAAGCACTATCGGGCGCCCGCCCTCTCTGGTTTAGCAGTGCATGTGCTATTCGTGGGAGGATTGAAAAACTGTTACCGCTTGGCGCTAGTTAGTGCAAAGAAATGTTCTCTTTTGACTGTCCGTTTATTGGAGTGATATTGGCAGAGAGGGAATTTGCAATATATCATATGATTGAGAAAATCGCTCGAAACCGGTCTGATGACGCCAGGTAGTCATTACTATCTAAATACTCAGCCAGAGTAGCCTATGACTGATTTGAATCCATTAAAAACTAGTTTGAATAACAACTGCGGTTTTGAATAATTTACTATAGCTATACATACGGCTTACTATTAGAAGTAGCTCATTAATACGCATATAAAAAAAAATGTATACTAGAAATCTTCAAACTGCGAAATAATTCCAGATATTGACTGATGTGGTTTGCGACGTGGCACGCAGTTTTCCTAAAATTACTCACTTCAGAATTTTTACGCATAATTTTCGTTTGCAAACAATGATAAACGTATTAATTCTAGAAAAGTTCTAAGGATAACTTAGTATTAAGTAATTGCTCGAAAATGCAACAATTTAGGAGATTACATACATCTTTTGAATGAATGTATTTTGCTTTGAGCTCCTGCTTAGATGCAGAGAAATTGGATTCATTAGGCACAATAGCCCTAAGCATGATTAGTTCAATTTTCTCGTCCACGACTATTCCCAACCTTTAAACCTACAAAAATGGCAAATACCTCGTCGACAAAAACATTTAACAAGTGCGAATGCCGTAAGTTACCACAAAATTACAATCTAGGCGTACGTAAATGTATAATTTCCAACTCGTAAGTGCCGTAACTATTATTTATAGGCTCCTTGCTAGGCACTAAAACGGGTACAACAGCTAATATAATAACATACAACGTTAACTCAGAAATATCGTTGAATGTCATAAATAAGACAATATGTTATAGTTTTTATATACAAAAACAGCAGATTCTTTCCGTAGACATGTTTAATTTATTTCGCTGTTTTACATTATTTAGAAAACCAGAACAATTTCAGAATGCTGTGCATTAGTGATGAGCATAGCAGTTCACAGTAATTCACGAACGGTCAACAACGAGTTCGCTTAAATAAATAATCCGTTTTAACAGTTCAAAACAGATTATATATAGTTCAGAAAAAAAAGTTAAAACGGCCTCTTATTCGAGCAAACTGTAAGACGAAAACAAATAAATAATTCGTCCAGTTCATTTGAAATGAATCGCATTCGATCGCGAACTTTACATCAGTAGTATCAAGTTTCTTGGCTATTAATCTATAAGTACAAAACTATATTTATGAATAAGTACCTCTGCAGTTGCAAATACAGCTGCTCATTTAATCAGTGTACAATTGACGGCACCTTCACGACTTCGTTATATTTCAAACAAAATGAAATTATTTGGTATATAAATTTCATTTCCAAAGTGCAAAAAGAAGTAAAAACAACAAACGAATTATTAAAGAAGTGATCCACATAGAATCCGACACAAATAGCATTAATGATAGAATAATACCAAAAATGTAAGCAATATATGTATATATATACACTACCGCTCAAAAATGTTTAGGCACCCCTGTTTTCATGGATTAGTATTACGTTTACCAAAACAACATTATAATAAAATGAAATACGTATTTAAAATGTAGTTCAGTAAGATAAACACCCATTATATCGCATAAGGTTTACTATCATTTACCTGCACTTGGTCGGATTACCATAAACTGTTTATTGCGGTGCAATTACAATAACAATCCCACTGAATTTACTGTGTAAATTTAGTCATCTGTTAGATTGTAGGTAATAATGTTTAAATTACTTTCAAATATTATAAAGGATTATAGTGAAATCTCTAACCTATGGTCAGTTGCAGTGTGGTATTTACTCTATTCACGTCGTGAGCGAAATATCGTGTGACAATTTTTTAAAATGCCTCCGCGAAGAGAAATTAGTACGGAAGCACGTGCGCTTATAATAGCTTACCATAAAAGTGGCATGAGTAATCGACAAATTGCCAAAAAAATGAAAATACACCACGCTACGGTTGACTATAACGTAAAAAAATATCGGGAAACTGGCAGTTTTCTTAATAAAAGACGGAGTGGAAGGCCAAAAGCGACAACATCTGCAGATGACCGCATAATAGTGGTTACCAGCAAGTTAAATAGACGCAAAACAGCCCCGGAAATCACCGCAGCATTAAATGTTGGTCGCCAAAAACTAGTCAGTGCTTCTACAGTCAAACGTCGCCTACAGAAAGTTGGGCTCCATGGACGTATTGCGATGAAAAATCCATTACTACGCAAACAAAACAAGCAAAAGCGACTTAAATGGGCTAGTGAACACCAACACTGGACCATAGAAGAGTGGAACAATGTCCTATGGACGGATGAGTCCAAAACGAGTCCGAAGACGTAAGAAGTAAGAAGATCTGTGAGTGAACGTGCCAGAGAAGAGTGTATTGCCGCTACCGTGAAGCATGGCGGAGGTTCTATCATCATTTGGGGCTGTTTTGCTGGCACTAGTGTAGAAGACATTGTGAAAATTGACGGTATATTAAAAAAAGAAGGCTACCGCGAAATTTTGGAAAACCACGCAATACCTTCCGAAATTCGACTTTTGAGTCAAAATTTTATCTTCCAGCAAGATAATGACCCAAAACATTCCTCTAAATTATGTAAAGACTATTTACGCCATTTAGAAGAGGAAGGAACTCTCAAAATTATGGAATGGCCTCCCCAGAGCCCCGACTTGAATCCAATCGAGTTACTATGGGAAGAACTAGATCGGGAAGTACGGAAATCGGCTCCGACATCAGCTACTGACGTGTGGAACAAATTGCAATCGAGTTGGACCTCAATAACACAAGAAACTCTGGCAAAACTTATTGCGATTGTGTGCTGCAATTATTAAATCAAGAGGAGGTCACATAGATGAAAGCAAAATTTAAATTAAACATTTTAATTTTCACATTTATTTAATATATTTTTATTCATGTACGTGTATCTGTACATAAAAAATAAATGTTATTAACATTTTTGCTGAGTTTTTATACATTTTTGCTGTCAGTGAGAGTGCCTAAACACTTTTGAGCGGTAGTGTATATATATATTTATATATATATATATATATATATATATATATATAATGTACTACGTTCGTAAAATTTGGATGTTGCCGTATCTCGCTGAAAAATTACATTTAACATAATAAATGCTCGCTTAATTAAGCAGTTTACAGAATAGCATAAAGCACGTGTTGTGTTGTATAACATTTTAAATATGTTTTAGAGTCATTATGGAGGTGTGCTAAAAATATATAATGTAGCTTCCAATACCAATTATTGTTTTGAAGAAAAAGTGACATAACCCTGAACAAGTCGAAAACCAAATGAAACTATGTAATGTGATCAAATTTAACTTTTTACCTGACTGATAATAGTAAACTGGAGAAATACTACAATCAATGAAAAAATAATAATATTTATAAATGTTATAATCTGATTTTAACCCATTTCCTTGAACTCGATACTAAGATGTTTAAGCGCAAGTAGTTTAGAATGTTAGTTGAGAAACAACGTGTACAGATAGTGTGTGTTGTAGTTGGCACATCCCAGAAGTCCATTCAATTCGTTTATTATTTCATTTATATCATGTGGTTAGTTGAATTTGTTAAAATATAGGCAACTTGGTTTGAGAATTTCCTGTTTTACGTTCAGCCGGGGTTAAATGGTAACGCAAAGATTTGGGAGCCTCGGTCACGGTATTATTGAATTTCGCCCTGAGACTGTTGTACTAGTAGTGGTTATTATTTCTGCAGGATAGACAATATAACTTAGACATTTTTATAGCATATGAAAGAAATATTATTATTAATTAACTACAACTTATGTTATATACTTCTATCTCGCTTATGTATACGTATGCTTCTGACTTTTGTATATAGCGCTTGTATTCACTTTATCGATGAAACTGCGATGTAACTACAAACTTTCATTTTTGTATTTGCTATATTTCTTATAAATATCATACTATTATAGAGCCTTATATTCCGTATTATGCCTTGAAGCATAGTGTACGCCAAACAAAATTCAACTAATATTAAAAGGACAGACCATACAACCAGAATTAGTTATTTTTATGGCCACAACGTTTTCTGGCAGTGATTGTTTGATATTAAGCCAATAGTATTTCAATGTTCCTGACAATAAAATACGCGCATTACAAAGTTTAACAAAGAAAACAAATTCTGCACCATTGAAAAATTGAACAGAACCAACACCTAATAGAAAAAATGTAACAGTAAACGTAATATTAAATTTCAAAAAATATAATGCCTTCCCGTGAACCTGTTAACGATGCATTTAATAGAGAAAATTACGTAACTGTTACATAGAACGTTTTTTTAGCTTTTCCGTACGCACGCGAAGTGTACTGTAAAATTGCCACTTTTAAATTATATCATTCGCTTAACGAGCAACTTCTGGAGGTATCCACCGACGACTCAAAAAGCGTCTTCCTAAATGCAAGAAAGAGTAAATTCGATATTGTTGATGACCAGAATTATCTTTTTCCTTTAACTTGTATCTTGTTATACACATTTAAACAAACGATGACTAACACATCCTCCACAATTATTTTCCGCT
Organism: Trypoxylus dichotomus; assembly: GCA_023509865.1. Taxonomy (NCBI): domain Eukaryota; kingdom Metazoa; phylum Arthropoda; class Insecta; order Coleoptera; family Scarabaeidae; genus Trypoxylus; species Trypoxylus dichotomus. The sequence goes on along the minus strand of CM042074.1, from coordinate 74,683,006 downwards.
ACAGCTTTTAACGACTTCCTTTATTAGAAAAATTTGCTTGGCTTGTGCCAAATACTTTCCTATATTCTTTGTTTAATACATGCACTAAATACTTTTTAAAAATATTTTAGTTAAATTCATAGTAGAATTTGTAATAATAAATTGTAATTAAGGAAATTTACAGTTAGAATCCACAATTTTAATGCAGATTACAAGAAATGTGTCCCTCCTTTTTGGTAATTAATGAGTTTTTATCATGTAAATACACGATACACCAACGTAGAAGTAATTCGCGTTGAACTTATCATTAGAACGATTACAGTAATTAATAGTAAGCACTTACTAGTGCAGACTTAAAAGGAAGTGTATGATATTGTGCAATTTTAAATAAGTATTAATGTGTTCCTAGCTATAAATTAAATCTTTACAAATTACATTTACAGTTTCATAGAAGCTTAGTAGAGATTACGTTTACGTACACACTGAGAGAAATGAAGAATTTATTCCAACAATCCTTGCAGTGCTAAGAAATAAAGCATCGGTTCAATCAAATCATAGTTAACCGGATGATAGTACTATCTTTAAAGGAAGCACATTTTTATTGTTGTTCGTTTAAAGTTGATTCAATAAAAAAATAGTGTTGGAATCCCTTCAGGAATTTTAACCTATTGGTTTAATGATAAACAGTAAAGGTCATACAAATAGAACATGCAAAATACATTCTTTGAATTACGTGTTTCAATTTTTCTCGCTTAAAATATTAAATTTATATAAGAATCACTTAGCATACGGTCTGTTCTTCCCCTGTTTTCATATACAGTGTAAAAAACTTTACGATCGCTAACAAAAAAGTGTTATTCTATTTTTTTGTGGAGCCACGTAAATATCAGTTACTGATTTAGTGCAGAAATATTCGTGTTGTTGGTTTATATTGATATTAATTTCAACTCAAGGTAAGCGCATAAAACACCAACGATAAAATCTCGCTGTAGATACAAACTTTTCTCATGGTATTGGTGTAATCATTCACGAGACAGACGTGAAGCGGCGACATAAAACGCTAACGCACGGACATGTTTCTACCTACCCGGCATCATCAGAGTGGTTTCGAGCGGTTTTATGCTCGACGCATTGTAATTCCCTCTCTGCTTCTACCGCCGTATCTAACCATACAATGCAAGTGAACATTCCTGGTGCTAATTAGTGCCAAAAGAAAGAAACACTTGTCTGCAAAGTCAGACAGCGAAAAAAAGCGGGTACAGTTTGCCACCCTTCTCCCTAGCAATGCATGGATTTCTAACACGAGAGAGCAGCGCACGAAGGGCAGTGCAAGAGGAACTGCACATGTAAATGATTTCTCAGGCTTTCCATGACGTATTTAAACACATCTAAAGGAATACCTAGAAAATAACATCAACGACAAAATCGCTGTAAGTACAGCTTTTATCATGGTATTGGTGAAATCATTCACGACAAAGACATGTGGAGAGACATAAAACGCTAACACACGGACATGTTTCTGTCTACCCGGCGTCATCGGCGTGGTTTCGAGAGTGCTCGAGAGAAGGGTGGGAAACTGCATCCGCTTCTTTCCGCTGTCTGACTTTGCAGACAAGTGCTTCTTTCTTTTGGCACTAGTTAGCGCCAGGAATATTCACTTGTATTGTAGGGTTATATATGGCGATAGAAGCACAGAGGGAATTACATGTATAGAGCATAAAGCCGCTAAGGCAGAAACATATCCGTATGTTAGCGTTTTATGTCTCTGCACATGTCTTTCTCGTGAATAATTTCACCAATACCATGAGAAAAAGCTGTATTTACAGCGATCTTGTCGTTGGTATTATTTTTTCTAGGTATTCCTGTAGATGTGTTTTAAGCATAAAAATAAAAATAAGTAATGTGTTATTAATAACAAGGAATTAGGTATTGCTATCATAAGACGGGCGAGCTCAGCATTGTACACCAGGTAATTGTTTTTAATAGTTTGTAAGTATCTTGAAATATTGCTTGATTTTTCTTCATACTAGTCTTTCATTTATCTTATGAAGGTGCTCGAAATAATAAAATGTTGCCTTTACACAGCGAGTATGAATCAGTCCTGATGATTTAGAGACGACGCCGGGACACTGTTCATGAAATTCTCGGAGATTTTGAAAACAATTTGAAAGAAATTTGGAGATTTTAAAAACACGGCTTTTTATGGATGATATTAGTCCATTTATGTTTAGATAACATTTTCATTTTAACAAGAAGTTTTGAGGGGATATGTAAGGAATTACCACTGTTGTGACTTTAAGACGATAGAATAGAATAGAAATTATTAGCAATAGTGAAACAAAACAAAACAGCAGAAAGAAATAAGTTACAATAATAATTAAGCTATAGGCCAAAAAGACTAGATCGCCTATATCCACAGACGGAGCTATTCAGCGTTAGACCTTTAGCCTACGTTAACCAAATATAAAGAAAACTAAGAAAATAAATTTAAATCAAAAAAAAATTAAAATTAAAAAAACAATACAATACGATACAATGGTAACTGATATGATTGATCGCTTATGTAGGCGCTGTTCGGATAGGTATACAAAATCCTGATGTTCAATTGTTAGTAAGTAGCTAGTAAGTGTTTAGTGTGGTTAAGTGGTTAGTAAGTGGCGACCACGATGGCTAATGTAACACACGGCTGCGGCTCTGTTAGTCATGAATACTTGCATTCTTGAAAAGTTAAATTCATCTAATGAATAAAATCTTCTCATAACTATGACTAAACAGTATCCCTAACGATTATATTAGTTATAAATTATGTCTTCGATCACATTTACTTCACTTTCGACTATATATAAAAGTAGAATGAATTAAGTTTAAAGTCTAACAAATTGCTACCATCCTGTTCAACGGAACTGAAGATCATATTTCAAGTACTACTTACACTCTGTATAGCAAGAAACGCAGGATCCAAATTCAAACAAATTTTAATGAAAAAAATATATATTTATATTTTTAAAACAAACATCTCCAAAGTTAATACGAGCTAAATTAAAAAAGCATTCATTCTATCAAATTTTCAGCGTAAGACGTAGGTACTGAACGCCATATCATGTTCAGACATATTCTTAAATTAAAAAATCCCATTACAGTATGTTTGTCTGAGAAGGAGATAACCACGGATCATTGTACTTAGATCCAATAAAAATTCTAATAGCGTTCCAGAAAATAAGAAACAGTAATATAACCGGAATTACAGATTTGGACGAAAAAAAAATGTAAAGATTAAAAAATATAGTATAAATATAAGACGCACGTTAATGTTTAATTAAGGATAATGGTAACATGGTAATTTAAAATGTAGAGTACTCCGAAAACAATAATCTGTAATATAACTTAGTATCCTGGTTATTATATACTGCTTCAGTAACAAACATAACTTATTAGATGTCACAGTTACTATGATGGATAACGTCATCAATAATACGGGAACTAAATAAATCAAAATGATTGATAAACCGCACATGTCGAAGAAAATTGTTACCTCCACATTCCAATATTGCATGAAAATCTACAAACCAAATTTTTTACTCACACATTATTTATTTACTGTTTAATAATTTAATACCATCAAACTGATTTAGGCAGAAACAAAATGATATTACAAAATACACACTGCAAAGGATGAGTATGGCAATGATGAGGTGTCTAAAATGTGGTAACAAATGTTCGCCATATAAAACATGGAGTAACCGTTGACAACGTAATCGAAAAGTGATATGAAAGGGAGTAGTATCTAGTTAGTGTAGATACAAATCCATAAATTATTCAATCAAATGAATATTTCACTTCTAAGTTAGAGGAGCAATCCGATTAATACGTTGAAAATGATGTTCCTGAAACATTTGAGTTTCAATTTAATACCGAAGTCTTTCATATTTCAATCTATTTAGAAATTGGCACATATCTATCCTGTTTTGAAGAAAAGTCACTTATCTAGTATTAGCGACTACTGTCCAATTTCCCTGCTTTGCAAGTTTTTGAAAGCCTTCGAACGTGTTTATTTACGTTTATTTTAATTAACTAACACAGGTTTGTAGGGTAGCGGTCAACTATTATCAACCTCGCTTGTTTTGCCAAATATGTATGTATTTGAAGTTTTAGATTCCAAAGGATACGCACGTGTAATCTGCTTGAATTTTTGGGAAAACTTTGATCAGATGTCCACTTTCGGATGTTGCACACGTTTGGATTTCCTGAATCTTCTGCACCCTCTATTATTAACAGACAAACATACTACAAAAATGTTACATCTTTAAAGCATATGGCTTGCTCTAATTTATCACAAGGATCTAATTTTGATCTTTTAGTATCTCTTCTATTCATTAATAAAATTAATGCTAATAGTGTAATAGCTCCCCTGATGGTGCATTGCTTCAGAAAGACTGGTATCGATCAATTTTTTTTTAATGCTCTTGTGTAACAACGAATGGATTATAATGTTTGCAACACAACATCGAGGCAACAATATCACGTCAATTGAAGATTTTGTCTCAAATTTATCTTTTTTAACCATATTTTAGAACTTGCATCTAAGAGTTATAAAATTAATGGCTTTTTCTATTGTAATTGTATATCAATAATATGAAAGAGCTACTTTCTTTTTCTTATTGATCTATGCTCGACTAAAATATGGTCCTGCAATTTGCTTTCCCATTTATATAGCGCATATAGATTCGGTAAAATCTTCCTAAAGAAGGTTTCTGAAATTCATAAATTTCATCCTGATAAAATTAATTGATACAACACAGAAGTGAACGTATGACTGTCATTGGCTTCTGCAAAAAAGGTAAATTCTTTTATCAATATCCTCAACCTATCTGAGAACCTCAATTTAAACATCCTATTTCCCTTCTTTAGCTTTCCTAGTATTTTATAATTTCAGTTAAACATATATTTCAACTACATTTATATTACTACTATATTGTATTGGAATTGGTCTAAACACCAGTGCTTGTATTCATTGTGACTTAAAAGATCTATTGTGGCATTGGTCTAAATGTGTCATCATTGCCATGCTAGAATAATTCGAAGCTTTTAATAAATCTTAGTAGTAGCAGGTATTAGATATTCCCTATTGAAAAATTTGAGCAACTAAAAAACGTGTACATAACATATGCTCAGCAGTTCCTGACAGACAGCAGAGTTGATCTTCAGCTTTTCCAAGTCTATGTAAATAATATTTCGGGGCTGCCAATAATCTCAGATCCCCATTCATGAAAAATGACAATATCTAGATGAAGTCAAAGTGAATGCCTTCTCTAGATATTCCCCAGGAGAATCTTTTCCGGTGTTATGCATTTTGATAGACCCCATTTCTTGATTTAGTGTTTTATATGGCCTTTTTCTAAATCATAGCAGCACTCTGACCCAATACAACATACGTTCGCTACTTCGTTCACTAGCTTATTAGCTTTTCCATTTCCATCGACCTTTAGTTGGTTGGAATTTGCAACAGCATGATGTGATTTTGACGTTCCAATTGCTTTAAACTTTGTACACAAATGCACGCCAAGTCAGCTTCAAATGCATAAGCTTGTAGAATCTTTAATACCGTCTGACCATCCGTAAAAATATCGATCGTTACCTCTCGGGAAGTTAGATTAAATTACTACGATGTACACACATAATAACTTGCTAGAGATTTAATAGGTTTTGTTCCAAAAGGAATCACAAACTAGTCAGAGCATATTCAGGGAAATCAGCCATAAAGCTGTCTAGGATTCTTTTTAACCAACTGCGACTAGTTGATATATAGGAACCATTGAAACGTATATACCCCAGTAGTAGGGTATAGTTAAATGGTTGGAACTAAATTAACGTACTAATATAACTCTCTGTTTCAGTTCTTGTATTATTTTTGTTTATTTTTCTGTCATATAATATTTGTATTTTTAATATTATATAGAAGTGGACATATGTAAATAAATATAATTGTAATTATTATAAAATTAAGTACATATAGTTCGAACGTCATTATCACTAATCGAACCATTAAGACGGTTCAACTGTTAAAAGTAATTGCTGATATCTTAATCACAGGTTCCAAAGCTATTATTAGAGGCGCATAGAAATCAATTACGGCAGTAATTTTAAATTTCGCGATACCGCAATCCGGAGATCAGCATGATTAACAACTTAGTCTTGCTCATCCTAGCTTCGGGATAAACCGCGGCCTACTTCCCAAGAAGAGAAGGTTGGACAGAATGCGAAATCAAATGGAAAACTGCAAAATAATGTGCGTAAAAGCTAGTAGATACTCAAATGCCTGCAGCGATGATTTATCTTGTTTGCATTACTCAAGCACGTCGCAGTAAATTATAAACAACGGGTAACTAAATTTTTATTTCATCTCCAAAGTCAATTTGTGTACTTTCACCAGATACCAGACATCACGGTTTGTTTAATTAAAACAGTTTGCTTGTTGGTTGTTATTAAAATAATTTTTAGAAGCGCAGAATAAACATCTAACTCTTGTTCTATTGTTTCAGATTATATTAGCACATGCGCAAGATTACGAAGGTAAGTGCGACAAAATATTCTTTAAAAAAAGAACAAGTTTAACTTTTTTTAAATACATGTATTTTGTTTTATTTTCCATTTTTCTAAGTACATACAAAAATGACCACATATAATCCCATCTTCTTCATTTAATACATTTCAAAATTAAAGATGGCCCGCCAAATTTACAAATCCAAACCTAAAAGAGGAACAAAAATGCTTCGAATACTTTATTCACGCATAAATAATCTTGGATAGAATATTAGTGTTATTCATAAGGGCAGTCGGGAAGCTCACTAAAAATAATTCGCTGAAATTGAATTAACAAATTTAACAAAAAGCAAAAGCCTTTTTTATACTTCAGTAAACTATATATCGATGAACTTGGTCTTCGGTGAATTGTTTTCGCTTGATCTGTTCACTAGGAATTTTTAAATTAGACTGAAGATTGAGCTGAAATTAACGCGTGAATGAAGTTGAGCAAAACGTTTCCCGAGTAGTTTACACTAGGGTTTGACGAATTCTTGAAATAACTTAAAAATTCAACATAAAGAATCTTATAAAAGAATTATTAAATATGATTTCTTTCTTCTAGTACAATCGGAAATTCAAATGATTCATAACGTGTTACAGTTTGGAGAGGCATACTTCCAATTTAAACTAGATTCTTCTACACAACATAATGATACTTAAATCTAAAATAACAGTCTAGATGATAATTTTTCTCTGTCCACAACATAAAAAAGCGAAGGGTAAATAATACCACTCTCCAAATAACCGATCCCTCAAATATCTGGCGTGGTGTATATGTGGGGCCTACGGTTTGCCTTAATTTTTCGACGATCATAGCGAACTAAAGTTCAGGGAGCTGATATATTCTCCAAGTTAAGTTTTCACTCTTGTCTAATGGAACAAATTTATCACATTCATAGTAAAAATTATTTGGGTTATCTTTATACAAGTGTTGCATAATCGTGTTTTAGAAGACTAAATTAAAATCTAAATATTTTAATGCCTTCCCACTATTAAATACGTAGTGACCGCCATGACTTTATGCTGTGCTATTTCAGTTAAACTCGTATCCTTTATAAAGAAGGTCTCTGCTCATTCCCTCCTTAAAGCATACCAACCAAAGAGATTAGAACAAAAGTCTCAACCTGCATTTTCTCCGTAACCAGGACTAAGCCAAGGCTACCACCTTTCAAATAATACATACTTTATATATACTGTTTAATTTTATCAATTATTGACTGTGGGTAAAAACCTTGTTGGCATAATTTTCTACAATAAATTGTGTATATTTGAATTTTAATTTTCTGCCGACTCAATTTCCAGATTCGACCGAGCGTAGCCAGCTTTAGACATCTAAAAACTTACTGAATAATAGTGACAGTAATACAAATTTATATTAGCTTCAAAGATATAAAGGGAACAAACTGCACAGATGCCAAAGAATAAAAACCTTGTACTTATAAAGCAAGCCAGGTGCTAATAGCACTTTCTGCACTTTTTCTCTCATGCAGAGCAGAAAGTTACGCGATTAAAAAAACTCATCCACGGCAAACAAGCCTTATACGTAGATGTACTATCGAGAAAACGTATAGTGATTCACTTGTACAGTGTGTGTATCTTGGATGTTAATTCCTATTATATTCAATCTATGAATTTTGTTAAGAATGTCAAAGAGAAAAATTCAGCGAAATTGGGGAAGTTTTGATCTATACAGCATACTACTAATGTAGGAGTATTTGACATTAATAATTTCAATCTCCAAGGTATGAATAGGCGGTAAGCCAAATAAATTTGAGAGGCACTAGTTTAAAGCACCGGTTTGTATTTGAAATATTTTATTTTCGAATCCAATAGGCATACTTAGGTAATGTCAACTCTTTCTATTTTTAAATCTTCTACGTATCATGCCAACACTCTTTCTTTGAGCTAATGTCCACCTGGTGTTCACGTAAAAGGTAACAACGACAACCTAAAAATTCTGACTTCGATGAAATTTTGAAGACTGATACAGGACGACAATATATTTATTGTTTGATCGTAAAATATAGAAACGGATAGATGTAGCAAATTTAATATGCTGAACATTTAAGCTAAATATTCTTATACTCTATCTAAAATTTTATAGCAAAAAGATTGATATATAAAAGGGACGAAGAAACAGAAAAATTGATGTAATTTTATATGCAATGGAACATTACATTGCAATGATTGCGCCCGGTAGGTACTTTGGTTCATCCCTCTATATCAATCAATAGAATCTATTGTAGCCGGCCAAGTAATATTAAATTTCATGGAGTATATTTAACTTTATGGCGAACGCCATAAGTTTACTCAATGAAGTTTTACTCGGCCTGTTCAATGCCAGAAAAGCACTGCCGTGTTTCTCTGTTTAGAGAATCTGGTTTTACATACGGCAGAACATTATTTCAAAATATGCTCAACTAGCAAATACAGACAGCACTTTTTATTCTATATAGGTGCTTTTCTAGTTGGGCACAGCCTGTGAGGATCGCAGAGTCCTAACAGTTCGTATTAAGGTCTATCAACCTTCTGGCTCTATCTTTGTGTCTTTGGATTGGCTAGGCTTATGGTTTCAGCCCAAGCCTGCGGTCCATTTGGCAATGTGGAACTTGGCCAACTACAGGCCCTGGTCTTAGTGAGGTTTCGTCAGTTCGTACGAAAATCGCAGAAGATCCGGTTTTCTTAATTTAAAAACAAAAACTTTCTAAACGATTTTATAAATAACGTTGTTCTTTTAAAATTATCTAAGTTTGCTGCTTTTATATTGTCTCCAATTGGAAGCTGTGATCTGAAAAAAAAAACAGATTTAAATATATTTTAACGCGCTTCAGTTCTGTATTACCGATTAATAACATCTCAAAAGGTAATCAATTATTGGGAAACCAACCTACATGTATAATGAATTGTAGAAACTAAGGATCTTCCACTTAATAATTTTAAGACGATAGTTAACAAAATGCTAATTTTAGTTTTGTTTGTTTCCTATTTTGTAATTTTATGTATTCATATACATATATACATATATATATTTTGTCTACCTTTTTTACTTTTTGTATATATCCCAGATACTACATTTTATGAAAATCCTGACAATTATATAACACATAAAAATTAAATGACAATGATCTGTGCTGTTATTATTAGGAATAAATATATACTACTGCTAAGTGTCGACCTAAAAGTGTACTTAGTTCCGAAGTTTGGCAATATTTATATATTTTTATAGTGGAAAGTGATAACGCTGAAGCAGAATCTTCTACACCAAAAAGGGACCGTTTTCATAAATACAAAGATGCGAAATCGTTACAGATATAGAAAATAGTAGCAAAGAAAATGATTTTAAATGCCAGAGGAGCGCCTGCTTTGTTTCAATGTGTCTCTTTTCGTTTTCGTAAAATCATAGGAAATAGAAAAATTGCTATTAAATAAGCAAGCCGACAATTTGTGAAAGTGATTAAACACCGTCAAGTGATGGGGTAGCAAAGAAACGAAAATTCTAAAATGCGATAATAATTATTTGAATTTTGGCGTAACTTAAGTAGAAGTAAGCAATAAAGAGATCACAGTCTCTGCTGTGTTGCAATATTATAGCGTCCGAGTGTATGCTCCCAAGTAAGCTAAAGCGACATGTCGAGACCAATCACTCCAACATGATTGAAATATCTCGCGAATTCTCCAGTAAGAGATTGGAGAATTTATAAAATCAAAATGTGTTTTCTGAACAAGCGTCAGTACCAACCAACGCATTTTAACATCTTTTAAGGTCGCATACATAGTGGCGAAGTAGAAAAAAACCTCATGCCTTCGCAGAAGAGCTTATTCTACGCACTGCTCTTCATGCAATTAATATTGTACTAGGGTAATCGGTAGCAACATTAATTTGAAAGGTACCTTTGTCCAACAACACTATTAGTCGCAGAATCTATTATATAGCTCAGCATATCAATGATATGTTAATATAGAAAATGAAGGACAGAGAATTTAGCCTGCAACTTGTTGAGGCTACTGGAAGTAACAAAGGCGTACACCTTATTTGTTAATGTACGCTTCCTGGATGATAATATTATAGTTGAAGACCTGCTGTTCTGCAGACACATTATTAAAAGCGCAAAGACTCAAGACGTATTTGGGATGTTTGACAAGTTTACAACCGAAAATGATTTGTTTTAGGAAAAATGCAACGGTATGTGTACTGATGGAAGCTCGATCAATGTCTGGTCGCTATGGAAAATTGCATGCTATGTGAAGCCATTGTATCAGCCATAGAGGAGCACTTGCATCAAAGTCGATGATGTCTCAATTGAATTTAGTATTAGAAGGTGTCGTAGACATAGTAAACTTCATAAAAACTAGGTAACTAAAAGCCAGATTTTTCATAGACATAGGAGCTGAACACACAGCTCTACTACACCACTGCAGTGTACAACTGCTTTCGTGTGGCTACGTCTTACCATATATGTATATTCGAGGTACGTCAAGAAATTCACACTTTTCTAGAAGAGGAAGAGGGCTTTGCCGAGCATAACTTTTTGATGAGACTGGCATATTTGTGCGATATATTTGACTGAATACCTTGAATCTGTCGCTGAAAAGTGTTTAGGCAACAGCTTCAGTTGTGGATAAGAAAAATCGACGAGGATAGTGGTCAATATTGTTTCCCTGAATTGTGACTTGTAACAAAGATTTATTGTCCCTTTTCAAGCAACACATCTCAAAACTCACTGACTGGTTTGCAAAATAGTTTGCGAAAGACAATGTGGCAAAATATGCGTAGACCGAAGATCTCTTCTGAACTCGCTTCGCAGGAAGACAAGAGTCTAATTGAGTTCCATTGCGAAAACAACCTGAAAACAAAGTTTGATTCTTTCGATTAGCGGAGTTTTGGAAATCAATCAAAAATGAATATCCAACTCTGAGTTCAAAAGCTGTGATGGACCTCATTCCCTTTATGATAACCGGTTTATGCGAAGTCAGATTTGCGATTGTAGCTATAATACAAACAAATATCGCTGAAAAATCGATGTGGAGTGAGAAACGAAAGTGTCAAACCTCATTCCCCGTTTTAAAACACTTATAGTGATTCGCAAGTTCATTCGTTACATTTACTTACTTTTTGTTGAAGATTTTCACCATTTATTTCATATTTGTTGTATTTTCATGTTTTGATTTGATGATTGTGATTTGTGGTTCAATTTTAATAAATGTGAGCTTCAGTCGTGAGGTTTACCTTTTGAGTTGTTTTCATTTCTGTGGCCGATTTATGTCGTGCACATATGTATATTGACAAGGGAGGCGAGACAAAATACTAAACCTGTAAATGCGCCAGGGATTGATAAAGTTTGGGAACCGTTGGTCTACCAACTATTTTTTTATCAATTTGCATTTATAATCAAACTTGCATTAAAGATCCTTTTTCGATATTAAATATATCGCCAATGTTTCGTTGATGCACTTACTCGTTTCATTTGTTTTGCTACGTTGCATATTAAAATGCCCTCTCTCTCTACTTTTGGGTAGCTACATAATCCCTAAATAGTACAAACCAAAGTATTATACGATTTTCAACGCTAACGTACGCTCGTTCAAGTTCTTGGCCGAGGAATAGCGTCTCGCTTCCGCGAGACAAATGATTTAAGTTTAACTCAGAAATTGAGCGAAACGAACGGGTAACGTTTACGAGGTGCGGTAAGGCGAGCCGGTAGTAGGTAAGCGCCGCGCGTACCTCAACACGTGTAATGGAAGAGTAGTACCACGCGTACAGCCGCATTTATTAGATAGCATCTGTTTTGATAAACGGACGACATAATTGGGTCGGGAATTGTGCGCGCTTCACGGTATTCTTCACATTTTATACAGTTGATATACATATACATACGATTATAAACTAACTGTACATACAGTTCATGGATTGTAAATTATCGCATGACACGAATGGACGGATCTGATTCCAACTGTAGCTGTACGTCGAAGAAGAACGAACAGTATACTTTTAAAATGGATGATGAATGATCTTATTCTTTTATTTTATGTCTGGAAACGTGCAGAAATTTATTAAAAAATTAACGCTAGTTATTGTTCGAACTTAATAGCACGCTCTGTATAAAGTTATTTGTTCATCATCGATAATTTATTAGAGTTGAAGTTCCTAAGTCGATTCAGTTAGTCAGTTTTGAAATTCTTTCTTTGCAAAGATGTAGGAAGGCAATTGATTTATTTGTTAGTCAACTAAATTTTGGTAAAACGAGTTCTAAAATATCTACATTATTTCTTGCACTTCTGGAACTAAAGTTATGTTTTCATCAAAGGTGTTTGATGCAATTCTACAAGATGAGGTGGGTCGTCTTCTTTAGAAGTAATCAGTTTCCTTTCACGGCATCATTTCAGAAACATTTCATATTGCTGCTCGTAAATTTTACGAAATTTGGAAGACAATAGCTCTCTTTCTAGGTCAAATTCTTCACAATTTCCATTCATTTTTGTAATTTTTGCAAAATGACAAGGTTTGTTGATACTGTAATTATAATGAAATTCATGACACGTTCATAATTTTCAGTTATTAATTTTGGTGGTAATATATCTATTTCGGCAGTACAAAAAATAACGTATACAGCACAGGACTAATGTAGAAAATCGCTTGAGTGGTTGTTGTCGAGGCAACAATCTTCAATGGCGGGATTAAATGCTGGACTTTAGTCCCTGGGTATATAATATACTATTAATCGATTATTTCATTAGACGCATTTAGTTTCACTAATGTTATATATTTTCGGCGAAAGTAAATTATGCTCTTTTGATGCTTCATTGGTGAACAACTTTGCTGCTTAATTGTTTCTAAACAGGATTCCATTAGTTGATAAATGAAACCATATGAATATTGGCACCAAGACATTAGATTGTATACAGTCGAACTTCAGTTTTCAGAACCGTTACGACAATAATAAACGACCGTGGAAGCTTTAAAGATCATTTAGTTGTCTAAATGGTCCCATCAAAATCTCAATACATTAATAAACAATTATCCTAACGGTTGTTTTAAGCATTTGCGACATAACCTAAATGTAGTTTTTATCACCGTCTCTAGTCTTACATTCTCATATCAATTTCTGCGTATACTTACTCTTAAAGATTCAATTGCTGGATTTGGGGATGTGTACATGAGGTTTTTCAAGACTCCATACATCTTTGACCGAGTTTAAATTCTGTACCAGGATGAAACAGAACTATTGTGTACTTCGAACAAATTCCAGATCGATTTCACTGTATAACACGGTGTGCCAACTTGCATTAAGGTGTATAGTTTATCTTCGTCAAGTAGTGGGTCTAGAAAAAGCAAAAATACTGCTTTAGTGACATTTTTATATTGCACTTGGGTCATTATTCTCTGCGTAAATAGAGTGTATTTCTGCTGTTATAAGTAGTACTGAAGCTATTGTTTCTCAGTACTACTGAGAGAGACTACCTATTGGTACATACAGTATACATTTGTAATTGGTCAGATATTACATGTTTCTATTACAAACTTCTTTAAACGCAAGGATAGCCCAAATTAGCAGGACCGTATATACGTATTTATAATTAATATTTACTGAAATACTTAGATGTTTTCGAGTTGCAAATATAGTATGTAGAAGTAACAAAAAGAAGAACGTTAACCGATTATATCAACCAAGCACTAATTTTAAAGCGATCAAAGTACGGAGGTTAGCATAAGTTGTTAGGGATTAAAAGAGAATAGAAATCGATTAAGTAAAGTTATTTACGATCAATAACAAGTATAACTGCATTCAAGTTCTTATTCTTTTTTATGGATATTACTAGAGTTGGGATGTTTTCCCGCGAGGCAGGTTCGTATTGAGTACGCAGTGCCTCCACAAGTGTAATGTAATAAAGTGAATGCGCCGTAGAATTATAAATTAGTTAGCAGATTTTCATATAAGGCTAACGTATAATTGTTAAGTATGATTTACGTATTATAGGGAAAAACGAGACCATTAGGCGACACAATGCAAAAGTTTACGGATGATGCTAAAATATACCGTAAAGTACCGTAAAGCGATAAAACGTCGATGTGCTGGAACAAATGCGGCGGTAAAAATCATATAAAGACTGTTCAACACCAAAATACGAAAAATAACGTGCCACCTAAAATTTAATTGCCTGAGATTTGAGACTTCATTTACTCGATAAGCACCCATTTCATGACTTCTGGAACAAATGGACTTCCAACTGTAGTAAAAGACAAACAGCTGTGGCTATGTGTTGACGAAATGACAAACCGAAAAAACATTCTGTTGTGAATATTATAATGCGTAACCTAGATGCTGTTAAAGCGACATTTCCCATTGTATTAGCTAACAAATGATTAGAAAACTGCACTGGCGAAGCAGTTATGCAGATAGTATTGGATACGCTAAAAAAGCTCGACTTTCAACTAAGTGTTGGTGTTTGCGAGCAAACGTGCTGCAACAATGTGTAGTGAAGATTTGAAAATGCTTCCGTTGAAACCGATTTAGAAAAAAATTATTGGAGAAAAGAGAAAGATTTCAAAACACTGGGCAATCGTTGGTAGAGTCGATACAAATTATGAACGATGTACACTCACTGCTATGCACTACAAGTGAGATAAAAAATATGCGTGTTGTAGAGAAGTTCGAGAGTGTTATAAACAAAGATTTCGATTTTACCAGATTAAACCAAATCTGTGATGGTATATGTATAGATCCGTTATCTATTTCTAAAGATTATTTGAATTATGTGTATATTATATCCGTAGATGTCGAGCTGTAATTTTCTAACTATAAGAGCATTATATTCAGCACGGCGTACGCTACTCTCTTAGAAAAATATGGAAACTTACGTCATACTGCAGACTTTTTGTCAGCCTTATCCACTTTGCGTTACGCAACAACAGCTGTGAATAAGATAGGTGTGCTACTAATAAAACAATACACATATCATGTTCGTACACTCGTTTTCTTGCGATCCTCCAACTCCAGATATTATTATCACTGTGCACTCTCAGTAATGAAAGTAACAATGGCATGCCAGCCGTCAACGTAGAATGTACATTTTCATCTGTGCCTGACTAAATCGATGTTAAATATAACAATGCAATTGATTAGAAGTATGGTTAATTAAACTTAAACATTCTTACTTCTACAGAATGAACAAAAAAAATTTCCACATTTGCCGTATTCACTTTTTCTACTTTATTAGGCACGAATACGAGGGTGGCCTGAAATGTTTCCGGAATCGACAAGAAACACAGAGTATTGGTGTGGTTTCTTATTTTTATTTTTCGATATAGTCTCCTCGAAGATCAATACACTTTTTCAAACGGTGCTCCAGCCTCGTCAAGCCGTCGGAAAAGTAAGATGTTTCGAGGTCTGCAAAATAGCCATCTGTAGCGGCGATGACCTCTTCATTTGAGGCAAATCTATTTCCTCTCAGTGACTTTTTCAGATGTAAGAATAGGAAAAAGTCGCTGGGGGTTAGGTTGCGTGAATACGGAGAATGAGAGACTAATTCGTATCACAACACATTTAATTTGGACACGAGGATGCGGGATGAATGAGCCGATGCGTTGTCGTGGCGGAAAAGCACGTTTTTCCGCTGCAAACGAGGCCATTTCTCCTTCAATACTGCATCGAATTCGGTCAATAAATCGTTGCAGTATTGCCCCGTGATCGTCCTTCCCTTCTGCAGATATGCAGTCGATGATGACCTTGGAAATCCCAAAAAAATGGCCACAATGACTTTTCCGGCCGATGGAACGGTCTTTGCTTTCTTCGGAGCCGATTCACCCGTAAAAGTTCACTGGTTCGACTGTTCCTTGGTCTCCGGTATATAGTGGTGGATCCATGTCTCATCCACGGTTACGAAACACATGAAGAAATTCCTTGGATTGCGTTGGATCCTGGCCAGACACTCCTCCGAAACGGTCACCCGATTTCGTTTTTGCTCCGGTGTGAGCAGACGCGATACCAATCGCGCCGAAAGCTTTTTCATATTCAAAATTTCGTGTAGGATTTAGCCAATACATTCTTCTGAGATGTCTGTTGTCTCTGCTATCTCTTTCAGCTTCAACCGGCAATCAAGTAACACGACATCCTGAATCTTGTCGACCATTTCATAGTTGGTAGCGGTTTTTAGGCGTCCACTGCGTGGTTCGCCACTTGTGCTTGTACGGCCACGTTTCAACTGGCTCGCCCAGAAGTTAATAGTCGAAAATGATGGAGCACATCCGCTATCAACCTTTAGCAAAATATTGCTAATTTCCGTGGTCATTTTCCCAGCCATATAGAAGTGCTTTTTCACTGCACGAAATTCGACTTTATCCATTTTTGCGAAAACGCCTGA
Source organism: Trypoxylus dichotomus (assembly GCA_023509865.1). NCBI lineage: Eukaryota > Metazoa > Arthropoda > Insecta > Coleoptera > Scarabaeidae > Trypoxylus > Trypoxylus dichotomus. Next base: position 74,666,086 of record CM042074.1, on the reverse strand, counting down.
CTTGATACACAAAACAAGCTCTTAAGCAACAACTATTGACAGTAGACGTCTGAAATGTTGACAGTTGTCATAAAAAAGGTTGCGCTTGCCGACCAATGAATCCACTTCAACCTTCGTGCGTTATCTCTTGCCGAATCCGGAAACATTTCACGTTGCCCTCGTATGTGTATGAAAATCGAAGAATGAATCTATGAATGCCAGATTGACTTGTTTGATAAAACTAGTGTAAGACGTGTTGATAGTACTGGTTTCGTATTCAAATACAAGTCCATATGCATACGTTGGGTAAAAATCTCTTTCTAAATTAAAATATCAAGCACATAGTAGGTGCTTCCAACGTAAGACAAACAACGTAGACCGCCGATGCCAATTAATTACACGCCAGATCAATTTTAATTACAAAGATAATTTACAAAATGTATTACGTGTATACGTTGAGCAGGCTGCTAATTGCATAAGACGATCGTTCGCACCATTGTTTAGTCGTACATTTCTAGTCTTCACTGAAAGCGCTTAGAGAAAGCAATGTTCCATAAAATCATCGTCGTTAATAAATGATCTAGCATTAACGATCAAGTCTAGTGACCTAATGAAAATCCCATTACATGCATACTGCATTATAAAAGATTTGATGACGTGGCTTCGTTATGAATTCCTCCTTTACAGCTCGTTAGTTGTTAGGTATTATTTACGGTAATAGGTATAATTTTCTATTTCGCGTAGGATAGAATGGTATCTTCTATATATTTTTCAATAGCATGCACATCAATAGAAATTATAAATAATTAGTACAATTATTTGAGCGTATGATTAATGGTTATGTGACAAAAACAGCTAATTAAATTCAGTATATTTACAATGCTTCTTCTTAATGTTAATTCCTCGATCGTTCAAAACAGAATCATTAATTTTACTAATCATTTCCGGAGTTTTTGATGATCCCGATCGCATATCATCTTCGATACTCATATCATTACGTTTTTACGTTAACGGCCTTTCGAAGAAGCATTGTTATTTTTTTTGCACATTCCAAAGTTTAAGATGTGTTTAGCACTTTTAAAAATAAATATTTAACAACGTCACGAATTGCAAGTTTATGCGTTTAAGCACTTTTTATTTAGGCGCTGGAGACTCGTGCTTAAAAATGTGAGACTTGTAAATTTTGTACAAGTACCTTTTACAGTAGGTGACGATGTATGCTTTATTAAAACATATTTTTGTTAGGGTATGTAACAAAGAAATAAGAAAAAGTCTTTTAAAACCTACTAATATCCTGGTTTGATTGAAATAGAAAGTCTGTGCGACAATCATTGGTAGTAGCAATTTATCTGTAACTCTTTAATTAATATCTGGAACATTTGCGATAATTCTTTTCTAGAGAAAGCATCACTAATAGAGAAAGTCTTTCTTATGCCATTTCTTAAAAAAGTTCTGCTTTAGCTGATCTCATCGACATTGTAATTGGAATTTTTAAAAGTTTTAAACTTTCGCTAAAAGTCACACTTAATTCACTGTTTTGTGAAATATCATGATCATAAAGTTCATAAATTACGCTTAGTTCAGTACGGAATTTCCATTTATAATAATATAATAAGTATGTGTAAGGCTTAATTGCTTCCTGAAACACATTTTCAGGAAAATTGATTATATTTATCAGCACAAAATAGAGAAGTTGCAGTTAAGTGTCTAAGTAAAGCTAAACCTATCTTTAAGCGGGTTAATTTATTGATCAACGACCATGAATAAAAGATGATGTAATTGAATTAACACTGAACCCCTACATGTTGACTCTTTACCCTCTACTATAAGATTAAATTTTCCACTAAATGTGAAGAAGAAAAAGAAACCGGCGCTATCTATTTGAATATTGAAACTCTAAGAACATTTTAATGAATCGAAAACTAAACAAAAAAGAACATATTTGCGTGCATCGTCTTATACAAATTTTGCATTATCAACATCATGGTTTTGTAAACTTGGAACGTAGAACAAAATAATGTTGACTTTCATCCTAAAAAGTAGGCCCCCATAACGAAATATGATATGGCAATCTTCAAATCCTGACAGACCCTTCACATATGCACCTCTCCTGTGCAGTATATGCAGTCCATGAGTTGCTCTGCTCGGGTGAAGGGTTGGGAAACAGTACCCGCTTGTTTTGCTGTGTTTGAACAGGCAGAGGAATGCGTTATTCTTGTGGTACTAGATACCGCCTAGACTACTCACTTAAGCTGAATTACAATATGTTGAGTTAAAAATCGTTCGAAACCACAATGATGACGCCATGTAGGCAGAAATATATTTGTGTGTCAGCGTATTTTTTTCTTCTTACATTTTCTTTCCCGCGAATGAGTAGCTGTATTTGGCAGCATTTATGTTAGGTATTATTTTCCAGGCATTTTTTTATTTTAACACGGAACAATGGACACATTTTTCAAGTCATTGATTTATAAAATGTTATCTAAAGAGCTTGGTATTCATTAACAAATTCGAGGAATTTTTTTGACTTGCTTAAAAGCATTGTTAAGATTATTAATTTTATTAATTAATCCCATATTCAAAAATCAAGTAGGTTTAGGCCTGGTGAACGAAGCGGTTATGACACAAGGCTACCTGAACCCATTCGTAAAGATAAAAAGACAATGTACAGAACAATTTGCAACCTATAAAAACTTTTATTACCCCAATCTGAGCAAGTATTATAAAATAATTTCCATTTTATGTATCTGGAAAAGCCACTGCGGATTTGTTAAAATAGAAATGAAAATTAAAAACAAAGTCTTATCAAGTAAAAACTACATCAATCCAAAAATTAAATAGTACCATTAATCTGTCCTTGGCCCTAGAACTCACTGGCGAATTATTATGCATCGAGTTAGTATACATACATATTAGATCTACTTCTCGATGAAGTTTTTATAACGTTAGGAAAACTTGAAAATGTTTTGTTATCAATTATCTTAACCAATCACTATCTTCTTCCTTTACCATTACATAATCAACAATTACACCTCGATATTTGCTAAGTTGCTCTTCACACTACCTTTGAAAAATTAATATCTACAACCTCAACTACCGTGTTATATTCTGCTTTCAGTTACGGAAATACAATGCACGTTCTCGAATAGTAATACCATGGGCACCAGGGATTCCATAATAGCAACACTCAGAAAACCGGATGGATTCAAAGGACATCCCCTATTCGCCGATGATCGAGGAGTCGAACCGGAAACCGACAAGAGCTGTCAAATAAGACCTGACATCAACGATCCCACCGGATTAAGATACATGATGAAGATAACAGATTTCGGAAAATGCGGTGTTCTTAAAAGAAACGTAAGTAACTACCACAATAACTATCCACGATGGCTTGGTGTTATTCATGTTTTTGTGTCAATCTTCAGGGATACGTCCATGTTAGAATATGGTTTCCGCAATTTCCTGGTGTAGTCATGCAGTCAGATCAAGAATTGATTATCATGTGTAAACCGCCAGAACCGACGATTATCGAAAATAAAGCGGCTGGTTTCGCCGGCAGCTTTCCTCATGGCGCTAGAGTATCTGGCGTTGTTGAGGAAACGCCTGGTCGTTTGGAGTATGAAGTTGCTTTATATAAAGAAGCTCCAGCCAGAATCGGCAATACCAGCAGCGAGTTACCCGTGGATCAAGCGGTACCTATCGGTACGAAGTTACAACTTCGGGCAAGGATAAACCCGGATTCCGCTTGGAAATATCTTAAATTGATGGAAGTTACTGTTAGTCCGGATCCTGACAATCCTCACTTGGCAGGAAGTGTGGCATTAGTTAAAGATGGGTAAGTAAAAAGCAATCCTATGAATTAAATTTTCGTCGTTCTGCATACAGCTAGAACTGGACAATCTTTGAGAAATTAATATGCAAAATATACTTATTTCGACCAAGTTTCACACTTACATCAGCAGAAACAAATTATTGGTATAAAGTAAATTAATAAAATACAATTGAATCAACGCCTTGTTTAATTAAGGTATAATAAAACAAAAATTATCGAAGACTTGTAGAGGTTCTTAGGGTTTTTGCATTCGCTCCCCACGAAGTACGAGGGCAACCTGAAATGTTTCCGGAATCGACAAGAAAAACACGGTATTGGTGTGGTTTTTAATTTTTATTTTTCGATGTAGCCTCCTCGAAGATCAATGCACTTTTTCAAACGGTGCTCCAGTCTCTTCAAACAGTCGGATTCAGACACAAGGGTACAGTGATGAATTTTGCGCTCTATCAACTCACCTGGTTCCTTGTGTATATCAAACTGTTTCATACAAAATCTGAAACACTCATATTTTCAAAATCACCATGGTGCCTGCTACTTCAGATACTTTGATTCAATGACCATTCAAAGCAATATCGTAAATTTTATTCGCAATTACTGCTGTTGCAGAACATTTTGGACGTCGTCTTTCAAGCTAAATCTTCCTTGTTTACATTCATTTCCTTGCCTTTGAATGGTTGTGTAGAACTTTCCGTATTTTTTTAAAATTGTCCATTTCCATAAATCCACGTTCACTTCAAAAATTCTCTGTATCACTTATTTGCTTTCCTCAGTTTCCAATGACAGCGACCTATTCCCCGTCACGAAGATCCAAGCTCCTCTGTCAATTATCGCTTACTGGAAGCGGGAATGGCCTTAATTCGCAAGCTAAGAACCTCTTGGTCAACGATAAAATGTTTTCCAGAATGTCGTTCCTCTCGAAGATCTGTTAGACCATTCGTAAATTCTTTTACGTCAGTTTTGTATAGTTCAATCAGAAATAATATTGACCTTTAACTTCATGAAGTTAAAGTCTACGAGGGGTGTCAACAGCGCAACGAAAAACCTTTTGCTCCAACTTAATAAATAATTGTGTTTATCGATCTGTTTTCAGTTACCACCAGCTTACTTTGAACATCCCGTGATGAGAGACGGGATGTGGCTTAGTTTTGAGATAATTGAATACCTTCCTACTTTTTATCACATTTTCATTTCACTTATTTTGGAAGATTCTGTTCACATGGACACATGTACAATATCCCGAAATTTTTATCCATTCCTAATCCTTATGAAGACAGTAGACCCCCAAGAGTCATTTAATTTCACTTCTAATTCTTATTATTAACTTGTTATAGTTGCCGAAATCGAGACTTTGCGTCGATCATTCCCCATCAACCAGCCAGATATCGCGAAAGGCACAATGAAGTATTTCTGGACTTCGAGGCGTTCCTCCTAAGCTCGATGAAAGAGCGTTCAACACTATGGATACACTCGCAAATTAAGGCTTGCATGGACATGGCGGACTGCCAACCGGACTTCTGCTTGGATCTTTTCGAACCCTCTGGCCACGGTAGAAGGCGAAGAAGACGTCATGCCGGCGGCGACTCGATAAGTTCATCAAATACTCAAGGGCTATCCAATAGATACAACAATACAAGTCAATACACGAAATTTAAAGAAAATATCGAATATACGGTCTTGATGCCCGGAGAATTCTTCCATAAAAGTGCGGCATTGGAAAGTTCGTGCAGTACATTCTTGGTAATCGCAACCATCCTAGGCTGTTTGCTCTTTATGTCCGCTTTTATAATGTGTTGGTTAGCATCTAGGCTACACGCAGCCCTTATAGGATCAGATGGTAACAAAAACATTGATCAGCTAGTAAGAGAATCAAGACATTTTTCTGACAGTGGGTACACGGGAAGAGCAATGACCCAATGATAGATACTTAGTAAATGAAAGTGATACTGACTTAAGTTTTTATGTACTGTACATCAAAGTAATTGTGTAAAAAATATGATCCGTTGTTACTTCAACAGCTAAGTGTACAAAATTTAATTGTACCATAAAAAAGGCCAACAATTGGGCATTTTCACCGAAAATCTAAAATTTATGCATATCACTGCTATATTTTTAGTAGGCGTAGTACAAACCATGCATTACTTTGAATACAGTTTGATGTTTAATGGAATAACCAACAATCATCTTGCGTAAAAATGCCCTCAAAACTTTTGTGAAAAAAAAATTAAATCGACCAAAAGTTTTGCTTGCATTTTTTAAATTAAATGCAGTACCAAAATGTTACTTTTTCGTACTGCGTTTTAATTGTAAATATGAATATGTATGAATCAATCTTGTTATTAACAGCAAAACGATTACTTTGTACAAAAGATATCCTTTTGTTGTTTCGCAAGAGAAAAATCTATATCCAAAAAAAAGGTGGGATAGATGTCTTTGATAATTAAGTATTTATAATATTTATTTTTAATTTATTTTATACCTGTTATTGTTGTTAGATTAGATAGGAATATAGATAAATATATGGTATATAAAATTACTTGAGTATCTTTATGACCTCCTTATGAAGTAAACTCTTCTATGATGTGAAAATGATTTGATAAATGTTGTTGAAAATAAGCTTCGATAAATAACGATAAAATATGATGAAACTTGTTGAGGAGACTTGTACCCAGTCGAGATATAAACCAAAGACATTAAAATCAATAGAAAAAAGTGTGATAAAAATCAATCAGTTTATAGGAAAGTCGTAGAATGTAAGTAATTTAACACCAAAGAATCACAGGCAAGGAGAATTAGTAAAGGGAAAAAATAATAACAGCATACATTGCTTACTTCGTCAACATCTATAATCAAATTATTATGTGAAAAACTTCGAACAACATCAAGATATACAGATTAGTAATATTATTTCGTGAAACACATCCAGTTTATGACGGTAATAGACAACCAATTATCCCAATTAAAATTCGACAATTAAAATGACAGCAAAACAAAAAATTTAAGACTAAAGAAAAAACAATTCACATCTAGCAGACAAACATATACTTGAAAAGGCATATTAATTTGCCATTTGCTACTTACGTTTTATAAAAGCATTTTTGGCTACGTTGTTAATGGAAAGGATTGTTAAATTATTACGTCTTACTTGGTTCATCGTTGAGCGAAGCTTTTAATCAACTTCAACTTTTAAAAGCTCTCGCAATAAAAAACTGAAATACATACTGTCAAAAAGTTTTTATTACCAAATATGTTGGTCAGTGAAGTCCATTTCCGCAATAAACTTTAACATTTCTAATACAGATCACTTCTTAGCTTCGTGCTTTTCAGCTTTTACTACTTGAAGATGATATCGTCTTCCGCTTGAATCATAAACCCTTTTCGTCCGAATTTCTTAGTGAATATGCCCACTTCTTCGCAAGTAATGAATATTAACGCGTTTTCAACCAATTTCCCTCAGCTTGCTTAAAAAAAATTAAAGCAATTAATTTATGCACGGCTGTATCCAAAGTATTTCCTTCAGTCTGCGAGTGGTTGGATATGGTTCACCTCCTCGCCACAAATGAAGGTATTCGAGAAAGTTGAAATCACAAATATATTTTATTAAAATTTCAGCTGAACCTCCGGTGTCCACATTTTCTGTTGGCTCACACAATTTTTTTTACACCCTCCATAAATTTGTTAAAATTTTTCAACACAGGTTTCAGTGCATCATATTGCTCACTCCACCTCATTCCCGACAACCTTTTTGCAATTACTCCTATAGTCTCTGATAATATAACCCACCTGTGGGTCGATGAAGAGAAACGTTATACAAATTGGAACACATTCAAATGCGTGCGATCTGCGTAAGTTAAGCAAGTAATTTGCGCGAGGTACCAATAAGATTTTGCTATTAACTTACTGAATCCTAGCTTATACCCTGGAGTGAACGCGTGCTATAGAGGACGAGTTATCATACCCTTGACTGACGGAAGTTTATGTTTAATCCTTCTTCACTAATGACATTTGATATCTAAACCAAAACATAAACACGGCACACTTATACGTAATCGTCCATGCAGAATACAACATCCCTTTTTTTACATATACGGCACGACAGATTCTTATAGGAAAAATAAAGCATCTAACCGATTTTTTTCAATAAATATCTCAAAACTGATTTAGCTAGCTGGCACCCAATACAAAATTCCAATGTTTAAAGTAAACTGTGTAACTACCAAAAAGTTAATACACTTTAAACCTATTATATGTAATAGCGTTGAACTTATCTTTAGAATAACTATCTAAAGAATCCGTCATATGAACACTACCGTCCAAAAGTTTGGAACCAGCAACGCATTTTACAAAAAGTCACAGATACAGTAAAATTTTACTGTGATTATTAATGTATCTATGACATGAATGAACACATGCATCGCATGGGTCTAGTAGACTCTCCTTCATGTAGAAAGTGTGAAAGAGCAGAGCAAACTCCTGTGCACCTTTCTATTTTACACTTAGTATAGTTTGGTAAAGTGACCGGTGAACATCAGTATTTTTATATTAAATTATATGTGCGTTTGTTAATGGCAAATAAAAATATTTATTCGTGATTAGTTTATGTGTATGCAACTGAAAATGCCGAAATCTAAAGAACTTTCTGAGTTTCAACGTGCGCAAATTATTACACTACGTGCGCCGTACAAACAACTCTAAAACGTTACCAAGAAACAGGAGATACTAAATCAAGACCGGGAAGAGGTCCAAAACTCTCTACAAAATCGACGTGAAATAGCTGGCGCGTTAAATGGACAACTGAACGTACATTTATCGTAAGTAGCCGTCTTAAGGAAGTCGGTCTATCATCGAGAAAAGCTAGAAAGAAACCGTGGCTGTAAATAAAAATAAACGATTATTAAACGAATTGTGTTTAAAAAAATCGAAAGTTGAACGAATTAACTGGATAGGTTTATTACAGATTTTTGGTACACTTGGTGCCGTGCTAGTGCATCGGAGGCCTGGTGAAGAATACCATGCCGATTGTGTGGTGCCTACCATCAAACATGGTGGCGATAGTGTCATGATATGGGGGTGTATGACGTCGACAGGGGTTGGAGAGGTGTTTGGGTAGAATGAACTTGAGGACCTACGTCAGCATGTTAGATGAAGTTTTACTGCCCCCAATTGAAAAATTATTCGGAATGAATACTGACGAAGTTTTGTTTCAACAAGATAATGCACCATGCCACACTGCACGGCTGCAAGTTAAGCGTGGTTCCGGGAAGCGAACATTGACATTTTGGAATGGCCACCCCAATGCCCGGATCTAAATCCGATCGAGCACTTGTGGGCTATTATTAAGCGAAGAATATGCGAACATAATACATATGTTTTATTTGTTCATTGTTTATCTTAAAGATAATTGAAAAAATTGGGGGTGCCTAATGCATTATTTAGTTCGTAAGTTTATTTTCGTCGATATGACCTGCTTTGGCTAACCACTGCATAAATTTTAGGCATTCTTTGAAGCAATTTTTCGAAAGAGTTTGTTGCTATGCGTTCTGTTTTTACAAATTCAAGCTGAATGTTTGGGGTCATCTTGCTGGAACACAAACGGCTCTCCAACAAGACAGCTTCCACGCGGAATAACACGATTTTGTAAAACATCAAATTACTCTTCTTTCCGCATTGTACCACTAACTTCACCCGTAGTTGTTCCAGCAAAACAACCCCAACCATAACATTACCATCTCCGTGTTTGACTGTTGGCATTAAGCAGGTCTCACTAGCTCTTTACCCTATTCGTCGATGAACAAAAACTCTCTATTGCGTACCAAATAACTGAAATTTAGACTCGTCGGTCCATAGGAGTACCTTCCAATCATCCAGTGACCAGCTTGCATGCTCTCTTGCCTACCTGTTAACCGTTTCTCTTTATGCAAGCGTTTTAAAAGCGGTTTTACGCGGCCGATGTATCCTCTGAAATCTGCCGCCAATTATCACCTCTTGACGGTAATAAAAGAAACATTTGTTAGTCGCTGTGTATTAATTGCGCGTAGCGATATCCGTTATCGTTAGACATCGATCTCGTCGTAATTACTGCAGGTATCCTAGTCCATCCTCGTCTAACAATATTATTCTTAGAAAACAGCAATAAATGTATTTGAAAGAAATTTGTACCTAAATGTTTGGACTTTGACGGATTATGTGTGATAATTTTATATTTATAATAGGAAATAACGATTTCACGATATGCCTATCAGTTGTATTATTTTAAAGGAATTTCACCTTCCTTCCAATCTTATGGAAGGTAGTGTGGGTTGTTCTATTTGATATAAAGAAATTCATATCCGTTTCCGATTTAATCGTTACAGAACCACGTTTATGTAAAATGTAGGAATAATTAAAACTCTAATTAATCTGTAAATATAAAAACTTTATTTTTTAATCATAAATAATACGAATACAGATAGACATATAAATCTCCATGCTATTAAATGATTGCTGAAATAACGTTGATAGACATATAAATCTCCATGCTATTAAGTGATTGTTAAAATAACGTTGATGTTATTGCATTATTACGGTAATCAAAGATTGACAAAATTTCTCTATAATACGAGGGCAAAATTAATTGAAAGATGCCAAAAAAGTTAAGCATTTCCTGGCAACAAATTGACATCTCAATCGAAATTATTCTACCACGAAAGAACTTAATTTTTCGATTTCTTTTGCTTCGAATAATGACGAACGCAGATTTACCCCTGAAGTGTCTTTCTAATGCAACGCATCTCTCATAAACACTCTACAGTATACACTATCTGCAACTCATTTTATATCTAAAAGATTCCGATAATTACAAAAAGAAAATAGATATATTGGATTGAAACACACTTGCTGTATATATACACATACCACAATTCAAAGTAGTACCGCATATTTATTAAAAATATTGTATTATATAAATATGTTAAAAATGTTCACTTTTTCACTAGTGCTTTTAATCTTTTCTTCTAAATCTATGGATGCTCAAATGTTTTTGAACGGTAGTGTATACACCAATTGAGACTTACTTGGAAGGTTTTATTAATAAACATAATATACGAGTGTATTTCATCATAGACAATTTATTTTTCTTTAGTTAAATTCTCAAAAAATTGTATCCACAAAAATTAGTTGCTTTAGCATTTTGCAATCCAATACGTCAACATTTTATAATCATCAATTACTTTCTATTAATACAAGGAAGGTGCTTTAGAATTATCGAGACTTGTACTTTTATAAAGGGAAACGACATTAAACATATGTAGTGGAGCATAAATACTATATAACTAAATTAAACACTTATACAATCAAATAACATTTACATAGGTTAAAGCTTATCGACTTATACAAAATCAATGCCTCCTTAGCAAGAATTGAAAATACGCATTACATAGTCATTATCCTTTCTTAAAACACAGACAGCAATAATACGCAAAACACGTTAATAAGTTTTAATATATTCAAGCAATTGTGTTTGTTACTTTTCCCAAATAGGACACAATAAACAATACGCGATTGTTGAACGTCATCGGGAGTACAAAGTAAAGAACGAAATTCCGATAATGCGAATTTAAAGTATACAGAATGTTTCATACTTTCTACAAATGCTTCTGGCGGTCGTGTTACTCCCAGGTTTTTTTAGTAAAAAACAAGAGCAAAATTTATCTCCGAGGCTTAGTTTTCTTACACGGACGTGTCGAACATCGAGCATTCGAAAACTGGCTGCAAATATCTTGATGAATTGTTTATTGAAAAAAAATCATCATTTAAGGGCCCTAATAACTTGTGATAAAACTCCTACAAGTGAGAAATCGGCAAGAAATTTAATAAACTTGACAACCATGTGGTTTTTAAAACTGTCTGAGCGGACTTAGGCCATTTTGATTCAGTTTACATTGTTTTGTAATCAGATTGTTTAATTTTCCATTCCTGAAATTATTTGTTATCCAAATCTCAATAAAGCTGTAAAGATGTATGCTGAGAAAGTTCTGATTAACAGAACATTTTTCAGTGATTATTATGCAAATTACAAAATGCATTACAACTGACGGAAAGTGCTTTAACCATATAACAATGATGTAATTTACCTCGATTAAAAATCAACGACATCGATATTGTTTGGTTCTCGTCTTTATTTTATTCTGTTGTTGCTGAAGGTAAAGTACCGTTAGGGCTTTCTTTTCTTTAATGTTTAATATTTTAAATATTAAACATTAAATAGATTTACTTTAGTTTAGTTATTGACTATCGACATTTGATTTATAACTTAACATAAAAAAGTCGCCTAAACAACGCGTACAGTGGAGACGTGAACACCATCGTAATCTATATATATATATATATATTGTTTTTCTAAAATATATGTGATTAAATTTGCTCCATATTATTTCCAAAGATGAGAAACATACTGTACTCACACGTGTTTTTAGCCAATTATAAAAACAATTATCATCTCGAAATAATACACACTGTTTTCAAAATTTTGTACGTGAAATGAATTGTACACCTGGCAGCTTTTATTTGTAATTGATTTCATTCAATCAAGAGTGTTTGCTGTGTAGGCTATCGACCAGGTAAATACGTTGAATAATGTGATAGTATCTCCGGAACCAACGAGTAATTATATAACAACAGCATCAAAGTGACTGATGTTGAAGTTGCCTCTCCAGAAAAAAAATTGATTTATCTGCTAATAAGCAGAGATTTTATAAATCTTAAAAACTAACTGAAGGAGTAGAGTCAGAGCCCGGGAAATCTAAAATCCATTACACGTGTATGAGTACTATTCCAACATTAGACTTAAAGCTGCATTCGATTTTTGTGGTCGCTTTTCTGCTCGAAATTTTCTGCTTGTATTGTCAAGACAAAATTGTTTATTTTGTTTTGAGAAGATCTTGAATGATGAATTAGCTCCCATAATTGTGAAACAAATGAATTTATATGCAATGAATATTGCAATTTGAAAAAACGATCAAGCACGACGAACTGGTTTTCGCCAAGTAATGGACAAGTAAGGTGTTCACAATGTTAGCAATGCAAAGCATTGTTAAAATGCCAATTCTTCAAATGTACAGGGCGGGGCATAAAGATCTCCCATATTTTGAAGAGGTATAAAAAATTAAGAAATCTCACTTGAAAAAAACTGAATATATTTTTGAAAAGAACATAAAATATAGTTTTTTTGTTAAGTCTTATTTTAATTAATCCCATTAAGATAACTGCAACAGTGTTGCAAAGTTTGTTTTTCTTTTGTGGTTCGTAAGCATAAACAAAGCTCAGAGATAAGTTTTCTCTTTAGGTTAATCCTTTGATAGAACATCCTGTAAATAATACCTGTGTATATTGGTTTACCATTACTTAGATTATAAAAATCATCTCTATATTTACACATACAATACAAATTTAAAAGACATTTCCGTATCATCGTAAAGGAAAGCACATAATTATTAACTGCTAATATCAACAATGAATACTTGTCCAAAAATCGGAAGACGTTCATGAAGCCGACAAAGTGAAGCAACTATGTTAACTTGCTACAAGACTAAAGAAAAGCAAGAGAGAAAGTAGAATCAGAGTAATATCCATTATGGCCGAGATTCTAATTAAACAAAGATACCAATTTTGAAATAATATTCAATATTCGGTTATTTTGAAAACCTTCCACAATTGCACCAGTGTCCCCTCGACAGCTTCAAAGTGTGGTGTGGTCTTTATGGTTGACCCTTCGTTTTTTTTAAGAAAATGTACATCTCATAACATCACATTGGTTGATTTTAACACTGGCAATATCCAGGTGCAGAAGTGCTAACGGCAAAATGTTATTCCAAAGTACTAGTTTCAAAAGCATTCCTGCATTGTTAACTCAAGGTTGGAATTGACTTTTCCCTGATGAACAAGTTTATTTTTATTTTTAAACCATTAACTTGCATGTCGCTGGTGTAACTAATATAGAAAATATATGCTAACCCACATATCTTGTAGTATGGTAAACCAAAAGATATACAGTGAAGGATTGATCACAGAAAGCTTTAACTCAAGTATAGCCTGTCATATTTACGTAACAGGCTTTTAATAATATATTCGTTTAGAAGTAAAATATAAACTTAAAACGTTTTTCAGCTCTTACTTTTCAAAGATTCTGATTTTTAAAGCATTGAAATCAATGCTACACTGCAGATATAAATTTAAAATAGAGCTATTCACAAAATCTAAAGAAAAGGAACTTAAATCTATCAATATCTTTTTATTGCTACATTCAATCTGTGAGCTTAAAGAAATAAGATAATTTATTACAGTAGCATTTGAAGAACAGTAAGAGGATAACTTATATTTGCAAAATAAAACCAGTTGTATAATATGTAATTATTTAATAACTGACAAAATTCAAAGCTTCTTCTCATTAACGTGTTACCACATTTTCAACTAAAAAAATATTTTTCACATATTCTTTGGAATGCGTTAAGTTACAGTCCGTAGAATGCGAGCGTCTGGGCGTCTTCTTAAAAAATATATATAATAAAAACAAACGAGGTTCGACAATAAAGTAATAGAGCTCCGTTTCATCCGTAATAAAGATCGTATCAGTGTGACTGTATTTCTCTGTTCACACTGAAAAGGTCCAAAATCAGATCTAGCAATTGCTGGTGAGGTCACAAACCCTTGTTAAGAAATGGGTGCAACAGTACAGTAATGCAAAAGCAATCCAATGACATTTTGCGAACTACTAAGAAAAGGTAAGATAAGATCATTGGACAGTTACCAACTGAAAATCCGGACTTAGCGCTGTGTTAAACTTGGGGAAATCGGCTAGAACACAGATGCAGAAAACAACCTAAAGACATTCAAGTAATGTTGCGAAATACAAAACTAAAACCGTTACTACCAGAATCGACGATTAGTACCGGCATTCAAAAACATCAACAGAGACTACAGCAAAGTAGTTTTAAGATTCCTAGAAATAAAGCATGAGACATATCATATAACCTTCACACTGCCGCAAAAACGTTAAACGTGGCCAAATGGTAGCGTGAAAAAGGTGAACAAATAATTTTAATTTATTATGCAAATGATATTAAGGGAGATTTGAATCAGATGATAAGTAAATTTGACAACTGACATCAACTGACAAAAATTTCATATGAAGAAATTGCATCCGTTTCTCCTGTGTGAATATGCCTCCCCAATTAGCCAATGGCAAAACCCTATTTTAAGGCCTATCTATTCTAACTCTGCATTCTTAACGTGAATGGAGTATAGGTATAGTAAGAAAAAACCCGACCAAGAACGCAGAAATGAATGCCTTTTCTCAAAATTCGATACCTATCCCACCACGGGATAATACAGTTTTCACTTAACATTTAAAGTTACGCATTTTAGCCTAAGCAAAACTTTGTATTAGAACCAACCAATTCTCTTCATGCCAGAAGTTGTCCATAATAGCGTCATTTCCTAAATAAACGAACGGTTACACCGCTGCGTGTATAAAATGGGAAATTTAGAGTGGTTTAAAGTGGGAGTGTAGATAGGTACTACGTGCAGTTACACGCTCTTGTACAACAGACTGTATTGTTTGTGCAAATATTCTAATTTCACATACGATTTCTTCCTCTAAATCAACAAATTCAAATGTAAATGCTTCCTCCTGTAGGTCAAATCTACTGTAATAAATCAATAAGTTGACTAGGAATTTCATTTGGTCGACAAATTCAAAATAAGTCATGAATATTTACTTAGGCTAACATATACTTACTCCTAAATGAAGTTAATTGTATGATTTCGTAATACGTCTCTACATTACGTGTATTAAATGTTTAAGCAATGATCTACTTTGTAGAAAATGTAAAAATTCACACTAAGTATGTGTATTCTCTTCAATCTTCTGTAATTCCGCATTAATTATACGAACATACAACACAAAACATAAACCATATTTAACTGACAGCACAATTATCAAAACTCCAACAAAGTATATTAAACATTTTAATTAATTTCGATAAAATTTCATTCGTTTAAAAAAGTATATATAAATATATAGGTTTTAAATAATTAAAAAAATAAACATCGTGCAATTTCTTTCAATATATCCCTTCCGCTTTATCTGGAACATCACAAGATAACACCAAATTTGAGATTAGCCGTGGTCGTTAGCGTTCTGTTAGAACCGAAAAGCATGTACAAATAAGTGAATGTTAACCTCCGCTTACAATACCGATGTTACAAACAGCGGACACGTCAGTTATCACCGTTACCAGAAGTCTGCATTGGGATACCATTCGTGACGTGCCCATTTGTTTGACCGTTACACATCTTCAATACTTCCAATTCCTTTTTTTCCTTTCGCTTGTTCCGGGCTTCATATTCTAATCGATTTCTTATTATTCGGTCGACGATCTTTTCCGTGGTCATATCATTCTTGGAATCCACTATTAAAAATTTACCTAATTTCTTTGGTAGGGAGAAAGGATCTTCGCCATTTTCATCCGTCATTACCGGCGTTTTGCCGTGTATCACTATATCGACCTTGAAATGATCCATGAGATCCTGAGTAACGACGTACGGTGCACCTATAACCACCTCCGATACATACTTGCAGGCGAGAACGCTTAGAACTCTCTCGTGTAGATTCATGATGGGATAATTAGAACCTTTGTACCTGTTCACAACTGGATCCGTATGCAGTCCAACTATTAAGTAATCTCCGTATTTTCGGGCTTGCTCTAAGAAATCTAAATGACCTACGTGAAACAGGTCGAACGCTCCCGCTACATAGATCACTCTGTCGCCTGGCGCAGGAGGCTTACCATCGGAGAATTGAATAATCTTTTGGGTCGTAGGTAAGAATTGGGAACAACCAGTGTATGGAGACCGCGCGTTAGGGTCTTGTCCCATCGTAGACGAATGTTCTTTGGCGACATCATATTCAAATTGGCCGCGACGAAAATGTTGACGTGTCAATAATAGCATTCGGCCGACTAAATCTGTAGTTGACACTCCCGCAGTTCTTTGAACCTCTCTGAAAATAAAAAAAAAAGAACTCTATCAACAATAGCAAAATTAATGCACACATAGAATAACTAATTATTGACTTTTTTCAAGTAAATTCTATGTGATCCATGACAATTGCATATGCTTACTATAAACACGAGGCGAGGTAATTAAACAACAAGATTTTTTTCTTAGAGTCCGATATACATGTATCACTGTATTAAGCATATGTCACCATTCAGTAGGTCCAGTGTAATATGTGCTGCAAATTTCAAATCGATTGCGTTCGTAGTTTTCAAAATAAAAAATTCTGAAAGTATAGTGCCATATTGAACATAAAGATGACTGAAGATGATGTGATAAATGGTTTTCCAGTACAATCCTAAGATCAAAAGATAAAAGTAATCAGTGAGTGAGAAATAAAAAATTGATGAAGATTATAATATCAAAGGTACAAATCAAGATGATCTTCATTTCTCTCTTTAACATTCGAAGTTCAATTTAGGAAAAATTTGTGCTTCCCGTCTAAAAAATCAATTCCTCGTTTTACAACAAAGTTTTGAAACGCGTTCATCCAGAATTGTCTGAGTTATTGGATCACGACAACGCACTTTTGCATTCAGCGTTGGTTCTTCGTCATTTTTTATTACGAAAAGTATTCTTGTGCACTTTCATGCCCCGTACAACCGCGAGCCCATACCCTAGGGCTCAAATCAGAGAGATCCATTTCGAAGGTGTTAAGACATCTAAACAACCGCGGCGCGTACCTTCTTAAAAAGATTTGTTCGGAAGAATTCCAAACCACTTTCCGGATTGAAAATATTACGTAATGTTAGAAAAAAACGCATTTTTATTACTATTAAATACTTGCTTATAAGTAAAAAATCTCGTTATTTAATTGCCACACTTCGTACATGAATGTTTTAACCATTATAGTTTTTACGTCAGTAGCACATTTTTTAGGTAAAATGAAAATTTCTTGCTTTTATGCTTGTTAAGAACATTAACCAAAAATATTGAAGCTAACACTACCATACTACGGTTAATCCTTCTGCAATATCTTCCTCTAATATTTGCCCTTAAAATCTCAGGAGGCAGCATGTTCTAAACTAAACTAAACTAAAATTGTACAAGGTACGTATGTAATACCCTGGATTCCTCCAACTATCGCTAACCGTTAGGAAAATTAGTACATTAGTAAATCGGAGTAATATTGCTTCGTAGAATTAGTAAATGATATGATTTCACGGAACTCTATTTTTCTTTATTAACATTCTCTATGTGAAAATATCTAGTAATTCATAAAAAAATCATTTTTATTCTTCTAGTTCCGATTTAGTTGGAAGTTATCTAATCGAATTAGAATTGTTTCTCCACTTGTGAGATCAACATACCGCACCTCAAGTTATAAATGGTGTCCCAAAAGTGTTTTTCTGTTTGCTTTGTTCACTGCGCCAATACAACCGTTAAGTAGAAAGTGGGAGGTATGCTAGAATACAGAATACCAAAGTGTGTTAATTCCAATTTGACAAAATGTATTTTTCATAGACTAATTAGTAAAAGTTCACCACTTGATTACGAAAACGAAATAGCAAATTTATTAATACGAACTTTTAAAATACGAAATAAATTAGTTCCTCGAGAAGTAATTATAAAATATGTATATTGATATCAATAAGTAATATTTTTGGAAATAAATCTGCACGGAGTCCTTCGTAAAATATTTTAATTTATATCAAATGCATAAAATAAACAAAACATACAATTAGCATAAGAAACAGCGTAGAGAGTAAACACTAACATGCTTAAAGAGTATTAATTGACTATGACCGATAACGGTAAAAATGGTTTCTGTTTGGAACAGTTATATCTCCCGTTCAGAGTTGGGAAATCAATGCAGTTGTAAAGCACGCCGTATAAATTGCATCACAAATCGTTAACAGACTTCTTTCTAAGGCCCCCAGGATTTGAAAACGTTTCATTCTAATAACTCAGATTGTTGAACAATGAGCAACAATTTAACCAATGGCAGCCACGTATTTGATTATCAAGAAACTTAGCAGAAGCATAGTAAGAAAGCGACAAAAGCTATATTGTTCGATAAAATAAGCTGTAATTTATTTTATAATTAGTAAATTAACAAATTTAGAAAACATCATTAAAATAGTTTAAAATTGAAATGCATATAATACCACTGGAGAAAATACCGACTTACATAAATACTTTAATTCATATTAATTTCATTCATTTAGATAAAAAATCAATTTCCTGTCGAATTACAAATTGTAATTTGTGATGAAACGAAACGCCGAAAATCAAATATCATTAAATTCTCTCGTTTGCCGTACTTCAACAATCCAAAGCAACACGACGAAAGAGGTTTTATTCGGCGTTTACTAGCCCATTTTTCATGGAAAATATGCGAATAGAAAAAAGTGTCTACAGTATGCATTGAAAGTTAGCACTAAATTACCGTAATTTCTACCGATCAGTTTCTAATCCGCAAATATTTTGAGAATAATGATCTCAAAAAATAATCGTGTGGAATTTTTTGAAGATAGACTTGGACTTTTATTCGTAGACGATAATATGGATTGGACAGTATATTCGTGATTGTTAGAAGACAACATTAATTCGATGTAGATTACCATTGTTGACAGCTCTTAAAGTGAACCTGTTGTATAATATTGAAGTGGCTACTGAAGAGCTAACGTTAGACGCTATTAGATTTCTTTCTGTAGAGTAAAAAGAATTCTGGTAATTATAACGTATCTACGGTTTACATATATCCAAAAGTGATGATAAACAGCAGTATGTACACCTAACTCACCAATATTCAGAGTCGAAGCCACTAGACATTCTATGTATTGAGGACCTGATAGCAATGTTTGTTCAAGGTGCAACACTGTAAAACAATTCAGAGACATCAAGACCATTATTAAGTAAACGAAATAGGAATCAGCTTGTTTCCTACGTAGTTCTAAGGAATCAATATTGAATATCTTTGGCAGGGTGTCGTGACTAAATCCTTGTATTGATTAAATATTAAATCTTTAAAGTATAAGAACTTTAAACACGTTCTTTAAATTACTTGGACGTTGGAAAACTGGAAGAAAGAGCGACGAATCTAAATATCACACCTTAAGTTCAGACCGAAGAACATTTGTCCATAGATTGAAAGGGAAACGAGCACTTGAGTCCTGTATTACATCAACAATAAAACTTGAAAGAGGATTGATCAGTCATGATTTGGGGTTGTTTTGGCGGTACATCTGTGGACGATTGGGTTAGCAGATGGTATCTTTAGAAAAAGAGTTATAGGGAGATTTTGGAGGGGAATGCTATCTCATTTGGAACACGATTAATCACTGAAAACTTCGTGTTCCAGCAAAATAATGATCTAGACTCGCTGCAAAGATATGCCGTGCGTATTTTGAACAACTGGAGCACAAAGAGAAAATTGTTGTTATGAAGTCCAGATCTGAATCTGTAAGAGGAACTTCTCCGACAGGTTCAAAAATCTAGTACAAATTCGACAACAGTACTAATAACTGAAATTTGGACTGGTCGGTCCATAAGACTGCCTTCGAGTGAAATTTGTACCTAAATGTTCGGATTTCACGGGTTATGTGTAACAATTTCATATTTGCATACAATAACTTATAATAGGAATTAACGATTTCACGATATACCCATCAGTTGTATTATTTAAAAAAAATTTCACCTTGCTTCCAAATTTATGGAACGTAGTGTATTTAATTATAAATGTGCTCGTTTTAGATTTAATGAAATTATTGCTTCATTTCATAAAAGATTGAGCAGTATTTACTTGATATTCTTAAGAAAATTAATACCCGGATGAAGTCGCAATAGATGATAGCGTACAAAAACTCTTCTAAATGAATGCACGACTGACAAACACTTATTTAATCGAGAATTTGTAAACAAAACTTGAATTAGCAAGCAATAAATAAATCAGCGGAAACTGCAAAAGTAGTTAATTAACATCTGTTGATACGAGATTTGGGAAATAAACAATCAAATAAATCACTCTTTCATCAAATTTAAAACTTTCTTATCGTGGCTAGTTAAAAAGAATGATTTCCTCCAATTCGAGTTATACAAATTATTCAAATGTATTCTAAAGTATATGCGTCATTGTTATTTTAAAAATGCATACAAAAGCTGATTATGGAAGATTCTAAATAATACACTTGTGACCTTAGAATACTTAATTACCTGTAATTTAAAAACAATACGCCATTAATAACCAATCATTAGTACCCAAAATTGTGAATACCGATTAAAAGTTGTATTAAAATTATAAAAACTCTGCATTCAATTATGAGTAATTGCACGAAAATTGTGAGCGTGACATGTAAGAAAAAGCACTGCGACAAAAAAGAATAATAATACCTTTTCTATTACGGAAATTCTATTTTATCACTGACGAAACAATAACAAAGTAAAAAGATTA
The DNA here is from genome assembly GCA_023509865.1 of Trypoxylus dichotomus. Classification (NCBI taxonomy): domain Eukaryota; kingdom Metazoa; phylum Arthropoda; class Insecta; order Coleoptera; family Scarabaeidae; genus Trypoxylus; species Trypoxylus dichotomus. Next base: position 74,644,793 of record CM042074.1, on the reverse strand, counting down.
TGAAGTTCTACACTAAGAACCAAAAGTTTGGAATTACGCCAGAGGTGATAATACCTCAATATTAAATAAAACATCGATTCGCGGAAAAGGAAAACCTATGTACTGCTATAAACATGTTACCATTGACTAATGAATTTAGCGATCAACTTATGGAAGGTAGTGTATATAAATAGTCGTGGCAAAGATATTCATAAATTACGACAACAAAACTTAATTGGATTATTGCTCAGCTATTGTGGGTCTATAAATAGCCAATCAGGACCTTATTCGGAAATATTGCAAAAAGGGTATAAATATACATATGTTCACTAATCGCAATGACAACAAACAAGCGTATTTAGTTGTAGCATTACATATTTGTAGCTACTATACGAGTATGTACGTATATCGATGTTTGAAATGTATATATCCTGAATCGCACATATGATTTATAACCTAAAGATCACTCAGGAATGGAAAAGCTAAATTAACACGAATGAAACCTCAGGGTGTCCACTTGTAAGAAATACTAATGAGATTTATGTAATTGTAATTTTCCACTGACAATAGTTTGTAGTTGTGGACCAATTTTACTTGTACCAATTATTAAAAGAGGTGTAATATGCTCATCTGTTAACTTAGATCTGTAAATATTCTTTATGTACTTCATTTTGGAGAATGTTTTCTCACACAAGTAGTACCAAAAACAGAAAACATGGTAATATTCTCAAATAACCCTCCAGGACGCATTTATCGGTGTGAAAAACAGTAGTGCAGAAAATAAAAAAAGTTATAGGAAGTCACCATTCTTCGCAAAGTGGCGCTGTCGGTATCAATACCTACTTTGAGTAGTTTTTTATGAAGCTTATCATTTCCGAAACAATAAAGAAATATCCTTATTCAACTTTACCAGCCTTCCAAGATATCCCATTACCTTCTTTTTTAATTAAACTGATAACGTTATAACTTAACGTAACGATTATTACGTCATATACAAACTTTGAACCTGCTCCCAAATTAACAGTGGTGGCACAAAGGCAATCGCAACACACAGTGTTCGTATTTTCCTGGCATTTCATCGATGAAATATTCTTTCACAAGTTACTTAATTGTATGAACTTTTTCAAAATATATCATTCATGTATGTACAGAAACTTTATAATTTCTTGTTTACGACTGCAGGAATTGTGGATCTTATTAATTTGTCTGGAACGATAAGGAGCGTTATCTAGAATTATTACACTATTTCTTAGAAGGTTTGGAAATAATTCTTTTTCAAACAATGATTCAAATACCTCCGCCGATATATATTCATGATAATCTAAGCTGGTTACCAATTTTAATTTGTCAAGAAATACATATCTCGCCATTGCTGCTGTTAAGGACTTAACATTGTTTTTTGTGTTTTGTAAGTTTTTCACTATTATGTATTTTATCTTCTTTGCATTATTATTTTCATTTAGAATATTATTTTATTTTCATTTTATATATTTATTTATTTTCATTCTTATATTTATTTATTTTGCTCTCTTATATCCAATTTTATTTTAATATGTACGTACATTACGCATTGTATATGTATGCAAGTTAGCCATTCGCATTACGCTAGCTAAAACTGCCTAATTAGAAATCATTCACTGCAACGTCGTCGGATATGTAATGGGAGTTTTCTTGAAATTTAAGGTACACAAGCATAGGCAGTCGTCTCCCGCGCGACAGTCGAGGTATTAGCGATCGTGCACTCTCGGTCACCTTTCGTGCCTCGTCGTAACGTGTACAGTAACGTCGTCGTAAGATTATTAGAGATTTCTAAGTTTTTCTAGTTTTGGCGGGAATCGTCGAGGACGTTGTCTATACATTTATTTCTGGCGGGAGTCATTTGGTAACGTCGTCGGACCACATGTATAGATTTTTTTAATAAGTATAAATTCTCGATTTTCTATCATCGTACGAGGCTACTGTGTCCATTGTCGTCTATACATATTTTTAGTCTTCAGTTAAGTTTGTGTCGGAAATTATTTTGGTGAGATTGTCGGCGCGCATGTATAGACCTCCTCTACAAGTACGATCACTCCGCTTTCTTGCTGACGGTCGTTGCGGCCGCAGCGCCCGTTGTCTTTTGTACGTTTGTTCGGTCCTTGTCGTATCGGGACTTAGAAATTTTTCATTTAGTTGCTCGTCGTAGCGGACGAGTGTCACGGGCCAGTTTTCTTATGTAATGTCGGCATCATCGCTCCGTTTTACTTGTCGGTGCGCAGTTCGCACATTTGCTGGTTACTGTCTTTTTCCCTTCTTTGGGGCGCAGTAGAGTAGAGAGCTAAAGATTGCACATAGCGTAATATTTCAAACGAGAACGCCTGGGTAGCTGTGACATTACTTTTGTATTGAGATCGGCTATTATCGCTACTGTCGCCCTCGACCAGGCGTTCAAGCTCTAAGAGATAGGGTGGGTTCCCCTATAAATGTGAATATAACAAACGTATTTGGTCAAGTACAAATACATGCCAATAATACAGGGCCAAGTCCCTTAGGCAAATTTAAAACAAGGAAAGTATATTAGGCTCCCGGAAAGGGACATATAAATAAGCATAGCACCGAGGTGCGCTTATAAATTTAAGAAATAAATAGGGTTGGCTCCTATAAAAAGGTAGTGGTGCATGTGAACCGATAGAGGCATTAGTACATGCCTCTGACAAAGCTTCAGCGGAAGCATATAAGAGTTTAACCTTTTAAACAGAATTAAGACATAGCGTTGCAACGTACATGCTGAGGCATTACTTTATGTTGCTACCAATGAAAATACATATACAAATACTAATGTACATTACATGTATAAGAGAGCTCGAATAACTGCAATTATTGCAAATCTATATATCTTACGTACATCGTACATGTACATAGGCAAGAGTGGAAACCGTGTAACCATTTCATTTTTAAATATATTTTTTTGCGCATGCGCATTGAGTTTCACTGTACAACCTCTCCTCTAGTAAATAAGCGAACATACTCTACAAGTAAGTATTGGTCAAGTAATTTAGGAATTTACGAGCAGGCTACAGCGGCGTTGTTCTTCAAACCAGGAGAACGTAACAGCTGCTGTCTCTTAGACTCTATAATGACATGCCTATTGTCAATTTTTTACATTTAGTTCCAATATACTTAACGAATGTCGTAACATTTATTCGGAGCAGCTAATACCAATATCATCTTTAATTAATTTGTGCCATTCTCCTGCTAATTTATGATTTCAAAAATTACCTTACGACAAGCAATATCTGCGTCATATTCCTATATTAGTTTAAAGCATATGTGGGCAACAACCGACCCGCTGTAAGATTTGATCCGTCCCGCGAAACATTTTGAAAAACCCAATTAAAAAAATGTCACGATTTAATTATAATGTTGTACCTATTTTTTTCATTTCATTTTCTTATTTTAATAAATTGTATTATAATAACATTGTCGTATTATTTCATGTCTGATATCTATCGCTAAAAGTTACGAACACTACTTTAAAATGCACTACTTTTAAACGCGGCCCGCGAACGTGTTTGCACACTAAAGTTTGGCCCACAACATGTCAAAAGTTGCCCATACTTGGTTTAAAGTGACCAGAATCCCTTTGTACTTCTTTCGTTTCTATATTCCAACTACAACAATTGTTCTGTTTGTATTGAAAGGAACTTCTACTTCCTTTAGTACTGCTGTTTCAGTATCCAAAACGCTACTGTCTTCCAAACTAATGCATATATGTTTTATACCTATACTTAAAACAATTTTCTTCCCATCGTTTGACAAATTAATGTATTTTGTCTTTTTTCTTTCAGACTCAGCGCATTAATCCTTCCACTTCATTAAAATGTTCTTCGTTGATGTACGATCTCCACATTATAGACAACACTTGCAACGTTTGATATCAGAAACAATCAAGAACACACGTTGTAATTGCAGCTCGTATATATTACTTATTACTACTGCTGAAAGTCTAAGCCTTAAATATTTACACTTATTACATTATGTAAATATAATAAAACGTAATTAAAAACTTTTCTTAATTTCTTTAAATATTTAATATTGTGTGTATTAAGTACTTAGTGGATTATTTTTAATTCATTTTTTCAACTTAAATATGATCTTACACGGATTAGTGCGGGTGTTTACGGCTACCATTCCGATAACCCCCATAATCCAGTAAATGTTTATTGCCGTCATTTTTAGATACCGTTGCGATGACTATGTAAATATGTGTACATACACTCAGCGAAATTTCTATAGTTCCATACGAACTTTTAAACAGAGTATTTGGTTTTCTTAACAATATCTTCGGCAAATTATGCTGAAGTTAATACTAAACTATATAGAAATACAAATACAAAAGAAAGTATTACAAAAAATTGTTACATTTTATACAAAGAATATTCACAATAATGGTCCATTAACATAAAATTAATAAATACATGAAAAATGTATAATTATTTCTAAACGTAGTAAGGGTGTTAGATCCTCTATTCAAAATACCTTCAAACATCCGGGTCTTACCCACCGATTGAGGCAACTTTTGGTATTAAATCCGCAACAGTAAATTCAGTTTTACATGAGCATCTTCGGAGGAAGAAAAAATGTTCGTATGGAACTATAGAAATTTCGCCGAGTGTATGCATCATATACTTAAATATTCTGTTTCCTTCTAATTGTGTAACGACTTTAAGAGAGAAAAAATACAGTTTATACGTTCACATTTGACATTGTTTAAGTGTTTTATGATGCGTTCGCTAAATTTTGCAATTTTAAAAATGTTGGTATAAGTCAGATTAATTTTTCTTGTCTGTTTTTTCAGAGACAATTTTCTTAATGCATTCGATATCTACATACATCCGCAGACTGTCTGAAGAAGAGATAAATGTTTAGAACTTTTTTTAGAAACGTAACTTAGGCGGAACCTCTAAATTCAAAATAAAAAACCCTAATTCTATTCGAATTTAATCGTAGTTTTCCTTATTATTTAAAATTCGATTAAAAAGGTATGTAATTTGTGCCTGCTTCTTAGTATTATGCATTTTAAGTACGTACGAATTTTTCCCAAGTTAAGCACATCAACGTTACCAACATCGTTTTGTACACCCAGAAAATTTAAGACCACATTCACTCCTATTAATGCATCTTGAGTAGATATTTTTTGTTTTCGAATATAACCATGTTTTGATCCCCGTCTAAAAGTTGCGTTGGTGAAACTACATTTTCCTCAGTGTCAGGAAGATATAAAAGAATTTCAATTCAGCACCTAGATGTAACGATTATTCTTGCAAAGTAGTAGTTTGCACGGCAGCTCAACTTTCCGCGGAAGTTTAAATAGCGTTTTTAATGGTCCACTTCTTCCAAAACAGTTTCAAGCTGTAATCTTGTTCTAGAAGAAACCGTAAGATCGATTTCCTAAAATATTATTGTAGATATAAGTTGACCAAATTAACATATCTTGAAACGTTATGTACAAATAGAAAGCAACTGTTTCCATATCTACGGAGGATAACTCCGGATAACTACAGTAGAACCTGGTTATAACAACTTCGGCTGTAACGACACTCCTTTTTTAGCGTCAAATTTTAAGCGGTCCCGTACTTTACTATTCAAACGTACAGGGAAAAAACCGATTTTAACGTCAATAACCCCTGATATAACGACAAATATTTACCACTTGAGGTATGTATTCATATTATTATTTATGGCTCAATTCCCGGTATTTGCCTAGCCTGCAACCGACCGTTCGGGGATTCCAAGAATATTACCGTTCGTTGAATTAAGATTTCTTGTAATTTGCCTAGCCTGCAAAGTTCGACCGTTCGAGGATTCCAAGAATATTACCGTTTCTTGCAGAAATATCCTCAGTCGACATTTGAATCGTGTGAGTGAAACATCGAGATTTCTTTATCGAAAATGTCAGGTTTAAAGCGAAAAAGCGTGAACGACAAAGTCGCGATAATCAGTTACTTAATTCTACGATTTGTACAATTGTGAAAAATAAGAATAAAATCATGAATACCTTTATGAAAGGGAAAGAAAAGTCAAAAACAATTCGATCGTGCGAAAAGGTTGAAATCGACGAAGCGCTTATTACGTGGTTTAAGCAATGTAGAAGTGCAAATTTACCCGTTAATGGACCACTGCGTATGCAAAAGGCCGAAGAATTTGGAAGTTTATTTGGAGACACAAATTTGAAGTGCAGCAATGGGTGGCTGGAGCGTTTCAAACAGAGACATTCAATAACGTTGGGAAAAGCGAGCGGTGAAGCGAAAAGTGTTAATATCACAGAAGCACAAACGTGGCTAAATGAAGTGTGGCCTAAATTAAGACAAGATTATGAAGACAATGAAATTTAGAATGGCGACGAAAATTTTTTACAAACTTCCTTCAGATAAGGTTGTGAGGTTTAAATGCGAAAAATGTGTAGGCGGTAAATTAGCCAAAGAACGGTTAACTGCATTTGTGTGTGCTAATATAACCGGTACGGAGAAACGTAAAATTATTGTCGTAGGAAAGTCAAAAAAGCCACGCTGCTTCAAAAACATAAAAACACTTCCAACAAATTACTGCGCAAACAAAAGAGTATGGATGACTTCAGAAATCTTTGAAAATGAAATTCGAAAATGGGATAAAGAACTTGCGGTTAAAGGTAAAAAAATCTTGCTTTTAGTCGATAACTGCCCAGCACATCCATCATTATCCCAATTAAAAAATATTAATTTGGTGCTTCTACCCCCAAATTGCACTAGCATCCTTCAACCAATGGACCAAGACGTAATAACAAACTTAAAATGTTTTTACAGAAAATTTCTAAAATTATTACGGTTATGGACAAGAACGCACCATGTGCAGTTTCACTTTTCGACGCGTTGGACTTTTTAGAGAAGGCTTGGCGTAGTATAACCTCTGAGACTATAGCAAACTGCTTTAGTTATTCAAGATTAAGGAATAATCTAGCTTGTGACAACTTAAATGAAGGTAACGTTTCGTTATGTGAACTTATTAAAAAGTAGCAGCAAAATCAGAATGACGAAAACCAATTTTGTTTCGACGACTTTGCATCCGTGGATAGTTGCCTTATTACGTCGAGAATGCGTTCAGATTCTGATATCGTGGAGGACATAAAACAGCGGGTTAACGAAAACGATAATGAAATCGAAGAGGAAGAAGATTCATGCGACGAAGCAGAACATGTACCGACAAACGAAAAAGCCCTAAGTGTCATAACACTTTTAAAACCTTATTATAGACAGCGAGAAACGGCACCTCAAATTATCGATATAGTGAGAGAATTAGAAATGGATATAGAAAAACAGTTTTGGCGTGCGAAAACTGTGCAACGGAAAATTACAGGTTTCTTTCATTAGACAAACAAGTTAGTATGTACCTACATGTGTAAAATTATATGGTTAAGTACATTAAATTAATTAAATTCACATATGTATCTGTTTACCACCCGTAATATTGTTTCCCACCAGTTCTTGTATGTAAACATGTAAAAACTCCACCTACAACGTCACCTTGTTATAGCGTCAAAAAATTCGCAGTCCGGGGACTGTCGTTATAACCGGGTTCTACTGTATATATAAAAAAATAAAGCACATTCCATCGTTGCAATTTTGTAGTTATAAAAATTTCTAATAAATAAGAAACACAACAATTGTAAGGAATGTATGGTTATATAACTCACAAGTACCACATGGCCTCTCATTGCCAATCGAACACAAATTGAAACACAAAATGATTTATTCGGAACGCAGCGTTTCAAGAGTACATGGACTATTAATTTATTTTGAATAACTTCCATTGGTTTTTCAATGATAATTCAATAACTGAAGCTATAGGTTCAAATACTTCCGTGAACCGTGAAATTATTATTCAATAAAATTTCATCAAAAACCAATCCAATTAACGTTGGTATTAACAAGGAAATTGAATTATCGGTACATGGACTCTCATCGTCAGTAATACGGTTGAGACCGAAAGTTCATGTGCTCCCGAAACGTTGCGTTCCGAATAAATTATTAATTTGTGTGGTGTGGGGTTTACTGCGATACTTTTGAATTAATAAAACAAACAGGGGAAAAGTGAACCTTTCTTAAATATTTAGGAAAATTGATTTCTGTTTTAATGATTTATCATGCATTGCTACTTTCCCTCAATTGTCTTCGAAATATTCTCTTTTGATTGAATAGAATTTTTATTTGTACTTATTTAAATTCAGATCGTATTTGGTTTAATTAGAAAATTAAGAATTAATGACACGTAATGCTCTACATTTCGCCGTATCTATTATCCCAATTTGCATTATAAACACGTTCTACGTAGTAGTGCTTACGTATTCATTGAAACATTAATACAAATATATTTTCATGTTTTATCACATTACATTGTATATCTAGTTTGTATTCGTTCTTGGGTTATTGAGGTCACCATTTTACCTTGAACTCCAGACATTACGTAAATCCATTGAAAATCGTTTCCTCACTAGGTTATCGTTTAAATATTGGATATGGTTTTGGTTATATTTTCCTTTACGGAAGGTATAAACCGGTATAAATTATGGTTGTTATCTTACTTAAACATTTACGAGCATTAGGAATTTTTTTATATTCGAACTAAATGAATACCTATAACACCGCTTTTCTAATCATAATTGAAAACAAAATAATAATAAGGAAATAAATCAATTATATTCTAATGATCAAAATGACTCATCAAAACAGCAAAACTAATCAAAGATCTATTAAAATGTTTACAGGACTTTGAAGATATTGTGGGATAAATCTAATAGTTACAAACAATAGGCTATTATGCATTTTATAATTTGTAATCAGAGACCTACTCATCACAATTTTTACTTAGTGATGATTTAATATTCGTACGTATTATTAAAGCTATTGGATAAGCAGTAATACTCTATGCCAATTTCATTATTTTGGTTATTATTATAGTTTTCATATGATTGGGAAACTTTATATACAAGATTTAGCTGTTCTATATAAATTATTAACATATTGAAAAACAACTACAGTATAATCCAATAGTATCCCAGACTTTCACAGCCGTTTGTCATAGTCGTAACGGTTGTCTGGTTCCGCCGTGTCGCTAGGTTTTATGTCCCTAACGTTTCGCGAACAACTGCGGTTCGCATTTTCAAAGGTACTGGCTTCGTGCACGTTGTTGCTGCTTTAAGTATGCCCCTTAGCTCAGTACAGAATAATCCACTTATAATGGACTGCAAGGGACCTACTATAAACGTTCATTATATCTGGGTATCCATTCTATAGGAATATATACGTTTATATTTTAAAAGGAACTCGTGCACGTAGAAATAATTTTATAATAATCCAAAACATAATATATAAACATATAGTATTTTCACACTTTCGATGTGTCGATAGCCGTGATTATGAGTAAAAGCAACACGAAATAAGATTTCTATAAGTTAACAAAGTCGAGAGATACGCATGCTGTTCTGCAGAGCGATTGTATCAGTATGCTAGCTCTATCTAATGGTATTCTCTATCCTTATTTAACTAGTACTACTACAAAATCCTATCCTCACATCGACCTTTTCAATTTGAATGGATTAAATGAAACCCTCATTCCGTATTACGAGGTGAGGGGGATATATCGCTAGACATGAGTTATTCGTTTCAAGTGAAGCCGGTGTTCGATTCATTTTCCAGTCGCCCAGAATGCAATCAACAGCTCGCAGCTTTTCACCCGGTATATGTATGTCGAGACGGATGTTCTTGTGTTCGCCATATATGAAATAATATTCCCGAGCTTCACACCGTGCATGTTGTTCATCCAGGAAAGCCGACGTGAGCTGAGCAATTGTCTATAAGTAACAGCATCTAGCACTTCTCTTCTTTTAAAACAAGGTCCTCTTTTTCCAAATAATTTTTACAAATTATCATCCATCCTTTTTATTGAATATGCAATCCACAGGTAGAGTTCCAGTATTTTTGAACCATCTAGGCTTCTAAAACTTTCCTATTACTAGTGGCGTTCTTTTTTCTGTTCCTGAACTATTTGCACATAACATCACTGTTCCACGTTCTTTCGAAAGCTTCCCCCTAAAACATGTTTCACCTCTAAATTTATGAGTTGTATCTGGTGTAAGCTTGTAAAATATCCCCCTTTCATCTGCATTAAAAATATTTGTTATTAAGGGATGACCAGACATTTAAATCCCATTGGTCGGTGATCGTTTTATCAACAGAACCTGATTCCCTTACTTTACTGAACACTATCGTAGGCCGTTTTTTTAAATCCGTCTAACCATCCATTGCTGCATTTAAAATCATGGCCACTTAATTTTTCTAATTCGTCGGCTTGCAATTGTAACTTTTTCATTCACTGGAATATTATTTGCTTTCTGGTGCTGGAACCATTTGAATAATATTGTATCCACTTTTGGACATAACGAAGTAATAATAGCATTTTTATACCATTCGTCCTTAATTTTTGAGCGATTTATCCATATATTTAATACTGTTGACTTATTTAAGCCTTACACATTAAACTTTGAGATTTACCACTTTCAATTGCTTTAATAGTTTTTTAACTTTTCATTTGATGAAAATGATTTGCGATCTTTAACATGCCTCCCCATTTTATTTAAATGTTATTTATTAAAAATCGCACACACAACTGAAAGCACCAGCTCAAATAATAGTTTGAATTTCAAAGCAAATGACTAATTTTTTTGAATATATTTAGGCGAATATCAAAGCACTCCACTTATAGTGGATTCGTTGAGATTTTATAGTCCATTATAACCGAAAGTCAATTATAAACGAGCCCATTATAAGACGAACAAAAATACACATGTTTAAATGGTACTGAAATCGGGACCTAAAACCTTTGTCCATTATATCCGGATTTCTACTATATCCCAGTCCATTATAAGTGGATTATATTGTATATCCACATTTTAATTAGGTATCATATTTTTGCTGAATTACCTCGTTTTTTATTGAGCAATAGATGCAATTTGATATTTTTTTTATGTACGTAGCACAAGAGCACATATATTTGTTGGTAGTAGTCCTAGTAAGGTATCAAAGTTGCCTTCGTTATCAAGGGTAACTTAACGCCTTTCTCTCATACTTTGTACGAATTGAAGGAGCGCAAAATTGTTCGAATCTGGAACGATAGTTTCCCGATAATATGTAAACATTTTCATTTAAGTTCGGTATTCGTGTAGCCCCACACTTTCTCGATTGAGTTAACATCTACCGCCTGCAATAACCATTCTGAAATATTGATGCAATTTTCTGCTTTCCAAACCGAACACAAGCAGATTCGATGTTTAGGTTTGTCATCTTTTTGCACTATACAATCCCCTTTAGAATTGTCAACCCAATGCAACAACTTGTCACAACAAATGCACAATGTATACCCCTAAATTAATATTTGATGCGAAAGCGACAACCCACCGAATTTAAATATGTAATTTATAAAAACAAACTCTTTTTTTTCCTTCATTTGTTGTTGCCGTTTCATTATGCGAAACGTCAGATTACGAAATCATTAGTCAAGCCTTACTAGAATTTGGTTGAATTCAAAAGTGTTCTAACGTCTAGTAGATATCTTTGATGTTGCAAAACGTGGTATTAACACGAGATCTATGGTTTTATTTTCTTATCTCAAAAAAAGTATAGTCCAATTTTTATCTGCAGTTAAAAAACCAGCTGTTGTGGTTTGAAAGCACGTCCTTCAAATCGAAATACAATTATACTAAAACCGACACGGTCAGAAAGTTTATAAACTTCGACGTTAAATAACCAAGCATACCGTATTACCTAAAATTACCATACCACCATTCTTTATTTGATACAAAACACGAGATTTAATGACAAAGAGATTTCAACAGTTAGGATAATTCTGGTTTGTTCTATGAAGGCTTACTGCCAAATACAGAGAATGTTTACAAAATTTTGTTGATAGGGTTATTATTGAAAAAAGTACAAAATACGCTACATTTTTGAAAAGCATTAATTATTATTTAGTATTGCAACGGTCTTGATACATCAAATTCTCATTTCGTAATCACCTTGAATTAGTAATTTCACTAAAGTTGTTGGTAGTAAGTTCATTAGATATAATATCCATATTAAAATAGAAACAATTTTATTCGCATGTTACTGTAACTCTTTTTTTTTATTAGATTATGTTGTTGTATTCTATGGAATTAAATCTGACACGCAATTGTTCCATTAATAATTACAATTCCTTCTATTTCTTTTAATAGAAATTTAAGTAATCTATTGACCTTGATCTCATTATTTTGCTCGTGCTTCTGATTTATTAAATAAAGTGGCTTCAGAAGTGAGCACTTAAGTATTATGTTAACACTAACCATCTTAAATATAGTGTTATGTCAAAACTACATATATGGTATGGCAATCTTATTTATATAAGGTGTATCACCACCAACAATATAGAAAAATACTAAGAATTGCGTATTGAAGTTTGGAAAATAGTAGTTTTGGGTTAGGTTTTTTTAATTTAAAATATTTTTAGAATTCTACTTGTATAATACCGAAAAAAAGAGACCAACTTTTTATTTTAAATAGGATCCACTAAATTTTTGTAATTCATATGTATCTCTGAAATGATATTAAAGTTTGGTGAAAAGCCCAAAATGTGCCGCTTTCGAGATATTTAATTTGTTATTTAAAACAAATACTGATAAAGGATATTACAAGTTATTGCATATCTAAAAAGATGTATTCATGTACAGATTTAAATTTTTGGACAATTATTTCGGAACCTAGGCTGCATTAAATGCCGTATGTCAAACTTTAGAAAACAACACAGAATGTTTAGAGAAAAAAATCCCAAACTTTTATTCGGAAAATGTCAATTTCTCCATATTTCTAAATTACAATCTAATTTTTTAACATTTTTAACAAGTAAGGTTTTTGAATTTACTAACTATTTACAGGGAATACAGCAGAATAGTCGGCAGAAGTATCTTAAAGATTTCATTATTTTTAAAAAATGAATTTCCCTTGGATCATTCTTGGAAAAACCAACTGAACAAAGCCTATTATAGATAATGAAAATGTTAAGGCAATTACATTTGCGTACTTTATTACGCAACCAAAATTACATTTCTGAACGTAAAGAAATAGCAGAGACATTATTTTGTCAATATTATAACTGTTAGATATGTAGGGGAACTAGCTGCCGTATAAATACGAGAGAAATTTCTATAATCCCATACAGTTAGACAGACATCCTACGAAATCAGACATTACCTTTCAGTGTAAAAAAGCCTCTAAGCATCTTCAAAAGTTTATTTAGTATTAAATATATATTTTACCGAAGTATACGCATCAGTTAATAAAAATGCCGAGGTAAATTGCTACCCGAGGAGGAAAAAACAAAAATAAATTGTTATAAAAAGGTAGGGTTTTCAAACCGAGCCATAGCTAAGAAAACAGAACGATTCCATCATCTCATCAACAATTTTATATAGTTGGGCAATTCCTACAACGAAAATAGCGGTAAGAGGGTTATCAAAAACTAACTCAAAGATGATCCATATTTCGGTTAGCCCCTTCTGGTAATGTAACCGCGCAATGAATAAAATGTAATTTAAATTTATCGGTAACAAACAGATGTGTACAACAAATTTTATACAGCAGTAAACGTTTTCGGTGGCTAAGAAAGGTTTCAAAACCACTCTCAAAAGACACACATAAACAGGCAAAACTGAAATTTACGCAAGATCGTATGAGATGGGATCATGAGTGGAACGACGTCATATTTTCTAACGAGAAGAAATTTAACTTGGATGGACCTGATGGTTTCATATATTATTGACACGATTTGCGCAAGAACATTGAAGTTGCGATTAGCCGAAATTTTGGTGGCGCTAATGTAATGGTTTGAGCGGATTTTACCCATATCAATAAAACCCTTATGTTTGATTTCTACGCGAATGAATTTTAATTCCTATATACAACTTATGGAAACGGTTCTGATAGACTTTGGTGAACAATTGCCAACGAAAGGCTGGACATTCCAGCAAAAAAATCCAGCTGTCCATAATTCCAGACAAAAAAGGGTGGTTTCATCAAAAAGAAATCAATTTATTACGATAAAATCTTTGGGGAATATTGAAAAAAAAGGTGTACGCCAACAATAAATACGATAAGCGTCAAAGAACTAAAATCTTCAATAGTGAGATGTTGGAATGATATTCCTATTTCAACATTGACCAAATTGATAGACAGTAAGGAAACCCGGATGTTTGAAGTTATTTTCAATAGAGGATCTAACACTCACTACAAGTTTAAAAAGAATTATAATTTTTTTATCAATTTATTTTATTTATTGTGTTATTATGTTAATAGACAAATTTCACTGTTTTGAGTTATCATTATTGAAAATATTCTCTGTATAAAATGTAATGAATTCTCTAAATGTTATTTCCTCTTACATTTGTGGTTCTTCGTAGTTCATTAACTTCGATACATAATTTGCGAAAGATGTTATGAAAGCCAAATATTTTGATCAACAGTTCATATAGAAATTTCGCTGAGTGTACACTACAAAAGAAACACAAAAAACATGAACTAGACAAAATAATCAAGAATGTTTATTACAAACAAAAGAAATACATATCAGAGTTCATCAAGAAAACAAAAGGATATCAGACGTAATTGAATAAATGTCAATCCGGTACAAAAAAAAAGAATTGAACATTAATAAATACAGAAGTAAATAAAAAGTCACAAAAATAGAAACGATCACAAAGGAAAATGGAAATAGAACAAAGACCATCCAAATAAGCAGCAAATGAAATTGACAAATAGTTAGCGACAATAGGCAAACAGTGGAAAAACAAATAAAAACTACCAAAGTACCACCTCCAAAAACAACAACTACGACCAAAAACGCAATACTAGCTAAATTCCAGGACGCAAACATTACAGAAATTGATAAAATTATTAGAAAACTACAATACCACAAAGCACCTGGATTTAATGGAGTAACAAACAACAAACGATCTAATAAAACGAATATTAATATTTGAAGTATTAGTCAATGAAGACTGCAGTCACGAAGAACGTTTTTGTTGTTACTTTGCCTAAACAACACATTTTCCGTTTTACATACGCAAACGTTATATACGATATTTCCTTTTTGAAGAACAGATTCTGATACTCTAATAAAAGTTTTAAACAATTAGAGCGCTTCCGAATTTTATTCGTTGCTACATCCTAGTCTTATCGAATGAGGAATTGTATTGAAAACGAGTACCAAAATAGTAGTCGCTTATTTATCTCTGTTTAGATAAAAAATATCATAGTTAAAGTACTGACTGGATCACGCTGGATGTTCATTGGTCCATAACGAAACACGTTATTGTTTTATCGACGAGCATTAAGGCTTTGGCCTCTCTTGAACCCAATGATCCGATTTTTTTTCTTTCAAACACAAACCTTTGATAAGAACGGAGTTTTATTCGCTAGATCTACGTCAATAGTTTCTTGCGAGGACAAAAGTATTTACGAATTTACGAATCTATTTGAAATTTCCTATTTTTTCCTAATGCATTATCATTATCTCATCTTACTACGAAGCATTCAACCGATAAATCCAAGAAATGCGACTATAGTAATTAGAACGGATGAAGTTATACGCAATGTCCATTCTGTGACTAGCAATGTAATATTTGCATAGTTAAAGTGGTTTTTTAACCGAATTAAGAATCTATAGTCTCATCACAATTTAACCATATTTGTTTATTTTTTAATACCGTTCTCAAATTTTTCGTGCGCAGATGATAAGACGTAGTCAGGATTATATTTTTTATTTTTAATTTAACTTCCGATATTAAGAACTATTTTTGCAAATTTATCCAAATCTGGAAAAATCTGAATTTTTACATAATAAACTAAATACCACTGTTTGTTTGCACTTGATTCGCTAATTTTAATTGTTCCTCTAATTTTAGCGAAAGACTTCGCAATTTTTCTATGGCAGCCATTACCACTCAATATGCAAATTAAATCTAATAGGAATTCGTTTCTGCGCCTATGGAAAAAATTCGTGTACTCTTGTAATAAGTTTATTATCTCGGGAAGTTGTAGCAATTTTGCAGTCACTGCGTTTACGAGATGTTAAGGCACCGGCTCCTTTCTTCCGTTTTCATGTACTATACGTTCCATGCTTGGTAATATTCGATCGCGCGACAATTTATTCGGTTGAATATCCTTCACATAGCAATGCCAAGGCCCACTATTTAAAATGTGCCCTTGACAAGCCCTTTCGAATAAAGACATTCAAAACATTTAATTGGGGCATAATAAAAGTTAAAAATGTTACTACCTAGCTTTTTTTAAATAACTGCAATATTCAATATTTTATTAATAGGGTAAGTCCTGGAGAAATTGGCATAGTTTTTTCAATCGGCCATGTAAAGGTATAACGAAAGTAATACCCCATAAAATGAATTTTAAGAAAAAGAATGAAACATACCCAATAGAAATTTGTAAGAAATGATCCGTATAGGCATCTCTCCCGTGTCTTCAGGGAGAGATGGCCACAACAAATATTATTTACATCTGAGATTTTTTGACTTATGGTCAAGTTTTCCACACTATTGATAAGTCGCTGTAAAATGTACAACAACTTTTTTTATATGTCTACACTGCTCTCCACATTCTACACACAAGTTTTCACTAAAATCTTCACTTCTATCTTCACCGCTTTCTAGATTTATTTCTTCATCTTCCTCGCTGCATGAAGATTCCAATTCTCTTTTCTTGTTGTTCTTGACTGTTTTATCATAACGTTTTTATTTTAAATCTTATGTCGTTTTTCCTGTTTTCTCTCTTTTACTTTGCAGATTTGTAAATGTGCAGCTAATGTTAAAATAGCTGCAACTTGTTTGGGCGGTTTTTTGACAGCAGTTATTTTTTTAGACAATAAGTCAGATAGTATTTTTGACGAAGTAATTTTTGTGTGTTTAGTCGGTTGCAGTCTCTGTTTGTTTTTAAGGTGAAACGTGTCCTGTTTTAAGCGAGGAAGCTTCTTCAATAGAAAAAGCGTAATCTGGTATGATGTTACCATTAATACCTTCGGCATTACAACAACTAGTGTTATTGTTTCTCCTATTTCTGTAGACGTTACCGTAAAAACAATTTTGGAGCGCTTTTTTGCAAGTAGCTCGCCTGATGTACTGTTTAATTGAAGACCAGTTTCATCAATATTAAAAATGTTTTTGAGATTGTCAAATAAAAAGTTTTCTTCCATCGTTGTTTCCAACAAAGTAAAACAGTCCTCTACTTCTTTTCGGTTCATTGGTTTTGCTTTAGCTATGGAGATACCTCCCGATTTCCGAATACTAATCTCCGTATATCGGTTTAAAAACAAGTTAAAGGCTTAACTGTTGAACAAAATGATAAGCAATAATCTTCAAATTGTTTCTGGTTAGTAGAAAACCTCGTCTTTTGATGATTTTTTTCATTCTCTTTTCTAAAGACGCAGCTAGGGTCCACGTTTACCTTTTCATAGTTTCATATTCTAATTCGACGTTATAAAGTTTTACGTGGTATTTAAAATTCAATAGAAGCTCGGCGAACAGAATAATTCCCATTAACATTTTCGATCGGGTCCAATAAAGTTTTTTGTGACTCACCACGCGTTTATACAACGTTTCTTATATATTTATTTGGCATCTGCGAATAAAATAATATGTATATCTCTCTCGATTAGCTGGGAGAGATGACCATGGTAATATTTTAATTCCACTTTTAATCGAAATCTCGTCGCAAGGTTATGTTGGGTCTTGCAACATCGTAGTGACTAATTTCATCGGAAAAATTGTAAAAAAAAACCCATTGCAAATTTTATAGTTAACGTCCAAACATACTTGCAGTAAAATGTTCTGCGACGTAATTTAAAATGAAAATAGTTTACTCGCCTCATAAGCGCTTTTTCACAATATAAATAACAAACACGAACACATCAACTAAGTCAATCGACTGCCGCATCAACACGAATTACCAACAATACAGATAGAAATTTCTAGAAATGATCTATCCCGGACTACGCAGAATCTTTCATAAATTACTACAAAATATAGGAAAATGAGTTGGCCAATATATTACCTCATGGAGTTCTAATGTCTTTGTATACATATTTCAGCATTTTATAAATATTTACTTATTTTTACATTCTATTAGTCGTCCACATATTTATGGCAGATACTCTATACGTATATTTGCATGTCACCAATCTACTATTTACAGATATAATTTTCAATCAAAATTAGATGAATTATCAAATATCGCGCGATTCAAGTGATAAACGACATCATACGAAATCTATTCAAAGTATCCTCATGTACAAGCTATTACTCATGGTGACAATTACACTTTCAGGATTAATCTAATGTTAAATCAGTACATATCCAAATATGTATATCTCGCAACATTACCAAATTTGTCGTTTATAAATGCTCATTCATTCACGACAAGCTCCTGTTAAGACATTTTTTTCTAAAAGTAACAAAAATATTTTAAAATTTTAATGGGCTATATTGGATAAAGATCTCTTTTCTAAAATACCCTCTCAAATACAGGTTTAATTATATGTGACATATCATAGATCTAAAATCTACTCATTTTTCTGAGAAGCTATCTATTTTTAATTGTGATACACTAGTTTCAACGTAAATCCTTTCATTCGGTATTAATAATTTAAAAAAAGGTTGAGTAGGAATAACGACACCGAAAATAAAAAGATATTGATATATTATACAAATCTGTTAAGACGTTAATAAAACATTCTCCAACATTTTTTGAAGTCAATAACTTACTTTTAATATAGCAACAGAATTTCTTGATTAAATTTTACACCCTAAAATTTATAATAACATGCACACTATGTTTATCATAGAATTTATGTTGTTATATTCCATATTTTAATTTTAAACATAAGAACATTCAAAACCAAAATGTTTTTAAAAATATCGCAAAAATTAGGCCAAATGGATAATTATAATGACAAACGTTATAAACAATGAATTATATAAAGCAATATATCAAGGCCGCCAGTAAAATCGATATATTGACTTCTATACAATGTATGTATTGTAAGCCTTTTATTTACTTTTTTATTTCCATTTGAAAGGGGATATACTATATATACACATACACAAGCTGATTCAAATTAAACGCGCACCATTCCTATCTCTCTTATTATTGTTTCTAGAAAATAGGTTAAATTACCAAGATAATAGTGCTTTTAACGTCGATTAATATGGAGAATATTCCAAAAAAAATTATTACATTACGCATAACCGAGAAGTTTTGAGATTTATCATTTTTTTAAATGCAACATCCTGTATATTTTTAAAAAATTTGAGATATTAAGTTAGGGTGTAAAAGTTTCAATACGCTATTGCCTTAAAACGAATAATAAAGAAATTATGGTGGATTTTAGTTGATGGCAAAGATACACTTTCATTCTGTAAAATATTAGTAGACTTCTTTCACTTTAAACTAAAACAAATAGTTTGCTTTTTGAAGTTGTCAAAAACGCACTGAATATAAATCTTTTGCATGTTTAATTATAAAAAATAGTTGATTATTTGATTTTGTGTTGTTCTTTAGTTAAATATTATTGTTAATTTTTTGAACATTTGTTGTCTTTCGTTGTTCAATGTTAGATAACATCTCATTACGGTGTTTCATCATTTGAACAAACGCATTTAATTTGAATCAGGCTGTGTATAACTTAATATAGGTATGTGGCACAATAACGATTTTGGCAATATCTTATTTTTATGCAAAGTTGTCTATAAAAAAAAACGAAGTTATCTCATGTGACGTCGGTTTTATACAAAAGACTTGTCGTTTGCATCATAATCACGATTCTAAATC
The DNA here is from genome assembly GCA_023509865.1 of Trypoxylus dichotomus. Lineage (NCBI taxonomy): Eukaryota > Metazoa > Arthropoda > Insecta > Coleoptera > Scarabaeidae > Trypoxylus > Trypoxylus dichotomus. Next base: position 74,624,877 of record CM042074.1, on the reverse strand, counting down.
TGACAATCATTCAATTGTCAATTCTAGAAGTATAAATTACTCTTATTATTTATTTTTGGACGTTTTTTTTTGTTTTTCGCCCTCTTTCTCTTATCTATTCCTGTTTTGTTAACTGTTATTGCTTGCTTAAAGTACTAAAAGCAGTATTTATCAATCTGCAATCAGGTAACGTAAAGTGGATGCAAAAGTCTCGATTAACAAAAACCGAATACCGTGCGATTATTACATTTTTAACAACAGGTAAAATACACCTAATCAATCTTTATGGTGATTAATCTCCTTAATATTCTACTATAAAAAACTGACCAAAACTATTTCCATTCGGGGCAAGAACCTTTAAAAAATCTTGAGCACCTCTTTCGGCCAACTGAGGTGATAAGGCCACAATAAATTTTATTTATTGGTATTACAACACCATCCTTTAAAAGTGAAGGAATACATAACAATGTATAACATTTTTAAAATAAGTATTCACCGAATCGTGCACGACGATTTTGGTATGAATATGGTCACTACAAAATGGATACCGCGACTTCTTTCTATTCTTCGTTGTCTACGTTATGTTAAACGTACAGACTCGTTTTTAAAATGTGTGGAGACGACCTCAAATCAATTTTAGAGTCCATTGTCACTGGAGATGGAATAATAGTTGTGTATTATGATCATCCTATATTCAAAAAAGAGTGAATGGAATAGCAGCGATCAAATGGACCTCGTCCCATAAAGGCAAATGTCGCCAAAAATTAATAGAAAAAATTATGGCCACAATATTTTGTGATTGTAGGAGCCATTTACTGATTGACTTAAAATATCGCAATACAACTGTCAACAGCACATATTCTTGTTTGTTGTATAAATTGGGACGATATTCGCGAAAAACTTCAAGGAAAATTGCCAAAGATGTTGGACTACTGCATTCAAGGAATTAAACATCCACGGTATAGTCTTGATATAGCTCCTAGTGACTAGAAAGATCTTACGAGACATCGTTTTCACGATAATATTCTGTTGCAAGCAGCCGTAATCCAACATTTTGAAAAAAAACATTATTGTTATAATAATCGCAATAAATACATTGAAATTAATCGAAATTATATTAAAAAATAAAAATATATAAAATTTTCAAAACTTTGTTCTCCTTTTCCTAGTAAGAGTTTCTAATGTACAAAAAGAGTGAACTGAAGCATGGAAAGGTACATACCTTTATATTTTTCAGTAGAAAATCTACCAGACCTTATAAAATACTCGGAATCCGATGTTTCATTGGAAACATCGGATTCTGATTTAATCTAGAGTGCCATAAAGTTAAAAATCAAGTGATTACAGATAATATCCCGTACTAACTTAAAACCGATAGTTTGATTATTTTTGGGGAGACATACGAGGAGAGGTCCAGAAGTTCGTGGAATGGAGGGGATGGAGTGGGGATAGGGACGCTCGCTAGGTGTTATTCTGATTGGCGACTCATCATTAGTATATAAGTTAAGTTGCAGCCCTATAACGTCAGTCGTTTACGAATAGTTGCCTGCTAAACAAGTCAATCCGAAAGAAAACTGAAACTATGGTGGAAATTGAACACCGTGCTGTGATAAAGTTCCTTACAAAGCAAGAAAAGAACGCTCAAACCATATAGAATGAAATTGAAACCGTTTATGGGGAACAGTGCCCTAGTAAATCAATGATTTATAAGTGGCATGGTCTTTTTAAAGATGGTCGAGAGTCGATTGAAGACGACCCCCGCTCAGGACCGCCAGTTGAGGCCACCACATCAGACATCGTCGAAAATGTGAAAAAATGTCTACTGCAAGATGCCCGTTTGAAGAAAAAACAATTATCTGCATTAGTTGGAGTATCAGATACCACCATTTTGCGTATCCTACATGACCACCTGGGTATGACAAAAGTCAGTGCAAGATGGGTACCGAGAATGCTCACGCCGCTGCAGAAACAGCACGTCTGTTTTTTTTGGAGCTGTGTGGAGACAAACCTGCAGATTTTGGAGCGGATTGTTACCGGAGATGAAACATGGGTTCATCACTTTGAGCCTGAGTCCAAATAGGAGTCCATGCAATGGCATAAAAAGGGGACACCACCGCCAAAGAAATTCAAAGTGTCAGAATCGGCTGGAACATTGATGGCTATTGTTTTTTGGGATTGTGAGGGAATATTATTGATTGATTACAAAGAGAAAGGTAGGAGCATAACCGGAGAACATTACGTAGCAATATTAGAAAAATTAAAGGAGACCATCCAGGAAAATTGACCAAGGGTGTGTTGCTCTTGCAAGACAATGCGCCGGTTCACAAGAGCAAAGGCTGCTCTGCACAAGCATGGCTTTCAATCAATACTCCATCCACCGTACAGTCCAGACCTGGCACCTAATGATTTTTATTTGTTCTCCAATTTAAAGAAAGACTTACGTGGAAGAAAGTTTTCTGACAACAATCAGATAAAGGAGGTAATTTTGGCCCATTTTGAGGCGAAAGATAAAAAATATTTTTATGATGATTTAGAAAAATTAATTCATAGATTTAATAAATGTATTGTGCTTAAGGGTGATTATATTGAAAAGGAAAAATAGATTTATTGTTTTATTTTATTTAAAACCCTTTCATTCCACGAACTTCCTGACCTCCCCTCGTATGTACGTTTAACAAGCGATTGTTGTGAGTTATCGTATATAAAATAAATTTCATTAGATAAAAACAACTGTGACAAACTAGACAGAAATTGAAGAATTTCGGCTAGCTCCCAACATTGAAGCTTTTCAAATTATACAAGCTATTAGGACTTCAAATATTACTAATTCAAAAACAATGTAAATAGAGAGTTGTGCGACATTTCTTCTTCATTTTAAATACACACATATTTATGCATTGGAAAAAAAATGCCTCATAGCCGTACATATCAGAAAAACGTCTTTACACTGAATGTACTTTTTTGTCAAGAATTTAGAAAATGTTATTTAAACTAGTAAAAGTAAGAGATAATAGAACATTTAACAATTAGTGTCTGTCATATGCGCATTTGTAAAATTGTGCATTATCATATACCATATAGACAATTGACATAATTACTTCTAATACGCAGTTTTCTAGAGATTTGTATGCATGGTATATAATTAGTCACCAGAAATACTAAGTTAAAAATTGATTATTGAAATGCGTTTTTGAAGAATATCTATATTCTTTACCTTGGCACTTCTTAACAGAGAATCACACGCCGCACAGGAAGTACCTATTGGATATCTTGCTTGCTTTGGATAGAATACGTTTCTGGATATCTTAAAATATTGATATTTTCATACCGATCTTTTTGCTTCAATCTTTTCTATTACATTTGCTTTTATTAATATCCTTAATAACTTTGTTTGAAAATGTATTTGCGTTTTGCTTTGCAATAATAAAAGTTACTTTTTCATCATCATTATTCAATGGTTTTAGTCCAAACCTTGGATATTTTCCGAAAATAATTCGGTTTAAACTTCGCTAGTCATTCCTAAAATTAATTCATGCTTCATAATTACTGAAGATAAATAATCAAGTCGAACTTATAATACAACGACAAACAACATATACATAGTTAAGCAAATTTAACAGTTTTAAGAAAATGAAATCATAGTTAATAAAGGTATTCAGTTGTTTACTTGGCCAATACTGGTTTTGTACCACAAGTGATTAAGAAACAATGGAATTTTACTACAAAAGCACAATGAAAGAATGCAATATTAGTCAACTAACAAAGCTACTGTTTGTAAAAATTTCTTATTTATCAATTTCATACAGTGAAAGAAAATATGTCTGAATTATATGCTAAGCTAATCCAAAATGCGTGATTTTTGGGAAGTTCGTCAAAAAATAACACCCACAATTACCTAAAAGAATAAAATCTAATTGAATATAGTTTAATACATTTTTTATAACATCTTCAGTAGTAGGTTTTCATAGGCCTTCTTATAAGTTAAAAGTGTTGCTGCATTTTCAATAAAAATGTGGATTTAATAATTTAATTACAATAAATAGGGAAAGAAATTTTTAAAATGTCAACTCATTTTTGCAATTATGAATATTTACTACGTACAATTTTGCATTAAATAGTCTCTATGTGTGAACAAGATTTAACTTAAATGCAAAACAGCTCACAAAGTAAAACTGTTTATGATCAATTAGTATATTCGAAACCATTGGTATAGGCTTACATAGCGAACTAATAATTACAAACTTACTCATATCTGCCAGCAGCTTTAACCAAATGATATGTATCCACTCCATCAGCAGTCATCGTAATGTCATCGCCATGACAACAAAAATCACACCTGTACTTGTCAAGTGTCTCTAATGTTGTAACGTATGGAGCCCCTTCAACCACCTCGTCTACCCACTTAATGCCCTTAACCATTTTATATCGTTCCTCTTGCGTGAAAACAGGGGGGCCCTTATGTTTCGTAATTTCTTCATCATTATGTATTCCAACAACTAACCAGTCGCCTAACGCTTTTGCCTGCCGTAAAGAATTTGCATGTCCGAAATGTACCATATCATAACTAAAAGATAGCAAAATATTAACGCCCCTCTCTCAGGTGACACCCATGTAGTAAATCACAACACTTACCAACCATCGCACCACACGCGCACTTCTCTTTTTGGTTCATTTAATTGTTCTGTAGTATCCGGCATATTTATATTTAGGCAAATTTATTTCTATTTGCTATTTTTCAATAACCGATTTAGGGTGGCAGTCTAGCCGGTGTAGAAAGAAAAATCAATGACGATGGCACTGCTTTGGAATAGAGCGTTCGTCTGATGACACTACTCAGACTGTCATTAAATAAATAACTGTGACTATGGTTTCCCTCTCTAGCATTTCAGAATTTATTTATGCACTGATAAGAATGTACGCTGTACGATACAGCAAATTGAAATATTTAATGCTGACGCATTCTAAAGTCCAATACTGTACACGCACTGTACAAATATCGTATGATTTGCTACCTACGAATGAATGAAAATTCCGGAATCATTTTATTCGTCCATTTTTTGCGCATGCCTATAACGGAAAACATGCGCTTAAAATTCAAATTTATTCAATATATTCCAGGTTAATTTTATATTATTATTATTATATTTTATACTTGCCAGTCATTAGGAATTATCTCTTATCTTTAACCATTCAGTAAAATATTAAAAATATATATAAAGTGCATAACTAAAATCTTGTATCTACCTTCCTTCTCTAATAATTCATGTTGCGGGAAAAGAAAAATATAAATAATATAGTCAAAGTAATAAAAATATAATTGTCACTGAATGAAATATTTTACGAAATCCAATTCTATTCTATTTATACCATAAAATCGTAAAATCGAACATCGAGGGAAAGAATTAAAAGCAAAGAAGCACCTCGCACACATCATTATGAAGATTTGTACTTTCAATCACGTAGAGTTCAATTTTTCAGTCGTGAAAAAGAAATTTAACGTGATTTAAAAATCATCTTGAAGACTGAAAATGTAACAAGCACAATATACAATAACATCACTGGCCATTCTTTTATAGAAACAAAGCACATTCAGTCTTTTGCAATTTAACCATTTTGGAAAAAATTGTCTACATTAAATAAAATGCATGTTATTCATATAACACTTTTATTGAATAGTACTTAAACAAAGTTGAAACCATCAAGCATAAAACATAATCAAAACTACTTGAGAAAACAATAACAACTAAATCACTATAAATTCCATTAAAGAACATTAAGAACCGTTGATGTTCTATCTTCTTCGACTTTGATTTTGTGTACCAATATATCAGAACAGTATTGATTTAAAAATAATTGGTTTCTCTGAAGAAAGTAAAACATTTCATTGGAAGTTTCATCCAAATTTAAATACACCTGAATTACTGCCTCCAAAATGGAAACACTTAGTTGATGCTTTTCTGAACTACAGTAATTATTAATGATCGAAAGTAATTGTTCAATAGCAATTCTGGTACCAGAAAGACAGAATACAAATCGACATATCATCCACAAGTTAATTAAATTTGAACTATCTACACCCAGACACAAAGAATCAAATCCACCGATTTTCACTATTCTTTTCTTCATTTTTCACTCAGCATTTAATAGAATAACTAATATTCTAATTTTATTAGTTGATCATCATTCAATACTTCTTCCAAATATGCTTCAATGGTCTCCATGGAGTGAAAAAGTAGTTTCAGTTAATTTTACCTCGCAAGCCTACCTGTTCAAAGAGTTTTATTTCATTTAAATTAGAACTCCAATTGTTCAATTCAATTTGAACAAAATAATTGCACTTCAATACTGAAATTTTCCGTTTTCACTTTTAGTAATTCCAGGGGGCGACCTAAATGATAATTATTCTTTTATTAATTATAATTTATTTCGCGCAGAAATTAGAAGTGAGTGCGTCTGCACAAATATTAAAAACTAAAAGCTTTGACTTTAAAAACAAGTAAGTACAATTATATCTACGACATGAAAGGAAACATAAAAGCACTGTTTAAAAGAGAATACTGTCCTACTAAAATGAATACATGTAACAAATTGTGGATGCTTCCGTGAACTGACAGTAAGTCTTCTAGTAAACTATAAATTTTGGGGCTTTCCATATGTCCCATAGTAAAGATTGAGATCACTTGGTTTTGAACAATCACTCAAATCTTTAAGCAAAATTACCAAAAATAATAATCAATGCCTTCGCATCCTCCAACAGCTTTCGCCAATTACAGCGAGCATCGACCGGCCATGAATTATTGTTGCGCTCGCACCCGTGGTTCGTCTTAAGATATTCATTCTCAGCATTCAACATGGAGTAAAGAAAGCCACAGCAAAACCTCAGCCCTAAGAAACAGCAGCCCCTTTGCTCGAACCCGGGGTTCCAAGATTGACGGCGAAGCGTGCTAGACACTGAGCCAACAGTCCCGAAAATACTTTAAACTGAAGAATTTGCAATACCTAGTAGAGAATTTTATCATCGCATTCGTAATACAATGCTTTAATCTCTTAAATTAATTACATTTCCATTGAGTTATTGTGGAATGAACTAAATCGACACAAAGCATCGCGATAGACCTCAAACACAATACTAAAGGAAGAAAGGCAATCTAACAGAAAGTGTTTATTAAATTGTCGCTTACAAATCTAACAACATACATTATCTAAAACGTTCATCAATGCAATACAATTTAATTTTTTACGTCATCAATACCACCGGCAGTTATTAAAAATGGAGTTTCTGCCTCTTCCAAATCTGGACTGTCAAGAAGTCTAGCAATTCTAATTGCTCCTTCTCCCTTCTTAAGCGAGATCCTAGTGGTAGAAGCGTGAGCTAAAATATTTCCACCTACAGGACGCGTAGCTAAGTCTGGACTTTTAAAGTCGGACGTTATCTGATTAGTTATGAAAACAGCGATGTTATACTCTTCGCTTATCTTCTGCAACCGCGACATCATTTGACCTAATTTATGTTGACGGTCGAATATTTCGCCTCGTCCGCTGTAATCGACTCGAAAAAGTGCCATAATCGAGTCTACAATTAGCAATTTAAATACTCCGGCTTCTTCGTGTAATTTACAACAGACAACGTTCAGTAATTCCGATTGATGTTCGGAATTATACGCCCGTGCGTATAAAATATTATCTAAAACCGTGGACTCGTCCAAATTAAATCGTTCAGATATTGATCTCAAACGATCAGGACGGCTATAAAATAATTGAGGAATTTTTCTTTACCAATTATAATAACAACGTTAATCAATTGCAGAAAAGGATACAACGTATGCTCCGTGTCAATAAATATGACTTTTCCTCCTATATAACCGTTTGGACCAGGCATTTGAGCAGTTACGCATAAAGTATGCGATAGTTGCGTCTTTCCACAACGGAATTCACCAAAAACTTCAGTTATTGACATAGCTTCAATTCCACCGCCTAATAATTTACTACAAAATGAAAATTTGTGCAAAAATATTATAACATTTCAAATTATTAAATTTTAGTTTAATAGAATATGCTAGAAAGACAAATAGAAATAGACAATTGTAATAAACTCAAAATGATAAAGAGAAAAATTTCAGGATATTTTAACTAATACAATAAATGATTAAACATGTTAAAACGCATTTTTTGAAAAAGACTTCAACCGCAGAATAATGATATTCTGTGCTTCAACCCTCATTCCATTTTAAGAATTACAAAAAACCAAGTAGTTACTCGTCAAACACTGGTGTTAATATGGTTGCATATATAGATAAATCTACATTTTGGATAAAGAGTATATCGTATACACATATTTAAAATGAGTAGTAGCTTACTCTAGAGCTTTGCTTCCAGTACTTAATTTAAAAAGTTGTTTTCTTTGAAACGATATTTCGGAAGCTGTTACGAAAGCGTTGGCCAATGATATTTTACAACATATTTCCTTTACTAGATCAATTTTTCCCTCATTAAAGTCTTCAATCTCCTTCAATTTTTTCCTCATACACATTTGAAATCCCTTAATAGTATTGATTCCATTTTTCTTTAAGGTATTAACGTCTTTTTCAGAAACACCGTGTTCTAGTAATATTTCGATATCTTGAAAGCAAGATTCTTCCTCTTCAATTTCTCCGCATTCAGTTACGGTCTCGGATTCCGCCAATTCCTCACTCGTTTCACGACTATGTTCCATCATATTGTTCGCCATTTTAAATAACAATTAAATTATTTGAGAAAAGGATCTTAAGTTAAAAATTTATTTAAAATAATTTGAATTAAACATGAAAAGCTACGAGCCGGCGCAACAATTACATTCAGTGCTACTATCCGCTTTCAATAAAATCCCTGTTACAGTAAGGCTGACGTATGAAGTTCATCGAACTCCGATACGAACAAAATTACCATTACGCTTTTTATAGTTGGCCATGCGTAAGTCACGTGACAAAATTTGACAAATGTAGTGTAAAACAGGGACATCGACAAAGATTCATAAAACTTATAATACTGGGAAACGGTGACAAATTATAGTGTGGAAGGCCAAATAGGGAATGAACATGGAACCTAGGAAGCTTATTGATATGTTAAGGGCTACTATAGACCCGAATCAGCGACAGCAGGCCGAGGAACAACTTGCTCAGGTTGGGAAAACATGTGCTTGGTGCGTGTCCAAAAACTTAACATTTACTTTTTGCCGCAGATACACAAAATTATAGGATTTGCCCCGTCTCTATTGCAAGTTGTGATGATGAATGAGTGTGAAATGCCAGTTCGACAAGCTGGCGCCATTTATCTTAAAAATTTAATATCCCAGAACTGGCATGACAGAGAAACGGAAGCCGGTCAACCGATGCCGTTCTCCATCCACGAGCAAGATCGCTCTCTTATTAGAGAATCCATTGTAGATGCTGTAGTGCATGCACCAGAATTAATACGATTACAATTATGCACTTGCGTTAATATTATGGTCAAGCATGATTTTCCAGGTCGATGGACGCAAATTGTTGATAAGGTATAAAATGTATTCATTTTAATCATGCCTCTTATAGGTACACAAAAAATAGGATATCACATTTGACTCAATCAGAAGTATGTCATATGTAGGTTATGTCTGCCTAAATCCAAATTTAGAATAGTCTAGACATATCCATTCTGACTCAACTAGCATTAAAATAATTTCTTATTCTTAATTTGGTATATTATGCACATATTTTAAATTGCTATGTATCCAGTGACAGTAGGCAATCAATCTAATACTGCACTTTGGATTATGATTTTGAAGAAAGAATTTATGATACCAACAAAGAGTATATAAATATGAAATTTGAATTAGTTTTTTTATCAAATCATATTTATAATAATAAACTTAATACCACCCTGATTTTGCATCTTAAATAACCAAATTTTAACTATCTGATTTATATTGGCTAACAGGTACAAGTTTATCACCATGATACATACTTTAAAGGGATAAACAAAATATTCGGGTACAATTGTAATAACTGTGTTGCTATTTGGACTAGGATCCCAATTGGGAGAAATTTTATACAACCAAGTTGATTGTATTTTAGATTGAAAACTGAGATTTTGCATGTATTAACAGTTTGTTCCTTTATAATCGCTTAAGTTAACTTCTTATCCAATTTTTTCTCCAAGCAAACTAGAAAAAAATATTGCAGATTTTAATAAAACCTATTGAAAAGACTCGATTTATTTTATAAGAGTTAAAACATTTGGATTGATAAACCTGTATGTATTTTTATTCAAGTGAGCAATATATTTAGAACATAGAATGAGTAATAGGTGACTCCTTGAATGATGTCAGGAACAAGCACTTGTGTTTAAGAAATATGTTTATTCAAGTGTACTTAAGAAAAATAAATATCTTTTCTGGAATAATTTTTTATTACAGTACTTTGCTTTTATTTATCTTTCTAAAACATATTATAAGCAAAGAAACATGGTTTAGATTCGATCTAAATATTTTTGAGAATTAAAATTTTTCTAGGGATAACATTGAGGTCGGTAATGTGTAAGATATTTTATTTTGAATAATTAGGTTCCAGCGCATTTTAATGTTTCTGTAATTAACTTTAATTTTACTATATTTCTTTTTTTTTTTTTCACCTATCACACGTGTTTGACTATTCAATAATACTAAACTCTTTTTTATTTTAATTTTTAGTCATAATAACTGGAGTTTATTTTTATTATCTAGTCTGTGTTGTTTTAGATATAAGTATTTTTATTATTTTATTGGTCTAAATTATGCTCTTGGTGGATATAGAGGTAGATTTTGATTGTGCATCGTCAAAATTATCAGATTTCCACAGTATTAAAGAAAATATGGCTGCACTTTTCATTCAACAGAGATATGCAGTAAAATACTTTAAAAATATCACATTCATCTGTTGCTTTGTTACGGACTCGATAAGCCTGCATTTTTTATAGCTTCTCTGAAAATATTTACTGATTACTGCATTTAATAATCTTGCTGTTTATCAGTAAATGGTGACCACAAACACATCCCAAAATAGTTCTTATAAGAATTTTCGGTAAAATTTATACAAAAAATAGGGAAGAAAATTACAAAATTATGTCAATTTTCCATACTTACATGACATCTAGCAATACTGGTGTGTATCCTCAACATAAGTAAATTTTAAAAAAATGCATCTGTAGTTTTTTCGCACCTTAAAATCCAGTACGTCTCTTATGGAATATTATATATATATTTATATATATATATATAAGAAAAAGAAATATCACATTCGTAAATTTTATTTTAATAAAAGCAGTTTCGTAGTTTCGAAAATATAGAAATAACTTGTAATATTTATATTAAATACTATCATGTAACATAATACTATAAAAAACATATATAAGAAATTTTGGTTATGTTCAATTTGTCATTTCTTCAAATAGCCAACTGTAGAGTTTCAAGAGTTCGCATTTCCCATAAGAACCGTACTGAATTTTAAGGTGCGAACCGACTATAGCTACAAATACTTTTTTGGTAGTAGTATACAAATTCGATATACGCATACTACAAAATTATATCGGAAAGTATCTAAATATCCAGAGGTGAAAGTACGTTATGCAGATTATATTAAGTTTATATAGATTAAAAAAGTTCAGAAGGATGCCGACATGGGATAATTAATTTATTAAAAAATAATATGGTGTATAGGTGCACCAATTATCTGGCAAGAATATTTGCCATGCTATCAAAAAATCTGTAATCAACTCTAAAGGGAATTACGAAGTCTACCATTTAAAATTATATTCGAGTATACAGGATGTCTTTAAATAAAAGTATCCCGGTAAAATTTAATTTTTTTATAAAGGGAAGAACCTGTTTTCTTTTTATACGTGTTTATGTTCAATCACACTCTTATTGTTGTCTCTTGACTAAGTCGTTAAATATTAAAATTTGATTGAATATCTGCGCACGTGTCTTCCAAAAATTATGACTTAAGACTGATAATAACTAAATGACAGTTTTAGGAAAATTGTAGTTAACATTTTAATACGGCTTACTAATATTCGTGTGTTTTAATTTATTTTTTTGCTTTCAAATGAAACCATCTCTAATGTGCAATTGAAACCTACAAGGACATTACTTCCATATTTCCTTAAGTACAGTGATTATTTCGAATTCAAATTTTTAATAGGACACAATCGGGCAGAGGAATATAATAATTCAGTGATGGCATTCAGAAATGGATATATATGATTTACATTCCTCGTAAAGGTTTCTTATCACAAAAATTTCCAACGAAAAATACTTATAAAAACGATAAAAGATATATATTAAGTTTACGGTAACAATACCTTCAAATTTTCTTGGTAACTTTACGAAATATTTCCTAAAAATATGTTAGCACACCATAGTCATGCGACAAACTTTTTCGAAAAATTGTATATATTTAAAATTCAATCTGTTTTCTATTACAAACAATGCTTATTGCAAAAACTAATCCCACGTTTCGTAAAACTCACAAGAATTAGTACAACAAACAAAATGAACACAACGAAAAGGAGCGAGAAAAATTAGATAATGTTCAAAACGTCTATTGTGATGCATAATATATAATTTTAATGCATCGAAGGGTCCATTATAATATTTTACAGATCTTTGATAATGTTTGCGATTTGCAATTACTGTAAACTTCTTTTTTTGTACCTCCAAGGTCCCCACCCCCAAATTTTCCCACTAACTTCTTGGACACTTTTTGTTGTTGTAGGCTTCCGCGGTACTTGTTTTCTTTTAAAAGATAAGTTTCTAGGTTGCCGAGTCTGCTGACCTTTCGCTTTTGGGCTCTGCTGCATATCGTATATGAAGTACTTTCTTCTCACAACAGCGTTACGATATGCAGCAGTCCAGAAGAGGCTCAATGTAACTGAGAGCGAAACGTCGGCAGACTCATGTATCTACGACGCGATTTCAACCCGAAAAGCTAAATTCTTCCTGAAGACCTATTTGGTCCTTCTTTGTGAACACATTTCCATAAATTTCTATAGAAAGTAAACAATTCTTGTCTCTTACACTAAGTTCGTAGATCTAGTTAATTTAGTAATTCTGATTGATTTACTTATTACCGAATTATTTATTAGTGTGTAAAGTTACAGACGTTGCTCAAACTTTGAGTTAATTCTTCAACGGTATAAGCTGACATTTTATAACTATTATAATAAATATTGTAAAAACGTTAGGTACATTAATTTTTTTTAATCTTGTACTTGCTTTTAAAAATATGCCAGTTAATTGACATAAAATTCAAACCTGTAAAACTTAATATCTTAAAATTGTCTTACTTTTAGATTAGTATATATTTGTCAAACCCTGAAGCCAGTGGTTGGCATGGTGCCATTTTGTGCCTATATCAGCTCGTTAAAAATTTCGAATATAAGAAGGCGGAAGAAAGAGGGCCACTGCATGAGGCGATGAACCTCTTACTACCTCTATTACACCAATTAGTAGTAAGGCTTTTGCCGGATCCGTCTGACCAGGCTGTTCAGCTGCAGAAAGAAATTCTTAAAGTGTACTTCGCCCTTACCCAATATACATTACCTCTCACGCTCATATCTAAAGAGGCCTTCACACAATGGATGGAAGTTTGTAGACAGGTATATCCAGAATATTATATTGGAGTAGTAATTTCTTTGGAAGTTGCCAGATGTGTAATTTAATAAGTATTTTTTATGCCACATTATTGAATTGGACACTTAATTTTAAATAGTCTTTCTACAATCCTATTGCGTGCAGATAATTTTTTAATATTGTTGAGAACAAGCGGTTCTTATTGTAAAACGTTCAAATGCAGAATATAAACTAAAAAAAGTCGCGCTATTATTACAAAATATTCGTGCGTTCTGTTCCGAATAAGTGATTCATTTGTGTGATATAGAATGTACCGAACTGTGTGTATTATACGCCCCCCTAATTCTTGCAATTGTAATGTAAATGTTTTCGAGTGCATTAAAGTTTAATCTCTTAACACCCCTATGTAAACGACGTTTCTGCATCAAAGTATAGAAGCAACCAACATTCTAACCACTTGAAAATAATTTTCGATAATCCGCATAGGTTATTGAACGCCCCGTACCACCGGCAGCTTTACAACCGGAGGAGGACGAAAGACCTGACTTATCCTGGTGGAAATGCAAGAAATGGGCGTTACATATCCTCTATAGAATGTTCGAAAGATACGGGTCTCCAGGAAACGTCACTAAGGAATATTCCGAATTCGCGGAATGGTATTTGCAGACATTTAGCAATGGAATATTAGAGGTCCTTTTGAGATTATTAGACGCATATCGCGGAGGTTCATGGTTACCTCCTAGGGTTTTGCAACAAACTCTAAACTACGTAAATCAAGCCGTCTCGCACGCTTTAACATGGAGGTTACTGAAGCCTCATATGTGCGCTATTATACAAGATGTACTTTTCCCGTTGATGAGTTACTCACAGGAAGATGAAGAATTATGGTCTGTAGATCCGCATGAATACATTAGGGTTAAGTTTGACGTGTTTGAGGATTTCGTTTCGCCTGTTACAGCGGCACAAACGTTGTTACATTCTGCGTGTAAAAAGAGAAAAGATATGTTACAGAAAACAATGGGATTTTTAACTCAGGTAAGTTAACATATTTTATACTTACTTTCTTAAGCAAATTTAGAGTTGTAGCGAATCTATTAATCAGAACAATTATTACAACTGCCGCAAATGTTATTTTTTTATTATTTAGAAAATATTAAAATAAATAACACCGTCGTTAAAATTCTCTCAAATATTAACGTTCTGCGGAATCAATGGCTCAAAATAATGATAAATAAGCAAATTAAATCTATAAGTAGAGCTGTTCGTTTCATCAGCGTATCAGACACGTCACTTTCGCGACTTAGTAATAATTCAAACAAGACAAGGGAAATAAATAATGCTAACCAAGAAAATAATAATAAGCACTTACCTACACGTTATATTTTATGAAACGTTATACAAACAGCGTTTATTTCTTGCGTCACTTACAACGTATAGCAGTGAGTATGCATAGTCCAATGCTTGCAGTGGCTTTACTATTGTTTTTATTGCATTAACCATTCCTTTCTAATTATTATAGAGCTTATAAATCCGCGGATAAATTCGGATCAAATTGTAACACTGCAGACTTTATTTTGTCGAAATACTCGAAATAATAAAATGTTGCCTTTAACTACGTTCGTAGTCATGGTTGGTCAGGAATATCGCAATACTGCAAAACTCTCGAATACATTTAGAGGATTTGAGGAGCACCGCTTTCGCAGATGACATTAATCTATTTACACTTATATAACAAGATGTGACGCGTGTAATTTACGCGTAATACGTAAGAAGTTATCACGTCCTCGTTTAAGACGACGACCTACAAAACCCACGGCTGCGGCACTATCAGTCGCAAACATTAACATGTAGTTCCTTGAAAGGCAAAATTTTTGTAATCCATTTAGCTAGTGCCAACCTCATAATCGCTTCGCTAGTGCATATTTGTAATCGATTATCAATTATAATAAGAATGAACGTGATGGTTTAAGACAGGATTCTCTAAACTATTATCTTGTGAACCACACTGACTCCTGCAGTAAGGTCGAAAGGCCAAACTCATCATACCAACATGTAATTTTGAATTACGCGCGAATTTCACATAGTAGTGCAGCGTCATCTATCGGATTTGCGGATCTCGCACGCTGGTATTGGCCCGCGAGCCGTAGTTTGGAGTCCCCTGGTTTAAGAGGTTCCACTGTGCGTGTTATACCATTAATAGCAAATTTCTTTTACAATCTGTCGTCTCCTACACACATAACGATAATTTTTTATTGTGTAATTCAGATTTCATACCATTTTCGATTTTTCCCATACAGATGGTACAGACGCTTACAATATTTTCCTACCTAATAACTTCATGATGGGACTTCATTTATCCCAAAAGTGCCGAAATGATGATTAAGTAAACTAAATGGTAAACTACATGCTATTAATATAAAAATTAAGTCAAACAAATATTCAGTTTTGTCCCAGCACAACAATGGTTTATCGCAAATGAAATATATTATTTTTACTCCGTTTCATTTTAAATCAGTAAACTCTCTTTTGCTTTTATGTATGTTAGACATAATTACTTGGCACTTTGCAAGGCACAACTCACCACTAACGGTTCAACTACTGCGAAATTTGACCGATTGCACAGAGAGCAGCTTCACTGACTCGTCCGCACGTGTTCATCTACATTCTAAAACGCTGATGTGCTGACAAAATCGGGCAGCTCTATTTATGAGTTATCACTTTCTGTTAATTTTGTCCGTGCCTATAATTTCTACACTACTAAGTTACTTTACTCAGTTTTTCTTAATACAACATGGTCAAAAAACAAGTAATGAAAAGATAAAAATCCCTCCTTTTTGAAATAGAAAGGAAAATTGTAAGTACCATTAAAAGAAACAAAACTTACAGTAGTAACGAGAGAAAGACATTATACCAAAAGTAACGCCAAATGTGCAGCGTGGGCTAAAATAATACATAATTCTTCTTGTAAAACAATAAATAAAAAGATGTTATTTATTTGATACACTTTTTACATCTCGTATTGTCAATTAGAACTGGCGGTAAATATTTAAATTTTGTAGGTACTAAATGATCCTAATACTGAATCTCCAAGGAAAGATGGTGCTTTACACATGGTCGGTACATTAGCCGATGTCCTTCTCAAAAAGAAAATTTATCGCGATCAACTTGATCAGCTCTTCCTTAAATATGTCTTCCCGGAATTTCAAAATAGCAGAGGACACATGCGAGCTCGCGCTTGCTGGGTCCTTCACTACTTTAGCGAATTTCCATTCAATCAGGAGCCTGTCCTGGCACAAGCAGTAAATCTAACAATTACCGCTCTGTTGCAAGACAAAGAGTTACCAGTGCGCGTTGAAGCCGCAATTGCATTGCAGAGCCTATTAAGTTTTCAAGATCGTTCTCATAGATATGTCGAGCCCCAAGTTAAACAAATAGCGTTAGAATTGCTAACAATTATTCGAGAAACTGAAAATGAAGATGTAACGGGCGTTATGCAAAAACTAGTTTGCGTATTCACTGTGCAATTAGCTCCGATTGCGGTGGAAATCTGTCAACACTTAGCCACAACGTTTAGCCAAGTACTGGATACGGACGAAGGATCTGACGAGAAAGCTATAACGGCTATGGGATTGCTTAATACAATTGAAACCTTGTTAACTGTAATGGAGGAAAGACCAGAAATTTTAAGTATGCTAGAACCTACGGTTCTTCAGGTTATTGTTCATGTTTTACAAAACGAAGTACAGGAATTCTACGAAGAAATACTGTCCTTGATATACGATTGCACAAGTAAACATGTATCTGCAGATATGTGGAGAGTATTAGAGCTACTCTATCAAGTTTTTATGAAGGGAGGAGCTGACCATTTCACCGATATGATGCCTGCTTTACACAACTACATCACAGTAGACACTGATGCCTTTCTCTCGGACGAACAACGATTATTAGCGATTTACAATATTTGTAAAGAGGTGTTGTCTCGGGATCTTGGAGAAGATCCTGAAGCTCACGCCGCTAAACTATTAGAAGTAGTCTTACTACAATGCCGTGGAAGGATAGATGGCGCAGCTCCGCTATTAGTGGAATTGGTTGCTAGTCGACTTCTACGAGAGATCCGAACATCGGAATTACGGACTATGCTTTTACAGGTATGCCACGTTGCTTCTTTTTGATACATGTATATTGAGCGTAGTCATCTTTCAAAACCTTAACTTGCGGAGGTTATCTTTATATTTTAAATGTAATTAATGAGGGTGGAATGCAGGGTTGAAGTAATACAAATCATTTAAATAAAATCAACATTTTAGTTTTTTATTTTAAGAATCATGATTTTTTCTCGTAATAGTATTTTCTATTGTTTACACCATATATTTGCACAATTAATTGTTTTACGAAAGATACTAAGAGGATTACATTTTACATTTATTTACTAACATTAAATTAAAATATAAAAAGCAAGGTGAAATATGGGAAGCGATATGTGTGTTATAAATGCAATATACGTGTTTTTTACAAAACTAAAAGTAAAATATCCTTTGGAAAATTAATTAGTTTGAAGAACGTATGAGTGAATATTACAATGTTTAAAAAGAAACACTAATTTCCATGATCCAATCTATTTCTTAATTCTGTATGGACAAGCTTATATGTTAAAAAAATTCTTTCGATGTCCACAGAAGAAGCATTTGCACGATGATATGCAATACTTGTTCATTTCTTAGATTTCCATCAGTGAACTGCACTTACACTTTTACCTTATTTTTATAACTTAGTTTCCAACTTATTGACTAATGGGAATAATCATAAACGAACTACTTCCCAAATTGGACCGTGTCATGATGAAATATGTAGAAATGAAATAAGAATAAGAGGAAGTTTGGGGGTGGTGGGCTGAAAAAGAAAGAAAGGTGAAAAGACGGTTTTCGCCTCTAGCGCAGTTAACACGTCGAGTGACCATAACCTTCTGCCAAAGTAGTTTCGCCTCTAGCGTGGTTTACACGTTGAGTTACAGTGCCACTTTGGTTTCCCCTGTTTCTCCTGAAGAAGCCTCCTGCGACGGAGGCGAAACGTCGATATCCCACCTTTCTCTTTTGTTCTCTTTTTTCTGTCTATCTTTCCTTCTCTCACTTTTTTCACCTTTCTTTCTTTTTCACGCCCCCTCTTTTTTATTTCGTTTTCTTTTTATTTCTTTCTCGTCTTACTCTTATTTCATTTCTATATATCTCATCATAACACGGTCCGGTTCCAGAAGTAGTTCGTTTATTACTAACTCTGGCCGTGGAACCCTACGTATTCATTTCATTGGTAATAATCCTGTACCAAAATAATATTTGGAAATTATTTCTGAAGCTGAATTTTTTCTTGAGCTGACTGTGGGTATTCACTTTTATTTTTAATAAGCTACTCATAGTATTAGTAGAATCATTCACAGGAAAGACAATGTAAGGAGAGTTAACACAGGGACATGTTTCTGCCTGAGCATTCTGGGCGCTATCTAGTGCCATAAGAATAATACACTCGTCTGTCGGTGCAAACACAGCGAAACAAGCGGATACATTTTCCCAACCCATCTCCCAAGCAGGTCATGGACTGCTAAACCAACAGTACATAGAGTAACTGTACATGTGAATGATCCCTCAGGCTTACCATGATGAGAAACACATCGGAAAATGCCTAGAAAATAATACCTAACATAATAGTGCTGCTAAATGCAGCTACTCATGATATTGGTGAAATCATTCACGGAAAAGACAATTATATATGTTGTATATCCTCTTCAGAACTTTTGAAATTTGTGTCCAAATGTTTCCATTCTTCTACTACATTAGATAACCGAGTATGTTTATACTGAATTCTGTGAAGTGTCGCACAGACTAGTTTCAATAGTTTTAATAACTTCGGTCATTCTTTGAATATTCGAAATCCTTTTAAAAATCACTAGATCCTATATCATCTTCAAGTTCTTCACAAATTTATAATAATTTTAAAGGTTCACTGATATATTCCAACAGTAATATTTCAAAACAGTTAAAAAGTGTATTCTATCGAATATCTTGAGGTAGTATTAGTTTCTTCCCTTCTTTCTCTTTGTATCAAGCATTAGATAAATGGATATTTCAAAAATATTTTGCAACTTGAACTACCAGGTGTATACGTGTTTTTTTCCGGTTTAACTAAGAGATGGCACCAGCGAAACGAACGCAGCGTATAAATTTCAGAGATACGTTATTTTGTTCGTCTGACAGTTAAACTACAAACATACACAAGTTGAGTCCGCCAGAAGCTAGTGTCTTTGCGTTATCGTTCATTGATCATGTCGAGTTTTGTGTCTGAAAAGGAACATTTGTGGTACGCATTACTTTTCTTATTTAATCAAAAGAAAAGGACTGTTTAAAGTCATCATCATTTCACACAGCAAAACTAGTGAAAGACACCTTGAGGCACGCGCTCGCAGAGCAACACTTCGAGCAAGAAACTGAATCTCTTTTTGTCAAAATTACACAAATTACTAGTTCATTATGAACATTTCATTGTCTATCACGAAGAACATAAATAGAGTTGTCTGATAAATTTTTCTTCCTTAAGTATTTTATTTAAAAGAACCGATAACAACTGAAACCTAGGGGGTGGAACATCCTGGCCTTAGCAAATTTTTTTTGTTACAAAAACGGCTGTATCTGTCTCGTTGTCTAATTCTTTTCTCGTGTTCTGGCCTGTTCTAATAATAAATGTCACCACTGCTACTGCAATCAGCACCAAAATTAGAATTGTTCAAATGCTCACTGTTTCGACATGTTTCACTGCGTTCGCACAAAGTTTCTTGGCTTGTTGAAAGAAATATCTTTCAGATTCTTGCGCAATATTTTATCAGTACTTTATAAGAAATAAGATAAGGCACTTTTATAAAGTATCACTGTTTAAAATAAATCAAAGAAACCATGTTTTTTTCACAAAAATCGATAATTTTTGATTTCGCCAAGAAATTCATGATTTCTACCAACCCTGGTTTAATATAACCGATTTTTAATGTATTGGGTGTTCTACACTAAATAATCGGTCTAGTACCGTGATTAGTAATGCAATACAAATTGTCTCTTTTTGCAGGTATTAATTGCTGTTCTCTACTATAATCCGCCACTTCTTTTTAGCGTATTAGAAAAGATGCCAGATTTCTCAAATCACTTCATAAAACAATGGATTAAAGATGTCGATTGTTTCCTAGGTGTACATGATCGCAAAATATGCGTATTAGGTATTTGCACTTTAATTAGTCTACCACAAAAGCCACAGGTTCTCGTAGAACTTGCATCGAAGATTATGCCTGCTCTCATTATGCTTTTTGAGGGTTTGAAGAAAGCGTATGCGGCAAGAGCCCAAGATTCCGGCGAAGAAGAGGAAAGTGAAAGCGACAATGACGAGGTAGAAGAAGTCCTGAGCTCCGACGAAGATGAAATTGATGAAAAGGGACAAGAATATTTGGACAGCCTATCAAGAAGAGCGCTCACTTCAGGCGCAGCAGCAGGTGTTCCAATTACCGCGACGATAGAAGATATTGATGATGCGTCCGATGATCTAGATTCGGATTATGAAGCCGACGAAATGGCATTAGAATCATACAC
Organism: Trypoxylus dichotomus; assembly: GCA_023509865.1. Classification (NCBI taxonomy): domain Eukaryota; kingdom Metazoa; phylum Arthropoda; class Insecta; order Coleoptera; family Scarabaeidae; genus Trypoxylus; species Trypoxylus dichotomus. The sequence goes on along the minus strand of CM042074.1, from coordinate 74,603,658 downwards.
AACTGTGTTAGACAATGAAGACTGTGAAGTCGACGAATATGTCGTATTCAAAGATGTAATGGGTCGATTAGAAACGACCGAAAACGAATGGTATAAAGCCTTAACATCTAGTTTGACTGAAGAACAAAAGAAAGCTCTTATGGAAATCAGTGTATTAGCGGATCAAAAGAGAGCTGCTCGGGAAAGTAAAAGAATAGAACAACAAGGAGGTAAGTAAACTTTATTAATATATATCCTTAACTTTTGGCTTGCATTTGAAAATTTCCAATCTACGCACTTTTACGCATAGAGAAAAATAACTTTCTCGCCATTTCTATAAGTTCACACAGTAGTTCACCACCATCGACGATTACACAGGATAAGCTGTAAAGCTTCACTTTTAGTAGCAATTTAGTTTTTTTGTAGCGCACTCTTATTATCTTGCATGCTACTGTACAAAATACAGTGCATTTACTTATAATACACGAGCCCTCGTGACTTTTACTTATGCAACTTATTCGGCAGTGTACTAATACTCAAAATTTTGTATGCAACGATTCTAACTGTCATTACAATTAATTTCTCACTGTCTTACCAAGCGCACACGATTTTTTTTTCTTAGTAGCTTTTAAAAAACTGTTTAACTATGAAAGCAGAAATAAAATCAAGACGTATACATATATAATCTGAGCAAAATGAACGAGGAGGTGTCTACAATCCTATGATCTCCCATATATAGTTATGTCATACACGATGAACAGCGAATGATTTATAAGCTGATTGTAGGGGAATACTGGAGCGAGAAAGAATAACGGGAGACGCACATGCGTATTATAACCGTTGACTTTGCTCAGATTATATCTATAAAAGTCAATTATCAAATATTGTCTTGGTGTCTTTCTGGTGAAAAATGTTTGGAATATTTAACCGTTGCCAACGTACTATTTATAGGTTCTTACGCTAGGCATCACGTGGGTTTCAAATCAAACTTAGAAATCTAAGTAAATGCACGGTACAATATGATCGTAAAAAACATAATCGAGAGGGGCGTTTTTTAAATTCTTTTTTAGTTCGTTACATTTGACAGTTAAATCTTACTTAAATCATAAAAATAAAATCATCTAAAAGAATTAGATAAGGAGAGCGTGGAAGAAAATCTACACGTTTATCAAAATATTCATGTACAGGTTGATCGCTGTAACGTGTCGAGAGCAGGGAATGCGTAATGGTTCAAAAGTGGCATCATATTCAAACAGCGGCAATGGCATGCATTGTCACTCCACATAGATTTATAAGTAAATATTAAAAGTGTTCTGAAATAACTTCTAGAAAGATTTAAATTGTGTCTTTTACTAAACGATTGAATATTTAGTGTAAGCGTAGTAAGTGAACTAGTTTATTTTGTAACTACTAATTAATTGTAGATTGTTTGCATATCGCAAATCTTGTGATTTCTGTATCGTGACAGAAAGGCTTTTTCACTGAATCGTACACGTGTGATTTGTTGGTTAATAAAATCATTAGTCTCGGCAAAGAAGGTCAAGTTTCAGTGCCGTGCGAAGAACAACGTGGAGAGGTTAAGCGCGTGGCACGGAGAATCGAGTCCCGTATCAAAGCACGCTTATTCAGTATTATTCGACTGGTCGTTGTGAGTACTTGTCAGTACACACATACTTGGAAAATGTCGCCTTTAGGTACATTTCGGAAACGTCGTATTTGTAATAAATAGAGACCGGATTATATGCAAAGTGCAGTGTAATATATCTACATATTGACGTAAAATATAATAAATAAATTGAATTACATTTTTGCACTTTGCATATAATCCGGCCTCTAGCGAATATGCCCGATTTAGAATACGAAGGCGATAGAATTAAATGTATAAAATGCGACAACTATCTGATGTGCCACCAGGTGGAAGTGTGAACGCCACCTAAAAGTATAAACCAGTGTTCTGCAATCAATTCATCTGTGGCAAACGATACAGCGAACAATTAACATTTAATAGAGGTGTTTGTTTTATTCTAATGTACCATTCGCTTTACTATATCAATAAGCATTCGTCTTCTTCTAGAGCACGTATTCAGATTATACATTACCAAGTTGGGCATCGTTAAGAAATCTGTCCGTGACTATGTTGAAAGAAGAATTATAGCAAAATTGAAAGATAAAAAATTGTGGTTATGTGTGGACGAAACATCCGATCGGCAAAAACATTCTGTGGTGAATGTGTGTTTCAACAACCCAACTTTTAATATTTGTGAGTGGCGGTGCCGCTAATATGCTTTAGACCGATCTCTTAAAGAAGAGTGTAGCATGTTATTACATGTTTCATGTAAAATCCATTCTTTAAACCTCGTAGCCCAATTGATTGCTAAATGTTATCCACGAGTAAATGCTTTAATAGCTCATACGAAGGCAATATTTCTGAAGTCCCCAAAACGTCCAAAAAGATTTCACGAACTGTGTGCCAAAGTGCTTGAACCACCGCAGCCGATTACTACGCATTGGGGAACATGGTTAAAGATTCTGTTCACTACAGCGAACATTTTGATGTAAACAAGATAGTTTTACAATTCGATCCGGGACATGTCAAAGTTATCAAGAAAAGCCAGAAAATGTTTTAAAATAGTCAGATCAAATGTGATTTAGAAAGTATTCGCAAGAACTATTATCGACTAGCGGGGAGAATTGAAAAGTTCAAAATGATTCGATGTCATTTGTGTTTATTCAAATTGTGGATGATGTTCACTCACACGTATCTACGGCAGAAGGCGAAAAAAAAAATGTGTAATACGAAAATTCGAGTGTTATTGACAGTGATTCAGATTTTCACATACTAAGACAAATTTATGAGGGTCCATCGAAAGCTCCATTAAATTGTCACAAAGATTACTTTAAATTTGCAAATATAAAATCACGAGATGTGGAGCGGTCGTTTTCATTATTAAAAAATATTTATTCCGCACGCCGAATTCATTTTGACTAAAACAAGTGTTGGAACATATTTAATGATTCTAATATTTAATACATGTCAGCTAGTTTGTGATTTCGTGGAAACTTCTTAAAACAGTAAGTGCTTCAGCACGTTATATAATATATTTTTATCATTATCTTATGTGTAAACATTAATTCAGATATCATTATTCATGTGAATTTCAAAATAATTGCAGTATTGTACTCTGACTACGTGATCAATACACAATATGTGCCATATGATGAATTAATTTCCCGTGAGCTTTCTAATTGACTTTTGAGGCGATTTCCTTACATCCGCAATATGGTAGCTTCAACAGTTCTTTTCTTTTACCACTACTACGATTTACTGCTACTATCACTTTCACAAAATTTATCAACGCAGCAAATAATTCGTAGATATAAATCAAGATATAATACAAAATGTGGAAACTGAAAACGAAATTCGTCCATAGATAGTTGCTTAGAATAAGATCACTCCCAATTTTGTTTTTTTTTTTGCATTACAAAAATAGCTTTCACTGATTAATGTTTGGTGATTTTTAATAAACATGCTTTAAACTTCGCAAGATACGTCAATAAAAATCAAATGTAATTTAAACTTTCAGTTTTGGGTTTAATTGTCAGTTGTAGCAGTTGTAACCAATTTAAAAAAGTAATTCAAACAGGAAAACACGACCCTCTCGATTACGTCTTTTTATTATCATATTGTATTACCTATATACTTCATTCACGTTAAGAATGCAGTAGGTAGCGCTACGATCGGCGGCTCTATTACACTGGTCAAATTCAACCGATGAAACTGTTAAATAACATCGTAAACATCAAAGTTTGGTTATCAAAATCTATAATAAATAGCAAAGTTTTTCACATTCTATGTGGAATTCATTATGGTTATATGACCTGGTAAAATAATACCGCAATAATAAAGTGAAGGTAACATCAATTGCAATATAATTTGGGGTTAATCGAAGAGAACATAAATGCCATATGACAAGCTTTAAAATAACAATATTGCTATGGATAAACTTGAATCGAAGATATAACTTCGACATGAATTGTTATATACATTGTGTTGTACCAAGTCATTTGTCATGAAGTAAGTCTCTCCGTTGGTAATCTCCATCAATTTCAGTTGTATGGTTGAAAGTAAGCAATTCAATATACACAAGATAAAGCCAAACAAGGAAGAGTGTACCCAAGTCCATCGAATGGCTTCAAAGTACATTGCAACACACAATATCCTTAAATCTTGCATAGAATTTGGTTATTGTCAAAGGTGAAATTAGATAAGCTGTTCGGTGAAAAAGAAAACAGCACTGCAAGTATATTTATCTACTGTACCCGGACTGCAGTAAAGCCAATGTACATTTTCAATGACAGTATAGTCAATAAATAATTGGAGGGTTTTTCGATTGCCCTGCAACTGGGTATACTACTGCTTCCTTGGCCATACTGAACCAAAGCTGTACTTGTAATAGTAGAGTAAAAATTATTTTGTTTATATAATTGATTGTATAGTACCTTGAATTATTAAATAATGAGATAAAGGAGCTCTGAAAAGAACTATTTTTGCCACAACTGGTTTATAAAGGTAAAAAATACAATGGAAAATTGCAGGAAACAACACGAAAATCGTAAGTAAATTTGACAACTGACAGAAATTTCATATAAAAAATTATATAAATTTCTCCTGTCTGAATATGTCTCGCCCATTAGCCAATGGCAAGCCAGTATTTTAAGGCCTATCTATTCCAAGTCTGCATTCTTAACGTGAATGGAGTATAGATATTACTCTGTGGGAATATAAATCTAAAAAATTATTGTACACCAGATTTAATGTTAATTCATACACATTTATTGTAGCTTATACTTTTAGGTTATAATTTCACTCAACAGCAAATACCCACGTCGTTTAATTTTGGCAACGCTTCTCTGGGTTCCTGAACCTGTAAAGCCGTTTTCTAAAGAACTCAACGAACTGTGACTGAAAATAACTGTCGACCAGTGGCGTGATCTTTCTATGGTTTTAATTATTGTACAGTTTAAAGCAACAGTATAAAATGTCATGTGTGTATGATTATCTTTTTGTTGTAAGTACTTTCATTAATGTATAAGTGCCTTTTTTAATTCATTATATTACCCTATTTAAATTAAAAAAGAACAGAACAAAACACGACAATGAATAAAGTGTGCACTGTTAAAATGGCAACTTGTTTAATTCTTTTAAAATATTTTAGCATGTTTATTTTTTTATGAACCAGGTTTGCTTCTGTTGCTTTACTTACTCATATTTAATGGTTTGCTTTTATGCACATTTTGGATGCATAAATAATTTTCAATTTATTAAATTATAAGACAATTGCATTAAAACATTGCAGCTTCATCATAAGTTTATGGAGTCGAATTTTATGTTGCAAGACGTGGAATTGATGTATTTATTGTACCAATAAACTCAATGCATTACTTTTTTCTCTTGTTTGAAATTCTAAACCTGTTGGCATTTATTAGATGTTTACTGTATTTTTACATAATTATATACAGATTTTGTTAGTTGTAACAGCAAAAATGAAAAAAAAAGATAACTATAATAAAATTATTTCGTAATTATATAAGTGGGAATTTATTTTCCGTAGTTTTGTACCAGTTACATACATTAGCTACCATTTTTTTTCCAATGACCAAAAAATTGTATAATAGCACCATTTATTATGTTAAAAAAATCTTGAATTACAAACAAATCAATATCTTCCTTTACACCATATATTTCGCAAGAAAATCTAAAAGCGCTATTTTTAAAGAAAGGTTGAATATTATTGAGACGTTAAAATCATATTTGCGTATTTAATACAAAAAAAAGATCTACAGCAACAAGCCCAGATTTGGATTAATTCGTCAAGAGAAAAGGATTGGTTATTATATAAGGTTGTATAAGAAGATAAGAATTGAAAGCTGGAAATATGTTATAAAATATATATGTTTCAATGGTAAACGAATTCGACTTTTACACCCAGTACGAACTAATGAAAATATCCTAAACTAAAGAGTCTAAAGAATTTTATTAATTGATGAGGTGGTGCGACGTCGACATGAACCAGATTTCTGTAACAGTGTCGAGTTTGAAATCTGAAATTATCGACAATTTATGCTCAAAAGTACCAAACTTTATGATTTTTAGATCAAATGTCACAAATTAGCTTCCAAAAAGTAGGTTAACAACGAATACTTGTTAAATAAGATTGTAGTTTTATTGTAATATATTCAAGTATACGAGGGCGACCTGAAATGTTTCCGGAATTGACAAGAAAAACACGGTATTGACGTGGTTATTATTTTTCGATGTAGTCTCGAAGATCAATACTCAAGCCATCGGAGAAGTAGGATGTTTCGAGGTCTGCAAAATAGCCATCTGCACCGGCGATCAGCTCATTTGAGGCCAATCTCTTTCCTTCCAGTGATTTTTTCAGGTTTAGGAATAGGAAAAAGTCGCTGAGGGCTAGATCCTGTGAATATGGAGGATGAGAGACTAATTCGTAGCGAAACTCATTCAATTTGGGCAAGGCGATGTGGGACGAATGAGCCGGTGTATTGTCGTGGTGGAAAATCGCTTTTTCCGTTACAAACGAGGTCGTTTTTACTTCAATACTGCATCGAATCGGATCAATAAATCGCTGTATTGCTTCTAGAGATAGTCGATGAGGATCACACCTTTCCGGCCGATGGAACGGTCTTTAGTATCTTCGGAGCTGATTCGTCCGGAAAAGTCCACTGCTTCGACTATTCCTAGGTCTCCAGTATGTAATGGTGGATCCAAGTCTCATCCACGGTTACGAAACGCATGAAGAAATGCCTTGGATTGCGTGGGATCCTGGCCAGACACTCCTCCAAAACCGTCACCCGATTTCGTTTTTACTTCGGTGTGGGCAAACGCGGTACCCATCGCGCCGAAAGCTTTTTCGTACCCAAAATTTCGTGTAGGATATGGCCAACGCGTTCTTCTGAGATGCATGTTGTTTCTGCTATCTCTTTCAGCGTCAATCGGCGATTGGCTAACACGGCATCATGAATCTTGCCAACCATTTCATCGTTAGTAGCAGTTTTTAGGCGTTTACTGCGTAGTTCGTCACTTGTGCTTGTGCGGCCATGTTTGAACTCGCTCAGCCAGAAGTGTTTTATTACTGCACGAAAGTCGATTTTATCCATTTTTGCGAAACCGCCTGACTTGCTACACCAAACACACTCTTGAATAACAAATATTGACAGTAGACGTCTGAAATTTGGACAGTTGTCATAAAAAAGGTTACCCTTGCCGACCACTTCAACATGAATTCCGATTGTCTGGACTTACTCGATGTCAAGCGTACGGAATCGCAGAAGTTTGAAGGCCCAACATAAAATAATCCTGTTAAATATAGCTACTCATGGTATTGGTAAATGATACATTACAAAGTATTTTATAACAGGATTTATTTATTTTTAGATATTTAGCTAATTATAAATCAGTGACTAAGTAATTATTTGAATTGAAATCCGTCTGTTTCCAAGCACATTTGCAATATACGAGATCTGTAATACTCATTTGAGCTTTTCTTGTGATTTTTATTACTGCCATGTCAATTCTGCCTTAAACTTCGTCAGCGTCTTGGGGAATCGTTCCATAAATTTTCTCTATTTGAACCTCAAACAAAAAAATCTAAAGGATTGATGTGATCATCAATATAAGTACCTAACGATTCGATAACTTATACTCAATCAGTCGTTAACGGAAAACTTTCTTTGATGACCATATTTCCGAAAATGTAAAATATTAAATGTACAGGATGTCTGAAATAAAATAAAAGGAGTACGGAAAATGATAACTGTAATTATATAGAACATAAATCCAAAAATTTAGAGTCAATTACGACGCGAACGTCAGAATTAAAAGAACCCTACGAAATTGTACTATGTGCCGCCTATGGATTCAGAATGTATATATATATATATATATACTAGAGGCACACTAATTTCCAATGCACGTCATCAATAAATCGTGACGTCAGGTTTTACGCCCTTGCCGGATACACAGATGTAAACCCGTTATCAAGCCTAATCTAATATACTAAAGTAACTTAGTCTACAAACTGTCAACATTTAAAATGGCCGAACCAAAGACAACATTGTACTTCATCAAATATAGCCAATAACAGCAAGATAAAGGTAATAATTAAGTAAATAATTATTTCTTTTACATTTTACATACTCTGATAAAACGAACGTTTGTATTAAAAAACAGTGTGCTGCGTTATCGATTGAAATTTACTTTAATTAGTAAGTATTATGTTATAATTACGTACTAATATAAAATACTTTTAATTTATTTGTGTGATCGCATTACATATTTATGACGTCATTTGATTATATGTATGACGTCGCGTTAATGGCGTGCCCCTAGTTGTACATCCATTTAACCAATCTCGCATACACACACGCAGACTGCAATAACAGAGCTGTCAATATTTTAAAAACTATATGATATCACTCTCTACCTTTCAAACGGCATGCTAAGAGCAAAGTGTCCAACATGTTTACGTCCGGAATATTTCGGCTGTGGATAATAAAGACATTTTTACTTTAAATATCCTTATCATTTTTTCACGTCTGCGAAGAAATTTTTGAATTTAATTCTAATAAAATTACATCTTTCCATTTTTCGTACTTAAAAGACTGTGAATATAACATTTATTGCCAGAAATTCCAATTTAAATTATCCACGACATTTAAAAATTGCTAACTGGGTAGTATAAGCTGGTGCTAAGTAGTAGTCAAATGATAGTCAACGCCTCTGAAGTTATAAACACTATATATCATAGATATAACATAAAAATATTAGAACGTTGACTATATTTGTAGATGTATTACAATTATTTCGTTGCTTACCCATTACAAAAATGCGGTTGTAAAAAAAAGTGGCAATAAGAAAAACTTATGAACAAACAGATGGAAACGTAAATACAGAAAACCAAAACAATAGGATAGGCGATACCAAAGCGCGTTTGCTATATCTTGTAAAAGCGCCGGAAGCGCAAATTTTGCGACAAAAAAGCGCGGGTGATTCAAAAATCTTTCAAACATTGTTGAAGAGTGTATTATATGTATCTATAGTGGTCAATCAACATTAGCATTTCTCTTATTGAATGAAGCAGTCTTTGAAATATATTTCCACTAGGATGTCTCTAATTTGGGAAATGTATGCGATATTCTGGTTCTGTAATGCTCGCATTTCAATTGCAAAAACCTTACACCATGTAGATATCCAGATATGCATGGAATGTAAAATTCATTACGAATGAACAATATACTAGTGAAAAAACGAAAAAATCTAGAAACACAATAACTAATCAAGATTATGCAAACAATCCACATTGCACAAAATTATAGCAGTCGTGTTTAATTAAGTATATAAATGTCAAAATTTGATAGTAATATTTTTGATTAAAATTACATCGATTGGTTTCTTGCTTTATTTTAATACCCTATTAATCCACAATTGCAAGTACTGTATTAAGGCATAAATTACCTTCGATGGAACCGTAGTTATAACCGTTTCACTGGCGTGAAAAGAACTGTAGATACGTGGTACAAAGACTTTTCTTTCACTTTGACGAATACGCATTTTAATCTTACTTAACGATCACTGGAGCAATTTAAACATCTTCACATTTAAGGACGGTTATTCGACGTGATTTCAATTCGCGTAGCATTAACTGTTATGCATAGAATTGTACGCATCGTCAACAATGTTACGGCCACCTGCTTCGCATCCCTCACCTGGTTTAAAGAATTGACCTATCATTCACACAACTAGATGTAATGATTGTGCGTAAAATAAAAAAAGAATAGTATACTATAATTTTAATGCTATAAAAGAAATTTGGAGGACATTTTTAACACTCTAATAAATATTTTTCTGTACAATAAATGAATACAACTTATACAACAGTTAGTTTAATATAAACAAATAAATAAAAGATTACACAACATATATATAATAGGTATAAAATTAGCCAAGCGTTAGTTAGTAAAATATGTATGCTTACGATAAGTGCGATTTGGTACAGTTACCGGATACGGTGCAAATCGTCCACAGTAGACAAGATATGTTTTCGATAGCTTCCACTGTACTAATAATAAGCGTCGTTATAGTTGTTAGTGTTGTCGTTATTGTAGATCGCATGCGGAGTCCACAAATCGTGGAGGCGAGGCAAATTGCCGAACAAACCGCTGGACAGATTCTTCATGGCATCGAAGAGTCCCGCAGGAGATTTCGAGAGTAGAGTTATGATTTTTTTTTATCCGTTTATTTATTCAAACTACACGTAAGACTTAATGTAAGATATTTTAAAAAAATAAATTATTGCAAATATCGAAATTTTCCATTATTCTTTCCGTATCAATCTTTTACTCTTGTTGATTTAATCCTGGAAGTTATTTTAACGTGACTGGGCGATCTTGCCGAGGGAAATCGTTGTGACGTACCCATTGCTGCGGTTGGTTTACGTAGAAGTAATTTATTTTCCTTCCTTGGTGATACTTTTGCTACCTTCTTCGCCGGTGGTTTGTACACTAAAATATAGATCACGTTTTTCAATAAATAAATGAAAACCTAATTTATTTGGAAAATTAATGGAAAATAGGAAAAATGCTCTCTCCATAAAATTAGGCATCCTTTCACACTATCGGATTTTATTCTGAACAAAGTGTAAGTATTTGACTCTAACTCAAACAACTCTTCTTTTCGTGTTATTATCTTAAGACAAACAAAAATGAAGTAAATAAAAGAAAGTCAGGCAACAGACATCATATTCACTTTACCATTGCGATATTATCTCATTAGCTTTTTAAGGTCTAGTAATCAATACTAGCACTATTTTGTCTATATACGTCTTTTACGTTAACAGATGAGGTACGTTATCACCGACATCATTGACGGTGCGGCCATGTTGCCAAATTCTTAATTTAAAACAAATTTACTTAAATCTTATATATTATAAGTTAGGATAATAATAGTCTAATAATATTTTCACCAATCTGTCCAAAACTTCTCTACTACCTAGGTCATTTTGTATTTTACTTTTATGATGACCGAAAGTACAAGTGATAACATAAAATTCAAAAAGAATCAGGACGGTACATACGCCATATATAAAATGCGCGTATAAATTGGCATTAAGCATTTTCAAATTTCAAATTAAAATACGAAATACAAAAAATATACACAATAAAAGAATCACATAAACATAACTTTAGTTTACATAGCAGCGCCAATAGGCAAATTAACTGATAGCTAACACTTCTACTTGCACCAAATATACTAGACCGACCATAAATCCGTCTCTTTTGCAGCATAACGCATGTACCTTTCTCATTCTGAGCGAGCTCTACCTCATCGTCTATTGACGTAAAAGACCTATAATTTCTTGATTAAAGTTTTTCTTTCGCTTGCAATATGACATCCAAAATCAATAAACTTTTAATTGCTCGAGTAATACGTCGATAATTATTATAATATTAACATAATGCAAGACTTTCTTCACTACATTGTAATAAAAGTTAATAATACGAAAAGGCTTTCGCATCTTTCGCGCAACAAAAAAATTTCATTAGTCATTTAATACAATAATTTAATGATCGCTCCTCAAGACAGCATAAGAAAATATTCCATGCAACAATTGGTTTGCACAAGCTTCAACGTAATGTTGGAGAACCCCACCTTTGGCTAATAACTGTTCCGCACAAACGGTTAGAGTCGGTCGCTCTGATTGTTTAACCGGTGTCAGAACGAAAGTTCCGTCCAAAGAGCAGGTGGAACCTTCGTTCAGTTTTCTCTTCCGGGTCTCTTCCTCATTGCCGTTTCCATTGGTAGCCGCATTTGTAGAATAAGGTACATTTTCATCAAACGTTACATTATGGATGCCTTGCAAATCTCGAACGATTGTCTGATAATTCTTTTCCAACGTTTCTGTGGCAAAACCGTGTCCTTTGACGTGTAAATAACAAGTCCGCAATAACGTCGACATTTTGCCAATTATTTCTCCTTGAGCGCGTATTTCCCCTGATAATTTTTCATTAACCTTTTGTTGAAGCTCTGCCTACAATTGAAAAGAAAATCAATACTTTGTTACATTCACTATCACTACTATAAAATGCAAAAACCATGAACCTTTATTTACCTCATGTTTCGATTCCAAAGTGTTTAATTTGGCGTCTTCTACTTGAACGACAAACTTCAGATTTGGTTCTTTTTGCAACATTTCCGCGATTTGTTCTTGTAATTTCTTTTTATTATCTTGTAATGTCACCACTTCCTCCTGCAGTAAGTTTACGTTCCTTGTTAGCCTTTGCACGGCTGCACCTAACCTTTTATGGCCTTTCATCCTTTCTGGCGTGTCTGTACATACATCGCTCATTCTAGCATCAGCATTTTCCTTCATCATTCTTCTAACAGAGAGTAATTGCTCATGCATCCCTAATTTATGTAGTCTTTCTTCTAATTTTCTGCTTTCAAAGAAGAGGTCCAACAATTTTGTCCGGCTGTCTGAGTTGATATTACACTCGCACGTCTAAAAAAAAGAATTATTAACGAGATATATTAATACAAACAGTTACTTTGCTATTAAGACGAAGATTATTTAAAGAACATTGATTAATATTAAACTTTCAACAGTGGTATTTCTTTTTTCTTCTAAATATAAAACACTTAGGGTGTACCAAAATGGTAATCTGACGTTAACATGGCGTCATTTTCAAGACAGAATTTTGGTAGCCCATATATGTCCACTAAAATCAACTTTGGTAGATCCATACTCATTTGGTTTTACAATTTATCCGTTATAATTTTGTGAGCAGATTGTATTAGGCGTATTCAATAAATAGAACAACAAACCAATACTATGGATCTTTACCCGTGGATGACATTTATTTTTATGTCCCATTCAAATCGCTGTTTTATAGTCAAATTAAGATATATAGTACATAATTGGAACAGCTTACGTAACTGTACAAAAATTACGGCAATTGCTCTTAATAGGAGAGATTTTTTAATAATGTGATTAGACTAGAGAAATAAACGTAACAAATAACCTTAAACGTTAAAACGAACTAAAATAAGATACAAAATGCAACTGACCATAGCAGTACATACATAACATTTAATAATACACTGTTTTTCGTATACCGTTGTTTATATGAAACGTTTGAATTTATAATATGTTTTCATCTCATGCATACAAGCTGTACCATACAAGTTATATGACGTAACATGCCGTGGAAGTACAATTGCAACGCTAATCAATGACGTCTGGATAAACATCCGTTGACAGTATATATGAATCTATACTATTGTCTAAAGTAAGAAACGACTTTAGACATAAATGATTTTAACTAGTAAGTGGTCACTATTAAAACTTACGGATTCCACAAATGTTGAGCTACTTTGCGCTTCTTTCACGCATTCTGTCTCCTTAGAGTCTTTTAAAACTTCCTCCAACTGTCCTTTCAATCGTTCATTTTCCTGCGTCAATTCTTCCACCAACGTGATATAATGCTCCACATTAACATTGGTATTCATGACATTCTTCTTGACATTGGACTTGATCTTTTTCGCTCTTGTCGCGTACTTTAAAGTATTGTACGTATCCTCGTATGTCAGAGAGCTGGGGGACACATTAGCAATCATGATGGTTTGGCAATTGCCGCCTAGACTATCTTTGAGCAATCGCGTCAGTTTAGAGTCACGATAAGGAACATGCTTTAGACCGGCAGCAAGACTGTTTATGCAGTTTCCCAGCGCTAGGAGTGATCTATTGATATTCGCACCCTCCGTGAATCGTATTCCCGCGCAGCCAGTGGCTGCACCTCGTTCGCTTCCGGCTAGATCTATCATACTTAACTTTGCGACTCTTACTTGACCAGTTGTTTTAAAAGTCATTTTCATGTATACCTGTAAATACCACATTTTATAGACATACAGTAACAGAAAGTCTTCATTGAGAAATGTATCTTACTGTATCTCGCATTAAGTAAGTATGACGATTAACATGTGCCGTATAATCATAAAGAGAAAAAAAGAGAACATGTTAAACTGGTTGGTGTTTCACAAGTTAAATTTAATCAATTATTGCAGCAACTGATCTAATTTAAACAAAATAATGTTAATAAACGCGAATAGATCTCGCTAGCTAGTCATTATTAATAATTATAAATTCATTAGTATGTAGGAATACAAATTAAATGAAGTATACGTATACTTCCGTTGCCTGCATCTACTAAAGTATTCAAAGTAACAAGATCTACCAAAATAGGAAATGCGGATGCAAAATACTGGTTATTAAATATGGAAGCGAACTGTTTGACAACGAACCCGAAAATCGCATAGTGGATCCAGACCTGAGTACCAGGCAGAAGGACCCGGATATCCGGATAAATTTGGATACGGATTTCCATTGTATCGGAATCAACAGTCTCAGAAAAAATAACGATCTTTCATAATGATTTGGTCATGCATTACGACACAAGATGCGAAGCGACTGTATTTTGTAAGATAAACGTCTTAAAATATTTATCATATATTGAAAGATTAAATGAAGCTAATAGCTCATACGCATTTACGCATGATAATAACACATGGGCTGAAAAGTCCCGGGCCTAACAAAGAAAGCACGATTTTTTTGGTTCAAAATTAGCTTTATTTATCAACGTAATCTCCATCAAGAGCAACGCAATCATTCCAGCGCCACTCTAACATTTCAATACCACTTTTGTAGAACGATTTATCTTTTGCCTCAAAATAGGCCTCAGTTTCAGCGATAAATCTTCATTGGTGCGAAATTTCTTACCGGCGAGCATTTTTTTGAGGTCTGCGAACAGCCAGTAGTCGCTGGAAGCCAAATCTGGCGAATACGGTGGATGTGGGAGCAATTCGAAGTTCAATTCATGTAGTTTTGCCATTGTTTTGATTGACTTGTGACACGGTGCGTTGTCATGATGAAACAAATTTTCTTTCTTTGACATATGCGGTCGTTTCTTTGCAATTTCGGCCTTGAAACGCTCCAATAACGCTATATAATATTCACTGTTGATGGTATTTCCTCTCTCAAGATAGTCGATAAATATTACACCACGCACATCCCAAAATACCGTCGCAATAACCTTTCCAGCCGATTGTTGTGCTTTCGGACGCTTTGGACGAGGTTCACCAGTTGCTGTCCACTCAAACGATCGTTTTGATTCCGGAGTGAAGTGATGGATCCATGTTTCATCCATTGTCACATATCGACGCAAAAATTCCGGTTTGTTACGTTCAAACATGGCCAAACACTGCTCAGAATCATCAACATGTTCTTGTTTTTGGTCAACAGTGAGCAAACGCGGCACCCACTTTGAACAGAGCTTTCTCATAGTCAAATGCTCATGCAATATAAAGCCAATACGTTCTTTTGATATCTTTACGATGTCAGCTAACTCACGCAACTTCACTTTTCGATCATTCAGAACGACTTTGTGGATTTTTTTTATTTTTTTCTGGTGTTACCGCCTCATTTGGACGTCCACTGCGTTCTGCATCATCGGTGTCTCTACGACCACGTTTGAAGTCAGCAAACCAACGTTTTATTGTTGTTTCTGATGGAGCGGAGTCCCCATAACACTTTTCAAGCCATTGCTTCGCTTGAACGGTATTTTTTTTCCCATCAAGAAGCAGTGTAAAATTATAACACGAAATTGTTTTTGATCCCTTGTTTTGAAAATAACAAAAGTAGCGTGACTCTTAGCACAATAACTCACAAACTAATGAATAGAATATCATGAAATTTTAACAGCTGTCTTTTGAAGGTTAGTACTAACTGAGAGAAAGGTGACTGCAATAAAACTAGCGTCATCTATGTGTTAGGCCCGGGACTTTTCAGCCCATGTGTTACTTCGTACCAGAGGGCGGATTCTATTAAAAATAATCTAAACTCACAAAACCGTTGATAGGTTAGATAGGCAGAAATTCTATGAACCTAAACTCAATAGACAACGTACAAGTTTTATAAAATATTGTACTCTTGGAGAAGTGTGGGAAAGCGCTACAAATCCTCTTGGCTCTCACCATCAAAGTATAGCATGTTGAACTGAATTATTTGTTTTGTTACGTGTTCGAAGTAATCATCTTTTTACGTGTATTCGATCGTAAATGCATTTGAAACATTTAAATTCTCTCCTTCAATTCATTAATAGGTAATGGTAGTAGTTTTGGTCAAATACACGTCACTTTTCAAACACCTCCAATAGAGAATGTCTAAAGGGGTTAAGACACGAAACAAATGCGCAACCCGTTCAAACGCAACTTTATAGTTATATCTGGAGACCAGATTATATTATTTTATAAGTGCAAAAATTTAATTCAATTTATTTATTATATTTTAGGTCTATTTGTAGATGTCTTACACTAATTAAAGTTAATTAACGCTAATTAACGTAATCAGTGTAATACATCTACATATAAACGTAAAATAGAATAAATAAATAAAATGAAAGTTTTGCACTTTGCATATAATCCGGTCTCTGGTTATATCACTTGATTCATAAGAACAACTTTTTCTCCACTTTTGTCTAAACAACAGATCGTTAACAACAACACAATTAAATGAAATAAAATATCTTCTAGTAATCTACTGATATATAATTATTTAGTTTATTCTATTCTATTAGCATGCAAGTATATAATCTGCACTTACCTGAAAAACTGCGTGAGATCTTGAACTTTCAGCATTAGCATCTGTTGGATGCTGTGTACGATTTTTATTACCCTTCTCTAGCATTTCAAATAGTTCGTCGGATTCCTCTATCCTCTTTACCTTGATTCCAGCCACAACCACACCGTATTTTCCATCTTCGCGCAGATGTAAAGTTGAACCAGGATTTAACAAATCCTGGACGTTTTCGTTATACACTTCTAAATAGGTAACACCTAATTCGAAATCTCTTTCGTTAGAAAGTTCTACTTTCCGTTCAAAAAGCGCTCGCATCGTCAGAAAAGTTATTCCAGGATGCTCCGCATGACCGAGCATGGTGTGAGTTTTTCCCGCACCAGTCGCGCCATAGACAAATACCGAACAATTGCAGCCATCCATTAAGCTGTCGATCAGACCACTTGTGGTTGTTTGGAAAACGTCGTTATTTGTCGCTTCAAAACCGTATACCCTGTCGAAATAGAATTTCATATTTTTTTGTGATTTTTTAAGCAAATCCCGACGCTTCTGTTCGACACCGTGGTAAAAGAACGGTTGACTGTCTTCTTCGGGATCGAAAACAAGTAACTGATCATTAATCACTCTAATCACCATTCTGAAAAATAGAAATTATAAATAAGCATACAGTAGCGGTCAAAACTTAAGCAACTCTACGAAATATGACAACTTGCTATGAATAGCAAAATAAGGAAAGCGCATACGAGGCTTATGATTTAATTTTTGACAATGTATAGTCTTACAAAGAAAAAAAGAACATTTGATATTAGATACCTTAATTTAAATAATATTACTTTTACAATATAGTAAAAAAACAAGCAATTTTCAAGTGACACAAGTTAGGCAACTTAATTTTTTTTTGTAACTAAAATAATATTCTAAATTTATTTATATAAGCATTAATATTTTGTGGTATACCCCTTATTTTTATTGACGGCTGCACACCGTTCACGCATTGACTCTATCAAATTATGTAGAATCTGCAAATCAATTTGTTGCCACCGTGTTGATCATGCATCAAACAGTTCAACGGCGTTTTTATAGTTTTTAGTATGCATTATTTTTCTATTTACAATCTTCGACAAGTTCTCAATGAGATTGAGATGGGGAGATTGACTTGGCCAAGAAATAACGCTAACTCCTTGCTCAGTTAGCCACTCCTTAACGACCTTAACAGTATGCTTAGGATCATTATCATGCTGAAAATGCCATCGAAGTGGCATTCAGCAAATGATAGCATTACGCCCACTCCATTACCAGACGATATGTTGGATTTAATCTTTCATCTGTGAGATCTAGGGATTTATTTTACATTGACGAAGAATTAATTTATCTTCTCTGTAACTTATTCTTCGTGGTCGTCCACAACGAAATTTAGTGGCTACCGTGCCCGTAGCTTTATATATTTGTATCGTTATCGATACTATGGACTTGTTTGCATCAAAATTTTTGCTTATAGTCGCTTGATATACTCGTTAATTCCGTAAAGTTACATTTTTGTAGTTGCTTAGTTTTTGTCCACTATTATAAATATCACACATAATTATAAAACAAAAATATCAGCGAATAAATAGTTAATCTAAAAAGAGCCCAAGTGGACACTCACTGGACTCTAATGTGCAAACTTGTCCAGATAGCAAATTCTGTTTGTAATTTTCACGGCGGTAACGTTAGCGTTACGTATGGACGCCAATTACTTTATCTCCCTGGGAATAGTTTGCCGCCATTTTGATACAGTTGTCTATTGTTCGCATCAAACTAAGTATTTAGAATATTTGAGGAAAATTCTGCCGCGTACGAGATGAGATCTACCATTTTTTTTTAAAGAAGGGGTGTAAAACCTACTAACATTCGTTTTCAAATTCATAAGGTTTATGAATAATAATCAGTAATAATCATAATAATCTGCGCCTTCACATACTCCAACAGCTTTCGCCAATTATACAGGGCATTGGTAGGCCATCAGCTATTATTACGCATGCGCCTGTGGTGCGTTCTCAGCATTCGCCATCGAGTAAGGAAAACCTGAACCCTGAGAAACAGCCCCGAGATTCGAACCCAGGATCCCGGATTGGAACCAAAATTTAATAGCCAGGCGCGTAAGGCACTGAGCTACTAGCCCCAATAACAAAATAATATATATATACATAATAACAGACTACTATAAACGATTCAATAGTGAGGAGGTGGGTGAGACAATTTAAGAAAGAACGTGAAAATGTGGACGATGAAGAACTAGGCGGACATCCATCATTCACTTGGTTTGTGGTGAAGAAAAGATTTACAACTTCACAACTGTCAAATGTTGCACGTTGAATAATTTTGGGAACGGTTTAAGGACTATCTCTCAGGCGCACGCGCTCTAAGAATTTTTTGCCACTATCTACCTGTGCGTATACATATTTTATCTATTTTCTTGAATTCAATCCAATAGCGCTCATCAACCATACACGCATCTAATTAGTAATTATATAGTCGAATCAAGTAATTGCTGAACAAATTTAAAAGAAGTTTCTATTATATAATAATAGTGTATCAGTATGCTGTAGTAATAGCAGTGCTGAAATTTTATTTTTGTATTCAACTTCTAATAAATATTCTCAAATATTATACAAGTTCCTTGTTCTATTATTGTGGCCGAAGTACTTGCAAATGCATTGCTGAAAAGGTACAATTACACAAAGGTAAAAGTAACATCGGTACAAGAAACTGTAAAATTGTAGTGGAATAATGCAGGTAAGTACGTACGAAAACGCGACTACGTTTAAATTAAAATAGCTATTGGGATCAACTTGCGACAACTATCGTTAAACAATCATCACAAGAATCACGCCCCAACAGTTGGGTATGCACCATTCAAGGAAGTGGTACAATACCCAAACCGCTCTTCGCCCCCATGATGGATACCGTGCAGTTGGTTCTGACAACAACTTGTGGGCATATAAAGTATAGATTCGAATAATAACAATCTGTGTGGCACCTGAGAATAAATAGCGAAATTAGAGAAATAAATTATTCCATAGTTCAACACCAGATGTCGCCTCAGTGCTTATAGCAAATATACTAACAAATAAACTAAATATCTTTGTAGAAATAGATGGAAAGCAGAAATTAACGTGAATACAAACATATGAATTGTTATAATGTGAAAACACTAAATATGTAAAATATAAATTAAAACCTCGTTCGGATCTATCCGAACACTCTATTTGTTTAGATAACTCACGTTGTAGCAACATAATCTCTCTAAATCATATTCTAATAGTAATAATTTAAATCCGCTTTCCATAAAGTTCCTATTAAAAAAATGGGATAAGTGCGCAAGTAAACACAAAGAAAACGTAACATGTGTTCAGGCAACCACGAAATACCCAAGCAATCTTGGTTGTATGCCGAAGCGTCAGTGCTTCGCGATAGGCATTATTTAATCTGTGTAAAGTTACTCGTAAAAAGAAGGATATGTACGAGGTAGGCGCCATAAATTCTCGGCCTAATATAGAAAACAGAAACATTGAATAATATAGGAAATTTTATTTTTCAATGTAATCTCCCCTAACTCCTATTTCTTCTATTATTAGAACGATTAATAATAATTCGATACCCTTGTAAAAATAATTTGAAGTTTTTCCGTCAAAATGTTCTATAACAGCTGCTTGCAACTTACTGTCGTCCTTAAAACGACATCCCCTAAGGTCTTTTTTTTTAATTAAAATACAAATAAAAGACATAAGGAGTCATATCCGGAGTATAGGGTGGATGTTCCAATTCTTAAAAGCGACGTTCGCGGATGTCAGTTTGTGAAACGGCGGCAGTATGAACGGGGGAGCATTGTCGTGCAATAATCGCACACCTTTTGTCAATTTTCCACGTTTTGCACGAATACTCTCCCTTAATTTATGCAATAAAGACGCATAATATGTGCCGTTGACAGTTGTATTGCGGTCTTTAAAGTCAATTAGCAAAATGCCCTCACAATCCTAGAATATTGTGGTTATCACCTTTTTCGTTGATTGAACGACTTTCGTCTTTGTGGGAAGAGGTTCATCAGGTTGCCGCCATTCCATGGACTTCCTTTTCGATAGAAGATCGTAAAACAGAACCAAAATCGGTTTTGGTTAATCTCTACACATGTTTAAAAACGTCCAAGCACATTTGACTAGTCATTCACGTTGGAGAGCAGAAAGAAGTCGCGGTACCCATCTTGCACTAATTTTATTTATAGCCAAATGGTCATGGAGAATTCGGCGAATACTTGTTTCGGATATGTTTGTTATCACTGCTAATTCCTTCACTTTCAAACGGCGGTCTTCCAGCACTAAATCTTCAATAATTGAAATTTGTTAAGGCGCTATCACTTCAATTGGTCGATCCGACCGTTCAGCATCTTCTAACGATTCTTGCCCCAAAGGGAAACATTTTGCCCACTTTTTTGCAGTGAAATACTAAGGAAATAAATCACCGTAAACGTCGTTTAAACGTTGTTTTATGTGATTAGGTGTATGCCTTCCTTTTGTTAAAAATGTGATGACCGCACGGTACTCAATTTTCATTACTTCAGACATTTTCATGCGCTAGTCACGTTGGTTGGCTGGCTACTAAAAACTGCTCTTCGAAGCGTCATATTTATAGAATGACCTTGTGTATGTACATGCATGCCGTGACGGAGTTTGAAATTGCTCGAACCTGTATAAGTCTGTCAGGCCAAGACTTTATGGCGCCTACCACGTAAAACCCGATCTATTATTTCTGGTTAATGCGAACCAATAAGAGGACTACAGATCCTACATATCGCGCGCATACACAAGATAAACTACATATACATACACTATAACTATATATATATATATGGAAAATCTCAAGCTCTTTAATTTTTTTAAATGGGTTCTTTGATTTAAAATTTTGATCAATTTGTCTTTAAATTAGGTGATAATGTTTTCTAATTACAATAACCAAATGTAAAGTTGAAAAGATAAATATATTGACAAATTAAAAAACATATATCGCTTTCTTACACAAAAATATGTTTTTTTTACAGAAAACCTAAGGCAATCCCAATATATCCAATATTCTAATTAATATGCGAAACAAAAATGAGAGCAATAGATACAAATAATTTTGAAGAACTTTAAGATGGACTGATCTTCGGCTTCCAAAATATGTGTCCGGAACTTCCAGATTTTATTTGTAGTATCAGCTGATACACTTTATGAAGGGATATTAAGGAAGATCTTTGTAAAATTATAGAGTTATATGAAAAAATAACTAATTATCCTCAGGAGAAACGATGCCAACATGGCTGACTTTGATACGAACCTTTTTTGTTTATGGTAGGCCACACAGTACACACATACTTGATATGAGTGAGATTATAAAGGTAAATGCTACCAGTCGTGCTATCCTTCCGTCGTACGAGAAATTTTGAAGATGATAAATATAATTTCGTAATAATGCATATTTATACAATGTGATTGAATTGTATGAGTACAGTATATTAAACGTCTTTTAAGGATGAAATTTGGAAATATTTATTTATATAAAAATATGTTTACGAAAAGCGATGTGCATGATAAACGATAGTAAAGTTTACGTCTCCTCTGCAAGTGTTGTTGAAGGGGGATAAGTTAATAGAGAATACCCAAAGTAGATATCTGCAAAACTTTAGAAAGATACCTGTACAGATTGAATATCTGTGTTTAAAATTCATATCATTACAATATATATGTACTATAACTGTATAATATATACATAGTTTCGAAAATTATCAATTTTTTTCTGTTATATGGTGACATTTGCTAGCTCAATATTTTGATTCAACCGTGCTTTTCCGGCATATATTTAGTAATAATCGAACTGGAACTGGCTTAATACCAATATTTATAGCATTTTACTACCAACCCATCCCTTTTTGTACATATAATACCGTAACGTGCGCAATATAAGCACTTTTATGATTTACACAAATCAATACAATGATAAAACACAATAAGACAAACACGCGTACACTTTTACTAAAATATTATTAGTAGAGACCGGATTATATGCAAAGTGGAAATCTTTTATTTTATTTATTTGTTATATTTTACGTCAATATGTAGATGTATTATACTCATTAAAGTTAATTAGCGCTAATTAAATTTAATCAGTGTAAGACACCTACACATACACCTAAGATATAATAAATAAATAAAATAAAAGATTTGTACTTTGCATATAATCCGGTTTCTAATTATTAGTAATCAACTTGCGATAACCATCACCAAGTAATTATAACACAAAAGTGATACGCTCCAATATGAGGGATGTCTTTTAAGTTGTGCATACTGGGACATACAGAACGCCACTAATCAAATGTCAGTACTAAAAATGAACCTCCATCTTTAGTTAATTTAAATCCAAAGTTTCAGTGCATACGTGCAGTCTTGTAACTATAACGAGCTGCCAAAGTTGACAAATTAGTTGAAAAATGGAATTAAACCGAGTACATTTTCGCGCAATATTTTTTTATAAGCTTCAAAGACAATTATCTCAAGAACAGTGCCTCGCGGAGTTGGTTTCTATTTTCAGTAATGAGGCGCCACATCAGGCAACAATTTCTCGTTAGTATGGGGAATTCAAAAGTGGACGGATTAGTCTTAGCGACGATCCTTGAGCAGGCGCACCAAAAACGGCAGTCACTCAGGAAAACGTTGATACTCATCAGCGCAGATCGACATGTGAGAGATCGCGGGATTGACCCATTATTGAGGATTTCAAAGACCTCAATTCAAAAAATTTTGCATGAAGAATTGTGCGTAAAAAAATAGTTTCCCGCATATGTTGACCAAAAAACAGAAAGTAGTTAGGGTGAATTGGTGACAAAAACTCTAGACCACAACAGCGGACGCAGAACACGGTCAGTGGTAGTAAATCCTGGATTTACGCATACGAGCTAGAAAATAAACTCCAATCGTCTGTTTAGGTCTTACAAGGTGAAGAAAAGCCAACAAAAATTATCCGTTCTCGAAATGTCTCCGAAAAAATCGCGACGATTGTCGTGAAAAAAGGTAATGTAACACTAATTCCTCCACAAGTTCAAAGAACTGTTACTGCAAATTGGTATACAACCATTTATTTTACCCCAACTCATCTCTGAGCTTCGAAATACCAACTCCGAACAACGAATCAACTTCTACCAAAACAATGCAAATTTGCACATATGTAACAAAACGTTGATTTGTTAGACCATCCTCCGCACAGTCCGGACCTAAATCCCAACGACTTCTTTACTATTCCGCAAATCAAGAATGAAATGCATGCACAAAGGTTCCAGTCACCAGAAAGAGTAGCTGATGGCTTTAAAAACGCAATTTTGACTGTACTAATAAACGAGTCGAATAACTACCTTCAGAGTTGGTTCGATCGCATGCAAAAGTGCATTAAACTTCGTGGAGAATACTTCTAAAACAATAAAGTTTTTAAAAGCTTTCTACTGTTTTATTCCTGCTTTACATGCAAAACTTAAAAGACAACCCTCGTATAACCCGATAAACCATAATATAACCAAATTCGTGCGTTGCCGTCTTAAGCAATAATAAAATATGAATATAAATAATATTATGTGGGGGACCTGACAATAAATAGCACAAGTAGAATAAGCTGAGAATAACTTATGCAGTTAGATGTCGCTTCAGTGCTTAATAGAAAAGGAATTCTTAGCAATACCTATTTAAAAAATTAACATTAAAAAATATATAAAGCTTTTCTAGAAGATTAAATATGAAAAATATTTAACATAATGTTAATTTTATGTCAGTATATTAACAGCATATTAAGTGTCACAACTTATTACCAATATTGTTAAGCTACCTATTGCAAGCCCTGCTTATAATGATATTATTACATTAATTAACAAACTTTTGAATATTTTTAATATGAATTTTGAGCATTCCCATATTTGCCTGCAGTCAACAATAGATTTTCATGTGGAATGCACTGAAGTGTACAAGTAAATACTGGGCATTTAAAGATATTTGAAGATTAATTAATCTTTTTATGTCTTATTTGGCGTACACTCGATACTATCTGTTACATTAAGAATTAAAAATTACTAATACAGATATATATTATAAGAGAATACCATAGAATGATTCAAATTAATCGCAATTTGTTATTTTTAATAAGAAACCTTACAATGTTGTGTATTTAAACTTACCTACTATTGTCCCCTGTCTCTCTCTCATTAGGGGGCCTAACGCGAACAACCACCTTAATATTGGCTGAGGATCTTGCAGAAGATGACTTTGCACGGGTTCCAGCTCTGCTCAATAAGGACGATCTACGCCGTGGAGACTTTAGATCCCTCTTGTTCTTTACCATTTTCACGCTGTCGATGTCACCACCTTTTAAACACAATTTATACATCAATACACTTTTTTCCAAAACAAATCACATTGCTAAAATTGTAAAGCTTTAGTATATAATAAGAATTTGTCACTTATGGTTTGTAAAAATTGGACACTTGCCTAGAAACGAAGTACTTACTTTGACAAGTTCTTACTTGATGAAAATTGCAACGGTTTTTTCCTTTAAATTCAAGTTTTAGAATGACAAATACTCAATCGATAAATATGAAATCAAATGCCGCGAAGAAGAAATCTTTCTAAAATGCAAATACTTTAAAATTTTTAATCAACATTAAAGATTATATTACAATTTAAAAATATAATCCATAATTTATAGACATGTAAATTATACATATTTATATGAAAATGAGATTTTAGATCAATTACCATTCTTTTTGTGGAATAAGAGCCATCTTTCGTTAATATTAATATACAATTAGGCCTTGTTAAGTGAATAAACGTGGAAAATATAAGAGTTTATATAATTTCAGATATTATAACATGAATTCTAAAATTTTGTAACGTTTACATGATATTTTCTTAACAGAATTAAAGTATCACGTGATTGTATTAACTGTAATTTTTAGTTAGTATCTTTAATTTTTATTTGTGAAAGTGTAAATGAAAGCGTGGATGAATGGTAATAAAAAACTTGGTTAAAACGTTAAAGTATTTATGCAATATAGTAAATCACTTTATTTTATTTAGTTTCGGGCCTATTGAGGTTATCATTTTTAACGTTTATATATTTGCTTATAAAAATAAATTGTAAATGAAATGGCTACTTTGAAGCGTAAATTAAACCAGGCACTTACATCTAAGGAAAAGAAAATGAACACAAAAATTGAAGAGAGTGATAATTTACAACAACCACGTTTAACATGTTTGCCACTAAGAAGGGAACATTTCAATGTATCTTGTTACGAATTAGCCAATTTTCTATTGGGAAAATTAATTGTTCGTCAGCTTAATAATATTTTATTGAAAGGTCGTATAGTTGAAACTGAATGTTATCTGGGTGGAGAAGATAAAGCATCACATTCTTATAATGGCAGGTAAATGAATGCTTACATTAACTTAGAAATTGCATAGCCTTATTTCAGACGTACACCTTCAAACGAAGCTATGTTTATGGAACCGGGTACATCATATGTATATAAGATCTATGGCATGTATCACTGCTTCAATATATCAAGCATAGAACCAGGTGGGGCTGTTTTAATAAGAGCTGTAGAACCAATTGAAGGGATTGAAAAGATGCTAGAATTTCGGAATGGTAAATAAAAACAAATAAGTATTATACCCTTATTTATTTATTGCTAAAATCTCACCAGTATAAAATATGTTTTAAGTATATTGTTCAAACAATTAATCAAAAAAGTATTTGTGTACCTATACAGATAGAAATAATTAACTGTAAATAGATATAGAAAGTCTAGGAACTGTTTGTTTCTATTATGAATTGATCGTATGAAATTTGCGTTGTGGATTGATCGTATGATGACACAACTTTATTGCTAAAGGTAATTACTTTTGCATAAATGGATACTTTTGTGACTAATTGTGTATATATGCAGGTACAATTTTACAATACAGTTAATATTTAAGTAGCTTCCAGATCGAAAGAAATTAAAATACATGAATTATGCAGAGGCCCATCAAAACTTTGTATCAGTTTGAATATCACAAAAGAAAATTGTAATAAATTGGATTTATGTGGTAATAAGGATTTATGGATAGAAGCTGATGATTTCCCTAATGATTTTCAAATTGTGAATACTAACAGAGTTGGTATAAGCTCAGCAGGTGAAGAATGGGCAAATAAACCCCTAAGATTTTATATTAAAGGCAATTTGCATGTAAGTAAGCGTGATATACAGATAGAAAAGGCGTTAGATACATAGCCATATATAAATTTATAAAATAATGAATAAAAACAAATAAAACAATTGAAGACTTTTATTGACTAACTTTATTGATAGATTACGTAGCTTCTATAGGTAGATTTAGTAGTTTCTTCACTGCTAATCCATAATTATTAATTGTGTAATCACTTTCACCTGAAATTGGTTAATGAACTTATTAGCAAGTCAAGACTTAAATCTACAAAACAAACCTTCATTCATTAAGGCGCTTACTGCTGTAATGTATTCACTAATATTTTCTACATCTTTTGCTTCTTTCTTAAACATGTTTTCAATAGTTTTTTTAGATGCATTATTGTTCCAATCATAATATTCCATATCTGCTTCACTTTTCAAATTTTCCCAAGGTTCAACTTCCTACAAAAAAAATGTTTTGTGCATATTCTGCAAAGTACAATAGAATTTGAAAAGGAAGATGTCTAATATATTATAAAAGAGGATTGTTCAATTTTTATCAAGTATTTACTATGGATGCAAATGGAATTAATCTCATTTAGTTTATGAATGATATTTATAAGATTGACAGAGTTAGAAGCAAGTTGAAATAAAATTTAAAGATTGGAATATATTTATAAATGATCTTCAGTAAGAACTATGTGATTTGGTTGGCCAGTTGAATTTAAATTACTTACCCAGGATTCATGATATACAGCAGTTAGCAAATACATAGCATACTCGTAATTTTGTTTTCTAGTAGGACACCGGTCCGTTACTATTGTGAATATATCAGTTTTCTCATCATATCTATCTCCAATAAGCCTTCGAAACTTATCTCTTGCATGGTCATCTAATTTCAAAGATGAAAGCTTAACTTTTAATGTTACAATTCTTGCTAAGGGATCGCGTATTGTTGGTGAAGAATGGCAGTAACTTGAATATGTTACTTCTATAGGGAAATATTTTTCACATTTCTCATCTGAATCTAAAGTCTTTGGCCAAGCAGTACAAAACTTTTTTAGGGCTTCACATTGCCTTTTAATAACTGGTGGAGTTAAATGCAAGAAATTGGGTATTTTCATTAATTCAGTATTGCCATATTTATCGGGGGCAACTCCTTTTTCTACGTAACCTTGTCTAATTGGTAACGGTACTGTTGCAGGATGAAAAGTTCTTGGCCCAGGCCATACACTACCCCAGTTTTGATCAACAGGCATTTGTGTTGTTCTAAAAATAGAATTAGAAACTTCCAATATTTAAAGCAAGAAAGAAATTATACCTAGGGGGTAAAACATTAGGCTTATATGTTTTCCTCTTAGTTTGTACATTTTGACTCCTCGTAGCTTTCAAATTAAGCACCCGAAATTCATCTGTTGTACAAAAATAAATGAAATTATTTATAAATTAAGGTTACCTTAATCTTACCATCTTCCTTTTTCTCTGTCTTAACTGAATAAAATGTTACAGACTTTGAAATATTACGAATTAAACTTTTGTTGAGTATACGTGTCAAAACAGACATTTTTGAAAGAATATTGGAAGAATGTTTTATTGTATCATTATTGCACCTTCCTTAACCTTAATCCAAGTCTTTGGACGTCCAAATCATATAGGTTAGATCGCATCAGAGACAGGGATTTCTTTGGAGGTTATGTTCAATGAATACGTCAAGGGTGCGTTCAATAACACACATAGTTTCCAACAAATTGAGAAATTTTTCTGTCATCATCTAGAAATTAACTGCAAATTGAATATGAATTTCTAAAATTAAACCTTAAAATATGAGGGTAAAGGCACATAAATGCTAGACAGTAGTTAAACGCTCATTTGACATTTATATGCTTTTAGATCTTTAAATCAACTTTTAAACTAATAAGTCCAAGAACAATTTCTATTCAACTTTTAAAGTAACGACGCTGCAGTTACATGACTGAAATAGAATTAATGAGATAATACCACAGCAGAATGCTTTTTATAAAATACTTCTAGTTTAGTATATCTATATCGCCTTAAAAATGATTTATTTTTATTGCTAAGTAACTTGCAAATTTTTGTTTTTCCATCATATTTGACAGTAAATTTAAAGTTACCCAAACTGCCCAAACCATCACTAAAAATGAGATTACAAAATCTTAAATTCGGCAACATGAATCTCGAATTAAGGGATGTCTTTCTCATGAATCACGGAATTCACTGAAGTGTAGGAACGCTTCCTTCTTAGTGCTATGTGTTGACAGATGGTGAATGACAGCGAAGTTGTGCATAATTTTGCAAAAACAATTCTTTAGCCGCTGTAGCACAACCGCGGCGCCTCAAAACTAGCCTTGATTGTTGTTACCTTTATAGTTTGTAGTTCTATTTAGCACGATGATAAAATTATTTTCTCTTAAGCAACAAAAGAAAGATGGGGAGGCTTCTCCCAGAAGCGGGAATCAGAAAAAGCCTTCAGCTGCACAGCTGCGAATTGCAAAAGGTAGATTAAATAGAACGTCTAGGCACATTACGTTAAGGAATTCGTATTTTTATTTGCAGATATAAATGAATTAAATTTACCTAAAACTTGTAATACAGAATTTCCCGATCCAGATGATCTGCTGTCATTCAAATTAATTATTTGTCCAGATGAAGGATTCTACAGGACAGGACGATTTGTATTTAGTTTTAAAGTAGGGCCTAATTATCCTCACGAACCACCCAAGGTTAAATGTGAGACCCAAGTGTATCATCCCAACATAGATCAACAAGGAAATGTTTGTTTAAACATACTTCGAGAAGATTGGAAACCTGTGTTAACCATTAACAGCATAGTTTATGGATTGCAATATCTGTTCTTAGAGCCAAATGCTGAAGATCCATTAAACAAAGAAGCTGCAGATGTGCTCACAAATAATAGACGTTTGTTTGAGCAAAATGTTCAAAAGGCCATGCGTGGAGGTTTTGTTGGTGGCACTTACTTTGACCGTTGCCTCAAGTGACTGTGTTACTATAAGACAAGCACTTACCTTTCAAACTGTTGAACTTTTAAGTTAAGAGTATAGTGTTTTTATTCGGTTAGACGAAGCGGGATCGTGTCTCATTATTCCAGCTACCTCTAATCGTCTTGACAAGAACACCAACATACTCATGTATATTATTTATGGGCAAGGAAACCTTGTATATTAGAAATTAATAAAGCTATTTTTTATTTATTTCTTGTATTTTTGTTTTGAAATTTTGTATTATCATTTGACAATAATAGCAAATAATCTGAAAATAAATTTGTTTGGAGAATGACGTTTTCATTTAAAGAAATTTGTACAACTAAGAGCATTATGCATAAATTATATGCAAAATATTTTGGAGTAGTTATATTCGGAAAGTTAAAGACTATAGACGATGTATAATTCAAAATTGGTCAGATTGTTCAGTAATCTAAAGCGACTTCTATTGTCAGTAGCAGAAAATACCAAGTTCCCAGAAATATAGTTGTAGGGAGAGAGCGCTGTGATCGCTCTTCCTTTTATGCTCGTTGTCAGTGAACATGGTAAGGTTCATTTATAATATTTCTTAATATCTAAAACATCAGCATAGTAATTTTGTTATTAACTGAAAAATATGGTATTAAATGATTTTACTATATGATTGCAATTGAGATTAATATACTTTTTTTTTATTAGGGTATCGATATAAATCATAAACATGACCGAAAGGTTAGGCGTACAGAACCAAAGAGTCAAGATGTTTATCTTCGATTACTAGTAAAAGTAAGTGCAATTATATTTTAATAGTACTTCCAATAACACTTATTATTTCAGCTTTACAGATATTTGGCTCGTCGTACGAATGCTAAATTTAATAGAATTATTTTGAAGAGATTGTTTATGAGCAAAATAAACAGACCTCCAATCTCATTAGCTAGAATCGTACGATTCATGAAAAAACCAGGCAGAGAAGGACTTACGGCTGTTATTGTAGGTACAGTTACAGATGATCAAAGGATATGGGAAGTTCCAAAATTGACTATCTGTGCTCTTCGTATAACAGAGAAAGCGCGGGCAAGAATAATTAAAGCAGGTGAGTTGTGTAAATCAGTGTTATTTTTTAGTTTTTTCATAAATAAAAATTACAGGCGGTGAAGTCATCACCTTCGATCAACTGGCTCTACGTGCCCCAACAGGAAGGAAGACAGTGTTAATGCAAGGACGCCGAAATGCTCGCGAAGCTGTGAAACATTTTGGCCCCGCTCCAGGTGTTCCCCACTCCCATACTAAACCATTTGTGCGTTCCAAGGGTCGCAAATTCGAAAGAGCTCGTGGTCGCAGACGTTCATGTGGTTATAAAAAATAGAACTTTGTTTATATTTAATATAAGATATTCACTGTATGGTCTCATTTTTTCTACAAATAAAAATTGAGATATGCAGTAATATTTGTAGTTTGTTTAAATATTATTTTAAATAATTTATTTTATGGCTATAAAAATGCCAAATATAAAAATGAATTTCGTTAGATGTCTAAATATTTTTGATTTTTGCAACAATTTTAAATGGAGTACATATTTCAAAAAGATTCAATTTCATTTTTAATTAGTTGTATTTCTAGCATTTTAGTGTCTAAGTTGAACAAACATTGGTTTCATATTAAGAAGCTGATAACACATTGAAATTACAAACTACGAAATATGTCAAACTGGTAAACAACTACAAGCAATGTAGAAATGAATTATGAAGAAAATGATAATATTCAGAGCTTCGATTAGTTGACATTATTTTACCAGGCTAGATCAATCCACAAATGACTTCTATTTTGTTTTGCCAGGACTAATGTCATTATAGAATTATCCTGTTGAAGATGCCTTTTAATAATCAATGGGGATAATGTAGATCTACTTTAGAACAAAAGAATAAAATATGTAAAGTCAAATGTTTGAAATAATAGCAGGAATGCTGAGCAGTTTTGGCTTAAGAAAGTAAGAGAGCAAAGAAAAAACAGGTAAAGGCATATGGCAAGGGATATGAATGAACTACGGAAAATATACAGTGAGATCCTCCTCCTTCGTATGAGGATGCAAAGCAATAATGATTTTTGCAACGTTCATCTTCTGAAGTGAGTTACAACAGACGTGTGCTGGTGTGCGCGGTCGTCTGCATTTTTACCTTCGGTGCAGAGGATTTTCCATTGTCTTGTTTGGCTTTGCATTATTGGTCTAGTGGATTGAGAGATTTATTTACGATCTAAGTTATGTGGATTGTTTCTCGATTCTTTCTTAGTGTTGGATCGAGTTTAATGATGTGGTGTTCGAACAAGATCAGTTTCCAAGTTGCGAAGAGATGTTGAGTGTTGTTCCGTTTCTTCATGCTCAGTAATCGTTTGTCTATTTCTATAGTATCCTCTGAAATTCGTGTTTGAAGGGTGTATGGGTCTGACCGAGGTAGGTTTATTCACAATCTCTGTACAGGATTTCATATATTCCCTGGTTTTCTAGTAGGAACCTACCTTTGTAATTACGAATATTACCCAAGTTTTTGTTCTGTTATAAAAATGATGTTAAGGTTGTGTTAGCATAGAAGTTTACTTATTTTCTTTGTTGTGCCTTTCACGTAAGGTAAAACCGCTTTATTTTTGATTGCCAGGTTGTTTTTCTCTTGAACTTTCTTGACATTATTGTGGATGGTTTTGTTAATAAGCTTGGATAAGTATCCATCGAGCAAAATTGCTTCGCATGCAGTTTTGATTTCGTCCTTCGCGTGAGCTGAGCCTGATAACTTTACCGACCTACCAGTTTTCACTGCAGTGTGGAAGTGCTAAGTTGTGCAGGATGATGATATAAGTTAGTATTCAAGTATCTGCTGGTGCGAATCACCTTTCTGTACACTATATATCTTACAGTACTATCCTCTCTCTTACCAGGATATTGAGAAACAGGAGTTGATTATAAATTAATATTCCGAAGAAATATTTTAAGGATACGTTTAGATTACTTTTTGGTCGTCTTGGTAAGCCTTTATACAATAGTATAGAGAATATTTTCCACCTATTAGTCCGAGCGCTGCTCTTGTATTTATAATTCTAGTAAGTAATTTTCAAGTTATTGATTATAAACTCAATTAAGTGTTTAAGTAATGAAGTTGAAAAATTAATAGAGCAATTGATCAGTTAAACAGAAACTATAGTGAAAATAATACCATATATTGTAACAACAGTAATATGGTTGACAATGGAAGTTCAGGTACTCTTGAAACGCCGTTTCGAATAAATTATTAATTTGTGTGGTGTAGAGTTTACTGTAATATATATGAACCATGTATTGTAGCTGTAAGCAATATAAAAAATAATTCAAAAAAAAGGCATGGCCCCCTCAATTACGTTTTTCTTTTATGGTAATTATAGATATAACAAAAATACATCAAAATTAGTGTACTGGCCAGAGTATATCATACTGCAGTCAGTAGTAAATTACCCAGAGAGTAGCTTTAACGAAAAATTTACTTCATTAGAACTACTTTACGCGAACGCTAAACAATTTTATCCCTTTCTGCACAGATCAGATTCTATTCATATATCTATCTTTACCTTAATTTTGGCTATACGTTTTTAGTGCGGCTTCTAACGGCACGTTATACTGCCAACACGTCATAAAAAGGTTGCCGCCCTAGATAACATGCGATGGCACACCAGATGCGCCGCGACGCGAATGACAATTGAGACAGTTAAAGCCATAGGCCTACACTGGCTGTCTGAGCTGGTTCGAATTCACCTGAAGCGCGGATCTTCCGTAGAAATCCATCGCGCCTACAATATCACGGACCCTGAGAAGCCACCTACGGAGCGATAAATTTTTTGCATCAATATATTTCTTTGTGATTAGAAGGTTGTATGTAGAAATTGGTTGCTTGATTTTTAAGAATTCTTATAGAA
Organism: Trypoxylus dichotomus; assembly: GCA_023509865.1. NCBI lineage: Eukaryota > Metazoa > Arthropoda > Insecta > Coleoptera > Scarabaeidae > Trypoxylus > Trypoxylus dichotomus. The sequence goes on along the minus strand of CM042074.1, from coordinate 74,569,795 downwards.
AGATCAGTTCGTTCAAGTAGACATACCGCATGCTAATATTGGTTGGCAAAGCAAATGAAGGTATATCGAACGTTTTCGGCAACATTTGATTACATTTTGGCGAGCGTTAGCATATTGAGCTGCGTTGTGTTCATCGTCGCATCATTCTCTCGGTCACGTTAATTGTATGCAAACCTCTTTTTGAACGATGCCAGATCTTTTTTTAAGAAACGGACGTTTATGAAATAGCAAAGAAGGTACAAATTATTAAATTGCACAAGTCGCACATACAGAATTAGAAATTCAAAATCTATTTCATAATGCGTTTCTTGTTCAGCACAATCCAAGTCGCTACACTAAAATACATTTTGAAGCACATGCTTATGATTACTTGCAATTCTTGTTTATTTTCTTCTTGTCTACGCCCGGACACAACTTATGTGTCTTCACGTAGACACAAGAAAAAAAATGAACAATAATAGTGTGTTCTTGTAGAATGAGATATTACCAATTAGTCTAATTATTCTATTGCCAAACATTATCAAAGCACAAATATTATTTATACAAAATCAACAAAATGAAATGTTTTCAAGACTAATTCGAACTCAACATTTGTGAACCTATGGACTACAATAATTATATTATGCTTACAGATAAATCAACCTTCTTGTATGATACAGATATTTTGGCTTCAAACAATCCACATCAGGTACACAATGAACGAACTTCACACCCTAAAAAACTTAATATTTCGGCTTTTATAGTACATTAGCCTAAAACTTGTTTGCAGAAGGCCAATTTGAACATACTTAATTTTTGCGTTATCAGACACAATTTGGTTTTGATTGGTCATATTTGAGAATATTTAATTTTTAATGCTCTTAAAATATACTTGGAAGAGGTAAGTGTTTGATTGAAATTTAAACATAAAAAAATATATAAACTTTTATTAATACGTAAATATACAGAAACTTATTCTGTCTTTTTAGTAGCCTTGGGCTTCTTCTGTGGAATAGCCTTTTGGGACCTCAAGATCGCACTAGCCCTACGTAGAGCAACCTAGAAACAATATTATTTTTTATTATAGTTCTTTAAAAACGCATCAAAATACTTAAAAATTGCATAATCAGATAATACATGCAAATCCCTTCATTATATTCAGAGATCTTGGTGGTAACAGAAAATCATCATGTAAAAAACTGTGGTATGAGTTAATAACAATTACTCACTTTTGTCAAATCTGTGCGGTACCTATTTTTATTCAATAAACGTTTCAGTTTATACAGTGATCGCCTTGGACCAGACTTCATTATTCTTTTCGTAGTATTCTTCCTAGGCTTATTCTGTAAAATACAAAAGCAAGTTACTAGAATGTAAGTATACCTTTCTAATCTAAAAAAGTATCAGATTGAAAGTCAGATAAAGTGGGTGATGTGTTTTGTCTTCATCTTAGGCATACAGTTCGCCAGTGAATTGTCATCATACAAATAAATAAAATAGAAAGAACTGAAATAATAATAAGAATGCTTACATGTTTGCTTGCTTTTTTATACACCACAGTGAATCCTTTTCTATCAGGAGCATCTACAATGCCAACAGACTTCTTATGAATTAAACCATTGTAACGATAAGAGCTCAAGTTAGTTAAATTATTTGATTCCTAAAACAGTTAAGGTGAAATCAATATACTTAAAAATGTAAAACGTGGAAAGATATCTCAAAAATTAACATCAGTAGTGGTAAATATTATCATTAAAATTCAGTGATCTTGGTAGTAGTACGTTCATCATGATTAAATGTAATAAAATAATAAATTTTAACGAATACGTACTTACAGTACTAAATGGTTTATTGATATTACGTTTCTTCAACAGAAATGCATTATTGTTGCGAATAATACTCCACACTAAGTGGGACGACATTTTTGCTCTGAAACAATTACAAGGTTAGAATTTTTACACATTAGAAATAAACGTTAAAATGTTAAAGAAGTTTTTCAGTCAAAGTGGGTGATGAGTTAGCGTCTTCATGCTAGGCTCAAGAAGAGGGTATAAATCAATTCATCATTTTTAGTTCATTATGGAAATTCTTCAACACGTGCCTGCCAAGATTCATATTATTTTACGTACATTATACGATTTTAACATTACACACAGCATTATATGACAGGTATAGTGTATTAATAATTTAATAAACTATTTTTAATCTTTTAATGTGGTGGTAAATAATAAAATATGTTAACGAATACGTACCTCAACACAACGCCAAAATGAAAGAAAGATGAAAGCTGAAGCGGAAACAACGTATTGTAAATCGAACGTGGCGTCATCTGTGAGGTAAGGATTTTATATTACCGTTGTCACTCTTCTTATTATTTTTATAAAACGCGAGGAATAAACTTTTGTAAGCATTTTCTCCTAAAACAGTTTCATTAAAGAAGGACTAGGAAAGTTTTTACTTCAATTTATATTAATAAATGGTAATTAATAAAAATAACTACTTCTCCATAGTTTTACATTGTAAATATAGATGGCAATAGTAAGAAATCTAAAAAGACCTCTATCAAATTTAATGAAATTTGATTTTAACTACGTAATTCTAATTACTTGTAACTTTTCGTGCTTAGATGTAACACTCATATGACAAATTAGCAATTAAAAAATAGTTTCCTATGCTGCATTAAATACTTACTCTAATCAATAAAAATACTGAATTTTAAGTACTTTTAGAACCAGTGCGCCTACGATCTAAGATCTCGAATGTATTGAATTTTGCTCAAATTTCATCACTTTTTGTTAAAATCACATCTTTATTTATTGTATTAATTACGGAAAACAAAATTTTGATATAGATCTTATTAAAATTTCCTTTCTGTAATGCAAGACTTTTTGAAGGGGTGAAGGGTAGTAATACAATTTATAAGAAATACTCAGAAATCGCAAACTTTGGTACTAAAAGAATAGCAGCCAATTATCTATCAAATGTTACTGCTTTTAATATGAACACCTGGTGAACACTATCCATCGCAATTTGTTGTGAAACTCCAGCGGCCATTTTGTTATGTATCACCAAGTTTGACAACTCTTGTTTAGAAAATTCATAATTTAAACAATAAATCTTCAAATGCATATGTTCTATATATAGACTTGTTCCTAATAACACTCCTAGCCTGAGGATCACGTTGATATAATTCTTTACCATTAGAAGTATTGTTAGCCTGAATTCGCACAATTCTTATTCGGAAGTTACATAATATCTAAATATGTTCACACGTTGACGAACACAGTAAAAAAAGAATGATTATAAAATTGACATACATTGCAAATTGCAATATCGAAATATCGTCTCAGGTTTGGAAGTTCATTTTATGAGGCAGTGACCACAAATGTCCGTCAACGTGTTGATAAAAACAAGTCAAATTTCTTCTGTTCGTAATACATTTATTTTTCTATTTTAAAAGTTAAAAAAAATGAAATTAATAAAAAGTCACAAGAGTATGAAGTAGTAGAAAGTGCAATAAAAAAAAATATTGTTTGATACCTTGACTCAATTTTTTTAAGTGTTAGTTAAGTAATTGTTTAGAAAAATATGAAAAAGTTGACAGTGTCCTTGCATGAAATTATTATAGAGGTACATTTTAAAATAAAATTAAATTACATAAAAATTATACACATTAATATTTCAATAATTTCTCATGTATAATTTTTAACAATAATTTTTTGACATATTAATTCTTATTAGTCACTAATCAAATGTATCTCTGAAAATTCCTACCCAATGTTGCCGATTTTCTACGTTATATATCGTAAGGTTAAAACAACTGGACTGTGCTTATATCTGCTCTACATTGTTTCTTTGTTTTCACAGATATATTCTACAAATGCTATATTATTGTAAAGAGGATAAAAATTCATTCGACTATTTCAAGCCCTCTTTAGTGTTCGAGAACAAACATTGAAGTAAGACACCGCAACCCAAAAAAGGATTGTTAAAGAAGAAGAAAAAAAGACAGAAAGAATATATAACTTTTATATGGGAAAGTACCAGAACAAGGTGCAACTATAATGACGTTAAAGAAGTTGCCGAACGAATCTTGTAAATTTAATAACCGTTAGCAATCCTTTTAAAGAATAATTCATTTATTTTTACCGAGTCTGTATGTAATAATAGCGTGGTTCGCGCACTAAAAAGGTTACCAAGCCTGTATATTGTCCCACTTCTATAAAAACAAAATTCGATGCAATTTACGCAGGTGCATTTTATATCTAATATAATAGCATGTTCTAGTTTGTTTATATCACAATAATTTTCTATGACACTAATACGAATTTTCTAGACATGCACCACAAGCGCAACTTACAGAGTTATTTATTACATTATCGGATTAAATGGAGCATATTTTTCCCATGGATATGAGAAAAATCGTTTCGTAGTGAAATTAAAAATATTGTATGTAACAAAATATATGACTAACTTTATTTTTACTTAAAATTACGATCTAAACTACAGTATAAATGCTTATAACAGGTTTGAAAGATTACGTGTAGATAAATAGAAGATGTATGAAATTCAAATCGGTTAAATGCGCGCGAAAACATCGAACTTGGCGATAATGTCAACGTTATATAAATATTAGTGGATGCCATATGTTCATACAACTATACCGTTTCCCTGTACTGTTAAAACTGAGTAGAAAGATAAATTATTAATTTTATTTAGTGTTAAAATGTAGAAGTACATCTTACACCATAACGGATGAAATCTGCGATTAAGATTTGAGACAAGATACTATTGCCGGGGAGATATATTAACTTTTGTTTTTCTATAACATTGACGTCATAGTTGTACTATCAATAAGAGGGTCATATGAATTTTCCTTTAAATTTGTGCATACTTTCATATTTAAATAGAATACACGGGCATATTTTTGAAGATTTCATAACTGTCAAATAACTGTCAAATAATCCTACTTCCTTAATTTTGATTCACGAATTATCCTGTACTTTATTAATCCTTAGTTTTCCTTTTATAACTTGTCGCCACAAAATATTTTTAATATATTCAGGTACTGAATAAAATTTAGATAATTTATCAAACTATATTTTTTATAAATTTCGAGTTTGAAATGGTTTTTACTAACAAATCAGAAAGTAATTAGTTTTGTTTCCATAATGGTGTGCATAGTGAAAAGTACGGATGTAATGCAACACAATTTCCAACTTTTCGGATGTTTTCTCGCGTCTTCCCGTTTCAGGTGTTACAGTATAACGAGTTATGTTGTTCTATTTTAAAGAACTAGTAGTATGATGAAAAAGTAAGATCATTTAGTTTAATAATGTTTTGTAGAAGGATAAGTGTTTCGTAATATTTTAATGGCTATTATGTGTAATCCGTTGCTTATTGCACATTTACCACGATGCGGACGGCTATGGTACCCCGACAGACGTAGCAACTCAAGTCACAATATTGGGTAAAATCTGTACTTTAGGTGACGACAGAGAAAAGTGATGAATGAAAATAACATTGATTGTATTCCGTTCTTTTGGTTATCAGTTAATTGTATATACGAAGTTCCCGAAATTGTTAGAACAAAAAAAAACTAGATTTGTTACCCTATATTTCCCCTTTATTAGTTCTTCTAGCCTTTTCAGTGTTTTAAGTTTAAAGAATAAGGTTGTATATGTATACGTAGATGTATACGTCGCTACACGATATAATAATGTAATTTCATTATATCAAACCTGCATTAGTATGATGAGAACATGCTTAATTTTATATTCCGTAGTGATGCAAGTCGCTCTATGGGAGATATAAATAAAAAAGTGTTATTGAAAGTAGTTGTATGGAAGAAGATAATGAATATTCATAATGTATGCCGGCAAAGGAATTTCAATGAATAAATATCTCTTCAACAATAGACGCTTGATATTGATGATGAACGCGGTGAGATAATAAGCAATTTATCCTTATAACAAAAAAGTATGCAAAAGTCGTTGCATACGTTTATTGACATTATGTATGTACATATATATATACATATATTTGGTAAAACGCAGTGCATCTTATTTAAGGATTTTAGGAGTATGTAAGGGGGTTCCCAGATGTGCGAGGAGAGGGAGGGCTGTAAATTACGCGGGGCTGTGGTAGAAGTTAAGATCGGGTGAATGTGTATCTTCTACAGTATTATACCTGTTGTACTGGATGTATGTGTGTAGTGTATTCATAATAAAATAATATAAATTTGGTTTTAGTAAACATATGAGATTATTAAGCGGTGGTGTCATCTGTGGGTTAAAAGGGTCATGCAGACCCGTGTAGATATTGTTAAGTGGTTATTTTAATGATATTAGGATAGAAGTTTAACCATAATACAATGTTAAGATGCAATTAATTGCATGAAATATAATTCTTATTTCTGTAAGAAATATAAAATAAAAAAAAACATTAAATTTGGATTATATAGGTTTGCTATAATATTTACTATTTTTGTTACTTTATTACAATTTATTTCGATTACTATGAAGAACCTAACTACGTAAAGTAATGTTGCGTTTTGGAATAATTTGCATTATTAGCATATGAAATTAAACGTTTCTTGGCAACGTTCTAGTAATTCCGTAAAGTAAAGTTGCATTTAAACTTTATATACAGTATAGCCCCATGTGAATGTACCATTCAATTCAATATTAGTTTATAACTTTTATACAATATTGATGTAAATATATAAAACAATATGACTGTTTATCAGTACCTCAATCATAGATTTGAAATACTATTTTACAAAATAACGTTGCTTTTGTGGATTTCGTAAACCAGTACTTAAACATACGGTGTGCTTCAATGTTAATTTGTAAGGTTTATGCCACGTTGCTGTATCAATGTGCAATAACGTTGTTCTTTAACACCATTTCAAACATTATTAAGAAATGCCGTCTAATTTGACGTCACTAAAATATTCTTCTATAACGATAGTAAGCAACGGCATTTTCTAAGGGAATTGAAATCACTGTTATGATTATATTTTTATTCGATATTTGGTAGAAGTATGGTTATCAAATCAGATTTTATAAAGGAAAACGAGAATTTCCCAGACATTCCTGAACTGCTATATCTTATTCTTACGCATTAGGGAACAAAAAATAAAGCCTTTCATTTTAAAATGTAATCTAAAAGAACCAGTAGTTATTATAGAAAATCAGATAGAATTCCAAGATGTCAAAATTACAAGGAATAGTTAAAAAGGTTGTAGAAAAATTACAAAATCCTTCATTGTCGTTAGTGTACTGTAAATTTCGGACGATATACAAGCGACGAAAAATCATTTTGCTATACAAAGGTTTTAGTGCATAATTTTTTAAATAAAGATTCAGATTTCTAGTGATAATGATAGTACTTCTTAAAAATCCGCAACTTCAAAAATTATAAGTGTGCAAATGTTACATCGTTAGATGTGGTAACATACCAAATATTGGACGTGGATAAACGATATCATTCAGTATAACACTGATCAACACATAATGCTTGTTCTGCTGACTAAGATCTGATACTTGTTTTTAACTAATATAGGTATGCTAATGCCAAATATGAAACCCATTTTTCCTATCTCGTCACCTCTTTTTTTTACGGCATCGCTGTTTGCCGGTTTCAAAACTCTTAAAAAGCCGTTAACTAAATGCAGTAAATTCTTAATTGTTCAAATAATTGAAAGACATTCCAAATACATTTAGGCTACACCTTTAGTCGACAGAGAAAACGTAATTTTTCTACTTCTTCACATGAAATTGGGTCTTATGACGCAATATGTTAAAGCTCTAGATTTGCAAGGGGATTTCACACATATATATTAAAAGTTTCCACGACTAAGTTACGAAAAAATTAAAACTGGAGTATTTAATGGACCTCACATTAGAACTTTAATGACAGATCCAAATTTCATGAACTCTATGAATGAACCTGAGAAAGAAGCCTGCATTCACTATGGTCGCAAATAATTTTCTTGGAAATAAAAAAGCCTCCAATTACAAAGATCTAGTAAAATCAGCACAAATTTCACCGTGTAGGTTGTAACATGATCATAAAGCTTCATTTTCTACATAGTCACCTCGGCAAGTTTCCCAAAAATTTAAGTGCTGTAAGAAAGATTTAAGAATCTTGGAAACTCGGTACCAAGGAAGACCAAATGATGGCCGACTACTCTTGGGGCATTCAAAGGGACTGTTACAGCAGAAAGTGCAGCAAACAAAAGTTTATTCCCTGATTGCTGTTTGTGCTATTATAAGTAATTTTGTAATGACTACTAAAATAAATACTTGTACTATACTCATGACTAATATTGTATTTAAAAAAATAAATGAATTATTAAAATATTGTAATTTGTTTATATCTTATCAATAAGCTGTTACTTATGCTACTTATTGATTATTTATCACGATCTAGAAAGCTGTGATATCTCTCACTTCTACTAAGCACAAAGTATAGGTATACATATATATGTATACATTCAGCTTATGTATCATTTACTTTTAACAATTGCTACGATGTATTCTGAACCGGTAATTTGTTTTAGTGTTTAGTGAATATGGTATTGATAGTGATGGTGACGTGTAAATTCAAAGAAGAAAATATTAATCACCAGAGGAGATTATTTTCAAAGTTTGTAGGAGTCCATTTGGGGGAAATAACAAAGGACAATTAAAAGAACATTGAACGGATTTGAGGACTACCAAAAATACTCATATAAAGTAATTAAAAATGGCGTGGCGCCTCGAAAAGAAAGAGGTGACAAAGAAGTATTGAGAAAAGCTGACCACTGCAATACCGTCGTATGATGATACCTACTTAAGGTCGTCTCCACAAGAGTGTCCATTTAACCTTCATTTTATCGGGAAATCGACATATCACGGAAGTATATACCGCAAAAGCTATTTATCAGAAAAATTCTTTTTTGGAAAAATTAATAAGCTATGCTTCCTACTTGAAAGAATTGTGAATATGCGTACATATGTTGAAAAAAATAAATCTTGGATGAACTTTCAATCCTATTTTCCAAAGTTTTATCTCGGTCAGTAAGCCTAATAATTTCGCCCAGATTGTTTTCACTAAGAATGGCAGCCTAGTTGCTCAAATATACGTTATACAATACACATTAATACTATCGCAGTAAGGGTTTATAGAACATTGTTCCCTATTGCACAAGATATGGCTTTAACTTCGTACAACAACGACCACAAAACAACACTTAAAGTTAATAAGCGAACTATTTCCGGAATTGGACCGTGTCATGATGAGATATATATAAAAAGAAGTAAGAGTAAGAGAAGAAAGAAAAAAATAAGAAGAAAAAGAGATAACAAGAAAAAATGATAAGGGGTAGGGGGACGTGAAATAGAAAGAAAGGTGAAAAGAATAAGAGAAAGGAAATAGAGACAGAAGGGGAGGCGGGGATACGAGAGAAAAAGAAAAAAGGAAAAAAAAGAGACCAAAAAAAGAAACCACCTGAAGGTTCTCGCCTCTAGCGCGGTCAACACGCTGAGTCACCGTAACCTTCTGCCAAGGTGGTTTCGTCTCTAGCGTGCTTTACACGTCGAGTTACCATGCCATTTTGGTTTTCCCCATTTCTCCTGAAGAAGCCTCCTATGACGGGGGCGAAACGTCGAGATCCCACCTTTTTAGTTTCTTTCTTTTTCCTTTTTTCTTTTTCTCTCATATCCCTCTCCCCGCCCTCCTTCTGTCTCTATTTCTTTCTCTTATTCTTTTCACCTTTCTTTCTATTTCACGTCCCCCCACTCTTTATCATTTTCTTTTTATCTCTTTTTCTTCTTATTTTTTCTTTCTCTTCCTACTCTTATTTCTTTTTATGTATATCACATCATGACACGGTCCAATTCCGGAAGTAGTTCGTTTATTTCGAAGCCTACGTATTCATTTCAACACTTAAAGTTATAAAGTCCATTCAGCGAAGTGAAATAAAATCACGACGGTTTTACCTTCGTATCTTGTCATCAATTTGGCAAAAAAATTCACCGAAAGAGAAAAATTCGCAGAGTGTCTCTGAACTTTTGTATATTTCTTGTTTGTTAGTTGCCTTCATTTTTATAATTGTTTTTATTTCAATATTATTTTATTTCGCTATACACATAAGTGTATACCCATGCTTTAAATATTACAAAGACGAGTCAAAAATTATAAAATTATAGAATAAACCTTTATCCTATACTTATACAAAGAACTGTAACAGTGTACTTATCAATTTGCTAACAAAGATCATCATAAATTGTCTTAAATTTGCTATTCGTCAATGTGTACACCTTTCGCTTTTATTACTGCCGCACACAATCTTGACTTTCTCTCCAGCAGCTTTGCCAGTGTTAGCGGATCTATTTTCTCCACGTATCCTGTGGTTGCGCATAAAGTACTGCTGTGGAATTTGCGGCAGATTTTCAAACCTGACGGTCGAGTTTCGAGAAAAAGCTTTCGGCGCGATGGGTGCCGGGTTTGCTCACACTGTAACGAAATCGGGTGACCGTTTCGGAGGAGTGTCTGGCCGGGATCCAACACAATTCAAAGGATTTCTCCATGCGTTTCGTAACCATGGATGAGACATGGATCCACCACTATATATCGGAGACCAAGAAACAGTCGAAGCAGTAGACTTTCCCGGGCAAATCGGCTCCGAAGAAGGCAAAGACCGTTCCATCGGTTGGAAAGGTGATGGGGACCATTTTTGGGGATCGCAAGCTGTGATCCCCATCGACTCTCTGCAGAAGAGAAGGACGATGACGGGGCAATACTACAGCGATTTGTTGACCTCGATGCAGTATTGAAGGAGCGTTTGCAGCGGAAGAGAGGCTATTTTGCAGACCTCGAAACCTCCTACTTTTCCGACGGCTTGAAAAAACTGGAGCACCGTTTGAGAAAATTATATTGTAGTCATGTTATTCTTAAGACCCTTTAAACTGTTTAAATAAGTAATATAAACGAAGATGTAGAAACCACATTGTGAGCATGTTATTCATAAAACCCTTAGATTGTTTAGATAGGTTAGTATAAACTAAGATGTAGAAATCATATTGCGACTATGTGACTCATCGACCCTTTGAACTGTTTAGACGAGATAATGTAAACAAGGATACAGTAGGTTATACATTTTGTAATGTAAGCATTGTTCGTCTAAGATTGTAGTGGCTAAGACCGAGTTCTTGTCATATTACAATAGAGCAATCAATAAAAGTTATTCATACGTTTTTATAGCTATTTTTTAAAAACTGAAACGCATGTTCGAATAACTTAATTAAAAAGTGTATTGATCTTCGAGGAGACTACATCGAAAAATAAAAAACCACCCCAATGCCGTGTTTTTCTTGTTGATTTCGGAAATATTTCAGATCACCCTCGTATTAATTATCTTGCACTTAGAGTTTACTAATACAAACATTTTGATAGGGATAAAAAATAGTTTCTGTAAATAATCTCCAGTTATGCAGGTGGGTAAACAATTGTGGCCGATAGTGTATGTGTACTTTGTGTTTATATGACCTTGTTTAGTATCTTTCACTACAAGGCAACGGTCAAGTTAACCTATTTTTCGTAGCAAAATTAAAATTTCCCGTATGACAATACGCCCACATGATTATTATTAATCAATAGTTCCTGGAGCTTTTAAGTTTTCGACTCCCATTGCATATATTCGGGTAAGGAATGCCTAAACAGGAAAGAACAAATTCACGTTTGCTTTCAAGCATATGTATGCATATTGACGTGATTTATTTATTAATATTAAGTTATATAATTATAAATAATAATACATTTTAGGTATATATTTTCTCTTAGTTGGCAACAGCTAGTTCCTCTTATTTTCTATACTTACTACATAGCAATAGAAAGTTTCAATTTTAATTTCGTTTTTAAACATTAAAGTAGAAAAAATATCAGACCGAGTGAAATTAGACGTAAAAATTATGATAATTAGTATTAACAGATTATTATACGATTATGTCATGCGCCTTTATGTACACACGTGTTATGACTATTATTGCGTATGTGTTTCCCAACATGTAAACAATAAAAATAACTAATAGTCATCTATACATTTCTTAGTACTGATTGTACAGCATTAATTCTAATACAAATGTCGTCAATAGTACAAAGTCACCAAGATTTACCCCAACAGATCAAAACTGCTGACGCTGAAGTTTGCTATTGTTTGAATATTTTCTGTTCACATAATCCACAATCTAAGGACCTGTTTGGTCATCTTCTCTCTCAAACCGCTTATTAAGTCTTATTATTAAAATATCAAACAAATTGACTCTGCTCTGACATACGAAAAAAAGTAAAGATGCTAATATGATTGTCAAACTTCCTTGGAGCATTTTAGTATACATACATATGTGTAACATAAAAAATTTGATTGATGTAGTTCATTTGCCTCAAGGGAAGTTTTTTTGTTTATATAGCTGATGGCGGATTCTTCTTTCTTAATTTCTCGCTACAACTTACAATTACAGTTCTATCTACGTAAGCAGAATGTTTATTGATTGTAACTTGCGTCTTCCTGTCGTAAAACGTGTCAGCTATAGCGGCAACACGACGTTTACGCGTTTTCCAATCTGGGAAGCTATTAAAAGATAAAACCACCAAAGATTTCTAGACAACAGTCGCGCATATATTACATAAAGTATATAGCGCACAACATACGTAAACACGCGTACGAGACGGATGTGCACAAGCAATCTTGTCAGGCGTGAATATTGGTTTTGTTCGTGCATGGTGTTGAATATCAAGAGGTAGGATAGGTTTCTGTTCTGTCAAGTAGACGTAAGTACATACAAATCTATAAGAAATCCGCGAATATATCTCTTAATGATTTGTTTGATTTTGAAGATTTAACTTCAAAACGTGCCTCTCACAACAATTTTATAATGTAATGTATATAGAAAATGTAACACTAAGTACTTATCGGATTCTGTTAGATTTCCTAAACTAACTTAAAGAATTATCGTAACGTTATCAACTACATCAACTTGAAGTAGTTAAATTTAAGAATGCCGGCTAACTGCAATTCATTTTACGAATAGTTAGTGGCTAATGTTGGCTGCATTCGTAGCATCCAAGCGCGGCGTTTGATTCCAAACCCTTTGAAAACCATGAAGACATTGAATGACGCTCTTGATGGTTCAGGACAGGTGGTACAGTGGTAGAATAGGCAGCTATGTCTGGACATATATTTTCAATTTCAGAGGCGGTCGAACACACCCCAAGCTGGGATTCATACACCCATGGTTAGTATGTGTACGTACGAATGCCGGATTAGATTGATGATGATGAATCGTCGGCGTTCTTTGTTCCGTTGATACTGAAACTTCGGGAAATTCCACACTTATGGTAAACCTCCGTTTTTTTTCGAACCAATTTGTCAACTCGTTGAGCAATGTCTTCTTATGCGACAGAGTTGCGTTCTGTCCTCCTTCATCGTGAACATAGGCTCGGCCTTCTTTAAACTTCCTTCACCACTCACGCACAACACCATCTGCCATAAAGTTTTCGCCGTATACTCGACTCATTCTTCTAAGAATTTCAGCTGCACTATTCCCTTTTGCTTGAAGGAATCGAATTACACTACGCAACTCGCATTTGGTGGGAGAACCAATTGTAACAGCCATGTTTACGCGCCTGCAATTTAGCTGAAAATGGCGTGATGACGTTGCAAGTGGCAGGTATGATAGTGGTGGAGATGCGTCATCTTCTACGCATCCCCATCTCCCTCTCGCGTGACCGTTTACAGGTATGAATGGAGGATGAAACTGATGAGTTGTAAATCGGAAAAAAGTCTATGTACGACACTTTTCACAGTTTTTCATTTCAGCCAAATTCCTGTTAAGTTGCACATTACATTCACAAACTACAAGATACAATTACACACCAAAATGTCATTTCGCAATGTGTATAGTAAACATTCAAACCCGCCCATTTATTTTCATTTCAAATGAAAATTTTAGCCTTTCACATCTGGGTAGTATTCTTGCGTATTGCTTTACATTTTCAAGTGAGATTTTATAGTTTCAAATAAATTTGTACGTAATTTGTTATGATGTTAAGTAATCAATATTCTAGTCCAAATTTACAGAATATTTCTTCATGTATGCGCCACCTCCTATAAAACTGAAGGGAAGATCATCAAATTATTAACATCTCTTATACCAGGTGTATGCATAAGTTTTTTTCGGTTTAACGAAGAGATGACGCCAGCGAAAACTACGCAGCGTATTCATTTGACATTTTGTTCGCCTGACATCTAAACTACAAACACACACAAGTTGAGTGATCATGTCGAGCCTGTGCCTGAAGAAGAACATTTGGGGCATGGATTATTTTTCTTGTTTAATCAAAAGAGAAAGGCTGTTTCAAGTCATCGTATGCTGGTAGAAACATATAGTGAATACGCTCCATCGATTAGAACATATGAGACATGATTTCGACAATTTCAAAGTGCTGATTTCTATCTGAAAGACAGTGAGCACTTTGGTAGACCACAAAAGTGCGATGACGAGCAATTGCAGGAGTTATTGGGTGATGACCCAACTCAAAATCAACGCCAATTAGCAGAAGCATTATCGCAAATGGGTTTGAATGAAGGTCAAATAGAAAATCGCAAAGTCGCCAAGATGCTGCTTCAACGCCACAAAAGGAAATCATTTTTGTATCGAATTGTGACTGGTGATAAAATAGATTTATTTTGAAAACACGAAGCGGAAAAAAACGTCGCGTTCGCTTGGCGAAGCCGGTCCATCAACACCAGGGCCAAATCGCTTCGGCAAGACCATGCTCTGTGGCTGGTGGGACCAAAGCGGTATTGTGTATTATGAACTGTTGAAGCCCGACGAAACCGTTAATACACAACGCTATCGCTAACGAATGATTAATTTAAACCACATATTAATCGATAGACGACCGGAATAGGCCAGACGACATGGCAAAGTAATTTTATTACACGACAATAAGTCATCTCACACAGCAAAACCAGTGAAAGACAGCTTGGATTGGACATCCTTGCGCACCCGCCGTACTCCCCAGAACTGGCGCCATCTGACTATCACCTCTTCGCACATCAATGGGACACGCGCCAAAAGGCAAACATGGTATCCATAAAATACCTGAAAGATGGGTGAAATGGCCAATAGTTTGAGTACGAAAAGTAATTTTCCTTGAAAATTACGTATTTCTATTCAGCAAAAAACAGGAAAAAAACTTATGCATACACCTGGTAACAGTGAATTATAATAAAATTGTTCGAGCGTATAGTGAGCACCCACAAAAACGAAAATGTTGTTATGTTAACATTTTGATGATCTTCTCTATAAACGAATAAATTAGTTTTTATAATTTGAAGAAAGTTTTCTTTCAAAAATAAAGTAAAACTTGCCCGCAATTAATTTTTATTTTGAAAACATTTTATTTTAATTAGAGGGTTACTATTTCCAGTCATTTTGTATCCTTCCAGGCAAGCAGAAGTAATAAGTAGATAGTTAGATATCGTTTGAGAAAAAGAAAGCGATTTTGCCTGTAGCAGAAAGAGTTTCTTGACAGTGGATATGAAAAAATATTCTAGGCAACATGCGGGTCTATTTAAATGTATATGTTGTATATATTATGCATGCACGAAAAAGGTTTTATCAACGTCAGCATGTCACCCACAAATAAGGAAGAAGAAACTCGAGATTCGCAAGTGTCACGTTCCAATTTACTTCTTGACGGAGTCACGATAAAAGCGTATCTACGATATCGAAAGAAACCGTTTAAGTGCTCGCGGTGCTTTTTTTCAGTAGACAGCTCAACGTTTACTAGCGTGTTAGCACGAAAAGAAATCAAAGTCGTCTAGCTTTTATGTCGTCGTTTGGAAATCTCCTAGATGCGAAAATGCGCTATCGAAGATCCATTTCTAAATGAAATTGTTAATGTGTTCCGTTACAGATTGAAGTTTAAAACTGGACGATTTTGTGTTTCGCTGTTGCTCTTTTGTGCTCACGTTGACAACGTATATGGTTCACAAGTGAAATTGGTGAAAATAGTTTGCAGCTACTAGTACAAAAAAGTCTGTTCATATTTATAACTACGTATGTTAACCTACTTTGTATGTGCATACACATATGTAAAATTAGACCTATAATTTTCAATTAGTGTGAAAGGCCATTAGGAGGTCTAAGAGTGAAGTATCGGTAAATAGTATTATTAATATCGCCTAATTAAATATTCGCATCCGATTAGACTAAGATTCGAGAAAACATTATAGATGTTAAAGAGGTTTTCTCTCAACGTTATGTTTCATGTATAGGCCTACACAAAAAAAAACATTACGACGCTTCCTCCTCGTTTTTTTAATATGTGAAGGATATTCCCTTTCTTGAGATGTTCTAAAATTTAGGACTGTCTTACTCACAAGCCCCGATTTACGTTATCTGTGTCCGGACGCACTTTCAACACGAAGGCCCTAATGAATTTCGAAAAGAAGAAAGCAGAGTTCGTGTGATTTACAAAGAAACCAGCGCAAAGATGAATTTTTCTCATTGCAGGATTATTATAACCTGTGATGCATTTTACATCACAGGAATAGTGAAAATTGTGCATGTTGAATAGCTGCGTATGTACGCGCCCAAGGGGAACACCTCGAACATTTTACGTTAACGTTTTGTTCGTTTTGAACGCAGTTACATTTATTTGTTGGTTCTCTTCAGAGTCAATACATGTGTCGTAAATAAGATATTAACAAAATCGTGCTGCTAGCAATTTCATCTAATAAAAAATATTTCCTTAACTGTAAATTTGCTAATTACCCTTGAATATGTACAAGCATGTACGGAACTTTTTCGCTAGAATATTCATTGACTACTATTTTGTTTACAGCACCAGATGTTCGCGTTATGAATCAGCATCCTCTTTTTGAGTATCTTCATATGTTGGTTTTTTCTATCAAGACTTCTGTCCTCCAGTGAACGATTACATTGTGAGAATCATGTGCGTGGTTATGACTCCTAACAACAAAGAGCGGTCGAAAAAACTGGTAAATTTCTTGGAGAATGTTCAAATATTAGGCGAACCTAGTGCAGATCGCAGCTTTTGCTAATACAACTTGTGCACACACCTTATTATTTAATATACATACATCATATATTGTATATATTTTGTAAGTGAAAAGAAGAAATGAATTATGATGAAATTGAGGAGTAATTTTAACCGAAGGCGATTTTGAAGAAACCGAAGAGAATGTGGCAAGGTTCCAAGAAGATTCTTTGTTGGGGAGGATGTATTTGTTATTTCGCATACTTCTTTTACTATAACTTTTCGCCGAAATGTTGCTGTAGTCACGGAAAAAAAGCAGTAATGTTTTAATTACTATTAACGTATAAGTATATATCAATCTACTCAACATAGAAGTTATTGACACTTAGCTATAATGAACTTATTGCTTATTTCATAGCTTACTTGTGAAATGGAGCAACATTTGCCTTCTGATTTATACACAGCCATAATTTTAATTTACAATTGAAATATTTTTAATAGAATATTCCCTTCTCTTATATTGAAGAATAAGGGTCCAGAGAGAATCAGAAGATCAGGGGATGGGTGGTTTAGTGCCTTGCACGCTTGAGCATCAGTCTCGAGGTTTCGGGTTCGAACCCCGCGACTTCTTTGTCAGGGCTGAGGTTTTCTGTGGTTTTCCTCGCTACATGGGGAATGCTGAAAACGTATATCTTAAGACGCAACACAGGCGCAGGCGTAATAATAATTCGTGGCCGGTTGGATGTGCCCTATAATTGGCAAAAGCTATTGAGGGATGCGAAGGCATGAATTATTATCAATATTATTAGTTTATCTTTCAACTTAAAAGACAGCACATATTTAGACGATGTAACTATTTGTAGAATCTGGTTCATAGTCAGTAATTTTGTGTACATAATCATAACAAAAATATAATAGAAGACTAAACTGTATTTATTGATGTTTTCTTGCCAACATGATGCCTATTGTTGTACTAGGGGTGTTTCCAAAGTTCTAGGAATTTAGCTATAATCTTTTATTTTGTCAATTTTCATCAGCAGAGACCGGATTATATGCAAAGTGCATATATTTAATTTTATTTATCTATTATGTTAAATTTGCCTTAATTGTAGTACCTCTTGGCAGATAATCCATAAAAATAATCCCCTCCCAATTTAAGAATACAGTAAGCATTACTTGTTGAACAGACGGAACGCCCCTTAAGTGGAAGCCTTTCTTCGGGTTTACACCATTCTTGGGATTAACTTTTGGTCTCAGGATTTGGTTATTATCCGTTACCAAAATTCATGACTGTAACGGGCTAACAGCTTAGTTGATGATAAGTGTTAGAACTATTTAGTTCCAGCTCTGGTCCCAACAACCTCGGCACCCAGTAATATAGTCACTCGCCTGTCCTCTTTCAATAGATTCTAAAGTAATGTTTCTTTCATTTATCGACGTGTTTGGACGACCACTGCGTGGATTGTCTTCTACCACTTTTAAAAGAATCGACTCACCGATGTACAATACCTTTAGATTCTGCAGACTCACCAAACACTCTTTGCAGATGTTGAATAATTTCTGAAGTTTTCACGCCCTCTTTCCACAGAAAGGAAATTCTTGCTCTTTGAGATTTAGCTATGTCTTCCGTGGCCACACAAACAGTGCTACGAAAATGCGTCTATACCGGTCCAACATCTGAATCACTGATAATAGCATTGTCTATAGTTCTACGTAATTTAACTAGAGCACAATTCCTAGAATTTTCGAAACATCACTTGTATATTGAATTAATACGAATTATATCTGATACATCCTGTATATATTGAAAATCTCGACTGGAGAAAAAAGAACAATTTCGATTACCATTAACTATAATGGTACTCAACAGTGATGACATAGTCTTTCATAGCATTTTATTCGTAACACGCTTGTGTTCTATGTACATATATGTATGTACATATATAACTCTCTAATTTTACGTTTGTTTATAAATTTATACATCCATAAACGTCAATTAGTAATACACAGAAATCTACCATTCATTACGGTTATTTCTAAACGATTTCCCAATGCATAAATTAACATCTAGACTAGTGAAAGTTCATTGAAGTCAAAACAGATGTACTTCTGTTTGTTTTCATAACAGCGAAGTTTGTTTGTTCAGCATATTCAGGGATGAATAGGAAAGCATAGTGTTAAATTATACTAGAAACATCCATTGTATACACATTTTAGTCACGAAATGGATTTATTTACACAATATAGAAATTTGATTTCGTCCGATCTTTATTTGTTAATTCAATATTTAATTGTTGTCATCAACAAATAATTGCTGTGTTCGTAAATGCGCTAAAATAAATAAGCTGGAAGATATCCAATTCAAATCAAAATTGCGGTAATAAAAACATAAATGAGCAATCGAATTTTGCGCAATGTAGAAATAATTAAAAACAAACGTTTCTTAGAACTTTGTATGTTGTTTCAATAAAAATTAATTTTGAAATATAGTTTCTAAACACCTAATTTGTTTCAATGCACAAACTCTACACGCACATGTCTTATGGTCTTTCGAAATGTGTATGTACGAAGTATTAACAACAGCGTTGAATTCAAAAAAAGAATGCAAAAAAGGTCATTCCGCCTGTAATTCATTTAAATAATTGATTTATGAAAGTTTTGCAACTAGGCTGTCGTATCTGCAGCTCGTTTAAGAAGATATCGAATGTAATTTTACACTATTGAGATGGAATTGGCAGTTGTACATTTTTTGGTATAAAAAATTCTTTGCATCAGCAACTGATAGTGAAGTAAGAGTACAGTATGATCAAAATCAGATGGTTCTGAAGATACTGGCGGTATAGAGTAAGATTTAAGTGCGAGTAAGATCGGAAGGAACTTGTCCAGATGCTAATTTACGTACTAAAAAAAATATTATGAAAACTAGTCACATAGATATACTCTTCTCGTGTAAAGCAAATGTTCAAATACCTTAGCGAAATTGGGCAGTATACTTATAGGCCTATAATCAGCAATGTTAGATCGGTTTCCTTTCTTAAATACGGGGGTAATTCTGCTAATTTTCCAAACCTTTGGAAAAGTTGACGTGCTTATCGCTAGGTGGAATATAGTTGACAGTGGATAGGACAGAACAGGAGCACAATCACGTACAAAGAAGCTCGGTATTCCATCATCTCCAGTTGTCATATTAGATTTAAGTCTCTTGATACTGTTCTCCACATCCAATTCAGAGAAGGCATGTGTTCATCATTCAGTGAGTTTAGATATTACTTTTTTATATCATACTTTGTAGTGCTTGAAAATAGTTTTTTTTTTAAATTATATAGCCTGTTGTACAGCTATTTTGTTGTATGTATCAGTTTTCTACAAATATGAGTTTATAATGAAGCAATTTTATTAAATTCCTGGTTAGAATGTCGCTAATCGTAGAAAGTTTACGTTCTAGGACCACCCCGAAGAAAAGAATGCTTAATAACTAGAGATAGTTTGGGCTATTTCCATCGTTTCTGAAAGACCTGTTTAATTCGGGTCCATATCGAATTTCTAACTCTTGACGTGATATTTTGACGATGGATTCTCATAATAACTAAAGTTGTTGTTTCGGCTATTTCCATCGTTCAGCGATCAAGAGTAAGAGAATGCTTATTTCTCAACATTCTATCACAGCTTAAACGGAAAATTTTGTACAACCCATAAGCTTAAGCTGTGTCACACGTAGCTAAAATATCGTTCGAAATTAATCGGGCAGTACCTTGTTACGCAATGCTCTTGTAAACGAATCGTTTGAAAATTTTTAGATTAAGTGAAGTACAAAAGCACCAACGCACTGTATATATAAACAAAATTCATACAGTTTTAGTTGTATTAATTTTACTTTAAATAAATGTTTGTTTTTTTTTGATTTTTCCTGTATGATAAATATGAAAAAAAGAGTACCAGCAGCATTGTTATTTTGTGTCATATTTTTGCCACATGTTAAATGTTGTGGTGCAAGGAATGTCTTTTTCTACGACATATTGAGCGAATGCGTTTCTACTAATAGCCGTATATATACTACCGTTCATAAGTTTGGAAGCAAGGTGGAATTCCTTTAAAATAAAACAATTGATAGGCATATCGTGAAATTGGTAATCCTTATTGTATTATTGCTTTCCTGTGCGGAATTAGTTTTTTGAAATCAATGCGTAATTGTAACAATTTAATAACGTAGCGAGCGTAAAGATGCTAAAACGCAGACAGCTGATTGTACAACAACGAGCACTATTTGTCCTCTTCGCGACGAAATCTTAATAGAAGGCAAAGTGGGCGGCCACGAGTGGCTTCTGGAGCTGAAGATAGATTTATATTAACGACTTCAAAACGAGATCAACGTCTAACTGCACCTGATATCGCAAAATAACAATACCAGCATAAGATCGCGCAATTGTAATTACAAGCAAACGAAATAGATGAAGCGCCAGAAATTGCTGCCGAGGTAAATACTTCGCGTCCAAAACCAGTTAGCGTCACCACGGTAAGAAAGGGTTTGCGCCAAGGCTGGTGTGTATGGAAAAATTTTACACAGAGCGAACAAAGTTAAACACATTCAGGAGATAACACAAAGACTGGACGTTGGAAGATTGGAAGAAAGTGCTCTGCACCGACGAATCTAAATATCTCACCTTCGATTCAAACAGAAGAACATTTGTCCGTAGATCGAAAGGGAAACGAGCACTTGAATACTGCAAACAAGGAGGAGGATCAGTCATTATATGGGATTGTTCTGGCGCTACCTCTGTGGACGATTTGCTCAAAAGAGGTGGTATCTTTAGAAAAGATAATATGGAGATTTTGCAGAGGAATACCATCTCATCTGGAACACGATTAATCGGTGAAATGATCCGAAACATACTCCAAATATACGCCGTGAGCTTTTGTAACAACTGGATTACAGAGAGAAAATTGTTGTTCTGAAGTGCCCGCCCCGAAGTGCAGATCTCAATTCGATCAAGCTTTTGTGGGAGAAACCCGACCGATAGATTCGAAAATCTGCTCCAAATTTGACAACAGTACTTTGTGCGCAACTACAGGATACGTGAAGGAAAATATAGCACTGGCAAAACTGCCGGAGAGAATGTGAAGATGATGCAGCGATAATAAAAATCAAAGGTGAACACATTGACGAATCGTCAATTTAAATTAATTTATGATTATCTTTGTTAGAAAGTTGACAAGCACATTATTTCTATAACCGTTACAATTCTTTGTAGAAGTACAGACTAAAGGTTTATTTTAACCCTCTATTGTACAAAACTTTGAAAGTTAAAAATGTTTTTCGGCAAAAACTTATTAGTTTTACAGTAAATAGAGCAATAGCATAGTAGAAATAAATTTACACCTTTAAATTTTTGAAGAAATATATGTGTATTTGATTATACATTGTGCAGTTTGGGATTGTAAGTTGTCTTACAGTATACCTAATGGAAATTCATTGTAAGTAAAAGAAATTACTGCCTTATTTACAAGAACATATAAAGAAAATAATTAATTAACATTTGTATTACTAATTAGTGTGAAGCTAGTAGAAACAGTTTCTGTCGGACACAGAACACAAGTGGCTTACTTTCTTAGTTTTTGGCACTTTGCATTTTTGCATCTGCCACACTTTGAATCATATTCAAGCCAGTGATCTACTTTATCATTCCTGCAATCAGCATTTGGACGGTCTGCAAATGTTGCTTTTTTATCCTATAAAGTAGTAGTAGTAGTTCCATTCGCAGATGGTTTTTTGGATAAGCACCACCTTTATGGGTGCTTATCAACAAGTTTACTGCTCTATTATCCATCCATTTGACCATTCTGAGTGTTACATCATGGCAACTTGCCATTCTCTCAGCATATGAGGCTCGGCTTGTTTTTTTCAATGTTGTATTAGAAGGCATTCCATTATTTGGTACTTAATTTGCTCGGAGCGTAGCTAAGATATCCCTTTTTGCAAGTTCTATCTGTAGATTTGGATTACAAAACCAGTTATTGTAGAATAGTAAAAAATTACAATTCTCTACTGTACAATCAGCCAAACAGAGGACAACATTAGAATTTGCACTAACATTTCGGAGATGTTCTGGTTGCTCCACTGATCCTGCGTATACTTCAAAGTCATATACGATATAAATAAATAGCGTAGGATCCATGACTATGTGAATGAAAATTTATATTTATCCAAATGCACAGTGTATAACAGAAAATACATACTAAATCGACCTGGTTATTTGAACAAAATCAAAAATTTGATAATTTCAACTCTCAAAATACCAAGTATACAATTGAAGCAACAGCCTGCGTTTTTTATAAATAATTTCCACCACACACACTAAACAAAGGGTCACGTGTTTGTTGAGGTTATCTGCACCATTCTAAAATAGCACGCCATAGTTAAATCATCCCCTCCTATGATTAGTCCGACGCAACCACTTGTGATTTTGCTGGTGGGAAACCAGTTAGAATACATGTATATCCAACTATACAACGTAAATGTGCGTATAGTCTCCTATTAAAAGTGTTACGTTCTCCTGGTTTGAAGAACAACGCCGCTGTAGCCTGCTCGTAATTTCCTAAATTACTTGACCAATACTTACTTGTAGAGTATGTTCGCTTATTTACTAGAGGAGAGGTTGTACAGTGAAACTCAATGCGCATGCGCAAAAAAATATATTTAAAAATGAAATGGTTACACGGTTTCCACTCTTGCCTATGTACATGTACGATGTACGTAAGATATATAGATTTGCAATAATTGCAGTTATTCGAGCTCTCTTATACATGTAATGTACATTAGCATTTGTATATGTATTTTCATTGGTAGCAACATAAAGTAATGCCTCAGCATGTACGTTGCAACGCTATGTCTTAATTCTGTTTAAAAGGTTAAACTCTTATATGCTTCCGCTGAAGCTTTGTTAGAGGCATGTACTATTGCCTCTATCTGTTTGCATGCACCACTACCTTTTTATAGAGCCAACCCTATTTATTTCTTAAATTTATAAGCGCACCTCGGTGCTATGCTTATTTATATGTCCCTTTCCGGGAGCCTAATATACTTTCCTTGTTTTAAATTTGCCTAAGGGACTTGGCCCTGTATTATTGGCATGTATTTGTACTTGACCAAATACGTTTGTTATATTCACATTTATAGGGGAACCCACCCTATCTCTTAGAGCTTGAACGCCTGGTTGAGGGCGACAGTAGCGATAATAGCCGATCTCAATACAAAAGTAATGTCACAGCTACCCAGGCGTTCTCGTTTGAAATATTACGCTATGTGCAATCTTTAGCTCTCTACTACTGCGCCCCAAAGAAGGGAAAAATCCAGTAACCAGCAAATGTGCGAACTGTGCACCGACAAGTAAAACGGAGCGATGATGCCGACATTACATAAGAAAACTGGTCCGTGACACTCGTCCGCTACGACGAGCAACTAAATGAAAAATTTCTAAGTCCCGATACGACAAGGACCGAACAAACGTACAAAAGACAACGAGCGCTGCGGCCGCAACGACCGTCAGCAAGAAGCGGAGTGATCGTACTTGTTGAGGAGGTCTATACATGCGCGCCGACAATCTCACCAAAATAATTTCCGACACAAACTTAACTGAAGACTAAAAATATGTATAGACGACAATGGACACAGTAGCCTCGACGTACGATGATAGAAAATCGAGAATTTATACTTATTAAAAAAATCTATACATGCGGTCCGACGACGTTACCAAATGACTCCCGCCAGAAATAAATGTATAGACAACGTCCTCGACGATTCCCGCCAAAACTAGAAAAACTTAGAAATCTCTAATAATCTTACGACGACGTTACTGTACCCGTTACGACGAGGCACGAAAGGTGACCGAGAGTGCACGATCGCTAATACCTCGACTGTCGCGCGGGAGACGACTGCCTATGCTTGTGTACCTTAAATTTCAAGAAAACTCCCATTACATATCCGACGACGTTGCAGTGAATGATTTCTAATTAGGCAGTTTTAGCTAGCGTAATGCGAATGGCTGACTTGCATACATATACAATGCGTAATGTACATACATATTAAAATAAAATTGGATATAAGAGAGCAAAATAAATAAATATAAGAATGAAAATAAATAAATATAAAAATGAAAATAAAATAATATTCTAAATGAAAATAATAATGCAAAGAAGATAAAATACATAATAGTAAAAAATTTAGAAAATACAAAAAACAATGTTAAGTCCTTAACAAAAAGCTACAGGAATTTTTAAATAAATATGTATATCGAAATATACAATGTGTAATAGAGGGTTAAAATTGGATTTTGATTTGTTTTTGTAATATTTTAAGGGCGGGTAAATACTTATGGCCGGTAATGTACATAATTCCCTCAATAGGGCTATTTGTCATTTCTTTAACAATTGTTACGATATCTTTCGAAGCAGTGTATTTTTTTTTAAATTTATGTTCAGTAATATTGAGGATGAACGGAATTTTGACAATGATGGTGATGTAGAAATGCAGAAAATATTTATCGGTAGATGCAAGGCAGACTATTTTCAATGCTTCTAATAGTCCACAGCGAGAAAATTATGAACGACGGTTAAACAACAGTTTAGGAACGTCCGAGTTAAAAATGGTACTAGGTAACCCCATATAAGGACCTACATAAAAGACCTAATCAAAACTTTGCTTACGAATATGTGGAAATCATTGGTACTAATCCATTGCAAATAATGCATTCAATTATTTTGTAAACAGTCTGTATGAATTAAAATATACTTATATTCTCCGTAGTGACACACACATGATAATAACAAGAATTTCGTAACGGCATTGCAAGGAACTTGATCACCATATACTAACGATATAAATATATTGAGAATAACATTAAAGGCGGTACCTGTACTATTATTATTCTTTTTATTTATATTATACTCGTAGACCGTATTAATAAGCGTAAGAATTAACTTTTTTCTATAATTGCATTCACTTTAACATGTAATTACATCATTCGATGTTAACTTAATCATTACCTTAAAACACCTTGCCAACTAATCGCTTTTTTCACGATCTCAAGGCCTTGCGAGTTACCGTTTCTGGTACAAGATGATATCACAAGTTCCTTGTATTATGCATTTTGCGTTTTAAAAACTGAAAATCATCTTATTCTGGAAGGTCTAATTGATTGCATCATATCTTGAATTAACAATGGGGAAATTGAAAGAGGCCATGAAATTAGGTGTTATGCGTCCTCAGATAGATACTACTTATACTACATCATATGGAGATAGATTTACTGCAACTACCGCTAGGTGATTTATTGGCAATGTCGAGTGCTACTGAGAATCTTAGACGAACTGTGGATATTAAATGGCAAGTCAAATTATCCTTGTATTTTGTGCAGTCAGATCTTTTTTTGTTAAGATGTAGGTACTTACTGCATCAACCTTGCATTTTTTTCTTATTCAGATCCGGAAACATTCGCACATTAAATTGAGTATTATAATATGTAATTTTATAAATTTACTGTAGCTACCTTCCTCCTCGGCCGTGCGAATAAAAACCTTGCCACAACTAGGTCAATTGCAATCTTTTAATGTGACTAAATTAATATTAAGTTAAATGCTTATTATTATCGTTCAAAAGTGACATTGCAACCAATACGTTGTTACATTAATTACACTAAGGTTTAACTATCTTAAACCATCAAAATTGTATTGAAAACAACACATTTGTAATAACAAAAAGGCTGTATATTTACTTTAAATAGGGGTAAATAGCGGTTTCCTTCTCAAATCCACCACAGTTTGGCACAATTTTTTCATTCTTTTCACTAATCCAGGAGCAGCAACTTTGCAACTTAGAACCCTATTAGAAAAGTGCGATAAATTTTTTTCTAATCCTATCTCCTTTTAGTACCTTGCACTGTCGGATTACCATTCTCTTATTTTTGTTTTCCCCAGTTTCCTGTTCTGAGCCAGTTGTTTGGCTTCAATCCACCCCATACTTCTTTTTTCTAATGATCTATACATTTGTTCTTTCCCGGTGTTTCGGGGTCTAGCTACTTTGTTTTTGCCCTCTGTTTTGCCTTCAAAAATCTTCTTACTTTTTCGATATTCTTCCTTTCTGTGTCTATGTCCAACTCATCCCAGCTACCTCTCCTCTATGATTATCTCTATTGGCTTGCTATTGCTATTTACAAGTGATTGTCGTGTTTCTGATTTTGCCTCTCCTTGTTACTCTTTCTATTCTTCTTAGAAATCTCATTTCCATGGCCGTAACTTTGCCTTTAATTTTATTTGTAGTTGTCCATGACTCTCTACCATATGTTAGTGTTGGTCTGACCATTCTTTTATACACCTCTTTCTTTATTTGTTTTGGTATTTATTTTTTATCTAGAAATGTATTTCTTAGTGTACTATATATTTTAGCGGATTTCCGTATTCTCTCATTTATTTCTTCCTCTATTCTCCCGTTGTCTTCAATGGTTGTTCTTAAGTAATTATAACTTTTAACTCATTCCAAGGCTGTTCCTTCGACTTTGATATTATATTTTTTTTCTTCTGCTGCTATTATCATTGTGTTTATTTTCATCGTGTTTATATCCACGTTTATCTTTGTTAGTTCTTCTTAGTATATCTTCAAGTTTTGCGGTAATGTCTTTTCTGAGTCTGCCATCTATACCATATCATCTGCACACAATAGTTCCTGTACATTAATTGCATTCATTTTCCAGTTTCCTACTTTCATATTTTTTCCTTTTTGTTTGGCTTTTTTAATAGCATCATCTATTAAAATAGAGAATAACAATGTGCTTAATACGCGTTCTTGCTTTAATCTAATTTGTAATTCGAATTCAGCTGATTCTTCGTTGGAAGTTCTGACTTTGTTCCTGTTGTTTTTATACAATGCCTTCTCTATCATTCCTCTCTCGAGCCCCCTCCTTTCCAGGCTATGTCATACGTCTTCTTTTCGTACCCCATCAAAAGCTTTTTTTAAGATCTATAAAACATGAATGTAATTCCTTTTCCTGTTAGTATTTCTCCTAATTGTCTAATTACAAATATTAAGTCCTGGGCGATGAATTTAAATTGCTATTTATCCATGTTAGAGAATTTTCAACAACTCGAGTTTGTTCATTTACAGTTAATTATACATAATACAAATGTATTAAGTCTACAAGTAAATAAGAACTTACAGTTTGTTCAAAAGTATCAATACTGATATCACCGACGTTAAAGTTATGTAACTGTAGCAGTAAATATTTTAGGTCAGGGGTCTTCAATCTATCATCCGCTGGCCAACACCAGTGTGCGAGAACCCCCAACCAGGTCCGTGGTTCCTCATAAGATAGCGATACACTACTGTAACGTGATTGAAAGTTGCGGGTAATTCAAAGTTTTATGTTGGTATAATGAGCTTGGCCTTTGGAACTTAGTGGATGAGTCAATGCCGCTGTTAAGGTGACAAGTTTGAAGACCCCTGTTTTAGATGAATGGGAAAGTCGTCTACACTAGTTGTTGACGATTTGTAAATACGAATTATGATGATTCTTTTGTTCTTTATCAACGTGAAAATATTGGTATCCTGCGTTAGCCTCAACTTTCCGATACCAGAATAGCATTTCCATCATGTTGGAAAGTGTATCTATAAATTCCAAAAACCAAGCGAGATCCTTTTAGATTGATTAAGTGAAACTGATCTCCAATTAATCAGTGCTTAGTTAAACAAACGACATCAATTGATGTTCATAATAACAGACATTAAGGTACTGAACATTTTGATAATAAATTTTGAAATTATTTTATTTGATTTTAACCTCAGATACTTATCATCCGCTCGTCGTATAATGTTCAGTTGATCGTAGAAACCTTGATTGGGATATTATACGGCAAGATATACGGCGTATTTTCTTGCACCACAAAACGACAAAAAAGGAGTTCTCCAGGAATACATATTCGAAATTTTCTGAATACGCACATAACAGTGATTTTTTATGTACAAATTTTTTATTTGTCGTACAAAATTAGCATAAAATAATGTCATGTGAGTGCCTCACAGTGAGAGGAATTCCAACGTGATCGTACTAGCGTGTCCCCACCATGTCCATAAAGGATCGCTAATTTCGAGGGCAAGTGACCCCCAATCACGGAGGGGAAAGAGGATAACACCTACAAACCACCAAAATCGCTTAAGGTCCATTCGAACCGAAGGAATTACTCTCTGGACCAAGTAACTTGAGAGGAGAAGACGTGGAGCGGGAATCTTAATGTCTATTGGAGCAACCGAGTTGACGATCGGCGGCAAGAGAACTGATACTCTATCCCGGAGGAGAAAGAGAACCAGATGGACGATCCATCAGGACCGCCTGGAGCCTTTTCGAACTGAAGACATGACCGTTAGCGGAAACTAACCTTGGGGAAGAATTTATTTGCCTTCTTTTTGTAATTGTGTCAATTAAGCATGATGTAAAGATAAAGTATTTAAGGAACGTTAGGGAGCGGATTACTTCCGCGATATTAGGAGACCCAATGTATATATCGCAATTTAAAAAATCAAGAAATAAAAGGCAGTTTATACCAAAGAAATAAATGTATTACTCTTAAAAATACGAACTATGAAAATCTAACAAAAAATTTTATTTTTTCCTATTCATTGTTAACAAAATTATTAATTATTCTTTTCGTCAAAAAATCTACCTTTTACATTGGTTACAGTTCGAACAACTCGCGGCATCTTTCGATTAATTTTCTGTGGTTTTCGTGTGGGATGTTGTTTTTGGAAGTAGGACCGACACATCGAATTCTTCTATCAAGTTCAGTAATTCAATAGGGTTGAGATCTGAACTATGTGGTGGTCACGTCATAACTTGTAAAATATCCGTTTGATTTTGCTCATTCAGATACTGTTGCATATCCTGGCTGTGTGTTTCGGATCGTTATCTTGTATAAAAGTACAATTGTCGCCGATTAGTCACAACCCCAGAAGGAATGACATGCGTCTCCAATATTTCAGTATTATTCCTTTGATTCGATGTAAAGTTCCTGTTCCTAAGCTTAACTAAACACTTTAAATATTGATTCGTCAGTCTACAAAAAATATTTTGCCACTGTTTTACCGTCCAATCCAGATGTTCACGGGTCCACTGTAGCCTTTTCAGTCAGTTACCCTGGGGTAGTAGTGGTTTACGAGGTGCCACGCTCGGTCAGCTGGCGTTTGGCGGTGATAAGTGAAATATAATATTACATTACAAGTCAAAGAAATAAAGGCGGTTGTGTTGCAATCACACGCAAGTGTTTCTTAAAAGTGCAATCACATGTACACATTCGCTGTTTAATATAAAGCATTTGATTGTACAACACATGTATAGGTAAGTATTTATTGTTTTTATGGATGATTAGCAATCGAATCTTTGAAACGTACAATATGTTATAAATTATAACGAAATAGATTAATTTTCCATACTAAAATTTGGAATAAATAAAAGAACAGATAAATCCCATCAATAATTTTAATTTCTTGTGTGTAGAATTATATTGGTCATTAAACTAGTTTAGTTTTTGTTATAGCAGATAAGACCTGCAATAATACTATACTCATTTACGATGTCATTTAAAGCAGTGAAACACTTAACTCCTGCTGTGAATTTCTTGTATGTATTTGGTACCGACAAAGATATTCTGGTCTATTGTTAACGTTAACGGAATAATCTTTTTAATTTATCTATGTACATACTGGAACCATACACTCTTTTGTAATGGTTAAACATCTGGCAAATATTACTAACGTGAAACATTATGCGAACTTGCTTTAACTTAACCTACATTTTAGACAATAAGCAAATTCCAGCTACCGGATTCTACATATTCCTAATTTGTAGCTCTTTCATTTTTCGCTGCGCGGAAACGCTGTTAGAGAATAACAAATTTGTCATTCTAGCCTGAAAACCTAGAAATAAAAGCTATAAATAAAGTCGGAGCATTTTAATTAAATGAACATAAAAAAATGCAAAAAATGGATTAAGCTAAGCGACGCGGTAAAAAATACCTTTGAATCGTAGAAATTAGGTAGGAATAGAATCAGACCGATATTAAAAGAAATAAGAGATTAACATACCTTTTTGGGACAAACGTGTTTCATTACTTACATCTCGCGATGAAATAGTAAGCTGGAATAAAGAAATAGGCAAAATTTTGGATAAAAAAGGAAAAACATGGGATGAAGCTCAGAAAATTGCAATGACTCGAGAGGACTGGCGAAAATTTCTGAAATACTAGGAAGTAAATTTAATCTAACTCGACACCCGACTAAGTTCCCGCTGTTTGTCAATAGTTCGCGCCAGCAATAAGTGTTGGTCCATTTCGACATATCCAAAACGTTATGAACCAAACTTAGACATATGGTAAACAAGCCGTTTTGAAACAGTAGTGATTTTGTTTTGGCCTGATATAGTTTTGGTTGTGTCAAAATGTCTGATGTTGTGTTAAATAATCGTCATTTGCGGGAAGCGTTGATTTTCTTCTTTCATACAAAGAAAACGGCGGCTGAAGCGCATCGAGAGCTCCATAAAGTTTATGCAGATGCTACTCTAAGTGAAACAACGTGTCGTGATTGGTTCCGTCGCTGCAAAGACTGTGATTTCGATGTTCACGATAGTCCGCGTAAAAAATGGCAAAAAAATCTTCGAAGACGCTAAATTGGAGACATTGCTCGATGAGGATCTATACCAAACGCAACAAGAGCTTTAATCAGCATTAGGAGTTGTCCGCCAAGCCATTTCTGAGTGATTGCATACGTTTGAAATAATTCAAAAGCAAGGAACTTGGGTTTCTTTTGATTTGAAGCCAAAGGACGTTCAGCGTCGTTTTTTTCGCCTGTGAACAGCTGCTCTAGGGGCAAAAAAGGAAGGATTTTCTTCATCGCATCGTAAAGGGTGTTGAAAAATTGATTCATTGCAGCAACCCAAAGAAAAAAAATCATTGTGACTGCGTTCGGTCATACTTCTACGTCATCGGCTTGGCCGAATATTCACGCTGCGAAGGTTATGCCGTATATTTGGTGGGACCATGTTGGTGTTATTTATTATGAGCTGTTGAAACCGGACGAAACTATCACCGGGGAACGGTATCGACTTCAATTGATGCGATTGAGCCGAGCACTGCGCGAAAAACGGCCGCAATACGAGCAGAGGTACGAAAAAGTAATTCTACAGCATGACAACGTTGCTAAACCTCTTAGAACCTACCTGGAAACGTTCAAATGGGAAGTCCCGCCATGTTCCCTAGATATCGGGGTATCTGATCACTTTTTCCGTTCGATGGCAGATGGTCTGACTGATCAGCAGTCCCGCTCATATGAAGACGTCGAAATATGGCTTGATTCGTGGATAGCTTCAAAAGATGAACACGTAACGGTATTCGACCTCTGCCAGAAAGATCGGAAAAAGTTGCAGCTAGCGAGATGGCCAATACTATGAATGTTTCATTTGTAACCATTTTTTCACAATAGAGTTACATTTTCATAAAAAAAAAACAGCGAGAACTTAGTTGCGAACCCTTTATATGTATATATTTATATATGTATGTCTTGTTATCCTCTTGGGTTTTGTTCCGCGTTCGGCGTTGGTTCTTAGAAGAATCATGTACATCTTGACGTTTCGATGTAACCACATACATCTTCTTCTTGAGATCGACTGCCAAGAAGAAGATGTATGCGATTACGTCGAAACGTCAGGACGTACATGGTTCTTCTAAGAACCAACGCTAAACGCGGAACAAAAACCGAAAGGATAACAAGACATCTTTCTATATATATATATATATATATATATATATATATATATATATATATTTAGAGTAAAATATATACAAACTTACTTCTTTAACATTATAGATTTATTGTGAAATCAATTAGACGTTACTGAAACAATTAAACATATGTATAATGAGATATGCATATAACACATGGGTTGAAAAGTCCCGGGCCTAACAAAGAAAACACGTTTTTTTTTGGTTCAAAATTAGCTTTATTCGTCAACGTAATCTCCATTAAGAGCAACGCAACCATTCCAGCGCCGCTCTAACATTTCATACCACTTTTGTAGAACGATTTATCTTTTGCCTCAAAATATGCCTCACTTTCAGCGATAACCTATTCGTAGGTGCGAAATTTCTTACCGGCGAGCATTTTTTGAGGTCTGCGAACAGCCAGTAGTCGCTCGGAGCCAAATCTGGCGAATACGGTGGATATGAGAGCAATTCGAAGTTCAATTCATGTAGTTTTGCCATTGTTTTGATTGACTTGTGACACGGTGCGTTGTCTTGATGAAACAAAATTTTTTTCTTTGCCATATGCGGTCGTTTCTTTGCAATTTCGGCCTTCAAACGCTCCAATAACGCTATATAATATTCACTGTTGATGGTATTTCCTTTCTCAAGATAGTCGATGAATATTACACCACGCACATCCCAAAATACCGAGGCCATAACCTTTCCAGCCGATTGTTGTGCTTTCCGGCGCTTTGGACGAGGTTCACCAGTTGCTGTCCACTCAGATGACGATCGTTTTGATTCCGTAGTGAAGTGATGGATCCATGTTTCATCCATTGTCACATATCGACGCAAAAATTCCGGTTTGTTACGTTTAAACATGGCCAAACACTGCTCAGAATCATCAACACGTTCTTGTTTTTGGTCAACAGTGAGCAAACGCGGCACCCACTTTGAACAGAGCTTTCTCATAGTCAAATGCTCATGCAATATAAAGCCAATACGTTCTTTTGATACCTTTACGATGTCAGCTAACTCACGCAACTTCACTTTTCGATCATTCAAAACGATTTTGTGGATTTCTTTGATGTTTTCTGGTGTTACCGTCTCATTTGAACGTCCACTGCGTTCTGCATCATCGGTGTCTCTACGACCACGTTTGAAGTCAGTAAACCAACATTTTATTGTTGTTTCTGATGGAGCGGTGTCCCCATAACACTTTTCAAGCCATTACTTCGCTTGAACGGTATTTTTTTCCCATCAAGAAGCAGTGTAAAATTAAAACACAAAATTGTTTTTGATCCATTGTTTTGAAAATAACAAAAGTAGCGTGACTCTTAGCACAATAACTCACAAACTAATGAATAGAATATCATGAAATTTCAACAGCTGTCTTTTGAAGGTTAGTACTAACTGAGAGAAAGGTGACTGCAATAAAACTAGCGTCATCTATGTGTTAGGCCCGGGACTTTTCAGCCCATGTGTTACATTCATTACCAAACGAAATGATATAATTAATGAAAGTTTAATGTATAACCAGGTATTTAAGAATATTTTTAAAACAGTATAAATTTACAAAGGAAACAATTTGATGTTAGAATAATTAAACAATTATTCTAACATCAAATAAAAAATGTACAAACAGGTAGTTAAGAATATCGCCAATCACAATTCCATTTGTTTGCATACGTATAAAGAATATTTAATTTATAAATGGTTTATTTCTTTATTACTAACAGTACAGTAGATTACATTTCTTAGAAATATTTGTAACAGTAAATCACAGTTTTAATGAAACAAATTAATCTTCTTCGGAACTGAAGCTGCCGTCATCACTATCACTCTCATTATTCATTACAATAATAATTAAACTTTCTGTCGTTTCATAGACTAATATTTCTGATTCTAAATATTTGTCTTTAATATTACTAACATATTTACAACGTCGTTGCCAATCTTTCTGAGAAATTTTCGAAAATTCTTGCAGCGATGTGGTTTTTGACATTAGCTCAGATCAACTTAATTCAATTTAAGAAGTCTCAAAACTGTGACCATTTCGTAGTAGAATTTCGTCGAATTTATACGTTATGTATTAACCCTTATAGCATTCGATTAGCTGGTATACTTGTAGCTTTAACATTCAAGTGGCAAAAGGAATATTTTTTGACGCTAACCATTCAATCATTTCATTTTTCTTACTATTACTTCTTGGAGCAACTTTTGTTTGTCTATTGTGATTCTGCGTTCATATCCGGATGCTAATCACCAGTTCTTACGCTGTACCTAAAAGTCAATAGAGCATTAGCGATCAAGTCCATGTTGCCTTCTGCGTGCACTATTATTAAGTCTGGGTCCTTTAGATATGTCCTTCGAAAGACCTTTTGCACATTCATTACTCCAGATCTTGGAAGACGTATGACTACTGTGAATGTGAGTCTCATCTATATATACAATGGGTCGAATTGTCTCACGTAAGTGTTTAATCTTTTGCAAGTATTCAATTCTTAATGCTCGTATATCCTATCGCTCTATCAATAATTTCCTATTGCTCCGTGTAAATCTAAACTTGAATTCCAAGTCTTTTAAAATTCTTCTTAGTGATGTGTATGATTCTTTCCATTCCAATTAATCGCGCATCTTTTGGCGTAAAACTAAAACTGTAACAGTCGCTTGTCTGCTCTATGAAAATCATTCATCATATCTTGCGCTATTCGTATTTGATACTTAGACAAACTTCTAACACTCTTTGTTCTTTGTCTTTTCTTATCAGGACTACTAAATCTTGTTTCATCGCTATTTGATGCTATATTTCCCTCTTGAATAATTCTTTCTATTGTTCATGAACTCATTCTTTTATTTGACTTAATGGCAGTGATGTGCTTTTATGTTTATAAAAATAATTGAACCACTTTTCACGTTTGAGCGTGTACCACTTTATGATCCCCTAGCAAAGACATTACGATCCGCCACTGCCAAGTATACTCTGACGATTACTTCAGTAAATGGGCATGCGCGTTTTTAAAAACAACTACGGCGCATCCCCACCGCTCGCCATCTAATTTGGCGTTTACAGTACGTAGGTAAGAATTTCCAAATTTTTATTCTGGCAACGTTTAACAAAATCAGGAATCAAAATACTAGATGGCAACGTAGTAAGGAGGATGCAATTTTTGGCATCAAATGTTATACATATATATGTGGAGAAAATAGAATTTTACATCACTAATAATGAATGTTATTTCTTTAAGCAATCTATAGGTTTTTCAAGCTTATTTCTTTTACATTGAGTTTTGATCTTTCTATGTTTAGCGTACTGCTAGCTTTATTTGCAATTGCAAATACCTCTTTTCATATTAGCTGCTGTGTAAACATTTCCAAAGCCGTTCCTGAACGTGAGTCCCACCTTTACGCTATAATATAACGTGCAGTCTCAAAGGGTTCGTTATCAGTAAACATTGTGGCAAACATCTGGCATAGTTATTAGTTTCACCTATTGTCTGCGCGCTTAACTTCCGTTCACATTCATTTTGTCGTTCCAACATCGAAAAGTTGCTATGCATGGTAGGCAGGTACGTAACGTATGTTATATGTGTACTCATCGGCTTCCTAAAAAGTGAACAACCAAACCGAACACGGTTGATTTCATTCGACGCGTAACATTACGTAATACTTTCCATTTACATTGTTGTCGACCTGCCTACTTGATTTGTTATACGGAGAAGTTTTCGTCTTTTTTTTTCCACGGCCCACGCGATTTTTATAGACGCTGGCGTGCGTACTCGCAGAGGTTATCTGAGGATATTTAGCATACACACCTTTCTTCATCCCATTAATCAATACGCGCTGAACGAGAAGTGTATTTGTATAGTAGCAGCCGTAACCGGTAACCAGAAAAGAAAATAATACCTGTGGGTAGTGTAACACAATCCAAAAAAGGCTTCTTTTACGTAAACTTGGCGATAACATAAATCTTGTGACTCCGTGACTTTGCAATGATCATTTTTATTTTTATTTATTTAGTTATTACATAATGGAATAGACACTAAAACTTAAGATCGGTTAATGTACTTTTAAATACAGTATATAGGCATCGACTACCGCTGGCAACATGGCATGTAATTAAAATAATCTAAATTTAATATTTCATGCCAAAATTAAAAAAGAAATTGATTATAAGAATGCCAGAAATACTAAAAATAAAAATTCATTAGGAGTGCAGTATTATGATAATGACTCTGGTCAGCAAATTATTTTATTCATTACCGTGTATCTTCGATTTTAAAACCAGCTTCAAAATATTTCCATTACGTTAGGATTTTCATATTACGCTTTTTTTAAAAGTATGTTAAAATTTAATATATTTAAAGTTATATTTTATTTTAGAAATTTAAATGGAAAATATTACAAGAAATATACACTGTGTCAGATCATGTGCAATTACATTGAAAACGGAGATTTGGTTAAAAGTGCAATCATTTGCAGCTTTGTCAAAATCTGTATGAAGAAGTTTGAAATATCGTATACGTCAGAAGTTGTTAAAAAAACCTAATAACTGTCATTTTATTATATGTGAATATCTTTGTAAATATCAGAGGTAGTCTCTTGAATTAAAAATTGGATTTTTAACACATAGGCTGAAAAGTCCCGGGCCTAACACATAGATGACGCTAGTTTTATTGCAGTCACCTTTCTTTCAGTTAGTACTAACCTTCAAAAGACAGCTGTTAAAATTTCATGATATTTTTAGTTAGTTTGTGAGTTATTGTTCTAAGAATCACGCTACTTTTGTTATTTTCAAAACAATGGATCAAAAACAATTTCGTGTTTTAATTTTACACTGCTTCTTGATGGGAAAAAATACCGTTCAAGCGAAGCTATGGCTTGAAAAGTGTTATGGGGGCTTCGCTCCATCAGAAACAACAATAAAACGTTGACTTCCTGACTTCAAACGTGGTCGTAGAGACACCGATGATGCAGAACGCAATGGACGTCCAAATGAGGCGGTAACACCAGAAAACATCAAAAAAATCCACAAAATTGTTTTGAATGATCGAAAAGTGAAGTTGCGTGAGTTAGCTGACATCGTAAAGATATCAAAAGAACGCATTGGCTTTATATTGCATGAGCATTTGACTATGAGAAAGCTCTGTTCAAAGTGGGTGCCGCCTTTGCTCACTGTTGACCAAAAACAAGAACGTGTTGATGATTCTGAGCAGTGTTTGGCCATGTTTAAACGTAACAAACCGGAATTTTTGCGTCGATATGTGACAATGGATGAAACATGGATCCATCACTTCACTCCGGAATCAAAACGATCGTCATCTGAGTGGACAGCAACTGGTGAACCTCGTCCAAATCGCCCGAAAGCACAACAATCGGCTGGAGAGGTTATGGCCTCGGTATTTTGGGATGTGCGTGGTGTAATATTCATCGACTATCTTGAGAAAGGAAATAACATCAACAGTGAATATTGTATAGCGTTATTGGAGCGTTTGAAGGCCGAAATTGCAAAGAAACGACCGCACATGGCAAAGAAAACAAATTTGTTTCATCAAGACAACGCACCGTGTCACAAGTCAATCAAAACAATGGCAAAACTACATGAATTGAACTTCGAATTGCTCCCACATCCACGGTATTCGCTAGATTTGGCTCCCAGCGACTACTGGCTGTTCGCAGACCTCAAAAAAATGTTCGCCGGTAAGAAATTTCGCACGAATGAAGAGGTTATCGCTGAAACTGAGGCCTATTTTGAGGCAAAAGATAAATCGTTCTACAAAAGTGGTGTTGAAATGTTAGAGCGGCCCTGGAATGATTGTGTTGCTCTTGATGGAGATTACGTTGACGAATAAAGCTAATTTTGAACCAAAAAAATCGTGTTTTCTTTGTTAGGCCCGGGACTTTTCAGCCCATGTGTTAGGTTGCTGAATAGATTTCTTATTCTAATTTGAACAATGTAAAATAACGTATAATTGAAAACCAGTAGAATTAATTGCTTTTACATCAAGTAGGCTTACATCTATCCAAACAATATTAGGTAAAATTTATTTTAGAAAACATTTGCATCTAACTCCTATAATGCTTAATAACATCGTCATACATGAAGCGACAAAAGAAGTCGAGACATTATTT
This sequence comes from Trypoxylus dichotomus, assembly GCA_023509865.1. Taxonomy (NCBI): domain Eukaryota; kingdom Metazoa; phylum Arthropoda; class Insecta; order Coleoptera; family Scarabaeidae; genus Trypoxylus; species Trypoxylus dichotomus. The sequence goes on along the minus strand of CM042074.1, from coordinate 74,530,855 downwards.
TTTAAATCTATAATCAAGTATCTAACAAAGAAGGATTCCCAGGTGTCAAATTCAGATCTTAATGAAACTTGGTAGGTAAGTAGAATATTTTAAGATTTAAAAATAAATTTTTTTTGTTTGCGCTGAAATTCACTCTGAAGGGGTGAAACACCCCTTCGAAAGTTCACAGATTTTCAGTTTTCTTGGTTTAATTCTTAAGGGGAAATAGATAAAACAAAAATTTAAATGCAAATGTTGTACCTTATGGAAAGGTCTTTCGAGACACATGAATGTTGTATGTATATACAGGGTGTTGCATTTAAGCGCCACCCTCTATTATTATCATCAGCATGCTAAAGCTGATGATAATAATATGGAAAAGAAATTAACACAAGTTGTTAATCTTTATTAGTTTTAAACCATTTTCAATTATACAGGGAGTTCCAAAGGTGATATCAACATAAGAACTTATATCTTATGCTACGCACGTACTACATATATATATATAACAGAGAAGGGAAATAGTTACTCTATATAATCCCACTTCATGCAGTTTAGGTAGTTTCAATTTGCTTCGTATTAATTAAATTAACTTACTTAATTAAATTTTATTGAAGTATATAACTGCAATCGTCAATTGATATGGTATCAGATACAGTTGTTGTTAGTCTAACTGGATATAAGTGAAACCCAACAAAATTGATACAAAGCCGTGTGTGGTTGTTATCGTAAATATGCAAGAAAATGTTGTTTGCTTTAGTTTAGATCCATGTAAGCCTACTTAATTAAAATGCCAAAACAATTAATTTTACTAGTATTTTTTATTCAATTACCGTTTTCTCCACGCAGTCCATGCTATGCGAAGAACTTTATTCTAGAAACTAAAATAGCATTTAAAACGTTTACTTACCTTAGGAAAAAGTCGATACACGCAAATTTGTATCAAAGAACTTAATATATTATTTTCTATTTTTATATGTAAATCAATATTTAAGCGCAAACCTTTCCATTTGATTATTTCTCCTATCCACTCCAGAAATACCTTCAGGCGTAATTTAATAGATTCATTCTCCTTTGATTCATCGGTATGGTCCTAATACTTTCCGAGAAAGCGCTTGACGTTGATGATATAGATGCTAATATCTTTTCTTCGAAGTTGATGGTAATTCATAGTAGCAGGAATGTAATTTATGCATACATCTTAATACTTTATTACATTAAAAGCGTTAATATTTTTTCCTGTTGTAAACCAATCTAGGTCGATTTACATATGTTGAAGCTTATTTTCTTAAGTATAATATATTCGTTATATACAGTCGTTAGCAATGACATTAGGAGTTCAAATTTAAGAAATCTGCAAAACCGATTTATTTTTATTACGATAAACATGTTCAGGAATTATATTTATGCCTAGATCCATTTCCGGACGACAAGTACGTAATTACTTCCTCTCGTGAACCCAAAAATTAGTTTATCTCTGAATATCGTACAGTAAAAGATTTCTTTAATCGCTGTTGTTATATAATAAGAGAAAGGACATAACGATGGAGAGAAGAAAACAAGAATTTCTGTTCTTATAGAAATGGAAATATAATATAAGGGTGAAATAAAAATTGCTGAATTAATTAAGAAAGAAATTGCAACAAGAAAAAACTACCGTTGGAGATGATAGCCAAATTATAAAGATATAGAATTTTCATCAAACGAAGTGGTGTACCTCATCAACGGATGAATAATATAATGCAATAAACGTACGAGGGCGATCTAAAATGCTTCCGGAATTGACAAGAGATGGCGCACGAAGGTTGAAGTGGTTTCAGTGGTCGGCAAGGGCAACCTTTTTATGGCAACTGTCAAAATTTCAGGCGTCTATTGTCAATAGTTGTTGTTTAAAGACGTGTTTTGTGTAGCAAATCAGGCGGTTTCGCGAAAATGGATAAAATTAAATTTTATGCAGTGATAAAACACTTCTGGATGGCTGGGGAAACGGCCACGCAAGTGACGAACCATGCAGTGGACGCCCAGAAATCGCTACCAACGATGAAATGGTCAAGATTCATGATGTCGTGTTAGCCGATTGAAGCTGAAAGAAATAGAGGAGGCAACAGGCATCTCAGAACCAGAGGGATGGGATCGAGAAAGCCATGAGAGATGGAGCAATAAAAGAAGTTTAGAAAAAAGAGACGAGTGGAAATAGAAATGCGAGATGTGACAAAGGCCGTAGGATCCTCGCTATAATAAAATGAGTAGCGTCGAGAGCCCTTTGCATAATTATTTTATACTTGAAAATTTGTTAATAATCCAATAGATTGCACAGTAATCTCGAAGGTATTTCTACTTTCCACTTCATTATTGTTGATTGTTCAAAGCGCCAAGGGATCATTTCAAGAGTTCATGATACTTTTATAATACGAGGGGAGGTCCAGAAGTTCGTGGAATGGAGGGGATGGAGTGGGGATAGGGGCGCTCGCTATGTGTCATTCTGATTGGTAACTCATCATTAGTATATAAGTTAAGTTGCAGCCCTATAGCGTCAGTCGTTTACGAATAGTTGCCTGCTAAACAAGTCAATCCGGAAGAAAAATGAAACTATGGAGGAAATTGAACATCGTGCTGTGATAAAGTTCCTTACAAAGCAAGGAAAGAACGCTCAAACCATATTGAATGAAATGGAAACCGTTTATGGGGAACAGTGCCCTAGTAAATCAATGATTTATAAGTGGCATGGTCTTTTTAAACATGGTCGGGAGTCGATTGAAAACGACCCCCGCTCAGGACGGCCAGTTGAGGCCACCACATCAGACATCGTCGAAAAAGTGCAAAAATTTCTACTACAAGATGCCCGTTTGAAGAAAAAACAAGTATCTGCATTAGTTGGAGTATCAGATACCACCATTTTGCGTCTCCTACATAACCACCTGGGTATGACAAAAGTCAGTGCAAGATGGGTACCGAAAATGCTCACGTCGCTGCAGAAACAGCAGCGCGTCTGTGCGTCCAAGCAATTTTTGGAGCTGTGTGGAGACAAACCTGCACAGATTTTGGAACGGATTGTTACATGGATTCATCACTTTGAGCCTGAGTCCAAACAGGAGTCCATGCAATGGCATAAAAAGAGGATACCACCGCCAAAGAAATTCAAAGTGTCAGAATCGGCTGGAAAGTTGATGGCTACTGTTTTTTGGGATTGTGAGGGGATATTATTGATTGATTACAAAGAAAAAGGTAGGAGCATAACCGGAGAATATTACGCAGCGATATTAGAAAAATTAAAGGAGGCCATCAAGGAAAATTGACCAAGGGTGTGTTGCTCTTGCAAGACAATGCGCCGGTTCACAAGAGCAAAGTTGCAATGGCTGCTCTGCACAAGCATGGCTTTCAATCAATAGTCCATCCACCCTACAGTCCAGACCTGGCATCTAGTGATTTTTATTTGTTCCCCAATTTAAAAAAGGACTTACGTGGAAGAAACTTTTCCGACGACAATGAGGTAAAGGAGGCAATTTTGGCCCATTTTGAGGCGAAAGATAAAAAATATTTTTATGATGGTTTAGAAAAATTAATTCATAGATCTAATAAATATATTGTGCTTAAGTGTGATTATATTGAAAAGGAAAAATAGATTTATTGTTTTATTTTATTTAAAACCCTTTCATTCCACGAACTTCTTTCCCTCGTACATGCTTACTGTAAGAAGTAAAAATCACAGGGAATGTGTCATTCTAAAGTTATCAATAAGAACGATTCGTTCCTAAGAGGAGAAACAGGGAAATAGCAAGAGGGTGAGATCATGTAACGCGTAGATAGACTTACAAAGTTAGAGTTTAAATGTTCAAAAGTTGTATTCGGTTAAATAAAACAAGATCTACGTTGTATATTTTAACACCTACAAAGTTACTACGAGTAAGGTCAAGAATATTTTTAGGTTAAAAGTCGTATAGGTAGTACCGTTAATCGTAAAAGACACCTATGAGACAAGAAGTACGCATCGTCAAGGAATGAATTACGCGTATAGGATTCCTTGCCCTAATTTGGGTACTCGCACCGGTAAACGGAGCCTTTGGAAGAAACAAGGTCGCAGATAAATTATGTTGTTGTACGATGTATGGAGATATGTTCGCCTTCGATTACGGTGCTGAATAAGTATACTTTGAAGCAAGGTTGCCTTCGTGATTCCATGAAAACAAACGGCCAGAGTTCGCGTTGCAAGTAAACGCTAACCGTGCAATTGTTTGCCAAACATCAATAAATTGCGAGTGATTTGTTGTCTTTCAACAATGCATCGCCGTCTTGCTAAAAGCGTTGCTAAATGAATTAATTATATAGTTCTCGTGTTCGCTTTATAGGTGTTCTACGAAAATCGATTGTGTATCTATTTGGTACACAACTAATTTTATAGTTTTAAGCAGTTTCAATGGCAGGAAGTTTAAATATCTATGGTCATTAAATATTAAAGCTTCTTAAATCTAAATGCAAGTAAAACAAAGTTGTTTTTCACACTTTCTGTAGATGAAGCACATCCGAAAAATACCCAGAGAATAATACTTCACGTAGTGCTGCCAAATACATGTACTCATGGTAATGGTGGGATCACTCACGGCAAAGACAATGTGAGGAGAGAAAAAATGCTAACATGCGGACATGTTTCTGCCTACGCAGCGTCATCAGTGGGAGCAAATATCTAGTATATAAGCAATATTTGTAAAACGAATTTTATTTTTGGCTTTGCCATCTACAATATTTTATTCCATCGAGAAATACACTACCGCTCAGAATGGTATGGGCAATTCCTATTTTATGCAAAATTTGACGCTTGCTTCAAAACTTTAAACAAAACAATTGCAAGAAAAATATTTATTCATCTACGACTTATTGCGCATGTGTACACAAAAGAAAAGGTAATAATAAATATTAGAAGACATAAAGTAAATTATGCTTTCTTTTCATCGCAAAATCCACCTCTTGATTTAATAAATGCTTGCACAATTCGTGGTATTCTTTCTACCAATTTCCTCAGTATATCTTGAGGAATATTGTTTCACTTATCCTGCAATACCGTACAAACATTTGGATGTTGGACATTATCTTCTAATTTGTGTATCTAGTTTGTCCCACAGAACCTCTATCGGATTATCATTCGGACTCTGGGGAGGTCAAGTCATTTTTTTTAATATTCCTTCATTCTCTGCATCAGCAAGGTAGTTTATTCATGATAACGAACTCAAAATTGTTGCCTACTAAGCGCAATCCGGATGGTAGAGCATTTTCTTCTAATATTTCGCGATAATTTCCCTTCCTCATTACTCGTTTAATTTTCCCAACATCCCTTGTTCCAATGCAAGACAACTCCATACAAGAATGGAGCCACCACCTTTCTTTATTATTGGTGTAATGAACTCGGGAAGTATTTTCTCGTCTTTTGAGCGCCTGACAAATGGTCTACGGTTTTGACCAAACACCTTATATTTGGGCTGATCAGTCCATAGTACGCTTCCCCATTGTTCTATTGTCCAGTCTTTGTATAAATAGTTTGTCGTTGGAATGAATGAATTCATCAGATGCTGATTATGTTGTAATATTGACGTGAAATGACAAAACAAATTATAGCTAAATTCCCAGAACTTCGGAAACATTCCTCGTACTAGTAGACCAATGTCAGAACTGATGACAGCTAGGTAGAATGCGCCATCAAGAAGTTTAATCGTTTGTTAACGTCTGCCGCTTGTAGTATTTGAATATTATATTAGACGGCCTTCTGCAGAAACTGCAGTGCAATGCACTTGCATACGCGGACGATCTTAAGATCTATAATACTTTCCAGACAGGTCGTTTATTTCTCCAGAGTAGGCGCAGAATGGAGTTTACTTGAATTTCAGTAAGTGTGCTGTTGTAAGCTACTCTAGATGGCGTAGACTTCATTGTCATCAATACTCCGTAAGTCAGACTATTATTCCTAGGTATTCATCTGTAAGAGACCTGGGCGTGTTATTTGATGCAAATTTGTCTCTAGCAGATCACATAATGTGTTTATGAAATCCGTAGGATTTCTCATACGAGCTTGTGGATTATTTAAGAATCCTGCGTTACTAAAATCGTTGTGTTATTCGCTTGTCCGTACTAAATTAGAGTATACCTCCTTAACCTGACATCAGCACTATTTGCATCTAGGGGTACAACATTTATCCTGAAAGTAATGACAAGATACGTCTTTGCATTTTTATTGGATCGAAGGAAGAAATTTAGCAGTCATCTTCTAATTATACTCACTAACCAGGCCATTGATCTATCCCTTTTCTCCAGAGCTAATTTTGTAGTACCTCAGTACATTGCGAGGTCTTTCCCTAATTTTGAGAAGCCGCCATATAAAACAAATATATTACATAAAGCACTCATTACGCATATGACTAAGAATGCCAATGCATTAATTGAGGATCCCTTTTGTTGAGGTCTCTATATGGTTTATACTGTTGCCCCACTTTGCTCTTGCATTTTTTAGTATCACCGAATTGTTATTCTGTTTAGTTCATTTGTTGACTAAATTCGATGGTAACTTCCTCTATTATCATCATTGCCAAGAAGAACTGTTTCGTGCCATTGATATTAATATAAGGTAAGTATATACCAAGTATGGGGAACCTTTGACATGTTGTTGGCCAAACCGTAGTTTGCAAATACGTTTGCGCGCCGTGGTTAACCCCCATATCAATCGATCTTCCTCATTTGGAGTGAGTATAAGTAAGTACTGTAATATTTTTTTAAATTGGGTTTTTCAAAATGTCTCGCGGACCGGATCAAATCTTACAGCGGGGCGGTTGTTGCCCACACATGGTATATACGATCGTTTTCTATGTCAATTATGGATGATATAACCAAAATATATTTGAAGAGCAAATATTTTTACTCACAGATATGGTATGGAGCAAAGGTATATGGTGGTATATGGTCAATGGGTATTGACGTTTTTAGGGAGTTATTATGCACACACAAAACGACCCATGTCAAAAAATACTTTATCGCAGATATAATGCAATAAAAATGATTTTTTGAAAATAGCATCTATTAAATGCCCACCACCCTTTTCTAAATATTTATGAAGTTGTGACTAAAACCTCGCTGTAACTCGTTGCAGCGTTTCCTGATTTATCGCTCTAATTTCTTGAATAATGTTAGCTTTTAAGGCTTGTCGCGTTCGAGGAATATTTTGGAAACCTTAGCCTTTAAATAACACCACAGAATAAATCAGGGCTGGTCAAATTCGATCACTGGCCAATTTAAATGTCGAGACATAAGTAGGAAAATTTTGGAACATCTCCAGATACCGTTGAGAAGTTAAAATCACTGTACGGTCATCTTGTTTGAAAAAGTACGGACTTAGTATTCCGAGTGCAGCCACAGTACACCATATGGTAACTTTTTCGGAATCTAGGGGTTGTTCATGAACTTGTTGAGGTTATTCGACAGCCCAGTACCAAAAAATTGTTCCTATTTATAGATCCTGCTAAGTTATAGTTTCGACGCCTATTAAACTGCATTATACAGGGATTAATTTAGGCCATTGATTACACCCCCCCACTTTATTCACATTCTAACAGTGACATTTCAAATCCGTCAATATCCATTGCGCCATCCTTTATAAGTTCACACGTTGAACTCTCCACGGAGATATTTTTACTCTGTATATTTTGTATCTATTCCTAGATTCGAAGAGATTTTCATTCGAGGGGATAATATTAATTCCACTTATTGCACACAATCGAAAATACTCAACGTTCGACTGCGTTTCGGAACAAGCTCCTTCCCGGTTATACGCTTCCCACCTGAAATTTAATAAATGCGCAAATTACTTTTACTTCTTCTCCGCTGGGAGGACTCCTAGCATGCAACGCTTTCACGTGATTGGCGCTGATGCTACCGTTGAAGTTCCCGTCTACGGAATTAATCATGCATGGTTTCATTTCTAGCACAAAGCGCTCCGTACCAGAAGAGCATTAAATTCCGTTCATGTGGCGGGAATCGAATTTGTTATCGGTTCATATATATATAATGCATCGGCATATTTATAAAACGCTTTGCGCGGAGAAGAAAGCTGCTTGAAAATGTTTTATTAGGAGGAGCATGTTGAGCGATACGCCACCAACATTTATCGATGGAAAATTATTTCCGGGATACTTGTAACCGTTCAGCTATAAGCCGATTATATGTGTTCATGCATTTTTCCGTTGTGTAGTTGATAAATACAAAAACACGGCGATATTTATAGAAAAAGCTACATCTGAAGCATTAAAAAGATTGATGTTTGCCAAACATACAGCCTGCTCCGCATAACGTACTTAGCAATGGGGTAAACGGTAAAAGGTAGAGAGTCGAGTAAGTGAGGTAAAATACCCTTCACGTCAATACTTATTTTCCTAAGCAAACTAAAAAAAATGTTTATGTAGTTTTGTAAAAAACACAACTCGCATTACATCGATACACAGATTCGGCAAAGAAAAAACAAACTCATTGTTAAATAGTATCTCAGACTTTCACGGCCGTTTGTCATAGTCGTAACGGTTGTCAGGTTTCGCCGTGTCACTAGGTTTTTTGTCCCTGTGTTAGTTTGTTTTCCTTAGAATGTTTTTGCATTCTATCATAAATGAAAATTGCCGCACTTTGCCTATTGCTTGACACAATCTAAAAGTACTCTTGTACCAGATATGGTAAAGCGACTTTGTTTAATGCTGGATTAAAGTAGCATTCTTTAATATTGAATCAGAGCGGCATCCAGGAAAGGAAACATTTCCTTAAATTAAATTCGATAAAGATAAACATCAAAATCGAATACGTTGTAGACCTCCGCGGTCATTGTTTCCTTTTAAAGAATTTCAGGAACCGCGTTGTTATTGCATGACTCTGCCCATGTTTCGCTCTCAGTTTTATGGAGCTTCTTTTGGGTTGCTGCATATTGTATCGCTGCTGTGAGCTGTTTTTCTTCTCATGACAAGCGGGAGTCCAAAAGAAGCTGCATGCAACGGAAACTGAAACGACGACAGACTCATGTAATTACAACGTGATTTCAACCCGGAAACCTAAATTCTGTAAAAGAAATCAAAATCGAATATTTTCAATGCGCTTGGATTTGAAACAGTCGAAAATTTTGCAGCCACCTGACAATTTATTAAAAATTACTGAGGCTGGTAGGAGACCAAATGCTGTTTAGCAACAATTAAGTTCAATCAAAAACGCAGTTCTAAATAAATAAAGGAGTAATTATCGTTGAATGATTCAAGGATGCCTAGAAAATAACACCAAAATAAGGACGCTGTAAATACAGCTTTTCTCATTGTATTGGTGAAATCTTTCACGAGAAAGCCAACGTGAAGAGACAAGAAACGCTAACACACCGACATGTTTCTGCCTACCCGGCATCATCAGCATGGTTTTCCAGACAAGTGGTTCACTTTTTTGGCACTAGTTAGCGCCAAGGATAATCACTTGAATTGTAGGGTTAGATATGGCGATAGTAGGAGAGAGGGAATTGCAATGTGTCTAGCAAAAAACCGCTCGAAACCACACTGATGATGCCTGGTAAGCAGATACATGTCCGTGTGTTAGCGCTTTTTGTCTCTTCGCATTGTCTTTCTCGTGAATGATTTTAGCAATATCATGAGAAAAGCTGTATTTACAGCGTTCTTATTTTGATGTTATTTTCTAGGCATTCTTTTAGATGTATTTTTAATTTTATGGTGACTAAATTTACATCATAATGTTTTACACTAATAAGGAAAGATTCCGAGATAATAATCACGGATTGGATCGAAACTTGGAAGAATTCATTGAGTATTGTAAGGCGTCGCTTTGCATTTCAGCGGAGTCTCATATTTAGGAAATAAAAGACACATTTGTAATTTTGACAATTTCTTAATTTTTTGCATTTTAGACCGTTACTACGAAAAAATATCTCTAAATACATCTTCTATAGGTCTGCAAAGCAGTGCTGGTGATGTTTTCCCACACTCATGTATCTCTATTCACACGAATCGGACATGATACTAATACCAGCCCCAATCTCGAGTTCGAGCCCTGGGGTTGCTTCTCAATGTTGAGATTTTCTGTGGTTTTCTTCAATCCATGGCAAATGCTGAGAATGAATATCTTAAGACGCATCATAGGCGCAGACGTAATAATAACTCATGGCTAGCTCTGTAATTGGCGAAAGCTGTTGGAGGATGTGGCGACATGAATTATTATTATGATTTAAACATAGCGAATAAACAGATCAGTTTAAATCGTATTTATTTTAAACAATGCCACTCTGATTTGAGATTATGGTGCTGAAACCCATGCAGCTTCTGTACGTTTACAGATTTCATACAAAAGCTTTTAATTTAACTACGAATCATAAGTTCCTTTGACTGTAAGACCATGATTTGCCGATTCCAATGATACACAATATGATGGATTTATTCGCAGAAGTAACGCAGACAATAGTAATAATGATCGTAATTTTTTTCCAATAATTGAAATACAAAAAATTAGAGCATACCTCCTTAATCTGGTATCCTCACTATTAATTGAAATACAAAAATCTTTTAAAATTTCCCTTACCCTCTAAGACAACGCTACATTGCTCTCGGTTAGATTAAGTTAAATATATGTATATCACACCAAAGTTAAAACATTTTTCCAAAAATTAATGTACTATCGTCCCATCAAACCTGTGGCGATTAAGGAATACTCGATAAATTTTAATCATAAAATCAAAATTGGATTTTCTGCAATATTAAGTAGTGGATTATATTGTGCTCATCTAAGCTGACTTTTTATTATTATTTACTCTCAGATAAAGTGAAGTTGCATTAATAAGGATTTGTTTTCAATGAATTACTTAATGATTGAGCAATAATCAAAAAAATCGTAGGAATATCAGAGAAATATTAATAAAATATTTAAATTCTACCTACGTTTAGTATGCAGTTCTTTCGTAATGCCTTTCTCTGGATCCACGAATAGTGATAAACCAGGTAATCTATATTCTAGTACTCGGTTTCTATACTTACCCACTAGTTTCTTTTAGTTATTACATGTTTCTGATTTGAATTGTTTCTTTTTTTAGTCAGTGTAATTTATCTTCTTTTATAGCATGTTAAAGTAGGCTATAAGGGATACATGGAGCTAAAATCTAATATTCCTAACGTTTTCATTACTCCTTGAGGTATACCCCAATATTGCAACAGTGAATGTATTTCACCATCCAAACTTGGATATGACATTAATAAGAATATATGTTTTAGAAGATCATTAAAACGGCATAAAATAAGTATCATCAAACTATTGAATAGTTACTATTTCTTAAAAGATCGCGGTAACCAATCAAATCAAAATTGGGGTATTAGATACGACGCATCTAACGCGTCTGTCTTTTACAAATTTGGTTTTGGAGCTGCAAACAATTTCTCTTTATATAGAAGTCTATTAGTCGTATTAAATGTAACAAATACTGATTCGGCATTTAAAATTAATGGTTGTATTTGAAATGATACGCTCTTTTGACGCAAACAACCCACTTGTGTTTGATTGAAATCTTGAGACTTTCTTGAACTTACAATTTGATAAATATTTTTTAAATAAAATTACTTTTGATGACAAAATGGTATTCTATAGTCTAATACGCAAATACAAGTTAAACAAATATCTGTCAGCTTTAAATAATACCTCTGACAAACAAAATATAATTTGTTGCTTCAACGGTTGATGATCTTTCGGAATGCTTATTGCGTTTAAACCAGTGGTAAGGTTGTTTTTGGCCCAAAGTGGGGTCCACTAATGCTTTCTTTAACAACTAGAGTGTTTTAAACACAAACAGACAGGACAATAAAAAACTGTTCACCAAGAAAGAATGGATTTTTCCATATTGCTTAATAAGGGGTTGGTTTAAAAACTTGAGAAAGTGAGCAAAATTCTTGACAGGAAACATGCTAAGCAGCAGGCAGACATTCCGATGATTTGTGGTAATTTGGCCGCCAGTTGCCATCATGAATTGTGAATGAACGCTACAGTTGAATTACCGAACAAGGAATTGTTGATATTGAACGAAATTGAAGAGGAAGAAGCATGTGATTCCGTTAAATCTGTCACAGCTCAAATCATCTCGATATTTTTCAAAAATTTTAGGAAACACTTTTCTCCGGTTATGTGATCTGTTTATAGAGTAGCGTTATGTGGCCCGGTAACATCTCATTTTAATTCGACTTGACTACTACTGTTTGTAAAATCTAAGGATAGAAAAAAATAATTTGATGATTATTGAATTGTTTAAGTCTGAGGGAAGATCCATTTGCCAGGCGAAAAATGAATGATTCCCAAATCAGCTGGAAGAAGATTATTTGGAAAAAAGTTTGGAATATTAAAATTAGAAACAACTGATAATGCTTCGTAATATATGTATTCTATTTACTTAATAATGTATAAATAAAATAACTACATACACTAATATAATGTATAATTCTTCATCGATCAATAATATATTTTTCGTATATATCTAACAGATATCACAAAGCCCGAAGGCTACAATAGAGACATAAAGAGATCTCTTGACTAGTTTCTTATTCCCCGTCGTCTTCTCCTGCTAAGCCTTCCGGACTAGAAAATCAGTGCGCCCGACCTAAAACGGTCGGCTCCTCTTTCAAGAACGTACCCGACCGGGTCATACCAATCGGTACCGACTTCGTGGGCGATTTGCAAGTACTTTTCGTTGGCGATCGACACGTCGATTGTGAAGGAAGGGTATCGACTTTAATCGGCGATCTTACCATCTTCACCGGCGACCTGCACGTAGTTTTCGAAGGCGATTTACTCATAGCATTCTTCGACGGCGATTTGCTTACGCTACCTTTGACGGGTGATTTGCACACGCTATTTCTCGACGGTGATTTCGAGACGTTCAACGGCGATTTAGATGGCGATTTGCAGTCTTCCCTTATAGATCTACGTACTACGGTCGGCGTTCTTACTTGACTTTGAGGTTTGGCTTTCAAAGGCTCTCTTTTCGGAGGAGGTTCCTTCTTAACAGGACGCGGTTTCGGCGCCGGTTCTTTGGATGTTGGCGATTTTATAAGCGCGGGTTTGATATTCTTAGACGGAGTGCTCTTAGCTGCACTGCTTTGCGTCGGTCTCGTTAAGCTGTTCGTGTTTCTACGCGTTGTGGACGGGCTGGGAGGTATTTGAGGAGCTCGGGCCGCTAACAACAAACTTCTTCGTAGCGACGGACTTCCTGCCGGTGCCCTACTAGTAGCCGGACTTGAAGTCCTTGAAGAATCCGAAGAGCTTGCCCTAGGTAAGCGGCTTGGTCGAGCCGCTTCCCTTACGCGAGCTCTCAAAGCAGGTTCAAGTTTTTGCCATGCTGAACATCTAGTGGCTTTATCGGCTCGCGTAGCTAACGATTGTTCTAATTGTTTATCTAATTTTCTTAGTAAATCCATATGTTCCCTGCTCCAGGATTGGTCCAACATTTTATGACAACGACCGTAGCTTTTGCAAGCCTGTTCTGGTCCCAAAGCATCTGTGGCAGATAGAAACTGTTCTTCTAACCTTTGTAACATTTCACTATTTAAGGCAGTGAAGCTTGCTGAGGAGAGAACCGTGGATAAATGCTGCCGCAAATATAGTTGGCAAGCGTCAGCGAGTTGTAAACCTAATTGAATTACAGGTTCGCTCCAGCGTAATTGAGGCAGATTGGCCAGTAAACGATCGCAAGATAATATAGTCGCAAGCACATTTTCGGCTGTCATGTGTACCAAATGTTGCTGTAAACACTTGTCTCGCAATTCCCTTGTTAATGAAGCAAAAGATCGTGTCGGCCACGATTTTTCGTAATTTTGCGTCAACCACTGCAAACATCTCTGATACAATTCGTCTAAGCCATGCGCTGCGGCCAAAGGAAGCACTTCCGGAACACCTGTCAAACATCCTGGACACGGCTTGTGAAAATTATGACAGTGTCTACTTTTTAAAGCATGGGCGACGACTTCTTTCAATCCTTCCAACCCTAGAAGATCGGCCAGAGCCGCTAATTCCTCCAACGAAATGGAATCTGGCACGTGCGAAGCGCCACTGTAGATGTGACACATCGCAAAATGTACGGCTTCGTACGAGAAACCTCTCAAATGAATCACGTCGTCGTGGTGTCCGCTTAAAGAGCCGGCGAAGTACTGACAACGCGACACTAAGATGCATCTATGAGCCTTTATAGTCCTGCCGGATACTTTTACGTGCACGTCGGGGCCAATCTCTTCGAGAAACATCTTCAGTAGATCGGTGCCGAGTCGTCGTTGGCACTGTCCTGTGTCGCTGCCGCTGCTGTCCGTCATCTCGGACGGTTCAGGAGGTAGAGGGCGTGGTGCGCTCCTGTATCCCATCGAACGGGACATCAATAGCGGTTCTTCGACCCATGAACTTTCTGGGATGGAGCGCGTCATACGTGGAAGGACGGTTAGATCTACGATGGGACTTTGACGTTCCAAATCGGATAATTTAACGAACTGTAACAAAAAGAGATATATCTTATTTCTGGTGAGAAAATTTAAATATATGTATATTGTTATACGAGGGCCACCTGAAATGTTTCCGGAATCGGCAAGAGATGGCGTACGTAGGTTGAAGTGGATTCATTGGTTGGCAAGGGCAACCTTTTTTATGGCAACAAGCACAAGTAACGAACCACGAAATGGACGCCCAAAAACCGCGGGAAGATTCATAATGTGTTAGCCGATCGCCGAAGCTGAAAGAGATAGCAGAGACAACAGGCATCTCAGAAGAATACGCGTTTGCCATATCCTACACCAAATTTTGGGTATGACAAAGCTTTCGGCGCGATGAGCACCGCGTTTGCTCACACCGGAGCAAAAACGAAATTAAGTGACCGTTTCGGAGGAGTGTCTGGCCAGGATCCAACGCAACCCAAGAGAATTCTTCACGCGTTTCGTAACCGTGGATGAGACTTAGATCCATTACTACATACCGGAGACCAAAGAAACAGTCGAAGCAGTGGACTTTTCCGGACGAATCGGCTCCGAAGAAAGCAGAGACCATTCCATCGCCCGGAAAGGTCATGGCTACCATTTTTTGGGATTCCCAAGGTGTGATCCTCACCGACTATCTGCAGAAGGGGAGGACGATCATGGGGTAATACTACAGCGATTTATTGACAAGATTAGATTCAGTTTTGAAGGAGAAATGGCCTCGTTTGCAGCGAAAGAAAGTGTTTCTGCACCACGACAATGCATCGGCTCATTCATCCCGCATCGTCGTATCCAAATTGAATGAGTTGCGCTACAAATTAGTCTCCCATCCTCCATATTTACCGGGCATAGGCCCCAGCGACCTTTTCCTATTCCCAAACCTGAAAAAATCACTGGGTGGAAAGAGATTTGCCTCAAATGAGGAGGTCATCGCCGTTATAGATGGCTTGAAGAGAAGAATGTATTGAGGAGACTACATCGAACAATAAAAATAAAAAACCACACCAATACCTTGCTTTTCGTCGATTCCGGAAACATTTCAGGTCGCCCTCGTATATACATAATTCAGTTCCGCAAACTCCCGAGTATGGTTGTTAGAAAGTGTGGTATGCGTGTATCTAATCTAACCCTTGTGAAAGTAATATATATTTTCAATGGTTAAATATAAATTTACTACCATATATATAGATGCTATTTTTCAAGTTATATTCATAATTTTAAACGAATGTGTGTCACACCATATGCTAAACAAAATCTATTATGCATAAAGTCTCTACATAGTTTTTAGATAAAATGGACGATTTGAGAAGCGTACGCATATCTCTAGCTCACCTTAAAATTGTTAGATTACGTGCGATCGACTCTGCAAGTATGTGTAACACAGGATTGTAGTATAGGTAGGTTAGGTGTATCATATCGTAGATAGGTCATACGTGTAGGTCACAGCTCTACAAAGGATAATGAAAAAACCAATATCCGCAAATGCGTCTTTACTGGTTTTTACACAACGATGTTTTAGTTACTAAATAAAAGAATTACAAATCATTGACTGTCGGTGCATAGCAGTACAAGTTTTGAGCGTATTTTTCGTAAGATGGTAAGTAATTACTAAGTGTTAATCGCAAGCATGGTGACATATGTTCGTCAGTTAGTCGATTACGATATTTCGACTTAATTATTTGTATTTCAGGAAATGCAGACTCGCACAAATAGGTTCAGTCAAACATTGCTGTTAACTGAAGGGCAATTTGCCTTAGACTCGGATATTTAGCTTCAGATAAAAAGGACCAGAATTTTGTATCGGATACTTTGAGTTGTATATGTGAGATAATCTGCACTACCTCATTTTCGACAGAAGAATCCGTATTACACTAACTTGCTATTTCAGTAAACGATTTCTCAATGTTCTATAGGAAAAAGAATAACTCAAGGTTGAGATATTTGTGAATTTACTAAAATCATAAAAACGCATTTCAAATTAACTCAAAATATTATGTTAATTCTCTCTCATAAATATCAAAATGCTACTGAGAAATCCTTACTTTGAAAGATTTATGATTTTTGAATGCGTTTATTGCGCTAATTTTCTCGGTAATAGTTTTTTCGTTACCTTGCAGCTTCAAATTAATGGTGTTTAAATGCATTGTGACATCCGTTAAAAATGCTAAATCAGTCAACCATTTTTCGCTTTTAGGCATCTGAGAGTTTCCGTGTAGAAAAGCAATTATTTCGGACAACAATTCTTGAAAGCAGATTCACTACTTTCCAACTGCAATTTTGTCGTTGCAAGCTTCGAACACAGATGGAATTCACAAATTTTATTGCGATGTTCATAACCTTCTTCATGTTTAGAACTTTTGAATACAAAACTTGTTGATGGATAATGCAATGGAATGAAAACAGGGAAGGGAAATCGTTATCAACCCGACACAATGCAACAAAACCATTTTTGTCTCCATCAGTTGTAATGCGCACTAGTTTATAGATTGGTAGCTGGTAGCGTGCCACAAAATTTGAGAAAGCATCGTATATACCTTCGCCGCGGGATTTTCCTTTCAGAGGAATCATTGTTGTAAATTCTTCTTTAGCCGGCGTGTCATTAAATACCATTCGAATAAAAATACACAGCTGAGCAGTATCTGCCAAATCCGTGGATTCGTCGAAATGCAAAGAAAAGTATGTACATACATTCCATGATATCATATTTTAGTTAGTCTGAAATGTTCTGGCTCATGACTTTAGCACGTCTTGTGATTGTTGGATGAGATAACTGTAGTTCTTTAATAGCAGACATGTTCTCTCTATTATTGCTTCAAAATATGCTTTTTCACAACCATTCCGTCTTAAAATACTTTCTTGTGTTTCGCCAATATATGAAAAATTTTAAATGACGCGGAGCACATTAATAAGCAAGTTTAAATTTTTTCATACCAAATAAAACTAGTAATCTTAACAGGGTTAAATAAAGATACTTACTGTTAGTGTTTAAACTACGACGACCCAGTTTTTAAATTATATCCAGAACATTTTTTATTGTAACATATACATGCACTAATTAGAATGACATTGAGAAGTACCGTCAATTCATTGATTTTGTAATACCTCAATACACGATAAACAAATGGCGATGTAATATAACGCCTCAAGGAATTCGGCAAGCATATTTTTAGAACAAGTAAAAACATCCTCCATATAACTGTACTACAACAGCACGTATTAGATTTAGAACATCGCAATATTCGAACGTAAGTAATATGATATTTCTCTTCACGCAATGATATACAAGTAAGCATCAAATTTACTTTCTATTAATAAATGATTACTAAACATTATACATCCTTCTTGTATTACTATTCTATACTTTACGTTACGAGGCTATTAATATGCTCAAATTTGTCATCGTACATGTGCAAATAAACCGATTCCATTCTAATTAGGAATTTGCAATATTCATTTGAATTTCCTCTTGAAGCCGTAAAGCTTTCTGAAAGTATTTGTGGCTGATGATTCATCCAAGCGTTATATTCCAGGTGTTTCACGATATTTTATCCTTTAACGGGTAAACTATTTTATTTATACTATCTTAGATTTCATTATACATTTATGTTTTTACTGTGTTAATGCAGATATGATGTGAAATACATCGTTTTACAACATTATGTTTCACTTGTTTTGAGATCACTTCTATGTACGAGGGCGACCTGAAATGTTTTTGGAGTCGACAAGAAAAGCACGGTGTGGTGTTTTATTTTTATTTTTCGATATAGTCTCCTCGAAGATCAATACACTTTTTCAAACAGTGCCCTAGTCTCTTTGAGCCGTCGCGAGAGTAGGATATTTCGAAGTCTGCAAAATAGCTATCTGTAGTGGCAATGACCTCCTCATTTGAGGCAAATCTGTTTCCTTCAAGTGATTTTTTCAGGTTTGGGAATAGGAAAAGGTCGCTGGGAGCTAGGTCCGGTGAATATGGAGGATGAAAGTCTAATTCGTAGCACAACTCATTCAATTTGGACACGAAGATGCGGGATGAATGAGCCGGTGCACTGTCGTGGCGGAAAAGCAGTTTTTGCCGCTGCAAACGACGCCGTTTCTCCTTCAAAACTGAATCTAATCTTGTCAATAAATCGCTATAGTATTATCCCATGATCGTCCTCCCCTTCTGCAGATAGTCGGTGAGGATCACACCTAGGGAATCCCAGAAAATCGTCGGCCATAACCGGCGAAAGGAACAGTTTTTGCTTTCTTCGGAGCCGATTCGCCCGGAAAAGTCCATTGCTTCGACTGTTCCTTGGTCTCCGGTATGTAGTGATGTCACTTGTACTTGTGCGGCCACGTTTGAACTCACTCATCGAGAAGCTGATGGTCGAAAATGATGGAGTACATCCGCCATGAACCTCTAGCAACATATTTCGAATTTCCGTGGCCGTTTTCCCAACCATCCAGAAGTGTTTTATCACTGCACGAAATTCGATTTTATAATTTTTTTGCGAAACCGTCTGCTACACAAAACACACCCTTAAACAACAACTATTGACAGTAGGCATCTGAAGTTTTGACAGTTGCTATAAAAGGGGTTGGCCTTGCCGGCCAATGAACCCTCTTCAATCTGCGTGCACCATCTCTTGCTGATTACGGAAACATTTCAGGTCGCCTTCGTACAACTAACCGTTCTGGTAAGCCAAGAATAATACACAATCATATAGTTTTATAATAATCTTATTCCTGAAAATGAAACAAGAAGTAATTTAACAGTCATGCGAAAAGGAAAAAACACTCTAAGCAAACACCTATATTGCAATACGAACAAATTATGCGAATCTATGATAACAAATGTAATAAAACTCCAAAGATTATTACTGTAACAAGAGTGTTTTATAAACTAAGAGTTCAACTTTGACTGTTATCCCCAGTATATTGTTCCTTTGAACTTATATTTTCCTTAAAGAAGAGAAACAATGTTTCTATGTAATATATATACTTATACTATCTGAAAGCTATTGAAACATTAACAATACACATTCATATAGTTTTATACTAACCTTATTTCTGAAAATCAATCAAAATATATTTTAACGGTCACATTTATGAAAAGAAAAAAGCATTCTAAGCAAAGACCTACATTGCAATACGAACAAATTATGCGAACCTACGATGACAAATTTGATGAAATTCCAAAGATTAGTACTGCAGCAAGAACCTTTTATTAACTAAGAGTTCGACTTTGACTGCTATCCCCAGTATATTTATTGTTCCTTTGATATTTTTCTTAAAGACTAAAAACAATGTTTCTATGTAATATAGATACTTATAATATCCGAAAGCTATTGAAACATTATTTAAACAGATTAAAATTCCTAACAATTTATACCAATACACTTACTGCAACTGTCACGGTTTATTTTGCTGTATAGCGCAATAAAAATATCAAATCAAAACCTTTTAAAATCAATTTAGCAAGAGAAATCTAGTGGAAACTCTTAAATGCCAATCATTATCTTCGCATTCCGTGCATCAACAATAGAAAAGATAAAATGTTTTATAACTGAAATATCGCCGCACTGTTATGCTTCAATTCCGTAATCTAAATTGGATATTTGCTAATACTGCCGACAATCTACTTGTAGCATTAGAAAAATCAGTTTAAACTTAATTTGCCATATATTGTTTGTATTTAAAAAGCATATTCATTTTACGGTCATTAATTTTTTATTCCTTGTGTAACCGACTACTTAAGATTAGCAAATATCGTCTACAGATTGTTTACGAGAATACTACATATACACAGTATGTCGGAAAAATAATGGAACTTATAGTGCTTAAAGCAACAGTAGTTTTTATCGGTTCGTTACAAACATATGATAGAACTACGAGCTAATATTAAATCTTCTTTCAAGCCCGGTAAAAGTTTAAGCCATTCTAAGATGGTTATGATGCTTTGCAAGACGATCCAAGCCCAGGCCGTCCAAAAAAACAGAAATCGCGAGGAGCTGGTAGAAAAGGTGCGTGGAATTATCGCATACGATGCGAATTGGAGTGTGAGTTGGATAGCGGAAGAATTAATGACGGTCAAAGACATGATTCATGAAATTTTAACGAAAGATTTAAACAAACGGAAGGGCCGTGCTCAATTTATTCCTCATGCCTTAATAACTGATGACCAAAAAATTGCTCGCGTTGAACATTGCAAGGATCTTATTAAAACAGACGAAATCGCACATTTCTAGGATCGATTGTAATTGGTGATGAGACCTGGTGCTTCAAGTACAATCCGCAAACGAAACGCCCAAGTACTACGCGGAAATCCTCAGGCTCTCCAAAATCGGCAAAATTACATTTCCAAAAATCACCAGAGAAGACAATATTCGTATGTTTTTACGACTTTAAAGGTATTCTATATCGGGAATGTGTTCCACAGTGTCAAAATGTCACTGGCGAATATTATGTAATGGTTTTTCCTGCACGATAATGCGCCGCCACACAGGACTATTGCTGTTCGCGAAAAATTCGTTTGGCGAAAAACTAGTGTGTATCACAACATTCTCCGTATTCACCAATCTTATCACCATGTGACATTTTTCCTTTATTTCTTCTTCCCGAAACTGAAACTGGTTATGAAAAACGTTTTGTGAAAATGCTGGACAAGTCCAAGATGCCGTGACGAGGAGCTGTGAGACAATCTCGAGAAATGAGAAAAAAATCTATCATTGGTTAAACGTGTATTGACGCAGAAGGGATGCATTTTGAGTAAAAATAAATAATTTTGGCGAAATAACTAGTTGTTTCTTGGCATAATGTGTATGTCCCGTATAATGTAATCCCGACAAAACTTTAAGTCTGGCAAGAAAATAATTTCGGCTTTTGGTATAAAATAGAATTCAATTTTTTCTATGCAAATTTAATCAGTCAAGTATCCTCCAATCTGTTCGATGACCTTTTGCTTCTTTCTGGTAACTCGGTGATTCCGCGCTCACAAAACTTCTGGTCAACAAAATACTCAACCAAGTGCGATTTGAGGTCATCGTGATTACTATAATTTTTACAATTTAAAAAGTTTTATAAACTTCGAAATAATGATAATTTAATGGTGCAAGGTCAGGACTATATGAAGAATTCGATATTACTACCGAACCGAGCTCCAATGTTTGTGTACGCGTCGCTAAAGAAGTATAAGGCCTCACATTGTCGTGGTCAAACACCATTCCGTTATGACTATGACAAACGGCCGTGAAAGTGTGAGATACTATCCTTTACGATTTGCCAATTCTGACCTTTTCTATTTAACTGCTTCATCCAATTTCATAAGTTCTTGGCAGTAAACATTTGAATTTACCATTTGGTTGCGTGGAAGCAACTCAAAATACACAACTTCTTTGTAATTCTACCAAATTGACAAGATCTTTTTCTGATGCAATTCAGCTTTCGATATTGTTTCTGCTGGTTCATCATGCTTGGAACTATGATTTTTTTTCGATTAATGTTATTGTAGACGATCCATTTTTCATCTTAAGTGATAATTCATTTCAGAAAACGGTCGATTGCATTACGTTTGAAATGCATATCATGAATATTGATTCGTTGTGTTCACGAGTGCAAGCCATCATTTTTTGCAATCTTTTGCAGTTATACGACAATTTGATTCAATTACGGCTTTCACTTTGTCATCATCAACTTCAGAAGGTCGACCAGAACGTTGTTCATCCGTAATTGAAAAATCACCAGAACGAAATATTTAAACTAATTTTTGACAGGTATGTTCGCAATCAATACCATAAACTCCATACATCTCTTTATAAGCCTCAACTGCTTTTTTGCCTTTATAAAAATAAAAAGTAAAATATGTCGAAAATGTTCATGTTTGCACTCCATGTTAAAATTGGCCGTAAACTAACAGTTGTAAACAAAATTACATGTAATTTGTTTCTATTGTAACCTTAAAATGTCCATTACCAAATCTCAGCAAAAAAATAACATTAACAGAATAATATTATTATCATTACAGGGAGGGTCCTGCAGGCTTTGCCGCATCCCGCATTTCGATCTCCGCTCTTCCCTATTTTTCCACTTCTTCTTTTATTGTTCTGTCTCTCATGGCTTTCTCTATTCCATCTCTCCATGATGTCGCTGGCCTTCCCAACATAGAGAAGCAGAAGCTCTAAGTTGTGGTGTATAATTTAGTGTCCTCTTTGGCCATCCATTTTCACTCAGTCTTTATACACGACCATGCTATATAATCTGTCTTGTTTCGATTCGATCCGCACTAGCAATAACTCTTCCTGTTCTTCCCCGTATCTCTTCGTTTCTTACATATTCCAATTTTGATACTCCGCAGCCTTTTCTCAGGTCCATTTCGAAGGTGTCTTTTTATTGCTGTTTGTTATATGCCAACTTTCTGCACCTTATGTTAGAATGGGTTCCATGATGGCTTTATATATCTTTATCTTTGTTTCCAGTCTTAATCCTTTAGACCACAGCAAGGAATTTAAGGCCTGGATTGCTTTTTTCCCTTTCCTCACTAAGTATGTTTTCCAGATATTTTTACTGGTTTGTTCTTCTTATTTCTCTAATTTGCAAATCCTGGTGGTCATGTTCGTCTTGACACCACACTTTCATATATTCAGTCTTCGTCACGTTTACAATTAGTCCTAAATGTTCGTATTCTCGTCTCAGTTTTCTAAACTTGTAGTCCATATCCTCTTAATCACAGGCAATAATTACTTGATCGTCTGCGAAATAAGGACTCGTGAGACACTGATCTTCCATCTTAATTCCCATTCTTTCTGGTTTCTTTTTTCACTAATTACATAAAGCTTCTTGAAGATAAATTTTAAATAATGTAGGGAAAAGACTGCATCCTTGTTTCAATCCCTTATTTATGGTGAATGGTTTTGATATGTTTGCGCTTTATATAAATTCCATACAGAGGAATAACAATACCATTATAATGCCATCTATCTGCGCAAACGGAAATTATTTTCTTGCCACCCAATATTAAGACTAATAGGATGCAGCCTGCAGCGTTTCCAATATTTACATTCAGAAAACTATTTTAAGGATTTTGATTTTTAATCATCTCTAATGCGTCAAGAAATATAACTGGCAACTCTGGTTGTAGGTGTAGTAGAATTAGCTATATGATACTTAAATATTTCTTAAACGTTTACTTGAATAATTTACTGAGGCAAATCAATCTAGTAAGTACAGATTTTAGAATGTGATCGAAAAATTTAAAAAATTAGTAGTTAAAATCTCGGCATGTTTATACAGAAATTATTTTCGTTTCCGAAAATGAGTTGATGTGGGATGAATAAATACGAATGCCTTCCAAATAAACATGAAATCGTTGTAGATATTTGTATTGGGAAAATAATGCATCTCTACGAAAATGTTATACTAGCTATGGTTTGCAGCATTCATTTCGATGAGAATTCATTTATTGGAATGCAGAAAAATATGCCAGAAGATAATGCCGTCCCTACGTTATATATAATAATATACTACGCTGTGCAAATAAAGACCAAAGCCCTGATGAGTCATGTACTTCAATGGGACTTACTGTTAGTAAATGGAGTCAGAAGATATAATTAGTATAATTATCGTAAGAAATGGTAACAATGGCTTATTTAATTATACAGAGGTGGATATAAAGGTTGTAGGGAAAAATATTCCATATACATAGGTAATGAAATATCGACTCCATGCACAGCCCTGAAGTTATTAGTGAAGAAATTTTAAAATGCCAGACCTCTTTTTGTAAAATATACATGTATGCACAATTGCAAAGAGATTTTGTGAAATATTTTCGGCTATTGCCGTAAAGAACAAGTGTTCAATTAAAAGAAGAATGTAAAGGATTTAAATTATATTATCCATGCACAGAATTTTCTATTTGCTGAATTAGAAACACTTCTTAGATCTTTTACGTTGAAGATTATTAACAGTAATTTTAAAATTACTAGTAAGACGTATTATAAAATTATAAATTTATAATATTTGTAAATTTTAAAGTATTAAATATTTCACAGGTATAGCAGTAAACTCCACTCACACAAATTAATTAATTATGCGGATCGCAGCGTTTCGAGAGCACGTGGGCTCTCATTGTCAACCGTGTTACCGACTCTACTAGTTAATTAATTAATTAATTTGTGTGAGTGGAGTTTACTGCTATACCTGTGAATTGTACATCAACACAGTCCTTGCAATCGTCATTAAATATTTCATTTGTCGAGTAGCTTCAAAAAGGTGTATCAATGATTTATTTTATAATTTACCAATTTATCCAAAAATGAAACTTAATTAATGGCATTATTTTCAACTTTACTTGTAGTTTCTATTGATACACTACAGATACAAGTGGTTTTCGGCATCCATCCTTTCTCTGACATTCTTTTAGAATCTCTCGATTGCATAAAAGGTGATATTGCCAATGATGTTACAGCGTTGTCAAAATTATCTGCAGGTTTCTTCAAAAATTATGGTAATATTTTTCTTTCGACAAAAAATAGAGTATAATATTTAGTAATACCGAAATTTGCTACAGACAAAGAAATCAGAAGTATTAAAAAATAAACAAAGACAAGTTATAACACGCATTTTTAAGATTGATAAAATAAAAAGTATCGAATCTAGTATGAAAGTAATATTCCTAAAAATTATCTGAAAATAACCAAGAAAACAATGCTTCAAAAAATAAATAACTATTTACATAACATATAATTAATAAAAAAAGAAACATGGGAGTGACACAATTGAAATAGGAAACTATACTTTTGAAGTGGTGAATACATTTAAATACTTAGGGGTAATTATTAAAAGCGATGGCAGCAGGGATGCAGAGATAAGGAAAAGAATAATCAATATAAACAAAACCTACCAGGCAAATAGACGACTTTTAAAAAGTGAAATATTGGGAAAAAAAAAACAAAAATGAGAATTTATAAAATAATAATTCAATCAACAATATTGTACGCGGCAGAAACAATGACAATAACAAAGAAGCAAGAGGAAGATCTGAAAATATAAGAACGATTAAGAACAATACTAGGTCCGATAAAAACTGGCAACAACGAATACAGGCGTAGAACAAGTTGTGAGGTAGCAAATGAGTTGGGAGGGATGGACGTGGTGAGAAGAATAAATCAACAGAGCGCAAGATGGTTGGGATAAGTGTGGAGAGTTAGGAACAAAACTACAATCTACAATATCCTAGAGTGGAAGAAAGGGGGGAGAAAAAGATGACGGCGACCCAGAAGTAGTTGGCTGCAGGAGGTGAAGACAGACCTTGGTAAGAAGACCAAAGACAAAAACAAATTGAGAAACATATGCGAGAAGATATAAATCGAAGAGAATGGGGATTGATCTGCCCCGCAGATTTTTTTAGATCTAGAAAGCTTTAGAAGCGGCGATTGGGGTGACTAGCCAAAATTTTCGGTAAGGTTTTTCTGTGAGAAAAACGAAAGATAACAAAATTATGACAGTTATATGACTACTGGAAACACGTTATTGCCTTTAATAGGTTTCATTTTTGAAAAACTAAAAATGCCTGCCAACTCCTGCCGAATATTGTTTGTAAAAGAGCGTCCTTTAGGTAAAAGTAACAACAATAAGCAGTCTATAGTAACTAGCATCATATATTAATTGAGTAATTTGTTATATATTCTTAGATAAATTAAGAAGTTTTATAATGTAATCTTAACTTGCAAGTGCGAATCTATGTATATATAAATTTAAATAATTGAGTCATCAGTTTGATCTATATTTGACGTACAAATTTATTGGAGATAAGAACGTATAATTGTATATTTTATCTATTTACAAAGCAAATCAGCAAAGTTACGTAATCCAAAATATTTATTTTTGTCCATTACTCTACTGGTTCATCATTTAAGGCCTCTGTATGTGTAAGTACTATGCGATAAGTAATCAATATTGAGAACCGAATAATCTCTAATGCAATTAGCTATCTTTCCTTCACAGGTGAAGTGATTTTTTTTATTTAATATATCATAAATTTTGTTTCTACGTTTCATTCCATTTTCTAAGTTGAAGTTTCAAGATTTTTGTTCCACATTGATATTATTCTATTTTTTAATTGTATCATATTGCGAATATTCATGTCTAACTCTCAGCACGTGGCATCTTGTGCAGTAGTTAAATTATATTAAAAAAATATATTATAGGTATAGCCTACTTATTGAAGAACTGAGTTTTTATTATTTTAATCGTTGCAAATTATTTTTGAGTTTTTCGAGAATGTATAATTGTAATAGTAAACAGATATTTTAGTTGTGCTATATATCTATACTTCTTAACAGCTCTTACTGTTCGAGTGACAATAAGACTTTAGATGATATTAATCCTATTGTTTTGTTCCAATTTCTTTAAAGGCTGCGTTGTATTTTCTACATTTTCTTCCATTAATCTGTATCTATCCGTTGATTTCATTACATATACTGTGATGTTTGTTATTTATATTTAAGCCCTCAATTATTTTATACTCATTTATTTCGACATTACTCTACTGTTAACTGGACACTATAGTGGTTAGGGACAATATTCCCACTCCAAGTGCATATAGTAAAAAGTACCACACACACATATGGCACAATACAAAAAAGATATTTTATTTCAGTATATTACATATTCTTTGGATGATGTTAATAAGTTTTTCTTCCGTATTTAATTCCGCTAAATACTTTCGTATCTGCTCTCTTTTAACTGTATCAAAGCCAGTGACACTACTGTACTCTACGGCCATAACACCATTATACGATTTTCATTTTGGAATAAACTTCATTCTTAATATGACCGGATTTTGTTCCTCTTCCGTTTTTAGTTTCATAGTTTAACTTCTTTTCCTCCTTCATCCTATCACATCTTCTATTGCATTCCTTTTTATTCCGCGACCTGTATGTTTCGTTTTGGTAAGATTGGCTCGGTATCATAAAGCGTGAATCCATGTGTTGACATTTGCATCCATCTTTGTTTTTTTTGTGACTAATGTAGTTCGTTTGAATTCTGATATTTTTTGATCTGTCATGCAGCTAAATAACTACCTACAAGGGAAAATGTTGAAAAAATGTGAATACGTATTTATCTGATACCTATTTACATAGAGCGTCCTTATTTTCTGTAACTTCTACAGCCTATGTAAATGGTTCGATTTCATTTATTTAGTATATAAAAAGCTTTCACAAAGGAAACAAACTCCTAGAACCTCATGCATAACCACTTCCATATTATTTGCCCCTATACTCATTTGTAACCCTATTTAGATTGTATATATAAATTAATACAGAATACACAACTTTTAGACATTTATTGCGTAGGGTTGCCTAAATGGTTCCTTTTACTACAGCTCCCCCTAAAACATTAACGGAACGAACATCGTTTCCGGCATGTGGTAAAGCAACGACTATAAATAACGGATTCCCAAAGTATATTTAACAGACGGAAAAAATCAGCAAAATGAATGAGGGTGGCGTCTAGTAGCGCTGAAAGTGATAAATAACGAATTCAACTACACAAACTAATACTTGAGAAAAGGTAGGTTAAACATTTAGGTTGAAATAATTAGAATTGTCGGGGCGCGACCCTGAAAATGAACCTACGTTGTGCCGTATAATTTGGAACACTAACAATAATCGATGCCTGTGCCAGATTATAGTTAATTGAGGACGAAGTGTAGGCGTTTAATGGGATGATTTACTAGTAAAATTACATTTACAAAATTTCACGAAAACGTGATGTAAAGTAAATTACTCATGTCCAAACTAATTCTTGTTAGATAGGGAATTTATTCCTTAATTTGCTCTGATGGCAATTTATAAGTTTCGAATCAGTTATTTAAGCTTTCATAGCCACTGGATTTGCATATTATACTCCAGTACTCTGTTTTTCAACCAATTTTATAGCAGTTATTTTATAAGAAAGACGAAAATTTATTTCTACCTTTGGGAGTAATCGGTATACAATACGTAAAACCTTTTTTCACATCTTCATATTCTACACAGAGAGAAGTGTTTTCTTGCATCAAGTAAATAGATTTTCTCGCAAATATCTGTCTCTATTCAAGTAAATAGTTTTTCTTCAATATTTAATATGAGAAAGTAATATTCTTGAAATTATACTTGAATCAGATAAATATATTCTTGGGGTTAGAAAATCAAATAAATGCAAGACAGAAAAATGCTTTTTCGAAGTAAATCATTTAGTCGTAAATTAAGAAAATGTTGATGAAATTGCAGTTTAAATATAGGTTTAACACAGTAGTTATTATCTCCTCTATTGGCTTAGTGGTAGTCAGGTGGAATACGAAAATCGAGAACAAGAATAAATCGAGTCGATCCCTCGATACGAATTTCACTAATAAAAAACACATATAGGCAAAACACGTCCAGCACACACAAATCATCGAAGTGCTTGGATTTAATCTCGCAAATATACCCCGAAGACTGCCGAAACGTCGGACATACGTGGATTGATTCACAAACGAAAGAAGGAAAATAGTCGAAACAAAAACAACTTCTCTTAATTACTAAATTAATACATATTTTCAAATTTACTGCAAGATTTTCTTGAATCAAGTTAAAGAAATTCTTAAGCAAAGAAATAATTCGCTTTAGCGGAGAAAGAAATGCTGAGAAAATATTTCTATTGATTTGAAACAGTAATTCTATTGTGGATGACTGAAACGATTATTTTCTTGAATGAAGGCGGACAGCCTTGATACAAGCAAACGTTTCTCTGCGTGTGCTAAATAATAACAGTTTTAACAATTAGGCCTAGAATAAGATACAAAATACTAGTAACGAATTTACTCATAAAGTCCGTCTTATTTCTGACAATAATATGCTATCCATTCTGTAGTAAATTAAGCTTTATTTCGTTACTTTATTTTACTGTTGAAGTAACATAAAAATATCTAAACACCCTGAGTACTATGGTGTGGTGCCATACTTTTCGCGTTTTACCTCTTTTTCTTTTATTCATGGACTCTCGCTTCATTTATTCATTTAACTGGTCTAGTGTTTTCCATTCGTTATAAATGTTCCTACTAATTTAGTTGTCGCTGTTCAATAAAGTCAATTGTAGATGGTATCTCTGTTTCCTCTCGTATTTGTGAGTTTCTCATTCTATCCTTTTTTGTTACGCCTCTCATTCTCCTGAGATATCTGATTTCTGCAGTTTGAATTTTGGTTTTTTACTTATTATTAAGTAGGCATGATTCGCATCCGTATGTCAGAACAGATCTGTAGACTGTTTTGTACACTTCTATCTTGGTGTCCCCTGATATTTGGTTGCTTTTTCAACTTTTTACTAATTTCTGGCTCATTTTTTCCAGTATTTTCTATTGGTACACTTAGATAATGAAACTCGTTTACTTGTATGCTTATTCCCTTAATCTGTATATTGAGGGTTTCTTCGCCGGTGGTCATAACTTTTGTTTTATTTTTATTTATGTTTATACCTTTTTTCTTAAGTGTTTCATTTCATATATTTATATTATCTTGTAGGTTCATATCATTCTCTGCTATTAGCACGATATCATCTGAAAATGTTGCCTCAGCCGGGATCCTATTTGATTTTTTACGTCTGCATTGAGCATTGTTTTACTACATCGTCCATGAATATAGTTAACAGTATGGGACTTAATCCTCCGCCCTACCTTAACCTATCTTCAGTTACAAATCCTTCGGATCTCATGTTATATCTGATTATATTATTTATATTGTTCTTATACACCCTTTGACTATTTCGAATAATTTTTTTCTCCTCTTTCTTCGAGACTTTTCTATATTTCATCTCTCGGCACGCTATCAAAAGCTTTTTCCAAATCAATAAATGCGAAATATGCGTTTTTCCCACGTTGTAATCTTTTGTCAACTATTTCTTTTAACGTAAATATGATCTTGTTAACCTAAATGTTTTATCCTAAAATTGCAGTGAAAGTTTAAAAATACAACTGCAAAAAATATTACTTGTAAAAACTAACTGAGATATAGTGACATGAATTCATGAACTAGGAGCCGATTCTGTCTTGCATTGCTAACATATTCTACCGTATCTTCACTTCTTGACCGGTCAATTTCTCTCAGCCCGACAAGATAGGATCTAAGGAAATAAGTCCTAACAAATGTATAGCATATAACCAACTGAGCGAAGAAAATACTGTCGGCGGTGAACTAATAATATAAATATGTATATGAAACACCCACATTATTTACAGCTCTTATTACTTGACGCAGATTGGGTAAGATTGGGGAAAAATTTGCAGCATTACGTATGTTTCCATATTTATCTTGGTGGACGATGTTCGCCGTAATGAAAAAAGTTCTTATATTTTGAGAAGGACCGTACACACGGATGTAACACAGGCATAATTAAAATAATAAACGTACTGCTTCCAGGATTGGACTGTATCATGATAAAGTATAATGGGAAAAAGTAAAAATAAGAAGAAACATAGAAAATAGAAAGGAAATGAGGAGGACACAGGAAACGAGAAAAATGAAATAAAAAGGTGAAAAGAAAGATAGGGGACAGAAACAAGGGAAAGAAACCGGGATCTCGACGTTTCGCTGCCATCGTAGGAGGCTTCTTCAGGAGGAAAAACAGGGGAGGTAAAGTGGCACGATAATTCAACGTGTAAAACACGCTAAAGGTGAATACCTTCTCACGTGTACCACAGACTATCGGGTTTGTATAGAACGTCTAAACGGTTGGTTCGGTGAAGGGAGGCGGGACTTGAAGGAACGCGATCCGTCCTCGCTGTTAACATTATTGGAGTGTTTGTAAATCTTCATTGCTTCCCTGAGTTTTCTTACATAGAAATTAGGACATTCCGTGATGACCGAAGTTTCTTCAAATGGAATATTGTGACCCGTTTCAAGATGATGATGTGAAAACAGACCATCATAAGGGGCTCTGGTAGTTTGTAGATGCTAGATAATTGTGCAACGCTGCCCTAGACGGGATTGTATTTATTCTAGATGTGTTTAGCCTGTAGACGAAGTTGCGAACCACAATTAAGAAGCATAAATAATAAACCGAACATATATTGGTCTTTCGGTAACATGTTATTTTCTTATTTGTGTATTTTATACTATTTATACGCTTTCTACAGTCGCTTTTATTCCAGCACATCAAGGTTTTATCGCAAATTTTGCACATAATTTTACTACCATCATAAAATCAATCGGGAAATTCACCAATACACATTTTCACTGTGCTAATCAAGGGTAATTTTTTATCCTTCTGCACGTTCGACATGCTTAATTGTATACAAAGCGCAAAAGAACAATTACCTCATATAAAAGCAGAAAATAATTAATGCAAATACAATCACCGTAAATACTTACGAACTTGGCAAACTGACAAGTGTGGCTGTTCTACTCACAAGCTCTACAAATATCGTTAGTAGTATCAGAACTTGTAAGAGCAATAGATGGATAGAAAACTATGTAATACTGAACTAAAAGCAATTAGTGAGAATATTAGGGAGAATATTCAAAGGAAACAAAAAAAATAAAAAGAAGAAGGAGAACCCTGTAATTATTAAAATGAAGCCAGTGTTAATAAGGATTGAGATATATAAAAGATCTGTATTGGTCTGAGGGTATCGACGAGAGAGTTTTCTCTCGCGCAAAAACTACGACTTAATTATAATCTTAATCCGTAAATGGCAGTTAGTGGATTCACGGGTAGAATTTAACAAAAATATAAACCCACAACACTGCTAGAAGACTTGCCTTTACAAAAGCATAACGTGAAAAAGGTCGCGCAAAACAAGCGTTCCGCCAAAAAAAGAAGTTTGAGCGACGCAAAACAGGAACTATACAGAATGTTACGCTTTGCATCGAATATATTAAATTGAGAGAAAGACTATATTAAAATAAAACTGTGCATGTAACAAAGTACTATAGAGTTTACGATTTGGAGGTGTTTACAGATTTAAGCGGAAGTTAACTGTTCGTTGCTTTTACATCATATATCACAATCTGTACTACTACTATACTATGCTAGTGACTTTGCCCTGAGTCGAAGAAATATTTGAGAAAATTGAAAATTCATTAACAAGACCAGATTTACTTAATTCAAAATCCGTATCGTTTTGTCTCTATAATTGATTTTGATTATTAACTACAATTGCAGCTGTTCGAAGCACCAATGAATCAAATTACATTTTAAGTTACAACCAAACATTAATTTAGTCGGAGTTACTGCAGTAGCACCGTGCTCTATATTAAGATAGTGAAATAGAAAGTACTCTATCCAGATCTTTGAACTCCATATAAACTTACTTAAATGCCAATTTAACAGTTTTAACGTTAATTGCAGCCGCCTCATTGCTTGATAGATAATATATTGGTGAAAATATAAGCCCTATTTCGTTTTTGTTAAAGCTCTTTGAATTCAATAGAAACGAAAGGTGTGCTACTATCACAAACAATAGTTTCATGTATTAAAAATGTTGTAAGTAGCCTACGTAAAAACACTATAAGCTTCCGTAGTTGCCATTATGAATACCTCTAACCACTTAGATGTAGCGTAACAACAAAAAATTAAAAACCATACACAGAATCCAAAAAGTCGATATGTAAATGTGACCAAATTTGACTAAGTCTGGCCCAACTGGATGTTGTTTTTGAAGAATTTGTCCTAAAAGAGTTGTATATGAAATTTTTGTTTTACTTTAATTTTTGCCAGATTAAAAAATAACGTCATTACAGCAGCTAAAATAAATTAAAGCACTGCACTAAGAGCTGTACAAAGAACCAAAACCAAATGGAACTACCCTCAATAAAATAAAACTATATAGGCATGTTTTTTCGAGTGTTCAAACGTCGTTGTAAAGATATACTTGAAACTGTTCAAATTTGTCAAAAAATCAATCAAATAACAGGCCCAATTGCTATTTGACAACTCAAACGAGAATTTGAACAACAGAGTAACATGCTCGTTTAAAAGTCAAATGTTGTTTTTAAAATGTTATAACTGCTTTAGATCAGTCTGTTCCTGAGAAACAAACACAGTACGGGTCACAGATGGGCAAGATGGGAAAAACGAATAAATTTCTACAGCGACTTGGTACATTCGTGTGTTTATTGGTGTTATAAGAAGTGATTCATGTTGTCTACTAGTTTCTCCGATAAAAACAGTAGCCCGTCTAGCCGCTTTGGAAAATTAGTCACTTCCCATATCTTGCCCATCTCTGGTACGCGTCCTTCAAGGACTACTTAAAGCGCAGAGCATTTAGAGCAACACAAACAAACTTTATAAAACCTTGGATAAACGTTACACAAAGTTTATTTATTACGAATTTGAATAAAATCCAAAGCATTTAATTTTTTACGTGGATTAAGATATTTATCTGTTTACATACACAAATTATATCTTGAAAACGAGATCAAAACGTCACAGGTATTTAAGATTCTCATTTGTTTATATAAAACAGCAACGAAAGAGAAATTGATTCCCGATTAAAAGCTAAAATATCAAAACCGCGCTACTTTCGATAAGAACAACGTCGACGACCTTCTCGTGGTATTCTTTTGTTTGTAAACAGAAGAGCTGATTGTTATCGTCGTCGCAGCAAGCGGTGAAAAAGGAGGACGGACAAACATCTGCGTTTACTAGTAAATCGAAAGATGAAGGGAAAAGTGATTATTGCTGTGTTTTAAATAGAATCTCGTTCGTCGAATAAATATATAAGGTGTCAATTTAAGTAATTAAATGTCGAGAGATTTAATAAAACCGCTTAAGTGGATCATAAATCATATTTTTCGGAAACTTCAAACAATATCGGTGTGCTTTAATGACGAACGATGTTGGCGAGTGCCGCCTACTGATGGAGTATATGTACAGGCAAATAAATCGTTTAAACTTACATGCCTCCATTTTAGTTATTTTAAAGAATATCTCATTTAACGGATCATTCTTCTCCTTATTTATGTAGTATCTTTGGCCAATTGACGTAGCCAACAAACTCTCATATTTGTGATTCTGCTATCAATTCTATATTTCACAATAAACTTGAAGTATGTTTTAAAGGGACATTAAAAGTTGTGAATGTTGCTCAGAATAATTTCTCAGCAAGAACATTTTTCCATTTAGAAATACTGCGCCAAAGCTTAACAATGTACACTACCGTCCATATTAGTTCGGACACCCAGTTAAATGTTGTAAACTCCACTAAAAGATAATATAATTATATACATATAACATTTATATAACTTCATGAAGTACCTATTATGAAGTTTATTAAATGTACAGGTAATCTTCCAAGTGTATCGATTAGAGAATGATTAAAACCTATTATGTTTTATGACCAAAATATAGTAATTTTCAAAATAATCCTCATCGCCACAAATAGGATTATTTTTTGGACAATATTGCAAGTAATAAATTTACAATACTTTTTTGGATCGGAGCAGGCCATCCGAAAGTGTTTTGTGTATTGATAAATGCTTTTGTTTCTAAATAAACCTGCTTGTACATGAGTTAGTGTCAAGAGCGTATCTTTTTGTGTGAACCTAATTAAGGTTATTTAAATGGCGAGAGCAAAACCGACAAGTTTCGAAAAGCTCTCTGTAATTGTTGTTTTTCGCCAAAAATTCAGTGCGTCAAATTTCTGCACACATAAATTTCAAAACACAAAGAAATTGAAAGACAGTGGATGATTGGAAAAAGGTGCTATGGACCGATAAGTTAAAGTTTCATGTTTTCAGACAATCAAGGCGCGTTTTAATAAGAAAAGCGAAAGCCCAAAGGATGTTGGAGGATTGTGTAATGCCAACTATCAAGCAGGGAAGAAGTTCTGTGCTTGATTGGCATTCTTTTTGCTACGCCGGTATAGAAGACTTGAAGTGAATCGAAGGTAATTTGCGAAAAGAGGGTTATTTAGAAATACTGGAAGAAAATGCAATACCATCGGGGCAACGTCTAATCGGTGAAAATTTTGTATTCATGCAGGACAACGACGCCAAACACTCAGCAGTGATATGTAAAAATTTCATAAATGAAGAACAAGATAATGGCACTTTACAAATAATGACATGGCCGCCGCAAAGTCTCGATATAAACCCCATCGAGCTGTTATGGGATGAATTGGACAGGAAGGTCCGAAAAGTATGCCCTATGTCCATAGGCCACCTGTAGAACATTTTACAAGAGGAATGGACTAATATGCGCAAGAGGGAGTTTCTTTGATGAACGGAATGCTTAAGAAATTCTTGTTTATTTTTCGTTAGAATTACATAGATATTCTTCCCCTCAGCCCCGCTGCGAGAAAAGTCTCCGCATAACCGTTGTGTGAGATATTGATGTTCTTCTTGAAATATTGAGTTATCGAGTGAGAGAGTATATACTTTGTTTCGGAGATACTATAATAAACTGATCCTCTATTGCGAAATGAACCTGTTTCCTGCATTCTCTTAATAGTTATAAATACTCTACTTTTTGCTACCATTAATATTTTAACGATATGTCATATTTAATAGCCTTCACCGCGTAATGTTATAATGCATAGACGTTTTTCAGTTGATATCACTTGTCGTTTCGGCACTTTTAGTTACACATGCGATAATAAATTTTGAATTGACACTTTATCCAAAACACTTTCGTACATTTTCAGGTATTTTTATTATTTCTAGGAACCGCTTCATCTTCCATTGCAAATAATTCTTTCCTAGAATTTATCTGAATCAGATTACGGTAGGGATTAATATAGTTACAGCTTTCGAAAAATGTAAAATGAGGCAGGTGTCGTAAAATGCAAATTTGTGTTAAAATGCGGTATATTATTATATATGAGGAAAATTAATACTATTGCTATATGAAGATAATTATGATGTTTGCAGTCACAGTAACAAAAAAAAGTTCATTCACAAGTTCATTTCATACTTTAGAAAGATCAGCGATACCCACCTGACCAAAACTATTTTTGCAAAAATATTTATATAGAAGTCGTTTCCTAAAAAAAAGAACCATAATTCCTTATTTTTAATGTGCTCTATGTTTTCATTTTTAAACGGCATTGGATAATCCTTTGAAACGTTTTTAACAGAGATTTCTTCTAAATTCGTTTACAAACAAACAAGAGGGGCTGGTTCTCATTATTAAAAGAGAATATTCATTTATGTATTGTTTAGAAATAACAAATAATTTAACACCATCAATAAACATATTTACATGTATTAAAAAGAAACTGACTTCACCTAGTCTCTACGATTGATTTTTGATTTTAGGAATATTCAGTAATAAATTTAGAAAACAAAGAAATTCTGCAACGAAATGAACGAATCGGTTACGAATGTTAATTTATTTTTTGATAATGACTAAACCAATAATTTAATATTAAATACCCATTTAAAGTTTTCCAATAAACACCACATTAAGCTGAACAACACTGAATTTAGGAACAAATTTCCCCTAAAAATGTATCGGTCAAATTTGACATTGAGAAAAACTAGTATTTATAGGAAGCAGCTTATCTACAGGTTTTTGATTATTTTTTTGTATAAAACTACACACATTTTGAGAACTGTACGCATAATTATAACGAATATGTTGTAGATGGGACTATGGTCTAATATTAGTCAACCGCTGTCGAGCTGTTACAAGTAGTTCACGGGCATATTGCTCGTTTTTCTATTTTTGCTGTTGTCGGTTTTACTATTTTAGTTATTTATTGTAATTACTTATTCTTTTAGCATTCTAGTATTTGTTTCTTTTTGTTTTAGTGATGTATCTCCATTTGCTTTGTGTATTTTTTGCTAATTTTTATTCGTGAAAACTTATATCTGCTTAGTTTACAATGGCGAAAAATAGTGTGCATTGAAATTACAGCTGCAGCACAATGGGACTATTATTGTTACTAATTTCGCTACGTTAATTATTTTATCGTTCTTTGAAAATGTCAGAAGCACAACTTTTATTTTTACTATTGCAAGTTTTACTATTTTAGTATTTTATAGCAGCTATTATTCCTTTAGTAATTTAGTATACATTTGCATTCTAATGTCTCATTCCTATAATTTTCCGTTATTTCTTCGTATTTTTATTTTATCTAATATCCGACGGAAATAATATTAACAACGTGGAAAAGTAATAAGACATTGAAATTGATACATCTCTATAATAATGCGATGAACGATATGCAAGCCTGTTAGATAACCGTTTCTGTTGTTGTGAGTATAGGTGAAAAAGTAAAGCAAGTAAGTATTTCACCGAGACTGGCAATGTATTGAATGATTGATTATTATTATTGATATGCCAGTACCAAACTTCTGTTTTATGTGCGTAGACCTACGACCTTGCACTATTTTATCCTGTAGGGGAACTAATATCTCTAACATTTTGAACACAAAACATACGTGATTCCTCAGTTATGGTAAAATCCATATAATTTTTGTTCTTAAAGATGAGTTCGTATTTAATAGATATAATATGCGTTCAAAATTATGAAGTAACTTTCAAAGCATCCTATATGTGATGGTGTTCTCATTAGTAATGTTTTAGTAATTTTAGATAGATCTTAGAATTAGTATAGGGCTTGACCTCTATCTCAGCAAATCATAAGTAGGCTTATAGTAACATAGCATGCACTTCGGCATCGCGTTTTAGCATTGGAAGCAGTGTTAACCCTTAGCTTTTAAGGTTACGTGTTTTATCTACTCAGTGTGGTTGCTTTCCTAAATTAAATTAACATAAGTTTCATCATTTTTCATAATATATTCTTCTTGTCGTAGAGTTGAGTATTATGACCAGTTTTACGTGAATTTGGACAATTAAACTTTAAAAGCAGAAGAAACTAAAGTCTGATTTGTAGGGAATAGCTTAGTGAAGATTTAAAATCTTTCCGGATCTGGACGATTGGATAACTAAAAATATGTAAGTTCTTGCACAAAGATGCTCTAGCCAACATTGAATTTCCGCGTTGCCAGTGTTTTCTTGTTAAAAACCTTTTCTCTCAACTCCTTAATAACATACGATTCGCTACAGGAAGCTATGGTTCTTACGTGCATACATATAGTATCTGAACTACCTTAAGTTTTCTACACATTCATGTATCAGACAAGACTCATAAGAGCAAACCATAAACGTCCTTTATTCTTGCTTAACTGTAAATATTTAAATTTATTACGTAAGGCAATGTTACTGCTCGTACTTTCAGAGTGGCAGAGAATTGGTTTCATCAAAATCGAATTATTACATTGGCTAGTTTGCTCAACGGATCTAAATCCCATTGAAAATCTCTATGGAGCCTATTGATAACTGGAGGTATATGTCAATGATAGGCGATATAGTAGTGTCAATGAATCTGTGATAAAAAAAATGCACTGAAATGGTATGTATTTTATGATACTCAGCGATAGTTGTTTTCTAATGTGGGAATAAATTTTAAGAAACTATAACTTAGAGGTGACATATAACTGTCAAGAAGGTTATTTTTATATTTTTTCATTTAAATGGCTTCTAACATGTTTCAATTCTTATTACGACTTTTCTTAACTAAATGAACGTTCCCTATGTTAAAATGAGGGTTGATGTGGCGTACCTGGCTAATCCAGATATTTCAAAGTTGTGTAACTTTACAGAAATAAAATATTCTTTACATCTTAGTCTTAGCACTTTTTGTCTGGTCTGTGCATAGGTTAGACCACGACTTACAGTTGATTCTATATTTTTTCAGATTCCTTTAATATTGATGTTTCTTAACAGTGGTTTTACGAGTTTTGTAGTGTGTTATTGTTGGAGAAAATGGGGATATAATTGTATTTTCTAAATAATTTCTACGCGTTATTCTGCCAAATCTTGTGGAATACCTCTGTGTGTTAGTAATAAGCGAACTATTTCCGGAATTGGACCGTGTCATGATGAGATATATAGAAATTAGATAAGAGTAAGAGGAGGAAGAATTAAAAAAGAAAAAGAGATGAATAGAAGAAAAGAGAATGTTTTCGCCTCTAGCGTGGTTAACACGTCGAATTACCGTGATCTTCTGCCAAAGTGGTTTCGCCTCTAGCGTGGTTTACACGTCGAGTTACCGTGCCACTTTGGCTTCCCCTGCTTTTCTCCTGAAGAAGCCTCCTACGACGGAGGCGAAACGATCCCACCTTTCTTTTTTCTTTCTTCCTTCCCCCCTTTTTTCTGTATCTCTTTCCTTCTTTTACTCTTTTCACCTTTTCTTTCTTTTTCACGTCCCCCCTTCCCCTCCCCCTCTTCCTTTTCATTTTTTTTCTTTTTTATTTCTTTCTCCTCTTACTCTTATTTCATTTCTATATATATATAATAATAATACGCTAATATTGCTTGAATTGTCAGCATTCGAGGACATTAATCTTTGCTTTTCTATTTTGTTCCTAATTTGTAAAACTACATCAAATGACCAAATTAAATATGCACATGTGCTTTTAATATATTGTGTTGTGAAAACTAAAGATGTTCTAATTTCTTCATCTTTTTCACAAATACTCTATAATTACATAGTTATTCTATCATTATTGTAAACATTTTCTATACGATATTTTCATTTGCATTTCTTTGTAATATAGTATTTATTAAGTTTAATAGATTAAGTTATAAAAATGATGTAGATAATCTGAGAAAAGATTTATTGCTTTGACAGATGGGGCGCCTACATAAGATTCAAGGCGAATGGTATTAGAAAATCAATAATTTCGATTAGATATCTTTTAAACAATACCGATGACACTTCTAAGAAGCACATGTATAGACATACATATTGAAATTATTACGGTATTTGTTGATGGATTCGCATTAGCGCTTTCTTGCCGCCGTATTTATAAATATAAGTGATAAAACCCGAAAGGTCATTGGAGAACAATGTATCTCAAGTTATGCATTGTTATTATACTAGTTATTGCATCGGTTACGTAATGACAAGGAATGCAATAAAAGTATACAACGTATTAGTCTGAATATATCGTTTGACGTGTAAACATGATGCAGTTGAATGTCTCTATTATTCGCAAGCAGCTATATTTAAACAGCTTATCGCTCAGTCATGTAGAGATGCTTTGATAAAAACTGAATATTATTTAATTGCTTAGTATCTCTTTTCTGTGTTATATCCACATAATTTTTACGAAAGATAGATTTTACAATTTCATTTCACTTAATTTACAGGAAAGTGGCTATTCCTTAGGTTATTTGCGGTTTTAGTACAGTTATTCAAAGGTTGAAATCAATTTCTGCTTAATGAGGATTAACTGAAATTATACAAACCGCGACTTTGCAGTATGTATGCAGTTCTATTTGGATTCCATCTTGACGTCCGGATGGTAATATGTTAATCTCGTGAAAATAACTTAGGCATACGTTTTCGTTTTTATTAGTAAACTTAATATGTCGCTATTTCTTTTAATAGTTACTTCATTTTTTCCATTCTTTGAATATTACTTGCTTACACATATAATCACAAAAATTTCAAGTTCAACTTCTTTATTAAAAATGACAATCCATGCTGAATTCTCTGTAAATATCTTTGTCTTGAACTTTTATTTTTTCATTATTTCAGAAATGGTTGCTAATTAGCATGCACAAACCGGAAGTTTTATAAATGAGAAAATTTCTATGTTGTTCATTACATTTTAATTCGAAATATAATTTCTCTGGGATTTTCTTACTTCTTGGAATACAACGATGACGAGGGACTATTTAGAATGTGACATAATCATACGCCCCTGTGTCATAAAAATTATAACGTCTTAAACTATATATGCATTCATGTTGACTGACTCTTATTAGAGTTTATGATCGCAGTACTTGCTAATAGTACTCATTTTAACGTAATATGCCTACACTAATTTAGTCTCAAAAATTGCAGCACCTACATAACCGTTCGTTAACAAAATAAACTAGATAGATAATGTTTGCGAGTAACTTATTAAATAAATAAGCTTTACTCATTAATCTGAAATGGTTTATTGACAAAATAGTACATTCTAATAAAATGCATATTGTTTTAATGTTTCTTCAAACTAACTCCCGTTTGCTTTAGTAATTGCCTGACAGATACGCGGCGTCCTAATCAGTCCAAATACGATTCGTCTATAACATTCCATACTTCCTGCAGAGGATTTCAGAATGCTGCTTTGCCAGTCGAAAAGCTCAATAGGGTTGCAATCAGAGCTTTGTGGCGACCATTTCATTAAGGACATGACTCCTTCAGAAGATTTTTCTTGAAAATAAGTTTTAACCATCTTTGCGGTGCATTTGGAGTCGCTATCTTGTTGATAAGAGGACCACTTTCCAATTAATTCACATCCAATTGGTACCGCATCGTTTTCTATGATTCTCTAATACACATCTTTTGTCCTTCTTTCATCTATTTTAACTAAT
This sequence comes from Trypoxylus dichotomus, assembly GCA_023509865.1. Classification (NCBI taxonomy): domain Eukaryota; kingdom Metazoa; phylum Arthropoda; class Insecta; order Coleoptera; family Scarabaeidae; genus Trypoxylus; species Trypoxylus dichotomus. Next base: position 74,489,012 of record CM042074.1, on the reverse strand, counting down.
TTTCCTTCCGCCTCCCCTTCCCCTTAAAGTAACCCCATACCATGACGTTTCCTCCTTAATGTTTTACTGTTGTTGAAATATACTCGTCTAACATTCTTTCTCCAGGATGGCGACAAACAAACATGAGATGTTTACTTCCAAATAATTCAAATTTCAATTCGTCTGTCCATTACACATTTTTCGAATCATTTACACTCCAGCTTGCGTGAGCTTTTGCCCAATTTACTCTTTTCGGTTTTTTGATTTAATATCCCATACTTGGTTTAAGAATTACCTTTGCTTGTAATTAACGCACAAAATTATATGTAACAAAGTTGCTCGTGATTATCGTCATATCTTTTTACAGTGTAATCTACTACATTACGGAATTATCTTGTGGGGTTCGTCACTGGGAACAAGGAAAGTATTTTTGGCCCAGAAAGTAGTAATTAAATCTATAATGAAGCACACCATACGGACTTATGTACACTTATCCTTTCAAAACACCATACATTGAGGCTACCACACTTCTGCATTCTGGGGACATATTGCTATATACTTAAAAACAAAAGCAAATCTCCCCTTAACTCCAACCTATACAGTTACGTTGCCGGAACCAGAGAAAACCTTCACGTAATAGAACTCAGACTTAGAGCAACTCAATTAGGAATTAATAGCTTAGAATGCTACTCATTGGGCATACAAATATCCAAAGCAAGAACTGTCGTTGTTAAAATGGTTTTATTGCAATACCAAGATTGACTGCACGTCCTACGATCACGCATCAAGAGAGAGATACTTGCAAGACTTGCGGTTACTTATTCTCCTGGTCTACAAATGCTTCAGCTTTAAATAATAAAGAAATTTTGATTTTAAATATCTATCGGGTGTGCGAAGGAATTTTCGCAAAATATTTTGGATTCAAGTCTAATAAAATTAGACCTATCCATTTTTCATACTTTTGTATTTATTTCATGGACATCCTGTATATTACAGTAAAAGTGCTGCAGAAAAAAATTCAAAAAGAAAATAAGCAGTTTTCGTAATGGCATAAATAAAATACGTAGTGGTTCGCCCATTTTTCAACTGAAAATGTAACAGTATGCAGCATGGAATTCCTGGGAAAAGTCTGTGCGTGGTAATTTGCATCCAACCTTGAATAAATAACAGGGGTAACGCGATAACATTACTAGGACAGCACATTTTAATTAGACGGGATACGAAGAGGGAATAACGTGCTGTATGTGATGGATAGAACATGCACATGTATATGTGTAACTGCCTACATGTAGCGTGTATATAGATATAAATTAATTTGCGCTCACGCTCCGAGGTCAATAAATGAGGCCTTTAACCATTCCTGGAGTATTAACCCGCATGTATGGCGCAGAGGCCTTAGCACGAGGGGATGTCTTTCAGAATTTATGCCGACATCAATATTCTAAGCTAAACAAACTGGTACAATCTTTCGTAATTGAAACTGTTTTCTTGAAACTGATATAATCCATTATTAGTATATATTAATAAGTACTACTATTGTGGTCTCAATAAATGAGGTAATTTAATAAAGGTTGCATGTACAAATAAGTACAACAGAGAACAAAAAAGTGAACTTTTCAAAATTTAACTATACTCTTCACAGTTTATAGAAATTATTTCTAAAAGACAAAACAAACGATGGAAAGACAGTACGGTAGAAATGATTAGAAAAAATATTAGAAGAATCACCAGAGACGAGAAAAGTGATATTCTATCTGATATAGAAATATAACCAATATAAAAGTTTTTAAGTGATTTATAGATGCATAAAATTTATCAGTATCGGCTTGATTAAATTTTACAGATATTCAGGCTGCATTTTGTAGAAAGATTCCTCGAGACTCAAATGTAAACCAAAGTTAGCAAAAATTTTAGAATTTTATACGAGAAATAAGAGATCGATAGCACATTTGTGAGTAATGGCATTCAGTACAGCAAAAAGTTTCTGTTGTAGCTTTTAGTCTGTATAATTAGTTTCTATATTGGAAAATTATTAAAAGAATGTATTAACAATATTACAATAATATTCCCTAAAATGAGGAACTGATCATTTTTATAAAACAAAAACTTACTACAACATATGCTGACCACCATTTTTATTTTAGATATAATTTAATAAAAAAGTACATCATTTGGTAGCTTTCATACCATAACCTAAAAAGCCCCAATCAAATACGCCGAATGATTTTTGCTTAACTAAAAAGTAATTTTTCAGTGTTTATTATTTGTTTTTATAAATATAAAATATCCTAAAATGTAAGTGCACTAAAACCTAATTTAAAATTATTTTGTCCATGATACCTTCGAACCAGTTTAGTTCAAATGCGGTTATGTAACTTTGTTAATGAATGTGATTTTCTAGTGATATAATTGAGAAAGATTAGTTGAAAGACTTGACACTATACAGTTTGTGAGTGACCAATAGGGATGTAAGAGGTGGCGCAAGAACAACAGGGCTACCCTGAAGACGACAGTAGACGAACTGCCCAAACATAGGATTAGATAAGTTCAACAAACGGTGGAAATAGCCTAAATAACAACTCTAGTTATTATGAGAATCCATCGTCAACAGTATCACGTCAAGAGTTAGAAATTCGGTATGGGCCCCAACTAAACACACGTCTTTCAGACAATACGAACAGTTCAACCTTCCCAAGGAATCTAACCATCTTACATTCCTGCATAAAGCAAGACAAAAATCACACTCCCCGTTACAACAAAGTTACCCAAATGTCAAGCTTACTTGCACGAACGGTGACATATGTCACCTGATACATTTTGCTAGATAAAGAACGATGCTCTGACGACAGGGTATTGGCGGTATAGCCATAAATTACACAAACAGGACTAAATCCGTGTTGTTGACGAAAGCAACGGGGACCTACCTCAACCAAGAAATTATTACCCAAGGGAATTACATGGTTTCAGATAGCAAGAGTAGTTACAGATCCAGAGACCTTTGATGAGGTGATCACCAACTTTCGATCACGGAGATGCCACAAACAGAAGAAGAGTTGCGAAATTTTGGCATTAAAAATAGAAGAAATACACCTTAATTTTTTTACAAAATCTGTTGTATCTGCTGTTGATCCAGTGGAAATCCTGGTATCAACACCTTTAATCCTTCAGAATAACATCGTTGCGTGTGTGAGTAAAAGAAGAAGACTATGTTGTAGTCATATTTCAAGATTTAGCTAGCGTAAGGATTGCGTTAGGTCTTTGACAAAAAATTTGCTCCGATTGTATGTGAAATAACCTTTTTATTTGTATTAATATAGTACTTTGGCTCGAAATCTTTTATCTATTTTTTTGATTTAAGGGAACGTAGCTGTTACAAGCAAAACTTTAAGCTAAAGAACCCATAACACAAGAAAGAGCTTCATTATAATGTATTAATTGTATTTCCTGTTTGAACCATTAATAGATTTATAATCGAAAATCTAGAACATACTCAAATAACTGTTTCTGTTACAAATTTCTTTGACTGTGAGTGGAACTCTAATTACCAGGGACTGCAATACATACGACGAAAGGGTCGTATTCCAAACACTCAAATCAAGGCTATAAAAAATAATTTTTACTTTTGTATGTGGAGCTAAAGCGTTTTCAGTCAAAGACGTCAAAAAGATGTTCTTGTTGGCATAGTTAAATACCTAAAAGAAAGCTAATGTAGCCATCACGAGTATGTGAAAGCAAGTGAATGACAGAAAAGAGATCAACAAAACAAACAGCCAACTAATAAATTCAGACCCTATTTTGTTTACTTACTTTATAAAATCCTATTATAATTTTTATATATTTCATTCTTGGTAATTCATATACAGTGACGGATACATAAATATAAATAGCACAGGGACGAAATTTCATATGCATTAACCGCTCAAGCTGTCCCCGTTCAAATTTTTATTAAACTAGCGTGAGAGTTCCCGAAAAGGTTACGTATTCCAGAACAATAATACGGCATTCAACGAAATGGTTTAATTTTTCTGGTAGGCACATAAATAACACAGTTGTCGGTTCTGTAACGGAATCTTATTATAGTGTTAAGGTTCGAGTTATTTTGTACAAAAAGAAAATGGTGTACTTACCATTTAATTAAATTAACGTGTTATTAATAACAAAAATTTAGGTGTTAGTATAATGGGACGAGGAAAACATTGCACACCAGAGAAAAGAGAGTTAATTTGCATCATGAAAGATAAGGGCATATCAATTTCAGAAATAACACGAACATTAAATTGTTCACGTAAATTAATACAAAATGCGATAAGGCATATTCCGACAGAAAAACCTTTAGAAAACAAGAAACGTAAGACTAGGCCTCATAAAACAACCTTACGACATGACAACCTTATTCGTCGATTAAGTCAAGGAGACCCTTTTCGCACAGCTACACAAATAAAAATCGAATTTTATAAACAATTTGATATTCATATATCGAGAAGAACAATACGACACCGGCTGAAGGAATTTAACTTCCATGGAAAAACCGTCAAAGAATACTGCAGTTTGCGAAAATGCACAAGGAAAAGCTGCTTTCTTTCTGGAAATCTGTACTTTGGACAGATTAGAGCAAATACTTCTAACGGAACAATGTATGGGTGACGTCTCATCAATCAGAGATTCAACACTAGGTACGCTATAAAAACGGTGGAGGAAGTGTTATGGTATGGACTTCTATGTCATGGAGTGATGTAGGGCCTACATTCAGAATTGCAGGAAAAATGGATCAGTATATATATCGCAACATTTTAGAAAACGTGATGGAACTATATGCTGATGAATTCTTTCCAATAACCTGGAGTTTAATGCACGACAATGATTCCAAACATACGGCGAGGACCGTAAAACAGTGGCTAGAGGAGGAACAGATTAGAGTGTTAGAATGGCTTGCACAAAGCCCTGATTTAAACCCGATAGAAAGTCTATGGGGAAATGTTGAGGTTGTTATAAAGTCTAAATCTCCAGCAACATAAGATGAATTATGGAATACTATTGAAGAAGGCTAGCATAACGTTCCTGTGGAGAGATATCAAAAATTAGTTGAAAGTGTGGCGAGAGGACGTGCAGCAGTATTGGCTTGTAAAGGGTTTCCAACAAAATATTGAATGTAGAAGCAAGAAAGAATTTAAAAAGATATAATACAGTATTTCGTTACTGTTATTAAGTGTGCTATTTCTACGCCCACTTAAAAAATAATACACTTATTTTTTAATTTGTTGATCTTAAAGTTTATAATATTATGTGTTTATTATAAACTGCATGCCATCTACTACATTTTTGTTAAGCTAAGTTAAATAAATCACTTGTTAATATTTATAAATTTATCAATTCATCCATATCAGTTTACCTGTGCTATTTATATGGCCGTCACTGTACGTCTTGTCGGCTTGTCTTGGAGGAAAAAATAATAAACAGTATCTTGCGTTCTCATAATTCAGTTTTACCACCGGAAGATACAAAATAATTTACTACCGAGTCAAAATAGGTTAGTGTCATTATAAATAGTTGGAATTATAGCATAAATTCAACGTATATCTAATTTAATTAATAATTTATGCTTCACATTACATACTGGATAAGCTAAATTATTTATTGCTGCGTATTCGATTATCTTTGCTGTAAGGAAAGAATGCGAAAATTATACGCATACTTGCCTTACTCTTAATTAATTACGATGCTTTTTACGCGGTTTAAACGTTGTAATTACTTTGGGCAGCTAGACAGCATTAATCTGAATACAACGAGCGAAAGATAATATCTGATAGTAGCAAAAGTATGTGTACCTTACAGTAAAATCTAAGAACGAAAATACAAATGAACATGAAGTTATTATACCACTTCCAATAAATATTTGCTTGTGAACGAATAGAGTAGAACCAATTAGTTAAAGGATATCTAACTTTAGTAATTATATAAATAAATTGCCTTGCAACGTGAAAGTTCAAACAAGATATTGGATTGCAAGAGAATGTAGTTTTTGGATTATCATCTCATTTAGGACTTCCAGAAACTATTTACTCTCGATAATGGAATTATTTACTATTACTCATCTTCTTACTATTAATATTGATAGACTTTAGATAGTTCAAAATCTACTTGCCTTTTCAAAGAATATCTCTATGTATTTTGTTTATTGCTCTTTGGTAATTACTTTGATGCATGATAAACTGTATTCAATAAATTTGAGCTTTTTTATAGGATTTAAAATAAAATAAAATGTTTTGAACTTCCAATACAAGCAAATAGACACTTCAACAATTTACATAATGGTGTTCCGAAATCCAAAGTAAGCCTGCAGAAACAAGTGCGCTTTCAACGGCTGCGATGATATTTTTCGAAAGCGCTCGGATATATCCGAAGACGGGATTCATACGCATATGATTAGTATGTGTATAAATGCCGAATTAGATTAATGATGACTAGAGACTGGATTATATGCAAAATGCATATATTTTATTTTATTTATTTATTATATTTTACGTCTATATGTAGATGTATTATACTGCTTAAAGCTAATTAGCGTTAACTAACTTTAATCAGTGTAAGACATCTGCAAATAGACGTAAAATATAATACATAAATAAAATAAAATATATGCACTCTGCATATAATTCGGTCTCTAATGATGACGAATCAACGGCGTTCTTTGTTATGTTCGACGAGTGTTAATAGATTTCTTAACCGATTTCCGACATTTGAATACATTGGCGCTGTTATTAAACGTATTGCTTGCAATATCAACATTTTACCGTGCGGTATTTTTGTGCGTAAAAGATGTTAATAGCAAACAACACCGGTTAAATGTCCAATGTTATGTACCATATTATAAATTTCTATATAACTTTATTTATATGTTAAGTGTGTTCAACATACCACAAAATATTTTAGACAATGAAAAATTTGGAAAGTTTTGGGGGAGATAGGTTCTGGAATGGAGATTACAAGCAACAGGTCAAGTACAGTATAATTTTCATCAGGTGAAAAACACCATTATGAATCAAGTAAAGATAGAGTTAAAAGATCAAAGCATAAGGCTGACGGTAGATGGAACAACGGATGCAAGAAACAATTATATTTCAAATGTGTTACTACGCACTTTAAAAAGCGATGAGGCATTCTTACCTCTTCTTTTACGTAGTAAAATATTACAGAAAACAAATGTGGAAAAGATGGTAGAAACTATAGAAAATACCTTCGGGAAGTTCAATATATCACCAACCCAACTTGTAATGTTAGTTACAGTTAGTTGGAGGTTCGAACATGGTTAAAGCTGGGAAGTTACTAAAATAATCTTATCCTCAATTGCTTCATGTAACCTGTTTGCCCTATGCATGTCGTCTTGTAGCTGAATTTATTAGAAACAGTTACCCAAAAGCAGATCAATTTATAGTTTCTACCAAAAAAGTTTTTATTAAATCTTCAAAAGGCATTCGGGAGTTTAAACAGACTTTTCTGGGGCATTAATCAGCCACCACAGCCAGTATTGACGAGATGGGAAATGTGGCTTAAAGCTGCGTTATATTATTAGAAGTTTTTACACATTATTAAATCTTGTGTCAGCACTGGAAGGCATGCTAATGATACAATAGGACAGCAATTTTTTTGCGTCACTCTACATCAATAACACAATCAAAACTGAAGTAGTAAGGAATTACATTCATTATTTTTAATATTGATAATAACCAACCCGTACGCTACTGCGAAAGCACTCGTCTCTGCAGCATTAATTCAAAGCTTTCTGAGCACATCAAAATGTACACCGTTACAAATATTAGTGTAATTATTACAGTATTATTACTTCAAATTACATTAAAAATTTTTCGTCCACATTTCTTCCCTAAATTTATTAATAAAAAAATAAACGAGAAATTTTCAATATAAACATCTAGAAAGCTTTCGACATTTTTTATCAGACAGAACTGGTTTGAAATAAATCTCATATAACTGCACTTGTTGGAATACCCGTATTAAAACTCGAGAAAAGCTTAGCTTTATAAAGTACTTCGTACATTGATAATTGGTAAGATAAATGGACACAAATGGATCAAGTTTTATAAGATATAAAATTAAAATACATATCGATGTGGTAGGTATCAATTTAACGATATTCTAAAGTATATATACTACGTCTGAATTTAATAGCAAAACATCTATTGGAAATACGTTGAAAAAGCTCCAAAGATATACAGTAAAGAAGTTAGAAGACTAGAAAATAGTGTTCATTTTTTAATTAACAGAAATTTCAATATTTAATTTTCAATAAAGTAGTTCCTTAAGTAAAATGCTTGCTTATAATAGATCTTTTACAGCGAACATACAATTTACATACCGGCTATAAATTTGAATTCGTTGAATCTGCCCACACTATTTTATTCTTTCGGGATTCTTTTTGCAGGTAGTTTTCATATAACATATATGTATCTTCACAAATATGACTCAGCACGTACATGTTCCAAAAACGGTGACTCACGTTGCCGTGTTAACAAGTTAAAGGTCGAGATTATATTTGCATTACATGTTAGATCTACATTTTCAGAACATCTTCGCGGAATTGTGAGGAATTTTATAATTATTTTCGTGGGATGTCTACAAATAAATATAGGGTATCTGCTGTCACTGTCGTTACCTTCGTCATTATTGCAGCTAGCAGTTCGTTAAAAAAAGTATTTTTAAACCGACAGAAAAAGAAATAGAGGAATAATTAATTTATTTCTTTTTTTGTGGGACACTCCACAAATAGAAATAAAGCTTAGCAAGACTTGGAATTGGCAAATTAACTGATAGATCTAAGTAAAATAAACACTTTCCTACTAATAAACGTTAACTTAACAGATGCATAAAAGCTATTGCCTAATTGTCCGAGACATTGAGCTTTAAGTCTAATTCAACATTGTACACATTATGGATAATTGTATATCCATTAAGGAGTTTCATACTTTTCAAGTTTTAAAATGTGGAGTATCTACCCCAATAGTACTTACTATTTGTTTATAAATAATTTTATTATCAAAAACTTAAATCTCATTAATCGATAGCGATTTGCTCTAACATTATCAAAGATATCGCTTCTGTTCTAAACAGTGATTGGTAGTTACTACAACTAGCTCCATGAAAAAAATGAGATATTCCCTCATGTGCACGATCAAAATGATATCTTTGAACACTACGAGAGTAAGTTTATAACCGATGAATGAAGATTGAATAGTATATTAAATAGTGCATATATGAATGACTATCAATGAACGAGATTTGAAATACTTGATCGCGAATTTCATAGAATTCATTATTTTGCATATTTACAAGGATAACCGAGAATGCAGAAAAACAAAGATATTACCGGAGCAATGAAGAATTATCGTACAGCTGCTATAGAAGCTATATTTAGTTTTCCGTTCTTTGAAGCTTATATCAAGGGAGAGGCAATATTGGAAGCATACAGATTAAACTGCTACGGAAAGTGAAGCACAACAAATAACCTGGGTGATGCCAGAATAGAAACGATAATCACAAACCCTATTTTTGATATGGGCAGCGATGTAGTAACTCCTAAGGTCTTCCTTGGCAAACCCTTTCAGATATACCTCGACTGAAAAATCTAGTATATAGATTCTCTCGCCCTGGTAGATATAAAGAAATTAAAAAATACCGAATATCTCTGTCTCTGATAAGACATATCTCATTCTTTTAAACTGAAGTTTATGCTATACCAATTTGCGTTTGTGGAGGTATCTAGCGATAACTATGGGGAGAGTGAAAGTCATTTTGCAGTCTTTCGCACGCTCAGTCTGCCTTAAATACAATAACATCAAATCAAATAATTTTTAAACTAATTTGGAGATGCATACGGGGCTTGCTAATTCTGTCTAAATACAATAATGTCACACTGGTGTGGATTCCGGTGCAGGAGAACATAGCAAGCAACGAAATTGCAAACTATCTAGGTTTTGGACTTGCATTCGGTGGACTTGAATCGGGTATAGACATAACGAAAACTGCAGTGCTGTGGTCTAACTCTATCGGAACCAGATGAGTAGACAGATTCACATCAAACGGATGGTGAGGAAGACTATAGCAACAATTTACAACTGACATACTAGCAGTGAATAGGAGTAGGCTTAAAGTGACTTGTATACTAATAGGGCAAGAATGCTTGAGGGTACATCTTGATAAAATGGGCGTTACAAAGAGAAGTAAATGGCATATTATGTTATTTTCAAGTATGCAGCATTAGATCAAAGAAGACGTGTGCTTGGGAGAGATTTACTGTACAGTATATTATAAAATAAAAGAATGATGTCAAACTGATTTTTTGCTATAAAATACACGGAATACAGAAATAATAGAATAGACCTTTTAGTCGTGCAGTTATTTAGATTACATTTAATAAGAGTGGAATTTGTATCAGGTAACAGTCATCAGTCAATAGATGCTTATCTTTTCGCAAACCTTTAAAATCTTGAAATGCATGTGCAGCTGCAGGGTATCAACTAAACTGGGGATATTCGCCTATCTTTATAGGTACGAAGTAATTCAGATATTGCCTAGGATGGTTCCTCTCACTAGTACTGTTCAATAGATCGTACTTTTTAAATATTAGCTTCTTTATATCTGGGAAATTTTGAGTGTAAAAAACGGTTTAAATCCTGAGCGTAATTTATGTTTAACAGCACGTGAGTGCGGATCAAACTAAAAGCTACCACTGCCAATAAAAAGAAAGATGGTTCATTAATTAAAATATGATCCCACAGTATTAGTCAGTCGCTTTCCGTCAAAATTTCGGAAAATACTGTTTGCGTATATTTTTGATGTGATATTATGTTTGGCAAATGCTTAAGCAAATGTGGTTTTTGTTCTAATAGTACGTTTTTTATAATTGCTGAGATGTTTACAGATAGTAAAGGGAAGTATTCAAACCAATACTGACACCAATTTGCTACTATTGTGCAAACAGCTTCAAAATAAGCTACTGGATAGTTTTAAAAAGTTTAACGAAAGGAAATGCGAATTTTGGTAAATAATCGACCTCTGCAAAAGAAAGGACTCCAATTTGCCATGTTCGAAACCACCTTTTTTAAATTCTTAAGCGCCATCTTGCTCCCAATAGAGTATTTCTTTTCAAAATCTGCGAACGGTACTTTAGGTTTAATGGTTATCAAAGCGTTGTATAATCGTTGATTATTCGGTAAATGTAGAGACCGTGCCCAAATTATTGCGCGACAATCTTCCGGAAACTGACCGTACTCGTTCAATATACTTCTAAGTTTTTCATTGTCTAGAGCACCATCTATCTTTTCTTTAATGACATTGATCACTTGTGGATACTTTTTCAAACTTATTTTGTTGATCTCTAGTCTATCTTTTGTCGATTCTTCTTGGGGTACCGTTAAATATTTAGTAAGCAAGTATACGTTAACTCTACCACAAGTTATTATATAACACATGGGCTGATAAGTCCCGGGCCTAACACATAGATGACGCTAGTTTTATTGCAGTCACCTTTCTCTCAGTTAGTACTAACCTTCAAAAGACAGCTGTTAAAATTTCATGATATTCTATTCATTAGTTTGTGAGTTATTGTGCTAAGAGTCACGCTACTTTTGTTATTTTCAAAGCAATGGATCAAAAACAATTTCGTGTTTTAATTTTACACTGCTTCTTGATGGGAAAAAATACCGTTCAAGCGAAGCAATGGCTTGAAAAGTGTTATGGGAACTCCGCTCCATCAGAAACAACAATAAAACGTTGGTTTGCTGACTTCAAACGTGGTCGTAGAGACACCGATGATGCAGAACGCAGTGGACGTCCAAATGAGGCGGTAATACCAGAAAACATCAAAAAAATCAACAAAATCGTTTTGAATGATCGAAAAGTGAAGTTGCGTGAGTTAGCTGACATCGTAAAGATATCAAAAGAACGTATTGGCTTTATATTGTATGAGCATTTGACTATGAGAAAACTCTGTTCAAAGTGGGTGCCGCGTTTGCTCACCGTTGACCAAAAACAAGAACGTGTTGATGATTCTGAGCAGTGTTCGACCATGTTTAAACGTAACAAACCGGAATTTTTGCGTCGATATGTGACAATGGATGAAACATGGATCCATCACTTCACTCCGGAATCAAAACGATCGTCATCTGAGTGGACAGCAACTGATGAACCTCGTCCAAAGCGCCCGAAAGCATAACAATCGGCTGGAAAGGTTATGGCCTCGGTATTTTGGGATGTGCGTGGTATAACATTCAACGACTATCTTGAGAAAGGAAATACCATCAACAGTGAATATTATATAGCGTTATTGGAGCGTTTGAAGGCCGAAATTGCAAAGAAACGACCGCATATGGCAAAGAAATAAATTTTGTTTCATCAAGACAACGCACCGTGTCACAAGTCAATCAAAACAATGGCAAAACTACATGAATTGAACTTCGAATTGCTCCCACATCCACCGCATTCGCCAGATTTGGCTCCCAGCGACTACTGGCTGTTCGCAGACCTCATAAAACATGCTGGCCGGTAAGAAATTTGGCACGAATGAAGAGCTGAAACTGAGGCCTATTTTGAGGCAAAAGATAAATCGTTCTACAAAAGTGGTATTGAAATGTTAGAGCGGCGCTAGAATGATTGCGTTCCTCTTGATGGAGATTACGTTGATGAATAAAGCTAATTTTGAACCAAAGAAACCGTGTTTTCTTTGTTAGGGCCGGGACCTTTCAGCCCATGTGTTATATATGCTAAATATTTCCCATCTGAAGATAGCTGGTATCTTAAAATCTCCAATTTTAGGGATATTTGACTGCTTTCATATTGTAAAAATATACAATCAAAAGGCTGCGATATAATTGATAACTGCCATACAGATGTGTACAGTATGTTCATAAAGAGAAATAGTTTTCGCTAAGTTCCAGTTATACCACGCTAATGTTCCCAGGATACTTTAGCTGAGAGAAGTGTTACTTCGATTTGAGTTTAAATTATTTTGTTTTCACAACAATAATATTCCAGTGCATTGCGTGTGCATATTGAGTATATTACAGATTACAGTAAGTATAACCAAGATCGTTACTAATGATAATTGATTTCGTAGTAGATGTAGTATTCAATCATGTGTATAGGTAGTCAATTTCAGTTTCGGACAATATGGCTATACGTGTGCCACTAAATATTATGTATAGATATATTCTAATCTATACGGATTATCATATCACGTAGACCGAGATTTCGTTTAAATTTATAGTGTCATTGACATTGTATTGGGGCAGTCAACTTTGTTAGCCCCTAAAGTTAAGATTAATAAAAATAGAACGGGGTCATATGCATACATAAAAAGCCGTTCTGATGGAGCGTGCATTTCATTTGTAATATATCATAGAGTAGTCAATTCCATAAATTAACGTAGCACAGCGATGTTAATGTTGCTTTTAACGTTATGAATAGATGTTAATTGGAATGAAACTACTAATTAAATTATGTCGACTCCGGTTAAACTGAGTTAAATTGAATATAATTTCCTGCAAACTAATGATAAAGTGCCAATATTCTCATAGTGACTGATTTTATTATAAATAAATACATTGGCAAATACTGATAATTACCATTTTTGCGATGTATAAAACAAGTTTCCAATACTGTAAACGCCATAATAACCGTATCTTTAATTTTGTAAACTAGACACTAGAAACAAGTTCTGGGTTAATAATCTAGGGTCAGGGTCAAGGCGTACTTACAGTAAACAGATTCACTAACTCACGATTATATATTTATGAAAGAGTTTTCTTCCAGATTTTGCATAGCACTTCTCCATACTATATACTGTATAAATGTTTTCAGAATTTTTAACATTTTCATTTCAATTATTTACATTGTTTCTTTTAGCTCATCATTTATAACAAAGATGCGGTACATTTCCAAACACCGAAAATACGAATAAATTGAAAGTATGAACGCGAAGTTATTATAAATACGTACCTTTATTTATTATTGAAACAAATTTGACTTCACTTTCCTTAAAAGCTTCAAAGTTAGTTCCAACTTCCACATTATTCTCGACGTTCTTTTATTAATCAAAATTATTATAGTCGACTTTAAATAATTTGTGTATGAGTCATCGAGTTAAATTCTGTATCCAGTATGTCCAGTATTTTACTTAAATTGTTGTAAGGAGAAATAGAGGTTATATTAAATGCTTTTATTATTCTCCACGATTCTTAAGCATTATATTTTTAGTAAATGTACACCGCGCACAGAAAATTTACTTTTGGATTTAATTATTCTTCTTTTTTTAAGGAAATAGACTTCAAATTGAAAAAATACGCTATCTAAAAGATCATTTAATACGTTTTCAGATGACTCTAAATTAATTACAATTTCTTCGTGTTCCCGACCACAAAAAGTCTGATGAGAGTGAAATCGTTTTGTTCGGCTCAAGTGGCCACAGATCGTATGTCAGAAAACCTCCCAATACATCGTATCAGCCACAATATACTTCAAAAATAGTGGTGTAAAAATTATGGTCTGAGGGTGCTTTCCTTACCATGGTACAGGATCCATAACTGAATCAAGACATTTCAAGATGGGTACGAAGAAAACTAAAGAATGTTATGCTGCTCTACACCGAAGAGAAAATGTCTTCAAAATGGGTCTTAATGCACGACAATGACCCCAAGCACACTAGTCGACGAAACATAGGACTGAGGTCCTGAAGTGGCCGGCACAGTTCCCCAGCCTTAATCCAATCGAAAATTTATAAGTAATCTTAAAAAAGCCGTCTACAATGAAAATCCCAAGACAGCAACAACAATGGGAAATTCTACAACCCGCTTGGTATTTAATTATTCCAGAGCGCTGTCAACATTTGGTCGACAACATGCCTCGACGTTGTGCAGCAGTACTACGAAACAAAGGCTAAGTATACAACCAAATATTAAATGTATTACATTTTATATTATTTGGTAAATATTTTCTCTGTTTTGATGTTTTTTCCAATTGCTGTGTCATGGTATTATTTCATCGGCGTCATCTACAATTATTATTGTAATTGGCGATATTATTAAACAATTATCACGATTTACCGACCACTATTTATCTGAAGACGGTAACATTTGTACAAATTATCTAGCCGTTTAACAATAATTTTTACATTAATTTACTAACACTGCTATTATTTTGTTATATATAGAACAAATTAACACTTTATTAGTGAGAGAATGACGTTTTCTGAGGAACTACGCAAAATCATTCAGATAACAATTTAATTTCAAATAATGGATATAACCTCTTGTTGCTCTAATCACATCTCGCATACGATTAGACACAGACCTAATAAAATTCGACATTGTGTCTTGTGGGATGACACTACTACAATAATAAGCTCCGAGAATGATGTTGATGTGGAAACTCTGGCACGAACAGAACTTGTTTTACCTCGTTTATTAAAAGCATTAAGTGCGAATCCGGACTTCATCCTGGGTACTTCATAAGTCGAAAACAGACATTTTAAATATAATCTCGGACGATTATCGTAGTCTATGGTCTTGCATTGTCATACATAGTAATAAAATCGTCATAAATAAAATCGATGAAGCGCTAGGATCTTTTCAATACACCGAGCGACTGTTAACCCCCTCTTTCACGATCTGATTACTCCTTAGCGACAAAAACAAATTGTTTCTGTAGAAATCGTTCCAGATCCTCCATGAACAACCTTCCAAGTCTTCGGTACACTGTCTTCCTTCGGTCACTGCCAAAGGGGCATGCTTTTTTTCTCATAAAGAACAGAAAAGACGATTTCCTGCCTGCTTCTGGTCCCTAATCGGAAGATTCAATTTCATCATAACGTGTCGAATCGTTGACCATGTCATATTCAGACACTATCTTCGATCAAAGGACTTAATTCCTTTTTCATTTGTTCGATTATCCATTATTCCATCATTAATTCTTCCCCATACTGAAAACATTTTTGTCGATAATTACCTTCAATTTTCTCCCAAACTCAAAGCCAAATATCCATTACATCTCCATCTTCAAATACTCTGGTATCGATATTTTTGTAACAATCTTTATAATGACCTCAAATCAATTCAATCCAGGATTTTTTCCTATGAGATTTCATAGCTGTCATTTTAACATGTTATAATTATTTACTAAATACCTCTTTATTTAATTCTTAATGATATTTGGTATTTGGTACCATTTGTATTTACTTAGAAGGGCAACTGACACTGTTAAGAACAATCAGGCTTGGTATCGAAATAGCTTTTACTGTTTGCAATCCAACACAATTTCAAACATCTCAAACTAATCGTTTATGTTTACCAACCAACAACGATTAATTTGAGAATGATGGAAATTTGGTATTACCTAACCGTATATCACCGTACTATTTTTGTGATTACGACATTCAACTACATAAATTTAGTTATAAATGAACGTACGTGCTGAAAATAATCATAAACTCCTTATACGTTTTGAAGCACATATGTACACAATTCTTGTCTTATTATTGCAATACTTATGTACATATATATATATATATATATATACTAGACTGCCAAAGTAGTATATTCCACTTTTAACCGGTATATACATATATTGCACACATATATCGTTCGTTAAAATAATATATTTAATATTTAGCGTATTACAATAACATTAAGAAAAATAAGCAGTTAAAATATATATTTGCTTGTAAAAATCACACTTGTAAATATATTACCGTCAACATTTTTCAACAACTATAAAAATTTTGACAAGAATTTATAAATATTTTGAAAATCGTTCTTATACCTTTAACTATAACTCTAGTAATAGTACTTGAATTTGTAACATGCGTAATTCTGTTTATTTATTTGATTTTTATATTTTTTTGAATCAATATTCAGGTCAAATTTATCGCAACACATTCAGATAAAATGGAATCATTTGGGGATATGTTTAAAGTGGTATTCTACAGCATACTGCCTACAGGTACCTGATATACATGCAATATAATCTTCATTTAACAGACACTTGTGTAGATTTTTTATAATTTTATCACTCAATTAAAATCATTCTTAGGATTAGTTGATTATTACGATAAATTCGTCAAGAAATTTACCAACCGTTTTAAATCTTCTTTGCAATTTACTTAAAATTAATACGAAATGGCATTGGCCTCAAAATTATAACGTTGCTTTGACTTCCGCTAAAGTATCAGCCCATTTTAATCCAAATATTGAACTTAATTTAACTGACGCTAGTGATTATGCAGTAGGTGCGATGCTTAGCCATATTTATCCAAATAATGAGGAGAAGCCATTGGGCTAAGCATCTAGAACTCTATTTATGGGTGTTAGGTTTGTATTAGCTACAAATCATAAACTTCTTTTGTATTTTTAGTCCCAAGAAAGGTGTGCCTGAATATATCGCAAATAGGCTTCGTAGATGACTGTTAAGTCTATGAAATTATAATTACGAAAGTTAGTTTGTCAAGTCTGAAGCAGATAGTTTATCACGTATACCATTACACGGTGCACATGAGAATTCGCAGGAAGCAGACATTAATTACTCTATTTTTTTTTAATAATGAACTTTCAGTAAATTTTGAAAACATTGAAAAGGAAACTTCAAAAGACAGATTGTTACCGCAAATTAAAAATTATTTACAAAAGAGGTGGCAGAATACGGTAAGCAGAGGGATTAGACTATTTTCTGCGAAAAGGAGACAGAATTGGTATTGAGGATAATTGTTTGATTTGGAATAATGGAGCAATTATATCCAAAAATATTGCAACAGCAAATAATAAACTAGTTCCACGAAATTTACATGGGAGTGGTTAAAAGTAAATCCTTTGCGTGTATTTTTGATGGTCGTAGCTTGACGAACAAATTGAGGAATAATTTAAGATTTGTACAAATTGCAATCGCTATAAAAACAACGTCTCAAGAGCTGAACAGAATCCGTTGCCTTTTCCATCACAACCTTGGGAACGTATTCACATTGATTATTTTTATAATAATAACAAAAACGATACTATAACTCACAACTTCCCAAGCAACTTGCACATAGAAAATAATACTACAAACAGCTAAGGAGGCGGATTTTATAAATGAACTGATATCACATTTCCGTCCATCTGGTAATGTAAGAAGATAGAATTAAGTGTTGCATATATTATTTTATTAGTCTTTTTAGTTTTGCATACTGGGACATACAAGACGCCACTAATCAAATACCAGTACTAAAAATGAACCTCCATCTTCAGTTAATCTAAATCCAAGGTGTCAGTGCGATACATGTAGTGTTGTAACTACAACGAACTGTCAAAGTCGACAAGAAAAAATAAAATTAATCCGAGAACATTTTTGCGCAATAATTTTTTTTTAAATTTTCGACTAGTCTGAAAATACTTTAGACCGCTTCAACGCCGGAAACTTGAAAAATGTGTACAACATCGTCAGTGGTGATGAATCTTGGATTTACTCATATGAATCACAAAATAAATGCCAGTCGTCTATTTGAGTGTTTCAAGATGAAGAAAATCCGTTGTCGAAGTGTTTCCAAAAAGATGGTCACGACATTTGTCTCGAAGGCAAGTCATATACAAGTAATTTTTCTACAATATCACAAAACTGTTACTGCCGATGGGTATACAGCGGTTTTTTTGCCGTAAATCATCGCCGAGTTTCGAAAAACCAACCTTGAACGACAAATCATCCTGCACCAAGACAATGCAAGTTCGCACACAGCACGCAAGACAATTGAATTTTTAACGCAACAAAACGCCGAACTGTTAGACCATTCATCGTACAATCCGGAACTAAGACCGAACAAGTTCTTTACCTTTCCGAAAATCAAGAACGAACTGTGTGAAAATTCTAGTCAGAAAGAGTAAAAAAAAGATAATTTTAACTGGATCAACAAACGAGTGGAATACTTCGAAAAACAAAGTTTTTAAAAACTATCCACTATTTTATTCCAGCCCTGTATGCAAAACTTAAAAGACAACCCTCGTATATGTTATAACATAATATTCGTCAAATAGATCTTTAGACGCGTATCAATCGGTACATCTAGTTCAAGTTCATTCATCATTTACATGACTCTTTAAAATAATCTAACAGTTAAACATACACTTTGTTTGATTATAGCAACTTTTGCAGAATATTTATCATATTGGAAATATATCAAATTTAATTCTGTATGTTACAATTTGTCAACAATTTCCATATGCTGCAAGAATAAATCTTAAATATTGGCCTTATTAAATAAAACAAATTGAGATCTTACTATGTATGTATTTCAAATATTACTTACAGACTCGATACAATGTCAAAATGTCATATTTGCATGCCTTTTATAAATAAACCAGACCAACGTTACTAATGTTTCATAAAATAAAACTCGATAGAAGAAATAACACACAAAGTAATACGCACAAAACTTGACAGGACAATGAAGACAATCCAATCTCACAATTAACTAAGGCAGTAGCTTACTATAGTAAGTTTTTGTCAAACATAAGTCTCCTCTGCGCGTGAATATTTGATATAGATATTAAATATGGATAGTTAGACTAACCAGCGATCTTTGCTTATGCTATCACACAATGAAGTGCGTTTAAAAATCCATTTGACGAATTTTATATAAATTTCTATGCAATGATTGAAATGGTACAAAGCTTAGATAGTTACGTTAAATAATACATAATTCTGTACATCATAGCTGTCATTGTATGTATTTTACTTTTTTTATAACCTATTTTTGTTTATTCCCTTATTCTTATCGTATAAGTTTCTGGCCTCCTTAAATTGAAAGACATAAAAGCTATTTACAATCCCATAGTAGACTTTGTTGGTCGATGTACTGCAACTACAGTGAAGTGCAAATAAAGGATTTCGCTGTGGAAGATTTCACTGCATATATAGAGCAAATTTTCACAGACCAGTAATTGTGCTTATTAATTAAATATTAACTTTATAATCGTTAATTAAATAACACAAAAGCATATTGTTTACAAAAGATTCTATCTAATTATCTGAGGTTTTATATCTACATACATAAACATATGTTAAGGAAACTCGTTTCTATATCGGTATATAATTCATTCTAGGAATGTTCCAATTTCGAAAATATTACACGTGAACGTTTTCAGCTGGAATTGCATTTCCACAATAAACAATAAATTACAGACGGCTAAGCATTGCGTAACCCTAATTATTTCTCCCCTTTTTTACCGATAACGACTCCTTTGTTTTTGTTTGAATGGCGTCTCGCATGTTTGAAATACACCGTTTGGTTCTTGAATGATAAAGCGTATTACACCTTTTCCATATTGATGATGAATATTTCCTTATTGTTTCAGAGAAGTGACGTACAAGATAAATAATCGTTTTAGGAAATGTTGTAGGATGAATAATTCAAAACAGGTGAGGACTTTTAGCGTTTCATTTGTAATGAAAAAATAAGCTTTAAAAACTTTCCGTTAGTATTTGTAAATTTTAAGCTTAGACCGTGAATATATTACAGTGAAATTTCTTGGAGTTTATATCTATGTCTTATTTTATGAATGAATGTGCTCTTGGATTGGAAGTGCTTTATTTCTTTTTAATAGAGAGACAGGAAGAAGGTACATATATAAGGTTTAAAAGAGGAAATGTGATATTGATGGCCATCTATGCATCTGAAGAAGGAAAAACTGACGAATTCAAAGCCTTTTACGACCAGCTACAGACTATAATGGATAAAAAATTCAATAAATTTGACCAGGTAATTTTGATGGGAGATTTTAACGCCCGTATAGAAAATATACCTATTACACAAGTAATTGGATGATATGGAGAAGATACATGTAACGAAAATGGAAAACTACGTCGAGACTTTGCTGCCTCTAATAAACTAAAAATAATTATAAATAACAAATTAGCTGGACAAGTAAAAGACACAACGGTATATAGAGGACCAGAGTATCAGATATTTCCTAGTAGTAGCAGCGCTAAAACGTATGAAAGTGGCAAAAAATCAAAAATACAACGAATTCAAGTCTTTAACGTATGTCTACTTGAAGAGGAAAATATGGGAGGGCTCAAACAGGATAGGTTGAACAAAAGATTAGAATGTACAAAAACAAACGAAGATACAAACGAAGAATGGCAAAATACAAAAACAAACAGTAAAAAAACGGCATCTAAAGTCTTGGGTAAAAAGAAGAAACCGAGAAAGAAGAAAGGATTAAAATTATGGTTAGATGAGATAGAAGAAGCAGTGAAAGAAAAATAAAAACCATATACAGTGAAATTCCCTTTCGCGGACACCCCTCTTATACGGATACCTCCCTTAAACGGACAGTTTCTCATCGTCCCGACCGGCTCTCATATAATTTCCATTGTATTAACTCTTTCTTGGACGGACATTCTCTTGAACGGACGCGGACACGAGGAAATGTTCTCTTAACCGGACAAAAAATAAAATAAAAAGAAACGCCTTATCTTATTTTTATATCAAGAGTATTGCTATTGCATTTCCCAATCGCGCCGCGCGCCAATTTCGCTGAGACTTCTCCGAGTAAACCGGAGATTTACCCACTTTAATCTTTCGGTACAAACGCAGCCTATGTCGTGCATTTCTACCTGGCTTGAATTAGGGACTTCCCCATGTTGGTCAGGGATTTACCGTTGTTATTCTGTGGGTGTACGCTTTCGATTGAATCTGCTTTCAATATTAGTCTGATGTCTATGCGGAAAAGACGCAGTGGACGACACATTCATTGTAGAAATGGCGCCAAATAGAAAAATTCTCACGCTTAAACAAAAAATTGAGATTGTTGAAGTTTACAATAAAGAGAAATTAAGTGTAAGGAATTTATCCAAGCGTTTTAATATTGGAAAAACACAAGCTGCAGATATAATTAAACATAAAGAAATCATTCTAAACAAATGGATGTCGAACAGCAATTTGAATGAAAAAAGAAGCTTTTTGACTCGTGATGGTACTAAAATTTATGTGTTATGACTGGTTTACAGCAGCTCGGAATAAGGGTATTCCTTTTACAGGTATGCATATGATTTTTTTAGATAAGGTTTTCATGTATTAATGCGTTGATTTTCTTTTCATATTAAATTCTAAAATAGATAAAGAAAGTGAGATTACCAATAGGTTTGTGGTGACAAAAAAAATAAGCATAGCAGAAATGTAACATAGACGAAAGACAAAATCCGGCTTATAAAGTAATGGAATCATTAAACAATCAGGAAAATGACAAAATACAAATAAACAACATGGACTAGGAGAATTGGATAAAACATTACAATCATTAAACAATCAGGAAAATGACAAAATACAAATAAACAACATGGACTAGGAGAATTGGATAAAACATTACGAACAGCTCTGGTACACGAAAAGTATTGACCAAACAGCAATACAAGAAGTAAGCTTAAAGGGTTTGGATGATATAGATTTAACAGAACTGACAGAAGCTTTGAGGGCTACTAAAAACAGAAAAGGACCGGTATGGATGGCATCAACACAGAGCTTTGGAAATACGGGGGACTTATACTACACCTAAAACTTCTTCATGTAATTAATAAATTTTGGAAAAATAGTGAATCCTGATGATTGGAAAAGAACAAAAGTAATCTCGTTGTTCAAAAAAGGCGATACGAATAACCTTCAAAATTACTGAGGAACAGCCTATATAGACACCGGTTATAAAATTTATGCTAGAATAGTAAACAACAGGTTGAAAATCATAGCAGAAGAACTAATAGAAGAGGAACAAATGGGCTTTAGAAAAGGCAGATCAACCAAAGATGGAATATTCACTCTACAACAAATTATAGAAAAGCACAGAGATCCCTCATACGGTTAAACATACATCTAATCATATGTAACATTGTGTCTTGTGGGATGAAATGCTACTACAATAATAAGCTCATTTTAGCTCATCCCAAAAATTTGTTATTGGATTCAAGTCTTGGGCCCTCCATAACTCCAAAAACCGCCATTTTCAATGTAATCTCGGACGATTATTGCGGTGTATGATCTCGCATTGTCATGCATAAAAGTAACATCATCACTAATACAATCGATAGGACGCTAGAACTTTTGCAATATAAGGAGCTCCTGCTAACATCCTTCTCTCACAATGAGGCTCCCTCTTTGGGAGGAAAACGAAGCCAGTTCCTGCTTCTGTGAAAATTGCATCCCAAATTATGCAAATTTCTCTTCAGGCCTCCTCTACTTCTTTTCTCTTCTTGGCCACTATCATAGAAGTGTATTCTTTGTGTTAGCGGAGATCAGAAGAGACCACCACCACTCCAGCGTCAAATTAAGATGTTTCCCTGCAAATTGCAAGCATATTTAACGATTATCTAAGTAAGTTTTAGGCCAGTTTCAGGTTTTTCAGGGTCAGACTTCGTCCGTGAAGTCTTCGTTTTCCTATTCACCGACTAAGCTTCACTCTTCAGACTTCACGGTGTTTCTGATCGGTGATGGAAGGATACAGTCTCCTCATAACATCTGTATTCTTTTCAAATCACTAAACGCAGACGTTGGGCATCGGCTTCCTGACAAAGTCTACTTCTGATTAAAGCATGATGACCTTAATGATCTTCCAAGTTTTTTGAGGTGATGTTGAATATGTTTCGGCTAATAATTGCCATTAATTTTCTCTAAAGGAAAACAGGATATCCACTTCATCTTCGTCCTTAAACTCTATAGTACCACAATTTTTGCGACAATCTTTACAATGATCAATTCAATTGGTTGAGTGTAGGCTTACACAACCGTAGTCCATACTAGAAATGTTTGTCGGGTTTTGTCGTGTATTCACTGTTTTACTTGACGTTTCGCAGATCATACTGTCAGCTTCTTCAGAAGGTTTCTAAAGACTGGTGTTGTTGTCTCTTGCTTCTCGTTATATATCCAATTTCTGTTCCGCTTTAGTGATCCATAACCGTTCTGCTTTGCTGATCCGTAACCGTTCCATTCAGTTGAATCGCGTAGTTCGTTGTATGATGATTCCGCAGTGCTAACTTCCGCATGTTGCTAATCTTGTATCCCTCTTCGCCATTGAAGTCGTTGGTATTCTTCATTATTTCTATTGATTCGCGTATTATCCTCGGGTATAGTATCCTCCTTGTTGGTGCAGGTGTTCTGCTACTGCGGATTTCTCAATATGCCTGAGGCGTGCGTTTCTCTCGTGTTCTTTCACTCTGCACTGAATACTTCGTCCTGTTTGACCGATGTAGCTTTTTCCACATTAGCATTTTAGTTCGTATATGGTCTTGGTAAGAAGCTAACAAAACGAGAGCGAGCAAAAATTCAAGATAAGTAAATAAATATGAAATAGATAGGAAGAAGATAAAGACCATCTTGAAATATTTTTTTATATAGAAAGTGTCACAAAATCCCATTATAATATAATTGCAATTACAAACAATTAAATACCTACGGGTAAAACCTTTTTGTCTTTACGTATAGCAGTGTATAATTGGCCGACAAAAGAAAGAAAACTCTTAATATTCCCACAAATTTTCGCCAAATAAAGAATGAGGAATTTTAATTATTCCTAGTACTACTGAATTGTATATAAAAATATAGGTGCAAAACAATTATCGTTAAACTGAAAGTAGTTATCGCATTGAGAACCGTGGAATTGCTTTATTGTTTTCGAAACGTTAAACTGATTTACCTTGAATTTTACCCACAAGCAAATGGAACTATTCCAAATTTTATCAAAAGGAATTCATTTTAATTTATCGTGAAACCTAAATGCTTGTAGTAAGCCGAGTTCTAATGATACTTTTTAAATAACTATGTATATACTAACAAGGGATATCTCGTAGAAAGAATTGATCAGAAGCAAGAAACTTAGCAAGTAAATTATTTTAATTAAGCTATGACTGATGGAGCTACCTTTTCGTTAAATTTGATAGCATTCTGTAAAACAACGAAAAGCTTCAATGTATCCAAGAAAAAGTTTTAGTGTTAATCTGTATTAGACATTTTATTAGCGATAGCTTGTAGACCTGCCCCTCATTTAAAACGCACTGATCAACCATGGTAATGTGTTATTCGAAGTGTAGTGAAAAATTAAATCAAGGATTTTTAAAATAAGATTATTTAAGAAAAGATAATCAAAGAGTTTACAATGTATATCGCCTCATAACATCTAAAATGTGTTTCATCTCTTCTTTGTATTTGGAAAATATTTTCAATAATATGCCATAACTCGTACGAATAATTAAATGTAATCTTTTTATTTTTTCTTTGTAAAACAATTAATTATGCAGATACATAGTACAAGAAAAAATTACTTTAATTTAAATTCTTATTTTATATTTTATTCAAATTATTTAAATAAATCCTGCGAGTAAAGGGTGGTGCAATGGGCATTGATGGTTTTTGAAACGGCACTCTTCAATCATGATTAAAGTGGGGGTATAATCAATAGCCTAAATGAATCCCTATATAACGCATTTTAGTGGCCATCGAAACTAGAACTATTAATAATTTACTTAATCCAAATGTTTTAAATAATTTAATAATGTGTGACGAGGCGCATTACCACATATCGGGATCTGTAAATAAGAAAAAAATCTTGGTACTAGGCTGCCGACTACCTCAAGTTCATGAACAACTCCTACTTTCCGAAAAAGTTACAGTGGGTTGCGCGGTGTGGCTCCACTTGGAATACTAGGCCCGTACTTTTTCGAAGATGACCGTACAGTAACTGTAACTTCTCAACGGTATTTGGAGATGCTCCAAAATCTTCTACCTGCTGAATTGCAACTATTTGGGGCGTGACACAACGACTTACTGTTCCAGCAAGATAGTGCAGCATGCTATACAGCTCGAATTCACATGGCTGCTCTAAAAATTATGTTACCTGGACGACATAGTGACTAAAATTGGTCGCCAAGGTCACCGAATTTGACCGGCCCTGAGTTTTCTCTATGGGGTTATTTAATGGCTATGGTCTTCAAAAATATTCTTCTAGGACTGCAAGTTTTCAGTCACGACTTCATGAATGACAGATGTTATTTTCAAAAAATAATTGTCCTTGAACTGCATTATATGTGCAATAAAGATATATATGTTTTTGACCTGAGTCGTTTCATTTGTATGTCGGTAATAACCTTCGAAAGAACTTCAATACCCATTCCTCCACCCTATATATCTAATTATCTGCATTGTAGAGCTTAAATATGTAAATTCTATTTTGTACAATCTTTATTTTAGAATCAACATTGTTTTATAGGTTTCTTTAACAAAAAAACAGAAGGTAGTTACGACTAAGAACTTACTATTACTTCATGTGTATGAACACAATTAATATCGAGTTTACTTCTCTTGAAAGTTATTAACATGTACATGTATTGTTATATTCATAATTAGAATATATTTATTGTATGCATGTATACATACCATCGCCCGGTTTATTTACTTTGGCGTTGCTCATTCCGCTCACTATTTACGTTCTGTGTTAAACAAGACAGCATGTAGAACTTCACGAAGCGTAAACTTCGTAGATGTTGAGACAGCAATTTAGTGTCTGCTAGTTAATAAGTTGGTAAATTGTTTAATTGGAGATAAACAGATAAATTATCGGGAAATGGTACAAGAACGTTCGGTGGTAGAAAGTTTGTAATGATCGAGAGTCCTCCCTCCCCGCCAAAGAGTTTCGTATTAAATTACTAAGTCAATTAATTAGCCGTCGTTTTACTCGTGACGGATCAATGATTTTTTGGGGTCGCTCTTATTTTTTTAATTGAATTATTTCATTAATTAAATACTCGCTAGCTTTCTTAACATCTTACTTATGTACTAATTATGACGGTTTCGTTGCATGTATGTACGCGATAAGTTCGAATTGTATCAAGAACTAGTACCGCACGGGATATTAATTTTAGAAGATAAAAGAAAGCGTTTTCGAAATTTATTTTTTGTTGTATAACATTGCGTTTTGCAAGAGGCAACATATTAGTTGCTTATCTATTGAAAATATTGTATTATCTAAAATTAGAGAATTTTTAGAGCCACTCCCAAGTGACAGGTGGATAAGTACTACTCCTAATAAATTTACAAATCAGTTTATCTCCAATTTATCGTGCAGTGAAAATAACGTGTTTAGTGTGCTCAAAAATAAAAATGAACTTAAAAATAAAAATAAATATATTTCTATCGTGCTATGTCGCTATTGTTTTAGGTATGAAAAATTTCATAACTGTGGACAAATAAAAAGAATTTGTGTTCTCCTAGAAGTAAGAGACTATAGTCTACGGAAAAAAAAAGACAAGGGGGGAGGGGTTTTTCAACAAATATACAAGAGTTGACGAATTAATTTAAAGAAATATTCCTGCAGCAAGAAAAAATTCAACGATTCAAGGTAATCAGAAAGTTATGAAAACAGGAACACATTCTTCGAAGCTATTCGCCAAATCGTGAGTGAACAGGATGCAAACATATCCTACCGAACAGTTCGCAAGCGTCTGTCGAATTAAAATGAAAGAGTTCAATAAAAAACCAAAATGAATAAATTAATAGGACGCTTATGAAACTTCACAACCTTTTGGGTTTAACAACATGAAAATTTCACTACTAATGAGGGCATACTACTGCAATAATTTCATAGATGTAATTTTTGAAAATCTCAGATTTTTATTTTCTCCAGACTACGATTAATGACGAATCAAAAATTGAGGTAGTAATAGAACGTACTCAGTATGTTAGAAGACGTTCCGGTGAATGAACGCTATGACGAAGAGCTTCTGTAATAATTTGGTCGTCCATTACAATACAAGTTCCAGGGCTATTATATTTTGTGAAAGAAATCATGAACTAAAAACAATACGAAGATGCTTTAAAAGACTGTTTATGACATTGATAGGTTAAATGAAGCTAACATGCCACACATATTTATGTATGACAATGCCCGTGTTATAGAGCACAATCCGTTAAAGGTTTCTAAAATTAAACTTTACTGGATTGGTATGGAAATGCTCCGAGGCCGCTAGACCTCTGCCACATTTTCGCGCTACTGGCCAAACGTTCGCAATGCTAACACTATAGATAACAATATTTATTACATAGGTTTATGTACAGATGACCTAAATTTTATATAAATAGCAGCTAAATACGATCTACAGCAAAGATACGGAAAGTTTCGAGATAAATTAGTGAGATCCAACTATGCATATGTCTTACTATTTTCGAGGTTTTCGCTAAGCTTGATTTTCTCCAATTTCAATTGTGCAAGTTTTATAATAGACTCAATTTTCAAGAAAATGCAGTAGAATTTAAGGATGACCAGCAACCTTCAATAAATTTTCAAATTTGGAGTAATTACGAGATTACTACTTTTTATGGAAACCATAGTAGGCTTTGATATAAGTAACTATAAGTAAAGAAATACCTAAGGAATGGAATATGGGAATAATTATGCCCATATACAAAAAGGGAGACTCTAAGGAATGCTCAAACTATAGAGGAATAACATTAACTAGCATCCCAGGAAAAGTATTGACAAGAATACTAGAAAAAAGACTCCGAGAGAAACTGGAAATAACACTAGAAGATACTCAACATGGATTTAGAAAAGGAAGAAGCACCCAGGACTTAATATTTGTAATCAGACAATTAGGAGAAAAACTAATAGGGAAAGGAAAGGAAATACATATATATTTTATAGATCTTAAAAAAGCTTTTGATAGGGTAAGAAGAGAAGATGTATGGCAGAGCTTGCAAAGGAGAGGTTTAGAGAAAGGAATGATAGAGATGATTAAGGCATTGTATAAAAGCAATAAGAATAAGGTGAGAACTTCCAATGCAGAATCAGCTGAATTCGAATCGCAAATTGGATTAAAACAGGGATGCGTATTGAGCCCATTGTTATTCTCTATATTAATAGACGATGCTGTTAAAAAAACTAAACAAAAAGGAAAAAATATAAAAGTAGGAAACTAGAAAATGAATGCAATTAACGTACAGGAACTAATATTTGCAGATGATATGGTACTGATAGCACACTCGGAAGAGACATTACAGCAAAACTTGAAGATATACCAAGATGAACTAACAAAGATAAACATAGAGATAAACACGAGGAAAACAAACACAATGATAATAGCAGCAGAAGAAAGAAAACATAGCATCAAAATCGGGGAAAAAGCATTGGAACAAGTTAAAAGTTACAACTACTTAGGAACAATCATTGAAGACAATGGGAGAATAGAGAAAGAGATAAATGAGAGGATAGGGAGATCCGCAAAAATATATAACATATTGAGAAATTCGTTTCTGGATAAAAAAGAAATACCAAAAAAATAAAGACAGAGGTGTATAAAAGAGTGGTCAGACCAACATTAACATATGGTAGTGAGTCATGGATAACCACGAATAGAATCAAAAGCAGAGTTACGGCCATGGAAATGAGATTCCTAAGAAGAATAGAAGGAGTAACTAAAAGAGACAGAATTAGAAACACGACAATCACTAATAGTCTGGGTATCAAACCAGTAGAAGTGGTCATAGAAGAGAGACAACTGGGATGGCTTGGACATCTACACAGAATGGAAGAAGATCGAATCACAAAGAGGATATTTGAAGCCAAAACAGAGGGCAAAAACAGAATAGGTAGACCCCGAAACACCTGGAAGGAGCAGGTGTATAGAACATTGGAAAAGAGAAGTATGGGATGGATTGAAGCTAAACAACTGGCTCAGAACCGGAACCTGTGGAAGATAAACATAAATAGTCCGACACCGCAAAGTATAAAGGACATACGATAAAAAAAAAACTATAAGTAGCAAATGGAAGGAACTTTCCAAAGTGTATATTTACACAAGCATTTTAAATATTTTCTAAATTTCATGGAGTGTGCCACGAACGAATTTATCTATATTGTTAGAATTTTTCCACTGAATAATAGCGTAATTGTTGATAATACAGAAATAGATAATAAATATTATGAGGAAATATATATTACTTATCAACATTCTTGTATTATTCAAACTAATAAGTTATTTAATTGTCTTCTTTGAAGCATGCATCGGTTACATTTTCACACAATTCCCCATCGATATTACTACTATGTTTATAAATTTCGCTTTTAGGGAAATCTCAAACAAAAAATTCTAATAACATAGGGTGAAAGAGCTTTACAATATATCAGAAATGCATATGTTCAAGTCCTAGATTCCTGCCTGGGGTTACTATTATTCAATTACTATATACATATATTTCTGAAAATGGTTCTAATAGATTAAAAAATTATGCCTGATAATAGAAATTGCAACAAAATCAATCTTAGAGAAAATCTCCAAAATATTAAAGCAAAATCTGAAACACGAAAACGAATGAAAATTAATTACATTCAACTTCTAAGCAGTCTACATTACGATGACAGTAAGCTGTGTAACCGTTACCTGCCAGAATCGTTTAAACAGCTTCGTAAGTTGGTAGTGTACAGCATCTGGAAGATATTAGTGGAAAAGGGTGACTGGCCGGCCTATTCCCATTTCTAAAATTGCTTTGTTTGTTCAACTATACTGTCTTTTGCTATTTACATTTGGTGTATACAATTTCTTTTGTCAGTATGAGACCGACTTGTATTTAGAATCACATCAATAAATTCTTTGTCTTTTAAAATTTTTATTTTTTAATGAAGGGAAAGAAGGTAAAAATTGTAGAATATAAAACCAGATTTAAATGCAAATCCTATACAGGCTATTTAAAAATACACTGAGATGCGTACATCTTATTATTGGCTTTGTGTGATTTCAACGCTGGTACATTAGGGATACCCGCTTTGAAATACAATTACATTCTGTCGATTTTTGCTAGACTTTATTATAAAATAATCTATAATAATTCAAATGCTTCCGTTTACATATTTTTTAATTGCTATGGCCATAGCTATATTTATTAGATATACTTAATGGAAACTATTTGTAGATAGTGAATCAGAAATAGCTTATTAAAAATTAGACTATTACCGTACGTAATATAAGGAGTTTTCCATTAAAGGCATTTGTGAATTGAAATTTCTTCCAAGTTCCTACTATCTTCTCATAGAACGACGCGCGCTTCAATAACGTATATAAACTATTCAGATGTTTTACCAAGATTCACATTCAGTCATGACTAATTTGACTCCAAATGTCGGTCCTTGTAACCGTCTAAAAACAATTGAACGTCTCGTACAAAAAATCGAATCAAGCTATTCACACTTCATAAGGTTCTCATACCTCTCAGACAAAGAAGCGCAAATAGCAAAGAGAATATTGAAGGGTGTTCATAAGGATCCAAATATGTCAATTATTCACCGATCTCAGGCATTGCTTATTTCCAACATTATTTTGCGGCAAATTCGTGTTTACAAGATTGTTTCAACTCAAGAACTCAAATCGAACAATAATTTGCTGCCTCGCAGTTTCAGTAACTTGGATTTGAAAAACAAAAAAATTTCCGAATTTAGTAGGTTCAGTTTTGTGAATAAGTGAAGATAGTCCGAAAATCAAGTAGAAGCAATGCATGAAAAAGTATTGCGTCTGCTTAAACTATCAGTCTTGTATGCATTTCATAAAGAATCGTTGGGCCTTTTCTTCAACGATGTTACTGACCCTGTTACTGGTAATGAAACCCGTCATCGCTCAATGTCGACTGAACCTCTGTACTGCAAGATAAGTTTGGTGAATCGATTATTCTCAGAAATGGACCGGTCAATTATCCCCCATCACTCGTAGGATCTAGCACCACTAGAGTTTTCTCTGTGGGATTTTACTAAGCCGTTAATTTAAGTCAACAAACCAACAACGATACACAACTTCTAGAACAACGTTGCCATCTTATCATTGGTGACCTTCGACCAAATTTATGTGAAAAAATCATGGAAAGTTGGCTTCAACGAGTTGAGCGCTTCCGTGGAAGAGCCTTGACTAATATTTATTTTGCCTTGGCCTAGAAATGATCTTAAATTTCTCACAATATTCGTTTTATTTTACAAACAAAATGCGTCATTCTTAATGAAAAGTCCTTTAGAAACAAATTTATTATTTTTCAACCACTTGGCTTTGCACAAACTTTATTTAGTTAGATGCTTATCTTTAAAAAAGATAACAGAATGATTATATTGGTGCTTATCTCTAAAATAAAATTTTGGATATTTCTATTGCAAATATGTTAAATATATTTTTTCAAAGGAAAATCCTAATTAAAAGAGAATTAAATAGTTTCTCAGACTTCCACGGTCGTTCGTCATAGTCGTAACGATTGTCGGGTTCTGCCGTGTCACTAAGTTTCCTGTCCCTCACGTTTCGCGAACATGTGCATTTAGCGTTATTTCTATGGCTTTTCGAATGCCATCAACAACAGGTGATCCCATTTACGCCAACTTTGAAGGCGAAATTGTTAATTCCAACATGGAATATATCCTTACCTTTTTGACTAAATTATACTGCTTCTGTATTTTAAAACATATAGTATCTACATCAATAGTAGCCGACATGTAGACACCTGATACTGTTTTCATCCAGAATAAATGTCCAGCTAATTTTATGAAAGGAACTACCCTTCAGCATAATGATATTTGTCCCAATCTAACTCGGACACGGTTCCAGATCTGTGCTTATTATTGCTATTATTGGATTAGATCTAGTCACCGGAGTTTGCAGTCATTGCAACTTAAAAGATCTATTGTAACCAAGCCCTTAATGAGGCTAGCATAGTGAAACGTTTTTAATAAACCTTAGCACTAGTCTAAGATGCTTATACTTTAGTTCAGAAGGTGTTAGA
This sequence comes from Trypoxylus dichotomus, assembly GCA_023509865.1. Taxonomy (NCBI): domain Eukaryota; kingdom Metazoa; phylum Arthropoda; class Insecta; order Coleoptera; family Scarabaeidae; genus Trypoxylus; species Trypoxylus dichotomus. The sequence continues at coordinate 74,456,221 of CM042074.1, read as the reverse complement.
TACTCCTTTAGAAAAATTGTTATGAGGATGGAAACACATGTACATAATATGAGTTCTGCCGAGCTCTGCAGACTTGTGGTTCAGTTTTGTATAGATGATATTTTAGAGTCCTGCCAGAATTCCCTCTAGTAGGAGAATTTCCCCTTTAACGAAAGATACCAATGTCTTGGCTGTAGTTGGCAAAGACAAAATGAATGCCCTCACGTTATAGTGTTCGTTCAAGAATGTTTTCCCAGTACGAGGACTTTCGATATTCCTCCCATTTCTTGATACCGCGCTTTAGTTAACTTTTTTGTAAACCACAACAAACCTCTGGCTTAATGAGAGGTACCTGTAACTTCTTTGCCCAGCTTATCAGCCTTCTCATTTCACTCGATTTCTTGGTGGTTTGGGATCTACCACAGTGTGATGTGATTTTAACGTCCTAATTACCCTAAGTTTTGTATGCAAACGATCTACATTTTTATCATTTGATCCCATGTGATATTCATGTATTTGGCTTATTAAAACAATCGGTTTCATTTAAACACTGAGGTAGAATTTGATATTAGGATTGATGGTCAGCAGGAATTTTAGAAGAGAGAATATTAATTGAAATTTCTTAGTAAAAATTTCTGTGCACCCCCTAAGCCTCTTTATATTGGATAATCCTTAAATTACCAAAATACAAGGAATATCACGTATCATAATTCTTTTACAACTGTTGTGATATACCAAGATTACCCTTCATGAATAAATTATGATATTCTACTAGCACGAGTCCTGACGACACTGGTTTTTCTAACATGATTTAGCTGGTCTAATTATAATTCATCTTTATTTAAAAATATTATTACCCCAGAATATGCGCAAGCAAAACGTATTTGCGTAAAAATCATGGCTTCAACGGATTTGGCGCTTCCGTGGAGGACTTTTGAGTAATATTGTGCTTCATTAATAATGGTATTACGTGTACTTTGTCCCAAATTAAAAGTGATCTTAAATTTCTCATAATATTCGTTCTATTTCACAAACAAAGTGCGTCGTTCCCAACGAAAATTATTGTTCAACCAATTCACTTTGCACAAACTGTATGTAGTTAGATGTGTACATAAGATAAGATTTTGTAGTGATACTTTTAACAAGCAGTAGCATATCTTCAATTTATATTTTACGTACTTATTTTAAATTTTCCATTAGCTATATGCTATTTTTATTTAATGGTAACAATACGTATCTACAATGCAAATATTTTCTCATATTAAATACCACGAAATTAAAACTAGTGGCAAGTAAAATGTACAATAAAATTATCCACGCCAAGTAAATGTATAGCATGCGTAATTAACTGCAAATTTTTATTATTTATTATAAATTCATTAATAAACAAGATGGTGATAAAACAGTATGTGTATATGAGTTGCGTTAACTGCCAGCAGCCATTTAAAGAGAAATTCCTAAACAAGATTCTTATTGATTTTTCAATTCCATAGTCGCATCTGCTCCAGATAATAAGTAAGTCGAATGATCGCTTTAAATACCGCGATTATGATTGATTGACATAATAATATGTATACGAATGACATTATGATGCATATGGTGATATTCTTGTCGTTACGTTTTATTGATTTTAAATTGCATTCTGAAATATTTAATCTACGAAAGAAATAGTTAACGGCGTGACTAATGTTTTTTCTGCAAATATTTAGACTAAAGAAAAAATTATAATGGCATTGTGAGAGTAAAAGATAGTTTCCTTTTCAATTACATAATTGTAACGAATGTACCTTCACACTTTAATTGTATTTATAATCTTACTTCATTCTTTAATGTTTATTTAATATTTTTAGCAATATGATAATGATATTCACATGTAATACTAAACGCAACACATGCTAATTCCTAGTAGTTAGTAAACTAATACAGTACACACCTGTTTGCTCTCAGTTTCAGTCGTCAATGGGAGATGTTTCTCTTCAAAATTGGTGCTGTTAGAATTAGAGCTTTTAAGATCAGCAGTGTCTTCTTCTTTTACCGGTTTATCGTCTACATCTATAGCTTCATCAACAGCAACGCCAGAAGCACAATCAACATTACTGTCTAAAACATCCCCATTACCTTGAATATCGTGTCCATTAGAATCGGAACCGTTATCCTTTGTCCCACTACTATTGCTATCTTTCATGTCACTATTATTACTGCTTGTACTCGAGCCTATTCGGCTTCTCCTCAATCTATGGGGCATATCCTTTTTGGGAGCTTGGAAATCGATAACCATCGAGAAGATATTCTTCTTAGCGGATGCGGCCTGTGGTACAGGTGGTTCTGGCTCTTGGACATCGCTTAAATCGACGTAGAAACCTAAAGGTGCTTTATGGAGTACGTCTACTGACTCTAATGAAGTCTCGTCATTTTCCAAATGAACAATCGAGTTATAGGGTGTGTCGGGCGGACTACATTCCGGCATATGCACCGTAGAGTATTGCGGTATTGATGTTTGGAAAAGAAGAGCACCCTGGCGACGTTCCTGGCTTCTCCTTTCCACATCTCCATTCTCCAAATTCGTAGCGCTGTTACCGTTGCTTCCGGTAGTGTCCAGAAAACAAGCACTTAATAATTGCTGATTGTGACGCTGCTTTTGTTCCTTTGTGCGGCCACGGCGTTCTTCATCACTTCCTAAACCCGAATCCATCTTTTTACATGTTCTTTTTCCCAACGGACGACGTAATCTCTTTAAGTACCTATAGGACGATCGCAAGAGTCGCTAAGAATCATGAGTATGTTGGCCTCATCGCCGCCACTTTGTGTTCGTTTCCGTTTACCGCTTCTACACACCGAAAGCTTTCACATTATGTTTTTCTCGTCGTTTAATATAGCGAGAACTGAGTATGTCGGAACGTATAATACAGCGGCCATGAAATTATCGACTGCCCGAGACACCGGATGATTACGAGCGTACGGATTGTTCGGTCTATGCGCGTGCGTTCAACTTGCCACTGCGAGGTGATCAACGAAACTGTCTTCGGTGAACCGGCAGTGCTGAGGACACCTCGCTATTCCTCTTCGAATCAAACGCCGTTTTTTTTCTTATCGTTTCGGCGGGGAGAATGCAATTACACTGTCTAGCAAAATTCCGATAAGATTACACTCATTACTGGTACGTTTGGTTTACAATGCGGTTTTAGTATCCAATCAAAAATAGTATATGATCGGAAAACTGTAGAGTAACATTTTAAATATACAGAAAAAGCTCCACAAAAATAAACTGCAAAGGGGCACAATTAAGAGTAGAACGTCAAAGTTAATGCTATGCAAAATTTTGACGTTATTTATTATATAAAAAATACATCATGGAATACATAACCGATATAGTCCATTTTTGAAATGAATTACGAATTTAAATGCAAATATTTTGCGTCAAAACAGGTTTCTATGTAGCAATAACACTATGACGTAGCATTTCATATCAGTCATCTCTCATAGTAACAAGTCAAATACTCCGAATATTTTGTAGTAAATTAATTTCAATAATTGTTGATTTTGTAAAAAGACGTTTCAAGTACGAAACTCAAAGTTAGTGCTGTTTTGTAGCTGAATAGAAATATTTCCATAAGCATATCAAATAAGAATTCTGTAAGCGTTCCTAAACCATAAGCATTATTCACGTAAATTTAAATGATTTGATCGGGTCCAATAGGGCCAAAACGATCTTCAAGACTTGTTCTTTTTTTATTTACAGTAGAAATAATAATAATAATAATAATGTTTATTGCCAAATAAAATGGTAAATACAAAAAAAACAAGAAAGAAAACAAGCATGAGCTATGTTTGCCAAATGGATCATCGTCAGTAAACCAATTGGTTTCCTGTTGTTAACGATGACCCAAACTCAAAGAAGAAATAAAGAAAATAATTTGTTTACAACGAAATCATCAATCATGCTGCAATACTGCAAATATTTATCTGCCGGAGATAGTTGCTCATTCATTAAATTACTCTAAACAGCGCGTCTAACGGAATTAAATAGTAATTCCTTGACATCTGGGGGAAGTGAGTTATATAGTCAGTGCAGATGCGTAGCCAAAACTTTTCTCAAATGGCCGCGTATGATGCCCAGGTATATCGATAAGGTCCCTCCTGCGGACGTTGGGATTGTATACATCCGCACGATACCTCATTCCTTTTGATAAATAAGGCGGAACACCAGTGTTAAAACTTTTATCAATAAAGCACGAGAAATGTAACTGTCTTCGTCTTATCATGTTTAACCATCCACCATCCCTAAGTTTATGAGAAATCCTTTGACGCACCCTTATTCCATAAATTAGTCTGAGACGTGCGTTCTGTACCACCTGAATTCTGCGTGAGGCGATCTGGTCTTGACAATTTTTTTGCAGTATAAAAATACTCTCGTAATACGCCGATTTTCTGACAAGCTGAGGGTTAAAGCAAAGTGATGTTTCTAAAACGAAAATCTTCTTTCTGCTGCAAGAAGTTCAATATACATACCCGCAATGTAAAGCTAGTTATATACTTAAAATTATGTCTCTGAATTGATCCCTCTCTAGAAATAATAGGAATGATTTGAACAGTAGTATTGTTAACTTTTATGTCATATATAAGTTTATAGATTTACACTCCATTTTCATACATTAATTAACGAACCAAATTCATTTGGATTAAATTTAAAACACGCATGTATAGTGAGTAAATACTACAAGATTTCAAAACAATCCATAATACATATTGTTTCTTAATTTTAATATCCCCTTTAGAAATAAATAGATAAAACTGTCAAGCAATAAAACGGAAAATCAACAAAGAGTGAAAAATGTATTTATTACTGCAGAGCTGTTCGATTTTGTCAGTAGAGCAGCGTCGCGAAGATGTACAAACCCATCTGGAAGGTGAGTCGATAAATCAGTATCCCCGCTTAATCGATCAAGTTAGTGGTGCACTGTGCATTTTAATATTACAAGTGCTTTTGTCCTTCCTATGTGCTAATTAATTATATTACGTATATAGGAATAAAAAAACGATCACTTGCTGATCAAGTAAATAAGTTTATAGTGGAATTTACCGAATTAAAAAAAAACGGTATAAGATTAGTTTTGGATAGCAATATTATTAAAAAAACAAGTCATCACGTTCATTCCTACTAGCTAGTAAACGTTTACAAGCACGCACTCACGCAGCATTTACGAGATTATGCCAAATGCATTAGAAGAATTTCGCCTTCCACCCAAAGACCTCAAGTGTTAATGTTTACGATTGATGGTGCCGCAACCACGTGTTTTGTAAGCTGTTGTCTTAAAGAAAATTGTGGTAACTTCCTACATATTACGTTTAGCGTCATGGCGATTCCTAGGGACCGGTGTTAATGATGGGAGCCATAGCGACTCCTAGGGACTGCTTATTAACGAATCTGCTAACCATCAACTTAAACTGTTTGCAAAATTTTAAAGTAATCGCTCATTGTTCATAGTTTTAAAATATCCGATGTATTCATATGACTTCGGTAAATATACGAATTACAAAATAAAATTTAAAGATATAGTGTAGTATAATATAGTGTTCTGTTATAGATACAGTTTGATATATTGGAAGTTTCCGATGTTACTACAAATTTACTCATAATAAAAACTATCCAATAGTTCCTTATTGTAGTAATATGCCACGTCCTCGTAGTAAAACTATAGACATTCTATACATTTGACAATATGACTCAAATACATCTTAATGAGCAAATCTCACTCGTCCATTCAAGAGTAACAGCTGTAAACTCATTTCCTTTTTCCAATGGGCAATTTTCACGAGACTTTTTTTCGGCTCATAAATGCAAACATAAAATTCTTATAATTAGGTCCTGATTCATACATGTTTCCAGTGAGTTCGTACATATACATGGGAATATGGAAATAAGCTTAATTTTGGATATACATACCGATGATCCGTAGACATCAAAACAAGTTCGTATATCATGAATAAAGTCCGCAAAGCACGTGGCAAACCACGGACGAGTAATAAAGAAATTATATACCCATTCAAATAAATACATTTGTTAGCGCTGTGGAATCATTATCATCTAATATGAGTACAAAAAGCCCACTTTGACAGAGCGAGTTAAGAACACTTTTTATGAACATATTTCACTTTATTGCCTGTACTATTTTGGCCGCGTTATTTTAAAATACTTATTTAATTATAAACAAAATTTTTGTTTCCTTCCATTACTAAAATATAGTTAGTAATACTTTTAATACATATATTTCTATGAATACATTCAGTAAGTTTAATTCAAATAATTTCCTATTGTATACATACGTCCTGTACATACATCTCTGAAAAAACCAATAGCCATGAACTTAGTCAATTTTAATCTCAGGTGAACCAATACAATCAGTACTTTTCAATGACACTGTAGATACTTTAACAATTTCGTATACACATGTTTCTAACATTTTTAAACAATGGACATTTGGAGAATGTTTACTTGTTGTATATAGGCAGGATGTATAAAAAGAAGAATTATGATTGACTGTGCTGATAAATACTATATATGCATAAGTGCAACGATAATATCCCTAAATATCATAAATCAAGAAATTGCGACAGCTATTGCGACGAATGTGAACTAATATCTTCCTGCTGGAGAAATATTTATGATTCCTATAATTAAAAAAGAAGTGCTATAAGTACTTCTCCTTAGGCCCTAGGTGTCGCCACTAAAGCTTTTAACGTGCTAATTAGAAGCAATTGTAAATATTGGAAATAAAAATAAAAAGTGTTTTTTCAAAATAAATTACACAGTTCTGAAATTTATTCAAGTTTAAAATGATCTTGAAGGTGTATTTGCTTTAAGGTTCACGATGTAAACAGTGCATAATCTATAATGTCGTCAATTTCTTAATAACAGATATTAGTGAGTGGAAAATATATTATAATACTTTTAAACAAATGATGGAATCAAAAACTACAAGTAAAACAAGCTGTTTGAAAGCTTTATTGTTAAGAGCATGGCGTGAAAGGTGGTCAGATCTACAGTGGGGCATCAATATTAAAACAGTATTACCAAGAGGTGTTAGCGGAGATGTTTACGATTTAGCAGATTGTATTTTACAACAAGCTGTAGTAGGATCTGGAGCGAATCAACTAGTCCTTAGCTATTTAAAGCATTCATTAAGTTCACAACTTGTCTCACACGCTGCGGTTTTGCAGAGATTAGCAAAATTTCAACAATTGCATAAAACTCACTGTGTTGCCAGCTTGTTAGATTTTTTAGAAGGAATTTTGCCAGGCATTACTTGCTGTGGCAAATCAGAAGGTACCAAATTAGCTGCAGCCCTACAGGCAACCACCTCATGGTTGTTGCAAGTATTACAGTCATGTTACAACCAACAACAACTGTATAATAAAGCCTTATCAGTCCTAAAAGAATTTCTAACATGCCCCTTTTACTTAGCAATGATGTGCTTAGCTAAATATGTAGATCCAGAGAATTATAGTGAAATTTGTCAAAGATGTAGAGAACTAGAATGTGGGAGAGAGGATTTGCTCGATTCTATTAATATTTTGCTAAAAATGGATCCCGAAGTTCTAAGGCCCCCACAAAATAAAGACCCAGGGCCTGGCTGTCTGATACAAGCTTGGCTTAGTATACAAATGATCAGTTCACCTGGTGCATCAACACATTGTCTGGTACAACGCTTAAAACTAATAAAAAGATTAAAACATTATTCGGATGCAAGATTGTATTCCGAATTAATGAGGGGTAGTTTAATGTCATTGCATGATGTTCGTCAAACTGACTATGCTAGCCTTTGGGGTGCATTTGCTTTCTTAAAGGTGCCTCATCTGTTAGCAGCTCTTGCCGATGATACTGATGGTAGTGCAATTCTTAGTGCTGTCGATTTACTTCTGGAGCATTCTCCTTTATTAGATGCAATGGATGCTCAACACTCATGTTCGAATCTGGATACTTTGTTGGGTGAATTAGTAAAATTACAGCTACTGTCTGAGGCTAACAAACAACAATTTGCTGCAAGACAAGGATCCGGATCCGAGTTACAATTGGATGTTGAATCTTCTACTTCAGATATTACAAAAGTAATTATTTGTGCTGAGCCAACAGTTGCAAGCATATTGAAGACACTATCGACAGACTATCAAAACAAACAAGATGCTTTGTTGGGTATGTTTCTTCTCTAGTTTATTTAATATAAAGAACATTGTTAAAATGGCAAATTCTTGAGTGAAAGCTGTTGGTTCTAGCCTCATTTCAAGGTTACAATATTTTGGCAAAGTGAATTAAAATTAAATTCTTAAAAATTACAATGCAACTTCAACACATTTTCACAGGTAAATGTAAGAAAGAAATGAACTAATATATGTTATAAAATTGAAATGAAAAGTTTAAAATTTAGATTAAAATGCTTGAAATAAATAACTAATAAACTGGTATAAATGTTTCTCCTAAGTCTTAAACAATATATTCAATAACATTTCCTTAATCCATAGCTTTATTAATTTTTACGTAAAACACTATCACCAAAGATTTTTTTTCAAAAAGTAATTGACAATTTGTAGTGGGTTTGACTTGCTTATTACATATCATGAAAAAAAAACACTATTTCTTCAAAGGTAGAGATAGTTGGGCAAGTTGTAATTATGTAAAAAAATTTGAGTCTATTATATCTTCGTCTTTTAACGTTTTGGTACCGATGTTTTAGTTATAACAATTTTTGCAGTTAACCCAAATCAGTTCATTTGAACTGAATTGACAATGATAGTCATTATTGTATATATATTTTCCCAACATCTTCCCGAAGATTTACTTGTATGAGAATGTTCGGGTCTGATAACAGATAACATATTATCATCAAAAGAACTGTGATTATTTGCTAGATATTGCTTCATTTCATTTATAATTGTAATTGTATTTGGTACCTTTCCTACTAACTTAGTAAGTATAATATACAAAACAAAAAAGATATCTCTACTAAATGTTTACTCTGTACCATATTGAACTTACTTAAAAATATTAGAGATAGAAATTAATTCAATAAAATCATCTACATAGATGCAATTCTAATGACCAAAGCAATTGCACTTGCATAACTGGGAATCACTTATTTTGTATAGGCAATTTACGGTATTAATAAATAGATATATGGATTTTCTACTATTACTCTTACTATGAAAGTAAAAACGTTTGTATTTTGTATGCAGTATTGCAGTACGTTTATAATTATCAACGGATAAATATAATGCATATTTTGGTATAATATGATATAGGTACATGTACATGTATACGAATCCCCATTTTATTTCTTAGTATGTCTTCATATTGTCTGCTTTTTTCAAAACTTATACCAGGGTTCCATCAATACTAACTATTATAGTAGTTTAAAACGAATTATGCCTTATATAATTTTAAAGCTGTTTTAGTCCAATAATTGTAATAATTTATTTTTTCAATTTTAGGAATATTGCTTCAAGTACTAACTGGTAACAGTTTTGAACTTGTTCTCGCAGTTGCTACAGTACAAGGGCAGTTGAGAACTTTAGTTCAAAGACTGGTGCGATTTAACGAAGTCTCCAAAGTTGGTGGTGATAGAGCTCGATCTCAATTCTTCGATATATCATTCCTTATGCTGGTAGCAATTGTTCAAAGCCACGGGGCATCCGCAGTATTGGACGGAGGAGAGTCACTGTTGGAAAAGTGGGTAACCAATTGCATGGTTGAACCAAACAAACCAAAATCACCTGAACAATTGTTAAAATTATGCGATCCCGCTACTGTAAACGCATTATTGAGGCAATTCAATGCCGGCGATGCTGATTTCTCTTCGGTAAACATAAAGTGGCAAGATATTCTGTTTAATATGGCGGGAGTTATGAAGGAGGTATTAATAGCTTGGGAACAAGGTGCTTTAGCTCCCGTTGACGTCAAACGCATATTAGATGCAATTCGTGGAAGAATGTGTTGCCTACCTTTAGCTGCCGCTGCCTGGTTATGTGCTTACATGCGAACCTCCCCGCACGATACTCTTCTAAAACCAGTAAATATGGTCCGCGAATTATTATTATCCGCCCCTAATGTAGATGATGTTAGTATGAGAGAACGTTGGCAGCTTACGTGTACCATAATTAAGAAAATGGAAAAGGACGTACAATTATCGTTAAAACCGAAAAATGGCGGGCATTTAGTATCGAGACAACCAGCTGCAGAACAGTTAAATATAGCTTGGAAAGACTGTATTAATACCGGCTGGGTTGATCACGTTTCTGCAAGAACATTGCATTGTCTTCTAGATACCGCTGGCGCCAGATGGTTTGTATCGTCAGTACTGCAGGAGTTATTGAAATTACGATATCGGGACCAATTAGAAAAAGGAGCCGATATAGCATTAGCTATATTCCACGTCGATATTCAATCATGTGCGTATCAATTATTGTCTAATAGTCTTCCTCAAATATTGCATAATACTCTCCAAGCAAATTCCCTAGTGGAACCTCAAATATCTACCCTAGCCCGACTTACGAGTCATTCCGTATACGCTGCTATATGTTCTAAAACGGAGGATTCTATGGAAGAAATACCTCCTAAGCGGCTACGTACGGAATCTATGGAAGAAAACGTTCTAGATGCGTTAAGACAATTATTAACCACCCTGGAAACAGGAATGCAAGATGGACAAATAAGTCAGCAAACCTATTTTACGTTTGAGTTGATAAAAAGTATCGTGGAAGTTGGATCATCTCGTTCCGAAGCAGTTGTAACGGCCATTCCTCCGTCGTTAGGATCTCAATTACTGAAGACTTTACCAGAACTGTTTACCCCTGGTATTCTCTTGCATCTGCATGATTTGCATACTACCCAGGGACGATCATTAGCTGCCAGGGACTTATGCGTATTGAGAAATTATCAGTTAAGGAACTCAAAAAGTAATGTAACAACATGAACTAATTCTGTGTATAATTGTGTAACTTAAAATGTAAATAGCATAGTTTTTATATGTTAGTTATCCCAGACAGCTTACCTATTGAGGTTATTGAAAAATGGTTCAAATAAAAGGTATTTATGACTACGAAATCAGAAATACTCTAAATTAAACACTGTATTTTATTACGTTTCTAGATTCATTGATACAATATAAAGTGAAACTAATTTGTGGGTTATTCAAGAAAAAAACTGCGTTTACTCATAGAAGACCAACCTTTCTTAGAAATCACTACAATTCTTCAGTACTATATCAAAGATTTTCACTGCTCTATACACGATTTTCTTTTAATATAAACAAATATATAAGATCTTCAAAAATAAATCTAACCTACGTAACGTCTTATGTACGCAACCAATACTATAAATTTGCATTACACCTAAGAATGACTATTTCGCAGCTAGGTAATACTTTTATATAAAAAAAATATAATTTTAATTAGTACAATAGATTTTTTATGACTACTATTTTTGCGCCAACAGGTATTAAAAATATACCGGGCGCCTTTTTCCCGATATTTAGTTGGGAATTGCAGTTTTACGAACTCACTCGAATGCATTGCCAGCTAGATCGAAAAACTTGTTTTTTTTTTTTGTTCTTTTAGGTGACTATAGCTTTGCTACCATTGACTTTATAAAAAAGTGTAAGGGAAAAAGTTGTATGTAATTATGTGCTTAATAAGACAATCTAACCGAATTTTGTATGTAAGCTGTAATTTTTTAACTCTTGACGTGATATTGTTGACGATCGATTCTCATAATAACTAGAGTTGTTGTTTGAGCTATTTCATCGTTCATTGAACTTGTATAGTCCGACGTTTTGGCAGTCTGTCTACTATCGCCTTCAGGGGCGCCCTGAGAAGGGCTGTTGCTTGCCAGAGCACTGTAGCATGATTGCTCTGGCAAGCAACAACCCTTCTCAGGGCACTCCTGAAGACAACAGTAGAAAGACTGCCAAAACGTCGGACTATACAAGTTCAATGAACGATGGAAATAGCCCAAACAACAACTCTAGTTATTATGCTGTAATTTTTTGAAAAATAATTTTTTAATGGAAACTATAGTCGGCCATGACGTCATAAAAAAGCACTTTCCACCAGATTCCAACTATATAACACTTGACATAGTCATTTTTGCAAATATATATATTACGACAATTTTCTTCTTTTAATTCCCGAACTGTTATATGCTATGGCAACAACTAATAGATGCAAATGAGAATTATTGATGGGTTTAAATAATTTTAATTTCTTATTGATGTAAATTAGCAACAACATAATTTTTCTGATCAAGAACAGTGTGGTATGGTGGAGTGTTACATTTTATGCCATAAAAATGCCGTAGAAACTGTGCAATAGTATTTCGATTGTCGCCAGCCTCCTTTAACAATTTTTAAGAGAATGTGTGATAATTTGGAAGAGTATAATTCTTTCCTTAATGAATAAGTAAGAGTGGAAGAGGCATTAATGAACCGACAGATGTAAACATATTGGAATGTGTAATGCAACACTTTCAATCCGGCAAATTTTAATAGAAGCAGACACGGCACAACGTACTAAAGATGCATAGGTTTCATCGACATAAATTACCTGTTGCACAAACGCTAAGTGCTGATGACTATAGTAAGCGTATTGAGCTTTGTACCTAGTTTGCTAATGTATACGACTGATTGGTAGTTTAAATTTAAAATTTAGTAGTTGGATGAAACACGATTTACAAACTATGGCATATTTAATATACACGACGAACATTTATGGATGCAAGAAAAACCGCATTGTATTGGACGGAGGAAAGCACTAGTTAAGTTTAAATTTAATGTTTGATATGGCGTCATTGATTCAACGATTCTTCGTCTGTACACTTTCTGCGGGGCGGTTTTGGTAATATATGAGATGAATTATTCTTACACGCATGTGGCGTGCTCGATTCTCTGATCTGCCTGTTAGATTTCTATTTGTGGGGAACAGTAAAAGATAGAGTGTATCGAAAACAATATAACAGTAAAGAAGTTTTAGTATAAGCTTTTGCTAATATTGGTGAACGTTTCGTTAAAAAAGTGAGAAATTCAGTTTTAAAAAGGTATAACATGTGCATTAATCATAATGGTGCACTTCTTTATCATATTTATTGTATTAGTTAAAATGTTATGTATGTAGAAAAATATACAGGTGATCTGTGGGTACTTCACTCGAAAAAAAAACACATTCTAGATTAAAAATTTCACTGCAAATATTAGTACAATATGAATAAAATCACATGAACTATATTTACTACTTCAATATACCTGAATAAATGAAATGGTTTGAAGAAAGGGGTATTTTGTATGTATGCATGTAAAGCCTTTGCTTCTAATTATTACAATAATGTATTTTTGCATACCGATACTGTCCATTTAATAGATAGTGATAAATAATATAATACGGTAGTAACCTTATAGTTAAGAAATGCGTAGGTAAAGTCAGTTTTGAGTTCTTCGCTCTGCGATGATGTCGGTAAGATCCGAGGTGATGTTTTTTCTATGCTCCATCTATAGATATTGGTGAGGAACTCAACTGTATAATCTAGTAAAGATGAATCACTTAATTTGAAATATCACAATATTAATTATTGTAGTGTAATTGGTCATCTTGTAAGAGAATTAAAATGTGGTAAAAATTCAATAACATACAAAAAAGTTGTATAATGTACTGGCAAAGCTAAACGTCTGTACATATATCACAATACTTTTACAGTCTAAATTACTTGACTTTGAAAATCTTTTACTTGAAATATTTTTTAGTAAAGTGAGTAGGTAAGCTGTAGTAGAAAAATCCCAAATAATTGATACTCGCAAATTGTTAAAAAAAAATGTCAAACCGTATCAATAAAGAAGACTCTAAGCAAATATAGTGTTGCTCATTAGTTGTTCATAGTTAAATATAGCTTATATTGGTACAAATTCTACTTTAGTGTAACGAAAAATACAAATAGAACGCTGTAATCGGTAAAAAATAGTATTATTAAAGTAAGAAATTAGTGTACAAAAGATATTACAATTGTTTTAAGGAAGTTTTAGCTAAAGATTACTTGTATATCACATAATTATTTGGGGATCACGTACAGAAATGGCGATGCTCTTATTGGGAAGAATTTGACCACCATTAATATAAATCTCGTCATTTACTATAACATCTTCACCCAAGACTGTAGCACCTTCCATTCTTACCCATTGGCCAATGCAAGATCTCCAACCAATAATACAATTCTCCAACCAAGAATGAGATTTGATTTTGGCGTTTTTCAAGATTGTACAACGTTTGATGCAAACACCATTTTCAATTATCACACCAGGTCCTATTGTAACATTAGGTCCAATGCGGCAGTCGTCTCCGATTTTCGCTGTTGAATCTATGAGAACATTACCAATAATTGCTGGTCCATTGTGAAGAATGTTTGAGTTCTGCTGGCGCAAAGTTTGCAGATACAGACACATTCCAGTTAAGAAATCTTTTGGTTGGCCAATGTCCATCCAAAATCCTTCTAGTTCAAATGCGTGTAAATGTCCATCTTCTGCCATAAGAGGAAATATTTCTTTTTCAATAGATGTAGGTTTTAATTCTATTCTCTCTAGAATACTGTTATTAAAAATGTAAAGTCCTGCATTAATTTTATTGGACACAAATTCCTGGGGCTTCTCAATAAAATTTTGTACACAACCTTTTTGATCGTATACTACCACACCATATTTAGATGGTTCTCGTACTTTAGTCACTACTATTGTCCCTTCTTTTTGGTGGGATAAATGATAATCTAGAAGCTTTTTAAAAGGAAATTCACATATAATATCTGAATTCAATACAAAGAATGGTTCTGTGTTTTCTTTGATTATATCAGCAGCTAAAGCAAGTGGTCCTGCAGTTCCCAATGGTTGAGATTCATAAGAATAAACAATACTTATATTCAATCTCTGTGCATGTTGAGATAACTCATCCTCTAATTGTTCTGCTTTATATGAAACAGCTAAAATTACTTTCGTAACTCCAGCTTCAACTAGTGCTTCTATTTGATGTAGGAGTATAGGTTTATTACAAAATTCTACTAGAAGTTTAGGTCTACTTAATGTTAAAGGCCTTAGCCTTGTCCCATAACCACCAACTAAGATAAGGGCATTCATGTTTAACTAATTCACTATTTTTAAACACAAGAACAAATAATTTTAATATAATGATATACCCTAAAAATGCAAAACGTATTCTCATAAATACAACATAAAATTAATTAAGGATGAGTGGATTTGTCTGCCAATGAATTGGCAATTAAATATGATTTGAAAATACATTTACCAGAATTCAAAAAGGCCCCTCTTTTTTAGGAGATTAATATAAGGCACTTAAAAATTAATATGAAGTGCAATTTCTATATTGTGTATAATTTTTTTCATATTTCACATCACACGTCAATGAAATTTATATTAGTACTTCATGTTGGTGGGCCAAAAATTACTAGAAAGTCACTATAATATGAAAAATAACAAACAGTGAATTCAAATTTATATAATTTTTATATATGTGTGAATAATTGAAGGTTTCTGATATTTTCCAATATGGAAACGCAAGTATTTGGTCAATGTCAGGAAATCAGAAACCAGTGTTGGAAGTCATGTTTTTTATTAAAAAATATATGTTATAGCTGATTTGTTTAACATATTAGAACGCACTAGTCATTCTTTAACTGTAATCCCCAAAAAGTCCTGTTGAGTTTTGCAAAACATATTTTCATTAAAATTGGTAATTGTTGCATTTTTGACACCTGCAACTATTTGTGTTAATTTGTACATTTTAATACAAATTGTTTTATTGTTGTTAGTTTATTACTGTG
This sequence comes from Trypoxylus dichotomus, assembly GCA_023509865.1. Taxonomy (NCBI): domain Eukaryota; kingdom Metazoa; phylum Arthropoda; class Insecta; order Coleoptera; family Scarabaeidae; genus Trypoxylus; species Trypoxylus dichotomus. The sequence goes on along the minus strand of CM042074.1, from coordinate 74,440,383 downwards.
AAGCTTAAAAATTTTATTAAAAAAAAGCTGGGAAATAATTTTAAATATTTTATTATACATATAAATATATCTACGATTTTCCTTTTTTGTGTTTTATTGATTTTTTCTGAGCTTTAGCAATCTTTTCTTTTAAACTCTGTATATCTAAGTCACCAATATTCTTCTTTTCTGGTTGTTTGCTAGTAGCAGTTTCTTCTGGTGGTATGAATGCCTGCTGACGTTTTTCTTCACGTTTTTTGGCCGCTTCTGTATGCCTTTCTTCTTTTTTCTTCTGTGACTGTGTCTTCCTTTGTTCTTTATTTAAAAAGTATTCTCCAGAAGCTAATAACTTATCAACTTTACTTTCTGTTTGTGATGGTGGGAATGGAGTATAATCTTTCTTTTCTCTTTTCTTTTTCGGCTGTTTTCTTTTACTAATATTCTTATTAGCAAATTTAGGTAGGAATCTTTCCCAATTTTCATTTCGTAATTTAGAATCTTTCATCAGTTCTCTTTTTATCATTAATGCTTTAATGTTATAGATTGGATGGATATTTTTCATAGTGTCTTCCACAATCTTTCGCACTTGCTGCAAACCTTTATATGGTCCTAATGCAGATACTGTTTGCCCTTGTACTAAAACATAACAATTTGTTAAAAGTTCTATAGATTTTAATGTGCAGCCATTAGGTCCTATCAATCTCTGCCTCCTTTTTACAAATTTTTCCCTATTTCTTGTTATTTTTCCAATTTTTATGATATCACAACCAACTTCATCCTCTAAAACACGCTTAGCTTGTTCATAAGGTACACTTCTAGAAAGTAACTTAAGCATATCTCTAGCTTTTATAATTATGTATGGATCCCAAGTTTTTCTTGTAGTTTTAACTGTCATACTTCCTTCCACAAGATCCAGTTCTGCTTTAATATGATGTCCGCTTAGTGTTCTTTGCACCAACGGCCATACTTGCTTCAAATATTTTTCACGATACTGCGGAAAGAGTGTAGCAAAGGAACTTTCTTCAAGTAATCCATGTGGGTTATGTTCAGGATTAAAGGCTGGGATTTTTAATTCCCACGCATTTTCGACTGGACCATTAGATTCATTGGTTTTTCTTGCTTCCTTTTGCGACATCTTATAGTATGTTTTTCACTTCTTACTATAAGTTTAGCAAATTTTAACGATACCCCTGACACGAGTAGAACATAGGTTATGTTATTCGATTTTTATATTTGCAAATGTCCAATAATTGAGATATCAATGAAGTTAGCCCTGGAGATATCGCCACAACAGTGATATTAGTGATACCAACTGATACTCTTTAAAATTTAAAAAAAATATATTTCGCCTTCTTGTACATACATATATACAATACGTGCATAATATACAATTTATATTATTTGTATTTAGCACTTTTTTTCTTCCATTTATTGAAAAAGATTGTAAGAAGGAATAAAAGTTGTGTATATGAAAGTAATAAATATTTTAACGTATGGTATATATTTTTAAAGAGTGCGTTCACAATTATTTGGCCCCTCCACCTCCATCAGATGGCGCCCACAAAATTTATATTTTGCCGTATATATATATATATATATACATATACAATACATTAAATTTCTTGTTCGCTAGTATGCCGTATTATATAAATTAAGGATAATGGTTTTAACGTGTTTATTTTATCAATGAAACTTTAAAAAATTACGTTGTAGAAAATGTCGGAGGCTATAAATACGATTTTAAATGATATTTTACGTGTGGATCATATTGAAGAAGCATTTAGTTGTTTCCTAGTTGATAGCCCAGAAGCTGAGAATGCAAAGAAAGAGCAGTGGTTGAAAGATTTAAGTAATGCATTTAAGAATCACACTCAAGAGCAAACAGAAGTAGCCCTTCGACATTTTCTAACAGTGGCTTCGACAGCTTCAACCAGTCAGCTTGAACTACTACTAGAACTTCTAGAAAAATTAATGCGAAATGGTACACTGTCACCTCGATTAGTATGTGAATCTGTTATAACATCGGATAAACTTGATTATCACAACAGTGATTTTTGGTTGGAATGTTTTCGGTTGTTAAGAAGAAGTATTGAATTAGTAGAATATAAAGGTGTTCGAGAAATTTTAAAGGGATGCTGTGAGAAAGCCAAAACATTTCCCCGTATTTTAAATGCAGGGTTGCAACCACTTATTAAAGAACTAATAGATATGACAGAGTTGATAACAAATAGAAATGCATGTCTTTCACCAGGATATTTACTTGTAAATGAGCTACAGAAACAGTATACAGAATCGCCACATTGGAGGTTATCTGGATTATTTTCAGATTACATCGGAAGTTTTAGAGATTGTGCGCAGATGGTATCTATAATTGGCCATTCCCAAATGCGACCAGTCGTAGAACACAGTGGTTGTCCTGAACATTTAGTAAATCCTTGGAAGTTAGATCCTCTTACCCTCAGGTTTTCATTGAAAGGCACTTTGCCATATGAGCCTGAGCTTTTAGAAAAGCAAACAGGTTTGCTAAGATACGTGTTGAAACAACCATATTCTAGAGACATGGTGTGTGGTATGTTAGGCCTACAAAAACAACATAAACAACATTGTGCTGCCTTAGAGGAACAGCTGGTTGAATTAGTAGTTTATGCAATGGAAAGAAGTGAAGTAGAAACTGACGAGAATGCAACTCAAGGATTATGGCTTCATTTGTCATCGCAACTTATTTACTTTGTGTTGTTCCAGTTTTCAAGTTTTCCTAACATTGTTTTAGCTTTTGTTGAAAGGCTGCAAGGTGAGAATATGCAGTGTTTATTAATTGATACATAATAATTTAGTATATTGATTCATAGCATTTCCTATAAAATTAAATTTAGTATCATATTAAAAGTGTAGCATTATAATGAAAGTTTATGGGCTATGTAGATTACGACAACATATTCCATGCACTTGGGGACATAGAAATTGGCAGTATATAAAGACTGTAATAAGTTTAGCTAAATAGCAGTATAGATACAGATTCTCAGAATTCACTGAAAATTCACAAATATTTACATATCATCCCAAATAAACAAAATATGAAAAAAATATTACGGCAAATTATTCCTTTTTAATAAAAAAGAAAATAAACCTGAACGCTATTTAACACTGATAAATACAGCTACTTATGCTATTATTGAATATACCATAAGTAGCTGCGTTATTACCTTAGGTATTGTTTTCTAGGCTTTTTTGATGTGTTTCTGAACGCTATTGTATATTTCCCAAATGGTTTTTTTAGAAAATAGATGAACATCTCGTATGCAATAGTAATAATAATGTAATTGTTTTGTATTTTTTAGGTAGGAACTTGCGGAGGGGTAGAGATCAACTTATGTGGGTTTTGCTCCAATTTATTTCTGGTTCAATACAAAGAAATCCGTTGTCCAATTTTTTACCAGTTCTGAAGTTGTATGAATTACTTTTTCCCGAAGATGAACCACCATTACCAGTACCAGATGTGTCCCAGCCTCAGTGCACAAGACAAATGGCGATGACCTGCATTTGGATTCATTTAACGAAGAAAGCTCAATTAGAACAAGCTAATCTTCCAGCGTGGTCCGTGCCAGCGAAATTACGAGCCCATCATGAATTTTTACAACTTCTGGTACCACCTGGCAATGCTTCTCTGGCAATGGGACAGGATTATAGGATTGCACTTTTATGCAACGCATACTCTACTAATCAAGATTACTTTAGTAAACCTATGGCCGCTCTTGTCGAAACGGTACAGGGAAGCGCTAAAGCTGCTGCTCTGCCTACAACACCTCTCTCAATGGCCGTTCTTGATTCACTGACTGTTCATTCGAAGATGAGTTTAATCCATAGTATTGTTACACACGTGATTAAGTTAGCGCAAACGAAAACTGGAATTTCTCCAGGTCCTGCTTTAGTTGAAACGTATAGTAGACTTTTAGTTTATACGGAAATAGAATCTTTAGGAATTAAAGGGTTTATAAGTCAACTTCTGCCTACTGTTTATAAATCGCATGCTTGGGCCACATTGTACACATTGCTGGAAATGTTCAGCTACAGAATGCATCACATCCACTCCCATTATCGTGTGCAATTACTCAGCCATTTGCATTCTTTAGCTGGAGTGCCGCAAGCTAATCAAACACAGTTGCATTTATGCGTGGAATCAACTGCATTAAGGTTAATTACAGGATTAGGTTCCGGTGAAGTGCAGCCTGAATTATCTAGATTTCTGTCCGATCCGAAAACTTTAGTCTCAGCAGAATCGGAGGAGTTGAACAGAGTTCTAGTTTTGACTTTGGCGCGTGCTACTCATGTGACCGGAGCAGATGGGTCATGGTGTACAGAATTGTTGGCGACGGTTGTTCAAAGTACACCTCATGCTTGGGCGCCCCATACTTTAGATTGCTTTCCTGAAGCTCTCGCTAAGTTTTTCACGCAACTTCAAGTTCCTCGAGAAAATAAACAACAATTGAAGAAAGCGGTGGAAGAGGAGTATCGAAAATGGGCGTCGATGACTAACGAAAACGATATATTAGCTCATTTTGGAGTACCCGGCGCGCCACCTCTTTTTCTTTGTTTACTATGGAAGATGCTGTTAGAAACTGATCATATTAGTCCTATCGCTTATAAAATCCTAGAGAGAATCGGTGCACGAGCATTGTCAGCTCATCTCAGAAAATTCTGTGATTGCCTGGTATTCGAATTTAGCGTTTCTGCTGGCGGCCAACACGTAAACAAATGCGTTGATACTATAAATGATATGATATGGAAATATAATATTCTAACAATCGACCGTCTTGTATTGTGTCTAGCTTTGCGGACCCAAGAAGGCAGTGAAGCGCAAGTTTGTTCGTTCTTAATTCAACTTGTTCTACTGAAACCGTCAGAAATGAGAAACCGAGTACAGGATTTTGTTAAAGATAATTCGCCCGATCATTGGAACCAAACGAATTGGCACGAGAAACACTTGGAATTTCACAGGATGTATCCGGAGAAGTTGGCCCCGGAAGAAACTAGCGGCGGTTACCATCCGTATTTTGGAAATGTGTGCTTGAGATTTCTGCCTGTGTTCGATATCGTTGTCCATCGGTTTCTTGAGATCCCGCAGGTCACTAAGAGTCTCGAAATTCTCTTGGAGCATTTGGGTTGTTTGTACAAATTTCACGATCGACCGGTAACTTATTTGTACAACACATTCCATTATTATGAAAGGAAACTATACGATCGACCATTGCTGAAACGGAAGCTCGTTGCTGCCGTCTTAGGTATATTTTGGTTTATATATTGGATACTTTGCAACTTCATTTCAACTTTTAAAAATATATTCATATACGTTTTATTTATTTTATATTTTGATGCACGTCATCTATTTTTGACCGTATGAATCAAATAAATAGTCTAGTTAAATAAAATACTGTATAGGTACTTCGATAAAATTTTGGGTATATCTAGTGTGAGAGACGCTAAGACCTAAGCTTCTTATTTTGCCAAACATTTATTTCAGTATTTTATAAGAAGAAAAAGCACTGTTCACCGTTTTCCTGCATCGGTTTTCCAAAAATATATAATTCTTCTAACACATACATGTCAAATGAATGTAATGATTTAACCTTTATGTTATATTCAGTGACTGGTAGAAAGTTCACACCAAATGGGGTGATTTACTTCCCCCTTTTCGTTAATATAATTAAACTATTAATTTGTACTTATTTGAAAACGAAATAGGCCCGCATCAGATCTCAGGTGCTACTATCCGTTTTGTAATAAATAGCATTTTTAGTTACAGTCAAAATAAAATTAATATTGATTTTTAGAAAGGTATAAAGGATTTCAGCTAAAATGTTATTGCCATGTGTTAAATTTTAACCAAAGCTAGATAAGAATGTCTTAGCGTGTCTCACACTAGATATACGCAAAATTTTATCTAAATATCTATCCGGTATTTTATTTAACTACAGACTATTTATTTGGTTCATACGGCCATACAGACTAATGAGTCCGGAAATATTTGTAACACATCGAATAAGGTAGATTAAACTACGTATAAAGTTCACCAATTAAAAAAATAACTAGGGTAATTAACTATGACATTAGTTGAATCGTTGATTGCAAGAAATTTTTCTATCCAATTCCCTGGCTACATTGTTGTGATTTGTTTCACACATACCGATATAGTGCCTTCCAAATGTAACATTTTTAAATGGTCGGTGTTCGTTAACTTCATTTTAAAGATATCGTTATAGGAAAAACTGGCACGTGGTTAGATCCGGCGACCGCGACTGCCATATATATTCATAATATCGGCCAATTCACTTTAGAAAAAGGCCATCTAACAAATTTCCCATACTATGATCATATTAAAAACGCGTAACTCAAAGGATATATCTTCAATTTTGCAAAAAAAAAGATCGGAATTTAAGTTTCTTCTAAAGAAATTAAAATTAATAATTTTGTTAAATATCCCACACCAGATGGTCTTAAAGTAATATTGATCACGAGCTTCCGCAACGAAGTGCGGATTCTCATTTATAATTTTTAGAACTTATTATTCCATCCGATGTAAATGTTGCTTCATCACTAAACAAAATAAATAAATACAATCTGTCCACTTCTAGCTGTCGTTGACGCCAAAAACTGAAATCTAGGTTACAAAATTTCCATTTTTTAGAGTATTTACAAATGTTGGCTTATGTAGCTTGAATATCTTTTTCCTCAATATTCTCTGGGTAGATGTACGAGAAAATTACTTTATGCTATTTCTCGGATGCTAATTTTCGAAGTTTCAAAAATAGTTTATATTACCTGATGGCTTTGATTGTCTTCTGAAGTAAGCCAATTAATGTGTGACTTTTCAAATCCATCTTTTACGACAGGTTTCCACATCGGCCTAGGTGGAGATCTGGCGCGAAGGTTTGGCTCACTTTACATATTACTAGAGACCGGATTATATGCAAAGTGCATATATTTTATTTTATTTATTTGTTATATTTTACGTCTATATGTAGATGTATTACACTGATTAAAGTTAATTAGTGTGACATCTACAAATAGACGTAAAATATAATAAATAAATAAAATATATGCACTTTACATATAATCCGGTCTCTAGATCTTACTATTCTTCATGAAATATGTGCGGATAAACTGTTAAAATGTTCTGCCATATAATGAATAATATTATAAATACATTATAACGCGTAATACGATGTACCATACGTGCATACTCAACAGGGAACCGAGGAGAGAGTTCTTCAACGGACTCTGTCAATTTTCGTATTGGTTGCGTATGCGGGCCATGAGTTATTTATTACGCCTGTGGTGCGTCTTAAGATATTCGTTGTTAGCATTCGCCATAGAGTAAGGAAAACAATAGAAAACCTCAACCCTGAGAAGCAGTCCCGGGGTTTGAACCCGGGATCTCACGACTAATTACCAAGCATAGGCACTGCCCCATTTAATGTCAAAAACTCACTATTTCACAACCTTTCACTCTTCAGTTAGGAATTAGTTGAACCTTTGAGAAGGACAATACTAAAAGGGAAATGCAATAATCACTAAAGGTACACCGAAATCATTAAAAATAGGATCAAATTATTTTTTGTAAAAATTAAGATTGATTATTTTTTAAAAATATTCATAAACTTATTTTTGTTTTAATATGAAACTCTATATTTAGTTAGTGTTCAGGATATAACAGTAAAATTTGTTTATTATTTTGATTTTGTTTGTTAAAATGCCATTTGATCGAAAACAAATAATAGCTTGTTAGATCTGATTTGAGGTTGTTAAAGTGAACTTTCTGCCAGTCACTGTGTATAAGGTGATTAGTGTAAGTCATTAAACTCATTTAATGTGTGCATGTTCTGCTGTATCATAGTTAGGGTAATAACTAGGGACGCGATTTTTTTTTTCTTCAAAATTAATTTGTATTTAGCGGTTATATTATTAAATTAGAATTACCAAATGAAGTTGTGAAGCAACCTGTATTTATTGTAGTAAATTGATCTATATCTAAGTAAAAACTTGTTATGCTGTTGCAGGGTCCCTAAAGGATATACTTTCAAATCAATACAAAACGTACTTGAGCCAAATTGATTTTGAACCTTGGACACCTACATTAGATTATTATATACATATGGTGCAAAGGGTGGTTGAAACTTTAGCGGGCAACGTAACAGGTGTAGCTGCCCTAATTGATTGGAGATTCAATGAATTTCCAAATGCAGGTGCACATATTCTCTACACTACATGCGTAGAATTGATGGGTTTATCTGTGGAGCCAGCATATGTTGCTAATGGCGTCTTGGACGTTATAGCGAAGGGATTTCCGGCAGTACCATCCGACCGGATTCACGAATGGATCAACGCAATAGGTTTGATATTGGCAGCTCTTCCACCTAGCTATTGGTCCGTTCTTTTAGACCGACTTCTGTCGGTACTTGAAGACCTAAAAACCTGGACATGGAATACATCACCATTCCATCTCTTTAATTTTAAAGCAACGCACTTCCAATTGTTGCAAAATAAATTCAGTTATATGCTGGCGCTAGCTCATTCCTTTTGGCATCACGCTGGGCCAGGTCAGATAGCCAGAATACCTACCTGGGTACGGGAAAAATTACCGACGGTGGTTAGAACCGAACCGCAGTTGTTATTTGTGTGTCATTTAGTAGGTCCGTTTTTACCTAGATTTAATACTGGGGCTATTGTTGATTTGACTACTGGACTATACGATTTATTGGCGCAAGTCGATCAATTGGAGCCCCAATTGTTGTATATGGACCAGATATGCGACCTGCTCTATCATATTAAATACATGTTTGTTGGTTACACGTTAAAGAACGAAATAGACACAGTTGTTAAGAGACTGAGACCCGAACTGCAAATGCGTTTGAAATTTATCATTCACCGATCTCCAGAAGAATCTCAATCATCAACGTCTGTTTGAGAGAAAGGAGAAAAAGGAAACAGTATTTCTAAGTTGTAAAGTGATATTTTGTATGTAGTATTTGTTGAAAATATACCATTAGATTTTTAATTAAATAACAGCTGTAAAATTGTAAACTTTTTTTATACATGGATCATGTTGTATTCAATAAAAATATCTTGATATTTTAAATTACGTTATATATATCCTTTGGGGATACGATTAGCAAAAAGCAATAAAAATGCGTTTTCCAGGAAAAATAAATAAAGAGATACTGTAACTTACAAATTCCTAAAACTATGCTTAAACTAGTATGCTGCTTAATAATTACTTGCCAATGTTTTTAGTTTTGCTATGTGAATGCTCCAAAGTATACTCCATCTTAAGAATGTTCTTGTTTTAAAGAACAAAGGATTTCTCCAAAACAACGGAAATATTTGTTTAATATCAAATTTCAAATATTTTGTTGTAGATGTAATTTAAATGGATTGAAACTGATGGGGGTAGGTCTATTTTTCATTATCTTTCTTTCTACATACAGCTTTGGGGAATTCATAAGTACTGTAAATTTTGAAATTGTCACCTACACAGTACAACCTCGTTATTCCGAACTAAATGGGGAAAACAAATGTTTGGATTACGGAGTTTTAAAAGTACATATACTTTAAAGTCACAAAATTTTATTTCAAACAATATTTTAGTATTATGCATAAAAATACATATGAATTAATATGTCGTTGCTTCAGGAATTTTACATGAGCAGCAATTGCTTGATATCTAACTCACTATAAAAGCAACAGTCGATTGGTGTATTATTTTCTGTACTCTATTGAATGCACTAGTGGAAACACTTCAAAGCTCTTTTATGAGATACACCTTTCTCATATCAAATTACTTTTTCTTGCTTCTTTCGTCCATCGCTAATGATGATAAAATTATCCCTTGTTCTGAAGCTACCATCTCTTTATCGCCTACCACAGGCAATTGTGTAATTTTATTTGTTGGTAGAAATATTGCTTGAGAGCTTTTGCCCATTATTCAAAATAAGCTGTGCTTTCGGAGGTAAATTCAAATTCTTAATTTTTCTTTTAACCTCAAGTGGATGTCATGGGACCGTTTACGAAAAATATCCCATAAGTCCATCCTTTATTTCAATTCATATATGTAACAGGAAGATCTAGTCTTTTTAAATATCCTAAGATTATTTGACTTTCCAATAACTAGTAGTTTTAGCTTATGAGTACTGGAGACACTGGCACTATAAGGCATGGAACCAAATCTGTCTTTACGCACTTTACGGCTTGGTGCAACTGTTTGCTAAAGAGTTTTGTTTGGGTGCACTCCAAAACAGTCCACTCTTGTTAGGATTATAAAGCTGATGGGGTATTAAATCTATTTCTTGGACCAGATATTGGAATGTCCTGGTGCCTCTATTGTAAAAGCCGTTTTGGTATCTGGATTTTGACATGAATTGAATTTTTCTTTACTCGATACTGTTAATTGTTGATGAGATGTAGGCAATATTATTCTTTCTCTTTTTAATGTCACTTATTGTGGATTTCCCGACACCGCATAAAAGCAATTCCTGTTGCACTTTGGCCTCCTTTAAGTTTGTTTATAATCTCACTTTTAAAGCGACATTTTATTTTGCCATAACTGATTAACCAACGCATCTGTTGAAACTACAATTATAGCTGACCATACGGGAAGACAGCAAACCTATTTATTTTTCAGTTTCTGAAAGTTGTAGATTGTTTGGACACGTAATTTTTCCTAGAAAATTAAATCATCGTTTGATAGTTACTCAAACAAAGGAAAAACATTTTAGCGCCTTTTAATTACACAGCACATACTAAACATCAGAATAACCACCTTACGATAAAAAGCGAGTTGTTTGACGTACCTTACATCTATTTATATAAATAGGGTAACGCAAGGATTGATTTTTAGTTTCCAAAAAAATATTTTATTTTTATCATTACTGGTTAGATTATCGGAATTTTTATTTGGATTAAAGAAATTAGAGTGAAGCTAGAATTGGTTATATATAAATTATAGAATTTACACTGTATTATTTATAAAATAAATATATTTAATATTTATGAAATGTATACATTTGTTGCATACAATAGATGAAAATTAAGAAATCCATAGTCATAGTCAGACATCAAATTCTACAGCCATTAAGTTTAAGTATACCAGCAGTTTGCATGGCTCATATAAAACATTTACATTAGTAATCCCGCAGGAGTCAATTTAAAAACAATGTTAAACTCCATTGTCATATATTATCTGCATCGTCTTCTGAAGATTCAGATGGTGGGAAATCTGGTTTGTCTGCAATACAAAAAACAAATAAAACATGACTGCAATTGCTGCATACAAAGAATTTCTCCCTACTTCGCTGTTCATCTTGTAGTTTACGCTCCTTTTCTATATACTCATTTTGAGCTGCTACAACTGATTTACTATCCACACAATTTGCATAAATATCTAATAATTCTCTATTCAGGTCAATAAAGGCATGGCCCCAACTAAATTTATTTAAGTAATGTGCAGCTAATTTTTGATAACCAATTATGTACATAGTTGCAGCAATGGCTTCAACACAACTTAATTGACATGGTTTTCCATAGTTAATAGGATTAGCTGCTACTAAAAATGGCAGTAGCCTACCATGTGATGCCTTTAATGCAGCAATTGGTGTCTCATCAAGTTTAGCCCAGGAGCAATCGACTACCGCAATGCCTTTAGTATCTACAATTTCTTTGTCCATGGCGCTTACACACTTTTTACCTGTCGGCGTTAGTACAAGTCCGGGAAATTTCTGTTTAATTTTAAGATTTTTTACCAAGCCTAATCGTGCTAGCTTTCGGCCTGAACATTTCTTAGGATCACATTGAGAAAAATCCCACATTGCCACGGGAAAAGTACACGTAATATCATCTAAAATATATATTTTAAAATGATATCTCAATGAATTTAAGATCTACCTTCTTCGCAGGAATCATCTTCAAGATTCATAGTCTCTACAGACTTTTCAAGTTCCATAGCAGACATAACCTAAATGTTATAATTGACAAACTTTACAAACCTCGATTAAATTGCTATAACCTTACTTTATGCTTTATACTTTTTATAGTTATCAATACAAGCACATGCAGAAGCGTTCATCAACTAGTATGAAGAATATATTGATGGTATGTAAGTGATTTTTTGGTGACATTAAAATAAGCTCAATAGATCTTAACGAATTGGAATGGATTTACGTACAAATTCGTGGTTAGAGAACCTTGAAAATGATCTCAAGGTTATACCTAAAATTAATTTAATGCAGTCAAAATCAAATATTTACTTGTTTCAAATTTCTGATGTAGGTAAAAAGGTAGTTGCATTCAGAATGTTCATACTCGTTATATATCTACAATATTATTTCTAGAAGCTAACAGATAAATTAAACCACCAACTGAATACTTTGTGGGACCTCTGTCATTACTCTGCATCACAAAGAAAAGCGTTCGAGCATATTTCCAAAAATCTGCACAAGGATGATACAGGAAAAACTTATTTGGCTTTCTGCGATATTGAAGTAGCATATCTAAAACAACATTTTACAAAGAACAAGTAAGTTTGGCTTATTTTTAGATGATATAACTTGATTGTATTTTGCTAATATATGACACACGTAGCCTGTAATATATAATTGACATTAGTAGTAGCTTTTTTCAGAGAAATATTTCAATTATTGGAGATATATAAAAAACTGTGCAATAAACTCAAATCTGCATTGAACAGTGAAAAGAATATCATCTCTAAAAGGCTAGCAGATACTGAAAATTCCTTGAAGAAGTTAGAAGCTCAGTATAAATCAGAAAATGGGAAAAATTTTTATACTGGGGGTAAAACTATTACAGAAACCATAGATAAGCTTTCAAGAAAAAACATTGAACAAGAATTCATGTGATCATAAGTTTATAAACAAGTGAGTTTTTCAGTAAAAGTAGTGAGGCTATTAATTTCTGGAAAAGTATTGACTATATTAATTAGAAATGCTGTCTGTAGCCGGTAATTGATGAATCATTTGCTTGTAGTAATGATACATTTTAGTTTCTGACGATTTTTACCACATATTTGATCTATAGTTTTCCCATTTTTTGCATAGTTTCATTTTTGTTTTAGACTTTTTCTGGGGACTTATTAAGAAATGACAATCAGAGTATGAAACTACTTCAATTATGACACTGGTGCTTTAGTTAAGGACAACACACTGTTATTTGTATTAAAGTTTATTATTGTACGTTATACATATATGAGAATAATAAATATTGTTAATAAATATAAGAAGATATATTTAAAGCAAACTGCATCTGAATTATTTACTTCTTTTATCTATAATTTTATTAAAATCTTTTTCTATTAGAAAACGCTAGTGTAAACTGGTAAAATTTAATATAAAACTTTGAAGATTAAAATTCTAGCGATATTTTGCTATAAGTTTTTGTTTTATATATGCCGATAGTAATTCATATCGTATTTAAAACGTAAATGCATCTATGAATGGAGTAGAAGTTACGGTAGGGAGATATGCATTAACCCGTTTTTTGTGTTAAAAATATTTTATGTGCATGCCGATGCAAATTTCCAGTGCATCACACCATACCAAACAACAGACAATTAACGGTAAAACATTTTAAAAATATCTCGCCTGAAATTATTATTAATTACTACACCTAAAAGTTTAGTTTAATAGCAACATTATAGAAAATAAAAATGTAGTAGTAGCACATTTTGCATATAATCCGGTCTCTAACTAATCACTAATTTTGTGTACTTCACCTTTTTTATCGCCCAGTAGAATTTACGCAAGACGTTCACAACCCGCAAACTTTGAATCTGTATAAGTCATTCTAGTTTGGATTCTGTCTATACATTCATTCACCGTATATTTTTCATTCTGTCACCGTATATTTCATATATATTATAATAAAATCTATTTTTCCAATTTCAAAATTGAATTCTATCCAAAATAAGTTTACCGCGTGTTCTGTTGGCGTTGGCATCACTGCTTTTGGTTATGTGCTTTTGTTTACATCCAAAACTTTCCATCTGAAAATAGTAATGTAAATATATTCTGTATAATGGATGGGATATTGGCTCTAGGCCATTTTTGTGAAAGCCATGGTCCTTGTGTAATATTATGCACGCAAAGATGTGAATCACCACCCGAACAGCAAGGGCCCCATACATTAACGGTGCCTTGGTGTGATTCTTGTCAATCTGTTGATTTGGACCAGGCCTTGTTCAGTAAGGATGACAAAAGCTGTTATGTCTCAACTAGAACACCTTTACAACAAGACCTAGCCTTTTTGTTAAAGCAAGCCACAGTACGCAGTCTTAGTTGTGAAGAAGAAACTAATGGTGAAGGTGCACCATTATACTTTGGAGATCATGAACGTGGACATGTTTTGGCACATACATTTCTTGTTCAGGATTCGTTAGCCAGAGGATTTCACCGTAAATACACAATTTTAATGTTAATGCGTGATAAGATACATCTTTTGAATGCGTGGCCTATGTTAGTAAAGCATATAAAAGAAATTGTTAAGGATTTAAAGCAAGCAGCTGCCGAAGTAAATGGTGCTGAGCAAGAGCATCGTTCCCAAAGAGCTGTTAGGCAAGCGCAAGGATCACCTGGTAGCACTGGTCGTTCTTTATCTCAGTTAACAGGAAAACCAGCAGTTTTTGCACATTTGCATTTGTGGTTTTCATGGATGTTAAGTTGTTCTTTGGCTGAAGAAAGATCTGCAGTTCCTTCAAAAGCTGTTATCTCCAAACCCTCACCTGAATTAAGACAAGTTTTTTTTGAACTTGGAGAAATTATTTTCACCAAGCTTACCTTTTGTGTTTTAACTGGAATTAATATAGTAAGCACTGAATTTCGTATCCTTAATACCATAAAGTCTGTATTACCTGATTATTGGAGAGCCAATACAAACAAATATTGTATGCTAATTAATTCTGATGTTTGGTGTGTTGATTGGAATGAAAATTTACCTACAAAGTTACCTACACTACTTCAGTCATTAATTAAAGCAATAAAAGATAAGAGACTCCCTGATGGTGTAATGGAGATGCATCTTATAAGTTTATTAATGCATTGGAAATCTATAGTATTATCTTTAACATGGCCACCAAGTTTGAATTTGGAATTTTTACAGTCCTTAAATATCCAGAAAGCCGATTTACCACTTTTACTTTATTGGCTAAGTTGTCTTTGTGAAGATGTAAATAAATGTACGCAAGTTAAAGAACAATTAAATAAGTTTTTATTGAGTAAATAATAGGATAAGACTTTGGAAAATGAAAAAAGATGTGATATTTGTTATTTCATATTTTTTAAATATAGTATTGTACTAAATTTTGTTTTAATAAAGTGTTAAAAAAACAAAATTGAGAGACTTCTGTACTTTGTACTTAAATTATTTAAAACTAGAGAAAATTAAATCCTTAAATAATAATGGACCACACAAAATTTTGCGAAAAGCGATTCGAATTAAATACGATGTGATCAAAAAGTGCTGTTAGTATTGGCACAACTGAAAAATTAACATTGAAATTGATAAAGTTTAGTTATTTTGATTTTAGCGGGAAATTATTTACTTAATTTATCGAGTACGTTCATTGAAATGTATAGCGAAAGCATTATTCACCGTATTTTAGTAGTGAAATAAAAGAAAAATTATAAATTTAGATAAGTTGCTGTACAAGTGCTATAATTTTAATAATCGAGAAATATCAGCTTCTAAATTTCCAATCTAT
The DNA here is from genome assembly GCA_023509865.1 of Trypoxylus dichotomus. Lineage (NCBI taxonomy): Eukaryota > Metazoa > Arthropoda > Insecta > Coleoptera > Scarabaeidae > Trypoxylus > Trypoxylus dichotomus. Next base: position 74,424,644 of record CM042074.1, on the reverse strand, counting down.
TATCTTTTTTGATCACATTGTACAATGCAAGTGAAATCCTGCCAAAATGTCGGACATACTTTATACTATGTAGGATGCGTGTTTCGGAACGTGTCGTGTATTGAATAAATATGTCAAATATCAAAATAAAGATAAGGTAGATAAGGTATTCTATGAAGATAACCTACAAAGTTTATGGTAACTTGAGTTATACATGTGTTGATATAAATTACCTGAAATTATGCCGAAAGCTAAAAATTTTGAAATTATTTTGGGAACTTATGAAGAATTTGTTGTTGGCTATAGATTTATATCAAAGGTGAGTGGCGTATTCACTTTTATTACACTACATATTATTTACAATTTGTTTGTCTCAGAATAGTACCGAACGTGTTGATTTGACGCTAAGTTTTGCCTCCCATAGTCACAATAGTAGTGTGCGATGTATTACCCATTTTGACTACTATCTAGCTTCGGCTGGTGCAGATGATCGTATTGCCATATATGATTTAAAGGCTAGAAAAGAACATTGTATTCTTACTCATCATACTGGTACCATTAATTGTTTACAGTTTACTGATGGTCATACCCACTTACTTAGTGGAGGCTCAGATGGAAAGTTAGCAATAACAAGAGTTGGTAACTGGCAAGTAGAAAAGATATGGGAGAAAGCTCATAAAGGTGCATCGATTATTGATATTGCTGTACATCCGTCCAGTAAGCTTGCATTGACATTAGGAGCGGACAGCACTTTAAGAACTTGGAATTTAATTAAAGGAAGACAAGCATATGTAATAAATTTGAACAGTAAATCAAAAGATCCCAGAAGCTTGCAGTCCATTAAATGGGCGCCAGACGGTGTAAAATTTGTATTATGTGGTGGTTTACATACAGATGTGTGGAGTATAGAAAGTGGAGGAATAATTAAAGCCGTAGAACATAAAAATAAAGTAACTTGTTGTTTATTTTATAATGATGATACTTTAGCAATTGGCTTTGAAAATGGCACACTTTCTTTATTTAACTACCACACTGGTGCATCTAAAGAAATAAATGCTCATCCAAGCAGATTAAAATCTCTTGATATTTGTGAAAAATATTTAGTTACATGCGCTAGTAATGGCGAGGTTAAAGTGTGGAATAAAGAGTTAGAACACATTTCCACAGCTAATACAGGTTGCAGAAATACTTGCATTACAGTTGTTGCTTCAAAATGGGTAAAAAAGGAAGATGAAGAGAATGACGTAGCACAAGAATTAGTGCATATAGATGATAATTCTCTAGAACCAAATAGAGAAAAAGAATCGAATAAGCACCAAGAATCTGTAATAATTGTTGAGGAGGAAACACCTAAACGAAAAAAGAGGAAATCAAAATCTATAGAACTGAATGAAGTAGCAGTAGTAAAAACTACTGAGATTGAAGGCAAATTTAAGAAAAACAATAAATATTTGAATAATCCTAAGCGTGATAATGTAATGGAGGGAGTTTCTAAGAAGAAGAAGAAAAAGCGATTAAAAGAAAAATTATAATATTTTCTGTTAATAAATGTCAATAATGTAGAAAGAACAAATATTTTGTTTTTATTTTACGTCTAAAATATTTTACAATATATTCTATTCAAGGTCAGGGGTGGACATAAAACTGTAGATATAACACAAGAAGTGAAGTTTGAAACACAAAGTACTTTGTCTGGGAGTTTGTTATATTATTATTTTACTTGTATTCCACGATATAAATATAATGCTAGGGTAGTATTTTTAGTATATATTTGTACATTTGGATCAATATAAATCATAAAAAGGAACGTGAATTTTTTAATGTCATACAAAGTTAATAACTATAATAAAATATAAAAATAAGTAATTTATTAAGTAAACTTAGCATTTCCTTTTGAAAATTCTAGCTTTCAAATAAGCATCCTCTTGTGGATGCATGAATGAATCCTACAAAAGAGAATAGTCTTCCCACCGGCGCAGATGAGTACGAGGTGTTGGTAGAAATATTTTCTTCATGTTTAGATAAGTATTTATGGATTCTATTGTTTTACCTCTATCGTTAAAAAAGGTGATTGTCTCTATTGAAATAAATCAAATCCACGTGGTCCCTGTTACATATGCAACCAATACTACAAATTGGCACTACACAACACAAAAATTTGCTACATTTGATAGTTAGATTATAGTTTATTGAAAGATATAATTTTAACCAATAAAATAAACTGTTCTGTGACTTTAGCACCTTTTTACAGTAAATATTCGTCAAATGGATCTTTAGACGCACGTCGCCAATCTATCCATACGAATCAAATCGGTACTTCTAGTTCAAGTTAAGTACTAATTCGGTAAAATAATCTGACAGTTCTCATAATACATACAAAGTTATAGGTTAGGATTTAGCTAATTGAATGTGAATAACCTAACATACATTTGACAGGACAATGAAGATAATCCAATCTGACAATTGACTAAGGCAGTAGCTTAGTATAGTAATTTCTGTCAGACATACGTATATTCGGGCCATGCGGGCTTCATTAAAACGAACTGATCGTGTTGGTATGCTTGAAACACCGGTATTGAAATTGTTATATTTTGTTTCTTTTTTTCAGGGGCAGTTTTATGTAATAGGAAAAAATTGAAATTATTGAGTTTATTTAGTACATTTATTGACATATAGGTATGCAGTAAAAGTATTACTGATCGAAGTAGTGAAATGAAACAAGAATTTTAAAATTCTATTTATTGTAAAAATGAAAGTAATAATAATACACAATCTATACCACAAAATACCATTACGCTACTGGCAACAATCAAGTGACAAAAAAGGATTATAAATTTAATAAGCTAAAAATATCTATTTCCAAATCATCAACTTTTGATCACATTGTATCGTAGATAAAATTAATATTAACGATGAAATTTCGTGGGAAATAGCGTCACCATACGCTTTTTAGTTACATATAGCCTAGGGTAAATATTGATTACTGTAACAATAAGGAAGAACAAGCACACATTTTTATAAAGGAAGATTCCATTTACGCAAAGTCACCAAACCATAAGCATGGTTTGTGTTATGAATTTGTGATATGCGAATTATGATGAAGTACCTATCTTCTCTTCTAATAAGCTTATCCATAGAAAAAGTCACAAGTCATACCGGATGTTGTAAAATTTGTTTTCAAAGGATTTGTGATTTTTGTATGAACAAACCTTATGCTTTGGATTACAATGGCCAATTATTTTTAATCGTGGTTCCCACAAGTACTAGAAGAAAACAACCATTCTATTTTTATCTTTCTTTATTAAAAAGACTATTATCATTGGTACAAAGGTATTTATTTTAAACATCATATATTTACACATTACATAAAAATACGGTGTGTTGATCTAACATATGAATATAGTGCCTTATATCGACGACAATAAATAATACGTTCTACTATATACAAGCCTTAACCAATATACAAAAATTATAGCCCTACGAAAGGGGATGGTCATCGCTCAGCGAGACACGCTCTATGTATAAATAAACGCACTACAAAAATAGGAATACTCTTCGGGAATGGATAAAAATATATGTATGTCATGAACGTATATATTATGTGCTTCTTATATTATGGCGATCAATGTACAAGTACATCGTAGAACAAATACATTTAGATGCTTAAGGATGATATATAACTATACGACATTTACACATGTTGAACTCTCTTAATGGGGCGAACTTTCAGTGCATTTAGGATAATAAACACGTCACGGTAATTAATGTAAACATTGAATTATTAGAGTTGTTACTTAGAATTGAGGTCTCCGCAATGATATTTCATCGATTAATTGGAAAGATCTCAATATATGGCCCATAATGCTATTCGGTTACACTTCATTTTTTATTCCTTCTATTTAATGAAGTTTCTATGTTTTGGAATGAGATAAGTACACACATAGTTAACTATATTCAAATTTAATAGCAATGTTTCTAAAGAGAAACAATTCAACATTAGAACATGTCTAATTCTTTAATTCACTTAATTATTATACATATATAACGTACTCTTTTAGTATAAAATTTATATTAACAAATGTCTACAAATAATGATTCTTTAGAGATATTTTTTTTATACTTGCTTCCTAATCCATTATTTTTAGAAACAAAACTCATCATAGTATGGCATATGCTATACTCCATTTTTTAATTCGGAGGAGTGTTTTTAAATTGAACCGTCAAAAAATAGGCTAGCTATTGGTCAGATTTCGGCAAAAATTACGCTAGCAATATTTGATATATTGCCAGCCGCCATATTGTTACAACTGACTGCCGTTTAGATCCAGTATTTTTCTGAGTGCGTTTGTATTTAATTGTTCTCTCTAAATTTGCATTGTAATAATAATCACGTAACTACAATTTATATAAAATACTAGCTAGTTTTAAAACTGCCGCCAAGCAGTAACTTTGAAAAATTCCATTGTGTAAACCCGTTTTTTGCATTTTACTTCTCCGAATTAAAAAATAGAGGTAGTAGATTTTATACTGCATAAAATATTTTATTTTTATTTCAAATTTGATTGTATGTATGGCACCTTTTAAAAGTTTAGCATATAATTATAAATGACTTTTTGAGCAGTTTGGCCACCCATAAAAGTACTCCTTCAATTTTATTGTTGTTCCTTTTTGTACGTGTGGTTTTGTAATTTTTTGAAACTATTGAGGGAGATTATTATTTATTATTAAATATAGCTAATCATCGCAGCCGTGAAAGTGCTGAACCTTAGCTAATTGCCTATGAGATAAGCAACTTATATTTAAAATGAAACTAATATTAACGCTAGGTGTATAAACTTATTATTGTTTGTTAAAATTATATTTTGGATTTGCTGTTATTGATGATGTGATATGTTTTTATTTTCCGGAGCTCTGCTTTTGATTGTAGATCTACTTATTTAATGTATTTACAGAGCAAATTTTAAGCTCGAGATATTAAAATTAGCTTATATACATATTTTCACCTTTACTTGGGTTAATAGCTTTGCGTTTATGTGTTGATACATTAACCAGCTACAGCTTGTAGTGGTGGAGAAAGGTTTAAATTTGCGTTTTTCTAGTATATACTGGTGTAATATTGAAGGTGAGGGTGTATTGGATTGCCTTTTACAATCCAATACGCTGTCAAAATGGCGTCAGTAGGATACAAATCAAATGCTGTTTAGATAACGTAGTGCTATTTGGAAGTTATGCTAGATGAATGTAGATTAAGAGGATGTTCCAAAAGCTATATTTTTGGAAAATGAAGAGGTTGCAACCGCTTGTGATGAGATCTATTTACTTTAATAAATTATTAACCGAATACAGTTGTTTGGTATTTGATACGACGCCATTTTAAAAATGATGACAACATATTGGATTGCCTTATTCAGTCTCATGTTGAAACTTGTAGTTTATCTTCATATTACTTTCAAAATTTGAATTCTGTTAATGCAGGGATACCACATCATTCATTTAGAGAAACGGAACGAATTAGGCTGTACAATGTTTCATACACTTTCATTTCATTTTATTTACTGACAGTAAGGTGTGTCATTGTAAAACGAATACAGGTTAAAATGGTCAAAATAGTAAATGTTTAATTAGATTACTTAAGTTGGTATGTATATACATACTAAAATGAACGAAAGGCAAATATTCGCTATGTACTAAATTTTATATTTATTAAAATATCCGGCCATCGATTTCGGTCTACATGATCATCTTCAAGATGAGTCAAAATTAAGTTGAATCTGGAGAGCGAAATCTTCACGAAATTTTTTTGTTTGGCATTTTTTAATTATTATCGACGACGTGGTACGTTTAGCATGGGGACAAATAGTTGTGGGTGTAAGGCCAACAGTAATTGACGTTTATTTCTATCTATTATATATTATAACGGCGTTAACTGTGAGAATTTGTATGTAATTCAGAGGAATGCTTATTTTGGCTATACATTTGTAGAACAACGAATATTCTATACTTGTAAGTATATATATCATTCTTTTGATTTCATCAGATACGATAGGTGTAATTTCAGCGATTTCGTGGGTAGTAACACCATTTTATATATTTACTTAGTTTTGTAAAAACGTAATTAATAGATGTAATTAATATCTGGCAATTCTAAAAGAAAATATTTCTAATGAATTTATGGGTATCGTCGTACAATGAAATAAGGTATTTATTAGATACTGCTAACAATTTTTCATTACAGGACATTGTCCTTTATTTAGGTATAATTTATCTTCCATGAAAGGTATAAGTAACAACGTAGCAGGATGTGAAGTTCTTTATTTAGTAAGTAAAACTCTCCTTGATTAAATAAGTTATGATATATGGAACATATACGTACATATAAAATCCAATAACTTGTTACAAACTAAATTAAGTGAATGCATGCTTTTAAATTAGATGTAACACAAATATACTTCGTGTTAATGTAGAAGGAAATAAACGAATTAATGGTGTTTGTCCCTATTTTTTTTTTTCTTGAGTAAGCGCTGAAGTTGGTATTTAATAATTAGTACTTGCTTCGCGAACAGCCATGAATTAGCTACCGATTAAATATCAGAAAACATTTGCCTATAAGATTTTTAAAGTTAAAGAAAACAGACGACTGGCGCAATTTTTGCTGTAGCTTAAATAAAAACGCTTTATTGGAAGTACAATTAAAAAATTCAAAGAAACGTAAAGAAAGCTTCCTCATGTATATAATGAATTGTAGCTTACAACATTTTTAAATAATCTTAGTTCAGATTATGTGCCAAATAGACATAGAACACACGGCGATATTTTCAGTTCCAATTTCACATTATTAGATGTTGCACTAGTCCTACACAATATAAAAAAAATCTGTCCCAGATATAGAAGCAGTATGAAACAAAATCTTCCCAACTTTTCAAAGATTCAAAGGAGAGATTGTTCTTGAATGAAGAATGTATTAGTTGTTTCTATACATAAGAGTGACAAAGACCATTACTACGGTCTACGGGTCAATATCTTTAACGCAAGTAATTACAAAAATATACTTCAGTGTTGGTTGGAAGAGATAAACTTCCCAAACAATTCAGTTTTCGGAAAATATTCGGTACATTGATACGAGAGTACATGGCAAGAAATTAGGTTGATAAAATTAAAATCTCTGGAAAAAATTCTTATTGGATTATACATATAAGAGAGCAGTTGAGAACTTAACTAACAGGTATTGGCTGTGAGAATCTCCACTTTTAGCTAATTCCGTGAAGTCTAACTCAATACGGTAAATGTTTACAGAAGGATCACACTAACGTACCAAACTACATCGATTACGAACTACTAAAAGATATACATCTATAATATAATGGCGATTACCGACATGATGACCAATTACTATTTAAATTTGTGTTGTGTGGGCGAGTTTTACAAATACTTCTCAGATGAGGCGCATTTTTTACCTTAATGGTCATGCAAACAGATAGAAGTGCCATTATTGGAGTTCAACAAATCCAAAACAGAAGCACTCACCAAAAATTACTATTTGGGCTGTAATGTCGGCCCAAGGAATTATCGGCACGTACTTTTTTGAAGATGAGAGGTTGTACAGTAATTGTAAATTCCGAGCGATATGTGGAGATGATTAACAACTATTGACGCTGGCTTTGCAAGAGATGGACGAGATAGGGCGACATCTCACACGTCTAACGTGTCTTTACCAGTTGTTCGTGAAGTGTTCTCTGGAAAATTGATATCCAGACGCGGTAACATAAACTGGCCAGAACATAACTCTGACTTGACACCAATGGAATTATTCCTATTGGGCTACCTTAAATCAAAGATATACGGCAACACTCCTCACTCTATGAATAAATCCAAAGAGAATATTCGAAGAGAAATGGCGGTTATCACGGAGACTATGTACCGAGCAGTTCTCGGAAATTTTGCTCCACGTTTAGAAGAGCGCTAGCAAAATAACGCAACGCATTTAGAAGACATAATTTTAGAGAAATAAATTCCCAGAGCTTGTATTTTATTTTGAAAAGGGCTTTTCGAACACCTTACACATATTGTACACAGGCGTATTCATCTGGGTTGTTTTGCAACACAATCATAAAGTATGACTCATGATAAGACTCCATGATATTGCATCCATATTTAGGACTGAAGCTGTAGCAATTAAGGATGAGCTTATGTATGCGGAAAGCATATATTTTTAAACTGTGCCATTATGATAGATTCCAAAAGTATCCTATACTATTTACAAAATAGGAAGCATCCTTTTAAGATGCACCCTACAGTTCTTGGAGATAACTGATAAAGTAGAAGTATACAGAAAGCTGTTACTTTTAATTGGGTCAAAGGGGATGTTCCGATTAAGCCTAATTGACACTTTGGTAAAGGAAGTGGTTACTTCAAAACTAATTAGTAATGTAGTACTACCAAACCAGATGTTGTTTCTTGGAGAAGAACTAGGATTTTAAAACAGAAATAGCAAGAACAACGGCAGTACATAGGCAGTCATACACAAAAATGATACTATGCGAAAATACATCTCTATGTCGACTACAGTCAATGATATACAGAACACGACATATCGATGTTTTACTGTGCAACATAGATGGATTCTAATATAGGGATTAAATTATGCGGGCGCTAGTATGTTTACTAGAATCATCTATTCAATGCATTATAAGTCTAAAGCTGTGTATGACGCGGTAATTGACTTTATAATTAATACCAGAATCAGGATTAAGGTTAAGTTAACTATTCCCTGCTCACCTGTGTGGTAACTCTGTTCTCTGTTGGTCGATATCTGTTTAGTCATTTTGAGAAACTGCGGTGTGTGAAGTTTGATTCGTAAATCCTTTCAATCCATTAAATATGTTTTATTTAGATTAATCGTGACTATTATTGTGGTTATTGTTAACAGTCTACGTGTTGTTACGAAATAAAAGAAAAAAAAGAAATTGGCTACTGATTGATTCAGTCATTTTTATAGTTTTTATCTGTTGCCGGAATTTCATGAATTAGAAGGACCACCAAAAAGATGTTAAATTTCCCGTTAATCATACAAATACATATACAAGGTAGACGCCATAAATTCTCGGCCTGATAGGCTTATGCAGGTTCAAGGGTGTTTAAACTCCATCACGGCGTGCATGCACATACGGTTCGAAGAGCAGTAGTTTTTTGCAGCCAGCCAATCATATTATGCGTCTTTATTACATAAATTAAGGGGCAGTATTCGTGTAAAACGTTTTGGAAAATTGATAAAAGGTGTGCGATTATTGAACGACAATGCTCCCGTCCATACTGCCGCAGTTGCACAAGTTGCCATCCGCGAAAGTGGCTTTCAAGAATTGGAACATCCACCGTATAGTCTGGATATGGCTCCTTTTATTTGCTGTGTCGGGACGTCGTTTTATGGAGGGCAGTGAGTTGCAAGCAGCTGCTATAGAACATTTTGACGGAAAAAATTATTTCTGCAAGGGTGTCGAATTATTAATTAATCGTTGTAATACATGTTTAGAAGTTAGAGGAAATTACATCGAAAAATAAAATTTCTTATATTGTTTCAATTTATGGCACCTACCGCGTAAATTGCGGCCCCTAACCGAGATGGTGTATGAACAAGATATGGTATAGAAGGCCGAAACTGATGGCTAAATACTTCAATGAAAGTAAATTTGGTACTGAGTGAATTTTTGCTTTTTATTTACTTCACTATATAGAATATATTTAGTTTGAGGCGTCAAATTGAGTAATTTATGAATAAATTCTTGTTAAAGGATATGATATTTTTGGTTTTGCGTAAATGCAGATTTTGGACAAGAAGGTTGAATTTTAAATGTTTAGATTAGGATTGACACGTTAAACATTAAACAACGCACACATACAGACGCAAAGCTGCGAACCGGATAAAGAATGTTCTAACTTTATTACTTCCTAAAGTATAATAAAATAGAAAATTGAAATTTTAAAAGTTTGTTATGGAATCTCAGTATGCTTAAGTTAATCAAAAGGTCATTATATTCTTTTATTTATTTATTATGATAAATCAATTTATGAATTGTAATTATTTCGTTAAAATCTATATGCTGGATGTTGGTATTTATTTTATTTTTGTGAATCGAAATCGTGATTTTTTATCTCAAGTTTAAAATTTGCAATGTAACCAAATACTTTATTAGGAATGTGAATAAAATTTCATTATTTGTAATAACGTAAGTAATACGTTCTTTTCGAGCATTCATGAACTCTATTCAACCCTGTATAGGAAGCTTTAAAAAGTTGACGAAATCTAAACGTAAAAAGTCATAACGTAAGTACATAAAGGGAATAAATATACGTTTATGTACATAAGCGTGTATTGTATACACTTAACATCGAAATGAACTAGAATTCTTTGGTTTCCACTGGCAAGAGTTACATGATTATGAACATGGAACGAATAAGAGAGCTGTTTATACATAACAAACCGGTGGCGGTAGCGATTTTCCCAAAGATCGCCTAGCATACGGTCCTCCTTTTGATTTTCATCTCGCTGTGCGACACCGCTATCCATTCGTTTCGGCTACTGTCGAACCATGTCAACCCCAAATTGTATCTTCCGTTGAGGTTCGCATGTTGACAGTGCGAGAACCACCAACCGCCCTCGTAATTACTGGCGCAGTGCGTGTTTGATATGTCCCTGTCGTTGTCTACCGTCGAAAATTCCATCCGATTCTGATAGTCGAGGGCGTCGCTCGCGTTACCGCTATACCTGTCGACGATCAGCCTGAAACCCATCGTGTAATCGGCGACTCGAAAATCGTCGTAATTCGCCTGCCAATATTTGCCGTAGATATCTCTCATGTTGATTTGCAGTTTCGTGCAATTTTCGCGCGTCAACGCGTGCAAATGTCGATTGCCCAACCAATGCTCGCCGGTTGCCGAGCCGAATCCGTTGGAGTAATCATTCCAGTTCCGGTTGAAGTTCACGGAACCGTCTTCTCTTTTCTGAATCGTTGTCCAACCGTCATCGCAATGCGCCATGATGGGTTCCCCTTCGCCGGGCGATATTAAATAGACGCCTGCTGGTCCGGACACCGAATTGCAATCGTAGGGTAACTTGTTGATGATGTTCTTGTATTCTTTTTCGAACGTTTTCAGTTCTTGTACGAGGTGAATGGTGGATTTGGTAGCGTTCAATTCTACGGTTTGTGATTCAGCCTGTAAACAAAGAATGCACTCATTAATATTAATGATACAGCTATCGTTTGCAATTAATTACTGTTTGTAAGCTTGTCTAAATCTTTAGCATTATGTAAATCAACCTAAGTAATAGAAATACCAATATGGGTGCGAGAAGAAGGTTTCTCAGTTCTATCACTAAGCACATCTTTGGTTACATTGAGTTGTTTCACGTCATATTTCTTTTTGAAAGATATTTTTTAAGTAAACACATTTGGATCCTATATCTACAAATTGACTTGCGTGATGTTTTGAAATTATAAAATCGCAGTAAAGGTAAAAAGATACGTACAAGACTCACATTGCAGCAGATGAGGTGGACAAGTCGAAAGTGCAAAATATTTCGCAAACTGCTTTATATAATAGACTCTACATGCTTCCAGCAATTTATACATGTTCAAACATAGTGTTCCTTTTAAAATAACGGTGAGAGCGTCATTTGAAAAAGAACAATTTTGGTACCTTGGCAAAAACGATCTATTAATGAGTGCAAGTTTAAATATTCCTAGTTTTACTGGATATACCTATATTTATGACCGCATTCATATGACTCACAATCTTAGTAATGCCAGGGAATTACAGCAAATGCAGTCAAATGGCACATGCATTAGTACCAGATATTTTCAAAACTAATTGCGGCCATCCAGCACCAGATGTCATAAGCAGTAAACAGTCAGTAGCGGTATTAGAAGCCTAATACTATTACCACTTACTTTGTACCTATTTTTTTGTCTAACACTGTATATGTTGTAATTTGCGTTAAGCATGCGCGCGATGTAAATTCATTAATATATTTTTAGTTGGATGATATTGTTTGATCTGGTATAACCTTCATTCCATGTAGCCTATGTAGACATATTGCACTCATATCTTGAAACTTAAAAGATTGTGAAATGAAATGTTTTAATACCGCAAATAATTAACGGTTTCTTTATTAGTTTGTTGTGCTTAACTTCCTCGAAATAACAGCCGCAAGTTACGATTTAAACCACAATCACGTCGTAAGTAATCCTCGTTTACCTTTTTTTTGTTCTGCAAATTAATAGTTGCAGTGTAACAACAGTATCTTGTGCCGCCATCGTAGGCACAAAACAAACAAGAAACGAAATCGAATCGTACATAAAACCAAACCGGGCTATAATTCAATTTTCCCTAGCGTTATTTTCCTGTGCCGTACCAGCAATATGTATGTGTGTATTTATAGACGTCAGCATATTGGAAATTGCGCATTCTGCGTGCATGGACTTTTGGTTCAATTAAAAACACAATTAAACTCAATCTCAACGAGGTATGTCTGACGCCGTACGCAATTTAAATTGATTACAGTATTGAGAGCATATACCTGGCGACACGTTATTTCAACAATTTCTCTATTAAAATACCAGAACAATGATGATGCTTGGTCGATGAAGCATAAGCCAGTCTTTTGGAGTAGTTTTCATTGATGTTGTAATGTCTGCAGATATATTATATCTCACCAAACATAATGTGAGTTGAACTTGCACGGTCCCATGGTCTAGTAGTATGACGTTGCCCCGATAAGGGAAAGGACGTGGAATCAAATCCTACCAAGACTGAATTTTTTTACAGAAATTTAGAAACATAGGTAATTGCAAGGAATTTGCAATTTATTATTACACAAAACCAACAGAAGTTTCATATTAATGTAGGATGCATTCCAAATTTGAACGCATCACAAAATTCGGGTTTAGCGGGGAATTATCAAATATAATTTTTGACTGTGGTACATTGTTTCAAGCGAATTCGCAATAATGTTTTGTCAGTATTTTCAACATAAAAAATTAAGCAAAATGCAAAAGATCGCTTATCTCTTCCGTTTTGTTGAATATGTGACTACCGTAACTTTGGAGAACGAAAGAATTGTGAATGTTCACAAGTTGTTTGCCGAAAGTTATCGATAAAATACGGAGGAATAATCGAAATCGTCAAATTATTCTCCACTATGGTAGTGTCAGCTACACTTAGTACATTAAACCGTTGATTTTAAACCAGTAACATGTTGAATAAATTGGTTGAAGTGCATGTAAAAGTAGATTGGTGTCAAAGGAGAGTAATTTGAAAGACAACAAAAGTAATACTAAATTGTATGGTTTTTTCAATAGTTTTAAGAAATTTTCCCAGTAGCCTAGTATGCACGATTAGCTATGTTCATGCAAATAATAGTAGGCGATGGGACATTCCTCTGTTCAAGACTTTTAGCTTTCGGAATGCAAATAAACACGACGTGTGCAATAATCAAAGCCAAATTCATTGCGGATTACAGGGCGTTTATGACCTGAACGTTTTAAACTGAAAAGAAGCCAGCGTTTGCTGTCACAACACTTTAAAGTAGGATAAACAGAGCTGAATGATTATCTGCAGCAGAAACGAGACAAACCAGTGACCTGACACATAGATAATACCTGCAAAATTGTCGAAAGTTTGATAAGGGAAAGTCATAGCATTAAAATTCGTGAAAATGGTGAAATAAATGGCATTCTTGAGAGCTGTCTTTATTAAATTATATGCGACTGAGACTTCTGTAAAGTTTCGGCTTACCGAGTATTGAAAACTCCCAGATGAACAAAATCTCAATCAAGTTTCGCAAAGCCATGGCCACCGTGTTCTAGGATAGTGATAGTCTACTGTTGCATGAGTACTGGGAAACTCCCCAGAAAAATCGCATACAACCATTAGAAGAACAACCCGAACCGTGAAGGGGTGGTCAAACTAATGCTACGCTAGGATAAATATTAGAACATTTATGAAGATTTTGTGAAGAAATAAACAAAAGTTTAATATTTTGTGGAATGTATTAAATATTTTTTTTGATTATAAATTTTAGTTTAATTTTGCTTTGTATCTTCAGCAGCTGACATTCCTCCTATATTTATTTCTAGTTACGTAAAGCATACGCAGCTATATTTGCATATTTTATATGTGTATGCAAAATTGCTAGTTCCAAGTTCTCAGAAAAATTATAACTTAGAACCGATTTATACCGAATTAGAAAATATTGATTTTTTTTTCTAACAATACAATAAATGAAGTTCATTTATATTTCAGAAGTTAGCGCAACTTCTTCGTTTTAATAATACAATTATTCAACTTTGAAAATGTTGGAAGTATGTTTCTTGAAATTGAATATCCTGTATATTTAGTATATGGTATTCATTTTGCGTTAACAATGTTCTCAAGTATCTCCGAAATGTGTTTAAAATGCGCCGGTTATATTTTCTAACAGATCCACAGTTGTAAATAATGGCACAGTTAATAATAGTTTGGTCAAAAGGCCAAGGCATTATTCGCATTATTTACTTCCCAATAATTTATATTACGCTACTGGCTACAGTAATACAGGAAAGCCTGGCCATAAATTCAGTATATAGATTTTATTTGGCAACAATGTTAAGCTTGGGTATATCGTTTTTAATTGATGCGAACTATATTGTACAAAACACCAAGAGGAAAATATTTTGTTATAAATTTTATCTTTAAAAAGGATTTTCACAAATAAATAGTTCGTTTATATAGTGATAAAACATGAGTATTTAACTGATACTAAAAGAATAGACTGCTCAAAACAATTAGTGGATATTTCACACAATTGATGATGCATATAGAGAATCTTTTTAAACAATATACAAAAAATAAAATAAACTATGTTTTAAAGTGATTAACGCTGGAATGTAGAGACGTTTCAAAACGGTTCTCAGTCAGTATTGAAAAGTTTATCGCTGTGATTAGTAGTGGAGATTTACTATTTTGAGTGTCGTCTGAAGTGGAAATACACTACAACTTTCCAGAGATGGACGCTTGGATAAGTCAATTGGAAAGTAGAAGAAAGTGTTAATAATAGTAATAATAATACTAATTTATTAAATGCCCAACAGACAGGTATCCACAGTGGACAAAATAATGCAAGATACATGTATTGCATGCGAAATAGACAAAAAAGTCCATATAATAATTAAATATCAAATAAGATGAATAAATATTAATAACTCAACATATAGGAAAAAAAGAGAAATTAAGGCAAATCCACATTGAGGCTATTACAATTTCTTACTGAGTGTACAAACGCAGCTCGCCAGAGTACATTCGTCCGAGCTGTAGGGAAGCGGAGCAAATAGTGCGATCTTGATCCGGGTATGGCACAAGAATAACAACTCCAGACAACAAACTAGGAGAGTCAATTCTCCCACTGATATTACGCATAAATGTAGCACTGACGCGGTTTCTTCTTTTAACAAGCCTAAGAATTAGCACCTCGTAAGGGATAACGCCCATTATTCTTATACATATGGGAGGTATTTTAGAAATTTGGCTGAATCCCTTCAAGAGAATCAATCTGGACGTTATAGAAACGATATCAAACAACAGAGGCGTATTCGAGCTTGGATACCATATAAGCGAAGTAAAGGGTTTTTATTGCTGTTGCTGAAGACCTTGGCGTTAGTGATTTTGGTGTCGCCTTTCGGAAACATTAAATACTTGTTGAAGTCAAAGGCAAGTTTTGCCAACATCAGCAATACCAGGAAATAATCTATACCTGTCGCAAATGACACGTAGAAATCGCACTTTTAATAGAACCCAGGTTTTCAAGTGAGTTTGCTGTTGTCAATGAAAGGCTAATGCGATCGATTATTCTTTTTTATGCAATAGCAATGAGAGAACAATTTTCATCAAGCAAACATTGTTAACATTGACTTTATGAAGTTGGTACGGAGAGGATTGAATGGCTAGCTAATGTTTCAGATAGCGATCCAATGGAACACGTTTAGGATGCTTTGGAAAGACATATGCTTCAGAAGGAATGCTTGAAGAAATATTCAAATTACTGTCAGGGATAAAGATATACGATTCCTCGAGAATTGTTCAACATTCTAATCCAGTTCACGCCATCATCATGCCAAAAGTTGTTTGTAGAATGTTAATATGCTTTATTAATTTCTTTTTTCTGTAAGAATTCTTGCAATGAAACTTCTATAAAAATAGAATATTTCTGTATTTTTTCAAAAGAATCGTATAAAAACTTGGCAGAACACTGAAATTAATATACTGAAACTAGATGCTGTGCGAAATCAAATTTGTGCTAATTATTTGGAGCAGTATAGCACTATGTAAACCCAATTGTATTTTTGAAATCGATATCTCTTGAGGTAAAATATGTTATTCGAAAGCACAACACTTAAACAATTAAATAAGTGCGCTTAGAAATAAGGAAATTATTGTATTTTGTAAAGAAAAACAATAGCAAATTGGCGATTGTGAAAAATACATTTCCCACGCCACTACTTTGAACAGCTGGAATAGCACATGCCTATTCTAAATTAAGGTAACTAATTTAGAATAGGTGCGTTGAAGTTTTAATTTAAAGTGTAGGTGTCAATACAGCCACGCGCTTAATTTGCCACTTTTTTTTAGTTTTATAGTACTACAATAAACTGTATTGGAGCGCGAACTGTGTAAGATTCATTTTGATGTAAGTGGCTCAATGACTATAAGGTGGTCATACAAACTTTTATATACTCACTAACAGTTAATTAGTATTCGGCATATAAGAAGGTACGTAACAATGAGCTTTATAGGGCGAAAATGACTTACTATGACAGCAAATTCTAAAAAAGGCAAAAAAGATCCTTTTGATTGATGAAAGTTAATTAGAGAAAGATAGTAGGCCATATTACCGTTAAATTTCAGTAATAAAGATCTGTGGCATGGATAGACTAACGAAGATTTATATTTTTGAAAGGATTCGTTGCTGTATTCGTAGAGAAGCATTGGATCGTAAGTACGAGGATGTTTCAAAGTTCTAGGAATCTAACTATAATATTTTTTATTTTGCAAATTTTCATCAATATTTCAATGTAGTTTTTCTACATAATCGGTATTTAATTGAATGCATTCATTCCAATAATATCACTAATAGTTCCTTTATTAACTTGACTTAATTTTAAAAATTAATCATTTCTTAGTTTTGTATGTTGTATATAAACATTTTAATTATCATAAAAGAAGAAAAAAATTACACATACCTTTAATATGTGATTGTGAAGCTTCGAATTCTGTAAAGTATCCGAAGTCTTTAAGATATCGACGTCTTCCATCACGAAATTCAGCTTCTTATGTTCTTCGTCATATTTGTCCTTCATATTCGACACACTAACACCGATTGCTTTCATAGACGCTCTGATATTGCTCTGGTCCTCTTTTAAAGCGGACACTTTAGATGCCGTCTCGGTCATCTGAACTTCCAACTTCGATATTTCTTTTCTGAATTCTGGGAAGTTCTTGTTGACCTTATTTTCTAAGCTTTCGACGTTTTCTAGCAACTCCAACATGGACATGTGCAACTTATCGAAATTCGTAAGCTGCAAGGTCATATTCATCAAGTTGTCGGTGTTGACTCGTTGCTGCTCTTCTACGTAGGCTAGTTTCTCTTGAATATCCGAGTTTTCGTTTTCGCCGATTTCGTTAAGCTTGTGCGTCTTTACGTAATGATCTACTTGGTTGCCGTTAATCCTGTCGTATTCTTTTCTATCCTCGTCGATCCTCACCGAATTCTGTAGTATTTGCATCTCCTCTTCTAATTTGAGTATTTTCGTTTGGAGTTCTTCATTCGCGTGGCGTAGATGTTTCGATGACTTTTCGAGATCTATGACGTGCTTTCGCAAGATTCTTTGATGCCTGGATGGGTGGTCGTTTAAATTTTCCAACGGCACCACCGTCGATCTCCTTTCATTCAGCGAATTCCAGTTAAAATTCCATTCTAACTGGAGGGCTTTCATCTGCAACAATAGAATAAGAATCGGTCAAATATCGACTGTAGAGAGATTTACCTGTGATGCGTTTGTGTACATACACAATAGAAAGAATGTTATTTCGTTCTTAAGAGGGGTACGATTACAGGTTAAACGTATACGATTTGAATTTCTTTTTAGCCTGTTACGAGAATTTCATACAAATACGTCGGTATTTGAATGAAACGTTCGTTTAATGTGGCTCTTACAACATCCTTTTTTAAATTTCATGTATACCTTCCATTTTCGCTAAGAAGATTAAATGGAACTGAATAAATAAAAAATACACAAAAGAATTGTAATAGAAGTAATAGAAAATATTTGAACGTGGGAAATTTAATACTTGAATGGAATATCAAGATGTCAATGAAACGAACTAACAAAGGAAAACGTTTTGCACTCAAAACTATTTAACACACAACTACCCAAAACTTAAAGGTAAAAGCATACAAATTATTACTAAAATGAAACATAAGTAACTTGTGAATAAAATTTATCATGGATAGCCACGATAAAATATTTTTTGATTTTTTATGGAAGGTAAAGTATTTATTAAGTCTGTCAAGAAAGAAGTTTATAGTTAATGAAGAAATTGAAATCAACGTTGCGGCATATTTTAAACCGTTTTAGGAAAAAT
Source organism: Trypoxylus dichotomus (assembly GCA_023509865.1). Lineage (NCBI taxonomy): Eukaryota > Metazoa > Arthropoda > Insecta > Coleoptera > Scarabaeidae > Trypoxylus > Trypoxylus dichotomus. Next base: position 74,405,996 of record CM042074.1, on the reverse strand, counting down.
TAGTAAGTGATTGCGTACGTGATATTGGACTTTGTTATATGTGGCTTATAGTATAGACCAATTCAGGCTTTATTACACGATGATGAAAAAGGACATATTATCTGCCTTTTACTCTGGTCTATTACAAACAATCCAAATTTTCTACGTTTAGTTTGGTGGAGTGATGAAGGTAAATTTAATAATGGTGGCACGTTAATCCAAAAATCCCCCTACTGCAATCAAAAAATCTTATGCGCTCGAAATCGCTAGCGACGATTTATCATAAACATATGGTGGATCTGATAAGAAATGTAGTAGATGAATTTTTAGATAACTTGAATTTCATTGATAGACAGCCTTTTTTCAGCAAAATGGTGTGCTACATCATGAAATTTGCAAACCACTGGTGATCTACTAAGCCGGAATTTGGTCACACGATGCAAGTTTATGGATAGATCGCTTGTCACATTTTACACCTCTCCAGTTTTAATTTTGGGGATATGTAAAAAGTCGGTATGATGTTCATGAATTTCAAGACGTTATTATTCGCATTGTAAACAATATTGATCGACAAGCCATATTAAAGGCCAAAAATATGTGGAATAAGGAGGGGGAGGATGTATTTGCGCATTTACTGTAAGTTCCTTTTGTTATCTGTTATTTTAGGTAAATTTACTCACAGAAACCTTATGCTGCATTTTAACGTGCAATAATACATTCAAATGCTTCTCATTCGTTCTTAAGGTTAAGATAAATATGCATTAAATAAGTTTTATTTAAAACATTATCCTTATTAAATGAAGAAAATATTTATTTTTAAATACACCTCGATGTTCAACTGTTTTTTTTAAAATTCTAGCATCACTGATAGCAAAAAAAGTGATGTTGCTTTGTTAATTTAACCAACTTCACAGTTTGTTTGGTTAAGATTGTTCAAGTTGTTTTAAAACTGAAAGATCAATTTCATCAACAGCCATATTCGTCACTCTTAATTTAAATAAGTATATAAAAAAGATTGCGTTGATATAATTTAAATAAGCAGCAATTTTCCTTAACACTACTTCCGCAGAGGTTTTGATTTTTACCTCCTAGTTTTTTGTTTACCCTTCAACTAGTTAATCAGTTTATGAAAGATTGATGTAACAACCTGCACAAATATACTGTGGCATTATAACTTAAGAAATATTTATACAAATAGGCACCAAAAAAGATATTAATACTGCGTCACATGGTATATTAAATGTTTTCTTTTATTCCAGACCTTATATATACGAGGTGTGGTCATAAAAAAACACAGACTAATCTTTCTGCAGACAAACTGTAATTCTTTAATAATTGAAACTTGTTGAGGCGTTACTTCAATTGGTTTACCGGACCGTTCAGCATCTTCGAGGGATTCTTGCCCTAAACGGAAACATTTTGCCCACTTTTTACAGCCGAATACGAAGCAGATGAGTCACCGTTGGTTGGTTGGCTGCTAAAAACTTCTACTCTTCCGAGCGTCATATTTATAGCGTAGGCCTGGTGTATATGCATGTATGCGGTGACGGAGTTTGAACACCCTTGAATCTGGATAAGCCTGTCAGGCCGAGAATTTTTGGCGCCTACTTAGTATATGTAAATAATACATATATGTATATTCGCTTTTTTACTATTTTTAATTTTTTCTTCTAAATCTATGGGTGCCCATATACTTTTGAACGGTAATGTACTTGTGTATAGTTTAAATGAAAAGGAATAAGATATCGTTTGTCAAATACACTTCTCTTACGCAGTTCTTTTTTAGAAAACTAGTTTTATTTGAAACATTCATTACCTAACCTTGAAAATACTGAAATATAATTTTTTTCTCCTTCATTTTTTCATTATTTCCTTACCGGGTAAGTTTAAAATATGCATGAAAAGCGCGTGGCACGAAATTAAGCTTTAATATCTTTTTGGCGTAAACACACGTGTAGACAAGGGAGTTAAAATTTTAAAGGACCGCTCGCCAGCCAGCAACGCTCTGTACTGAAAACGCTGCGACGAATACATAAAAAATACGATAATTTCAGCAATTTTACCGCAGGTAGCGTAATTGAAGGTGCCGTAAAACCGGTCGTATTTCTCTGTATACTACGATTGTCGGCGTAAAATCGACGCTTCGAAAGAAAGGGGAGCAACATCAGCAAATCACTTGGCATTAAAAATTTAACGGCGTAACTGTTAATTCACTGTTCTTCGTGACTCGACTGCATTGGAAAATAAAAGATACCTTATTGTTGTTGTGGGTCTTCAAAGATGCACTAATTTCTATTAAAACTTAAATCTAATTTAACAATGGATAACAGTGTGGTACAAAATGTTCGACGAGTGTTAATAGATTTTTTAACCGATTTCCGACATTAGAATACACCGGCACCACCAGGTGTTTAAGTATGAAATACACTTCTTTTATTTTAACAAAAACATGTCAAATTTGGAAAAATGATAAAAAGTGCTTCATTCAAAGTATGCTCCATCGCATGATACGCATTTTTTCCATCCATTTCGGGCAATTTGTGACTACCATGCCTATAAAAACTTTCTCTTTTTGCTGCGAACCATTCATAGACCGATTTTTTCACATTTCCGTACGAACCTAAGCGCTGCTCAGCTAGTGTGTGATCCATCGATGCAAATAAGCGGTAATCGGAAGGAGCTAGGTCTGGTGAGTAAGCTTGGGATAGAACATCCCAGCTGAGTGCTTCCAACGTGTCGCGAAGTTATGAAAACCAATGACACTGCGTTGCGTCTTTCGGTATTCTGGCCTTTTTCAAGCAGATTTAAATGGGTCAATTGTTGCTAGTAACGTTTAGTATTAGCCGTTTCCCCACAATAGCCCATAATAGACCACGCTCCTCTGGTCTCACCAAACGCAAAGCACTGTGTTTCTACCAAAGCGATTCGGTTTTGAGGTCGATGTGGGCAATACGCCTGGGTCTACCTATGATGTGATGTGTTTTGGCACTTTTCGGTCTTCTGAATCTTTCCCATCTCTCGATTGGAGCCGATTGGAAACAGCTTTTTGACTAACGCCCAATTGCTTGGCGAGTTGTTCTTGTGTGTGCGAATTATCTTCGTCCAACAATGCTTGAAATTCCACATCTTTCTATTTCCTTCTTTGCAGCATCGTAGTCACCACTTTTGAAACGCCGAAACCGTCGTTCATACGTATCTTGCGATGGAGCAAGTCCAGTGCAAGCTTCTTGAACTAATCGGTACGATTCAGCGGCAGTTTTCTTCAAATTAAAACAAAAAATTAATACTGTCCGCGAATGTTTTTTGTTCGGTATAAATTTCGACATATTGAAAATAACACAACACCAAGCACAAACTTTACAGGAGTACAAATATTTCGCGATTAGATCGGTAGATGTTGAACGGTCGTTTTCAATATATAAATGGATTTAAGGTAACAAACAATTATTAACACCTGAACATATGGGACGATTATTAGTAGAGACCGGATAATATGCAAATTGCATATATTTTATTTTATTTATTGTATCTTACGTCTATTACACTGATTAAAGGTAAGTAAATTAGTCAGTGTAAGACATCTACAAATAGACGTAAAATATAATAAATAAATAAAATAAAATATATGCACTTTCCATATAATACGCTCTCTAATTATTCGTGATTTATTTTCATTTCAACTCTCAACGTGAACAGTGAATAGTTAGGGTGTTTGACACGTTTTATAAACTCTGCAATATTGCTTTTGGAGAAGATATATATATTCACTGTACATGATGAGTAGGTCTTTCCATATACGTGTTTTAATTTGCGTGTGAAAAATGTCAAATTGGGATTCTAGACGCCCTCGATCCGTCCATAGAATTAATGTCATATACACCTGAGTGCCGATCCCTAGTCATATCATTTTAAGACTATATGTGTACCTTCAAATTAACTTCTGATTAATTTATCGTCTTCTTGTGTGTGAAAGGTTGTAATGATTTTATGATAAAAACAATTTTGCTTTTAAAATACATTCTTAATTTGTCTGTTTTCTATTCGCACTAAAGATGACGGAAAGCTGACGTTTTTGGACATGAAAAAAGCACAAAGAAAACGTAATCTCTCTTTTAACAGCAATCCGCGTCGAAAGTGCGAAAATAAAGCGTCCGCCCTAAAGTCTCCTTCGAAAGTCAACAGCCATATCTTCGAGTTTTAAGTTTTTATTGCGCCCGAGCAAAAGATAAACGACGTTTGAATATTATTACCGCCCCGTCAGGGCGCTTGTACGTGTATGTGAAAATCTCGGATCGTGTAGCCACTGTGTCACGAAAGCGGCGAACAAGAAGGGAGGGAATTTTATCGCGACAAAAGAACGCCTCTCTTCAGCGGGGCCTGGGAAAGAATGTTCCCTTAAGTTCGTACGGTCGCGCAGTTAAGCGGAGATTTTTATGGGAAAATTACGGAGACTGCGTTTAGGTCGCACTCTAAGGTTGAATCGGTTTTCTCAAGATTAATTTAGTCTACCGTAAGTATACAGGCGGACGACGAGTTTAATAGCGACGTCGTTTGTACTTTTTCGCTTCCTGAGACGCTGGATGCCGGCATCTCTTAAAGATTTAAAAGGCGAAGATAAATATTTAAATAGTTTGGTGTATGGGCGAAGTGTAAAACTTGGAATGTAAAATGTTTTAAGCATAGCTAAACGTCGCGAAAAAGGAAGTTATGCTCAAAAGATAATTTTTATGAGATCCTTTTGCTCATTTAACATTTACAAAATACTACATTTGTTAGAATTTACATAGAAAACTAGTACTGTTAAACAGGGCCAATCGGGACAATTTTCGGACATTTTGTTGACGGTATTTCTTTCAATTTTCAACATATTGGGTGGAAGAAAATACTATTAGATGACGTAACCAATGTTTATTATATTTTTATGTATTTGATTATGAGTATCCCGACTGACTTCGGTTTTGAGGATATCAGGTAGGTTGTTGTATTTTAATTCTGGTGTTTGTTTAAAAAGATTAATACCCAATCTGGTACTGGTAGATTGTTTTTGAATTATCTAGACGAAATGTCTTTTGTGATCTAAATTGCTATGTCTATCTTTTCCATAGGATAACCCAACTCGTCGACAGAGCTAATAAGTTGCACCAATCTCTTCTCTTGTTGCAATGTTAATACACATGAACCACTCTCTTAAGGTAATCTACCTTCTTTTGTGTTGCCTTAGTGTAGTCTGCAGTATTGCCTCGATGATAAATGCGTCTCCCCACCTTCCGAACATATTGTCGGACCATGTTTCTGCACAGGTAAATGTTAAATGTTACAGCAAGCTAATCAAGCATTCACCAATGGAATTACTAGTACTGCGAACCCTATTAGGCAATGTAAGTTTTCCAGGCAAATATTTCAGAATTTACTTTCTTGTTATATCAATCTTTATATATATTTTTTTATTACAAGTTTCATTGATTATAGAAAAGTCTGTCAAGAAGTTACAAACTTAAGAAATAACCATGTTTAACGATATTTCAAGGTTAACTGTGTCTAAACCCAATTAACTCTCCCCCCCCCCCCATTGAAAAAATCGGTAAGAATTGTTGCTATAGTTCTTCCAAGTTTTGCTACAATTTGTTGAATAAATAGTGGCACCCACAACCTGTAGCAAACGTTCATATTTATGGTCACATAGCACATTTAATAATTTGTAAAACCTGTATAACCTGCAATAATTTAATGATAAAACGAACATATTTATGCAAATGCACGGTGATCCCGAAAAAGGTAGGAACAAACGACATGAGTACCTAACCTACAATCACTAAATTGCTTGTAACTTCATAAGCTATCTTCCGATTTGCTTGATCTTTAGTGCGTTTAAAAGAGAAAATCTGAGAGTGTTTCTAATGCTGCTACCGTTTAAGACATAACGTTAAGTGTGCTATGATTCAAATTTAAATTAAAGTTCGTAAATATTTCCACTTATACATTTGCATTTCGACTTTCCCAAACATACTCCCCGATGTGTTTATGGTATTCAGGTGCTTGTCTGCAATCGATTCAGCAGTTTAGAACTTTTAGTTAGATCGTTATATCGTGAAATGAACTCTACCCTGAATTTGTTATAACTGAAACAACGCAAAATATATTCATAAACGTACATGTTGTTGAAATACATGATTGAAAAGATATAATAACATAAAAATACTGTAACTAATTCATTCAATTAAAAACTGAGCCAAATTTCATTTCGCTATTTGTTAAACAAAGTTTAGACTAATTAACTCTCTTACTAATAATATTATTTGAAGAGATAAAATAAATCAAACGCTAGTATCCAGAACCGCACAAAGGTCTAATTAAGAATTCACACTTGCACCTAACCCTGTTGATTTGCATAATATAACATACATATGCATGTGTTTTGATTAAGAGTTCGCATTGCAGAGTAAGCTTTATTATACTTTTGCCATTTACATAGATGCTGCTGTCGGTATTCATTACAGATACAATGAGCAGTAGCATAGAATATGTTGCACTTGTAATTAAAGAATGACAATGTGCAACGTATGTGAACAGATTAGTTCGCTGAACTAGATGTACCACGGTACCGATATTGGGTGACAAGGTATGTGGAAGCGTATTGGATGTTTCCTACTGTACTTCATCAGTACATCACATTTCTTTTTAGCGAGGGTTAAACTATGTTAGGTGCTGGTGGTCGTGTTAATCTCTCGATCACGTTAATTGTGTGCAAGCTTTATTTTGAGCACTACGTGAGATATTTTCGAAGAAAGAGAGAAAGTACAAACTATTAAATAGCTTTGTGCAGGTTGTACACACAAAAATTCGTTTCATGATGTGTTTTCTGATCAGTACATGTTCGTGTAAAATGAGATCCTAGTCCGTCTAGTCAAATTCTTAAAATAAAAAGGTATGAACAAGTTAAACAAAGCTAATGAAATATTTCATTATTAACAAGACAAGTTCGAATGTAGTATTTTTTGTAAATGGTTAAGGAACTTGTGCAACGACAAACATCATTTTAATCATTTTTGTGTTTGCGGATCAATTTTCTCTTTGTATGGTAAACAGTTGAGTGCAAACTATATGGACCTGCTGGCTAATGAAGTCATACCAGCTTACTAATTTACCGGATGTAGATATGGAGCACATTTGGTACCAACAAGATGGCTGTCCTGCATGTAATAGTTACTTAATACATTCGAAAATTATTTAACAAAGCATAGACCTATTTCTTGGCTAACAATGTCGTCGGATTTCTTAGTAAAAGATTTTTTTGCTCTGGAATTATTTAAAAAGTAGGACATTCAGCATACCTGCTCAAAGAGCAAATACTTTGGATGAATTGCGACGAAAGATTCAAGATAAGGCTGCAAATATATCAACAGAATATTTATTGAATACTAAGCACAATTATTATAGTAGATTTGGCTGCTTCCTGTTTGCAATCGGAGGTTGCATTGGAAACCTTACTTAATTTTTTTCATTATTGGATACAATTTAGTTTTGGTTCATCATCTTTGAGTATGTTACTCCTTAATTTATCCTTTGTTTACAGTCAAATTTTTTCAATTTCCTTTCTGTTTATACTTTTCAAGACTTCTTTATTTTTGAACCTATTATTTAGGTCATCAGATATGAACCTTTATTTTGTGTTTAATAAGAGGGAGTAGTTTCTTTTTAGTTTGTTTGTCATCTAATGACATGTGAAATCAAAAATATGCAAGTACCAGTGATAAGTAGAGCAGTGTTTTACATCGAATGTTCGAATACTGTCGAAACATCTGGTACACGTTTCTAAATAATAAAATAACGCATATTATTTTTAGGAAAATAGCAAATGTAAATATACTGCAGAACAAGGGGGAGGCAAATCAGACAAAGTGTGTTTGTCAAAAAAAAATTAGAAAATTATATTGAACAACTAGAAAAAGATTTATTTTTCACTACTTTGCATACGAGACAACATAATTGGTCCTGAAAAATATGAAGTATGAAAAGCATCGATATAAAAATGGTAGAATTTCTCCTCGGGCAACAAAGTGGTTACATAAAATATCCTTGTGTTTTATGCGTTTGGGTTAGGGCCCAGCACTAGATTACCAGAAACTGGCCTTTGAAAAATGTTTTAGTTCAAGGAGAACACAACGTTCTTGGCGAACCGTTGGTTGACAGAAACAAAATCATCTTTACACTACTGCATATCAAGCTGGGACTTATGAAGCAAATTGTGAAGGCTTCTCCTCGAAATGGACCGTGTTTTGAGTATTCAAAACGAAGTTTTCCCAAAGCTTAGCACAGAAAAACTGAACGTTGGAACTTTTATGGTCCTCAGATAAGGCAACTTTTCACTAATTCGTAGTTCACGGAATCAATGGACGAGCATGAGTTTAGTGGCCGCTATTCTTTTGTTGAAGTGGTTGAAAATTTTCTTGGAAACCGTAAAGCAACAAATTACGTCGAATTAGTAGAAAAGATGCTTTCTAACTATCACACGTTCGGATGTAACATGAGCATCAAGATTCATTGCCTTTACAGCCACTTAGATCGTTTTCTAGAAAATTTAGGTGATGTTAGTGAGAAACAGGTGAAAGATTTCATAAAGACATCAGCATTATGGAGGAAAGGTACCAAAGAAGATGGGATACTTATATGATGGCCGATTACTGCTGGAATCTTCAACGAGACTGTTGCGGTAAACCTCACGCAAGGAAATCTTATAAAAGGAAATTTTTAACTGATGGTTGAAAGTTGTATATGCATATTTTTCTGTTATATAAATATCTCCTACCCATTTTTCTGTGTTTCAGTTAACAGTTATCAAATAGCAATATTTAAAAAGTTACGTATATAAGAAGACATTGTATCTAATTTTTGGCAAATTTTTCTTAAATAGGTCAGAAAGAGTGAATTTCTAGATCTGATAAAACAAATCTGATGGGATTTTTGGATTAGGCACCGTAAAATTGCTTAATCGCACTTAAAAAATCCGAGGCACCAAAATGTGTGTTGGCCAGTGTAATACTGCGTATTTAGGAGCAGGGTGTAGAAATGGTATTTGAAAATTGATTTAGTAGGTAACGGATCTACGACATACATACATCTTCCTTATGTTGTCTGCGTAGAATTAATGTTTAAGTTATACCTTGAGAACGAATGTCGAGCGATCCATTGTCGTATATTATTATTCATGAGGACGAAAGAAAAGTCGCCGTCCTTGCCTTCAATTTAAGTTCGATTTGTTCAATTCCGGGCCCGGACCTCGGTTCTCTCTCGGCCGTTCGTCTCCCTTAGCTAGGAGAAAAACTCACCATTTCAGCATAAAGCGCACGAGATTTCGCGATGAACCTTCCGGATTCACATCTCCGGTAGAACAATTTATCAACGGATCTTATCTGCTATAAACATTTCGTCTACGTAGAGCTTTCCTTGTGTTTCGGTTCGCCACCGTCCTACGTCTTTGAGGTCATTACCGCCTTTCGAAGGACGACGGACCCTTTCCATTATCGTACGTATAAGATGTATGTATATCCCCGGTTATCCCTCTTCGTATTCAATATTCTTATCGCGCCGGGGGCGCATAGTTCCAGCAAATAAATATTTTATTGGCGCCGGAGGAAAATAAATTATTATATTCCGTGAATTTATGATCTGACGAAATATGTTTGCTGACCTGAAATATGTACCGAAGAGGATAGTAAAGATGGAAATAAAAAAACCGTCTAGCTGTTGAATTTTTCCGGTTCAACCGGCGGATTTTTCCTTACGTAAGTGGCAATTTTCTCTGTTCTTTCTGAGTATCTTCATATTGGAAAAGTGTTACGTGAAAATACGTTTGTAACTTGGAAAAGAATATAATGAATGTATATGTAATTCCATATTTATTTTGTATGGTTGGAAATCTATCCTAAGATAGACCATTAGTGGCATAAGGATCTGGTCTTCGACAAAAGAAAACAATCTGATTTCTTTGGTCTGATAAATATACGCATTTCTTTGGAAATATGTACTTCAATGAAACAAGTACTTTATATAAATAAAATTTGGAATTTATCTTAATGTTTGATAGTCTCTATCATAAGATAATTCATAATTTTATTAATTTTGTTATTTATAAACTTCGCCGTTATACGTTGTTCATGAATTTTGATCATCAATCAATAAAAGCGGGCATCAATGTCTTCTCCGTTCAGAGTCATTCGGTCGTTTCAAAAATGTTATTACGTTTACGTAATGATTATAATGGAACTTTGGATTTCCCCGGAGTATATTTTCAAAACAATACATTCCGCGAGCTCACAAAATCAATAAGCGTATGGTGGCACGGTTGTAGACATCATCATATAAACGATCCCGTTACTGAGAGATTGTTATTTTTCTAGTTCTTGGTTGGTTAGAAGTATTAAAAGATGAAAATACGTCATAATCTTTCGTAAAAAGGTTATTTATCGAAATAAAGATATATGATTTCTTTGTTTTTTTTTGACTTATCATTAAACATATTATGTCTATACAGATATTGCGATATAACTGTGGGTATTGGCTAGATCAAGGAGTTATGAAGGAAATTAGACTGTAAAGTCAGATATCACGTGAAAATTGTGATTACCCCAAAAATCTGTTCAAATTGCCCGTAGAAGCAAGGATACTAATATTAACGTTTATTAATGAATGGATTAATTACAGTACTATTTATTCTTTGAAGAGGACTTAGGAAGAATGAAAACGGATCGAATATAAGAAGTAAATGTTTATAAACAAGCTTTTATGTGCATTCATGAGATAAAGACAAAAAGGTCCTCTACTACAAATTTCTCTAGAAATGATGGCTTCGAAATATGAAAGAGGCGAAATCAAAAATCGGTTTAGAAGATTCCATCCTAAAGTTCGTGAAGTAACGTCTGAACATATCAAATCATTCAAAGGCCGAATAAGATACTATAGTGTGAATGACAAGCAAGAGATTATGTTTACGTGAAGACCTCAATACAAAAGATGATGATACAAAATGTTTTGTGAGTTGCATCCTCAGATGAAAATATTTTACAAGTTATATGGAACAATGTTCCAATACAAAATTTCACATAGCTTTTGAATATCCTACAACAGATACGTACATGGAATAGAATAGACACGCAGTTTACGTGATGAGCTTTTCATTAAAATAAATCTAATGCTTTTAAAAGGATTAATGTCGATGGAAAAGAGTGTTTACGAAAAGAAATACGACGGCACACAGTACGAAATGATTCGCACAAAGTAAACGCTAGGGTATTCTACAACAGAAAAGAAGCTGTAAAGAAAAGAAGTCGAACTTCTACGACTCCAGAAGCAGTTTGTTCCAAACACAGTAACAAATGATCCTTACAAAAGTTAAGTGAACGTAAATGCTTTTAATATACATACGTCTCCTGTTTACAGCCAAAAGCGAGTCTTACATTTCAATTGTTTTTTATAATTTATGCAAAGTGTAAAATAAAAACTACACTGTTTGGGTTTCTACGTTATGTTGCACACAATGAAAGGCATCTTGTTTACGTGAAAGCTATTTTTACTAACCTTAGTCATTCTAATGCAGATTTAGACATGGAAATAGTAAATTCCAAATAAGTTGCATCAGATTGAATTGAATTATTTAAACTTCTTTGAGCGAAACTAACTCATTTTCATGTAAAATATGATCAATCAGCAACTTATATTATGCTAAGAAATGTCCATTTCATTTTCGCCCGATTTAAAAAGCAGAAATTCCTGAAATGAATACGTAGGCTTCCACGGCCAGAGTCAGCAATAAACGAAGTTATTTCGAATTTTACCGTATCATGGTAAAGTATATAAAAAGAAAAATAAATAATAATGGTAAGAGAAAACAAGGAAATAGAAGAGAGATGAAGAGGGCAGGAAAGGCGAAAAACGAGAAATAAATAAATAAAAGAGGAAAAAGGGGAAAATGGCGAAAAAATAGAAGGGGGACAGAAACAAAGGAAAGAAAAAGAATACGACGGGATCTCGACGTTTCGCCTCCATCGTAGAAAGCTCCCTCAGGAGAAAGAAACAGGTGATCCAAAGTCGTACGGTAACTTGTGTAAACCACGCTAGAAGTGAAACCACTTTGGAAGAAGGTCATGGTGTTTGTGAATCTCCATTGCCTCCCTGATTTTTCTACCATAGAAATTAGGATATTTCACGATGACCGAAGTTTCTTCAAATAGAATGTTGTGGCCCGTTTCAAGATGCTGCTCTGCTATCGCAGACGATGATAGGTGCCCAGATTTAAGACCTTGTTTGTGCTCTTTAATTCGAGTCTCGATTGAACAACTTGTCTCACCTATGTAGAGTAAACCGCAAGAGCAGGGAATTTTGCAGACACCTTTAGATGATAGTGTTTGAACTTGGTGCTTGGAAGAAGGGAGAATGTTGGCAAGATTCGAAGGAAGCTTAAATACTATCTTGATGTTTTGTTTTCGAAGAATTCTGGCGATACGTTCGGTAACCTCGTGAATGAATGGGAGATGTGCTGTACCTTGAGTTTTTGGAATCTCGGGGCCTGTCTACATGGGAATAACATAAATGTTTATTAATGACCTTTTGTATATTCTGATATTTGCAACCATTATTTTGGAGGTTGTTTGGTTCTGAATTTACAACACTTGACTTTTGAGCCGGATGATGGTTTGGAAACAGCATGAAGATATCGATCAGGGTGCGTGAGCTTTCTATAGTCTGAATGACCTACACTACTATTGGGTTTACGTGTTACGAGAATATTGAGGAATGAAAGGAATTAAACCGTTGTTTTCAACCTCCATGGTGAATCTTATTTCGGAAATTCCCGATTATCTCAGACTACTATATTATTGAATCCGCTATAGTAGAACATAGAAATCAGTGGTAGTGAAGGAGAGGAAATTGCTTTGCAAGAGTTCTGCTTTACTATGAAATGAATTTGTGCTGCCTCCATGTTTCTATTCTGGCACAATAAGACAATGCGTTTGAAGTCTGATACCAATGAACACCAAACAGTTTCCATGCTTGCAAAATTTAAAGTAATTTTGCCGTGTTGGAGCACAATTATTTTTTGACATTGTTCGAAGAAATTAGGAATATAAATGGTTGTAAAATATTTTCAATCGCAATAGTTATATTTATATTTTTGAGGTTAATTTTTTTTGTAGTTTCAAATATATTTTCTAAATTTTATATTCTTTTTTCTAGTATTTATAGTATATTTGTTTCGGTTAATATCCCAAATAAATCTTTTAGCACCTAAGATCTGATCCACTTAAAAGAAATTCTTAAATTTAAATTTAGTCTCACGCAAAATGCACCTTTGAGATATGTATACATGTTGTTGGATGAATGCGATTCTGTACTGTATATTTACTTACAGTTAGTGGTTAAATATTTGGAAGTGAATAATTCATAATTATCATAAATTAAACGTAATTGTTTCACCACTAAAAGGAATTGAAATGCATTATTATAATTGTAGAATTTAGGATAGTCACTTGTATGTATTCGAAACTAAAACGAACAGATTACCGAATGTAATTGCTACAACTCAGAATGGCATGCTAATAAATAATAGCGCATGTAAATGAAGTAAGTATATTCATATCTTGTTCAAGAGATAAATGAGCAACTCGCTCTGTGGTAAATTTGCTGTGTTTAACTGCCAACTGATAGTCATTAATTATTCAAAATAATCGTTCAAGAAATGCGCCAGCTTGCTTGCTTGCTTGCTTACTCCATACGTTCCGCTGCGAAGGAAGTCTGTCTCTTTAATTTATGTGAAAGCTAACACAAACTTTGTTAGCTACAAGAAGATAAGAATTGTAAATATGAAAATAACGCGTTTATGTACATAATTCGCCGTTATTTAGTTTTGTATGCTAATAATATCCATGTTACGAAAACAAGGAGTACTAACAGTCAAGAGTTTTTCAATTTCTTGTGATTACATACATAGGCACTGTTATTAAAATTGAAATTTTGAGTTATAGATTCTTAAACTTAAACAATGGAAAATGCAAATAAAATAATCGAAAATTTATTTATAGTACAATTGCAACAATTTAAATATTTTTCAAGCATTTTCAAAAATTAGCAACCAAATCCTGTCGTAAAAGAAGTTACGATAGGTAATACAGTTGGTTGAGAAAAGTTTATATATTTTGGAAGCTATATAATAAAATATAAAGTATGCAAATCGATGTGTGATATAAGTAAAGATGGCTAAAGATAACAACTTACTTAGAATGGTCGTTCTTTTCATATAAGAATATTTTTTGTTCACAGCGATTTCGATTTGTTGAAACAACTGCGGCAACATAACGAACAAATCTGATCTTGCAAATATTTAACTGATCATTTTCAGTTTGTGTTTCACAATGTTTTATGGGCTACAATTTCTTTATTTACCTACTATCAAGGCCCATGGTATGCCGTTCATTTTGCTTTCTGTAGTGATACGAAGGGCGCATAAATTTGACACGGTTTCTGTAAGCTCCTCATGAGATGGTCGAACAGTAACAAATATACAACAGAAGGCGCTGAACCGCGTAAATAAATTCATTGGAAAATTCTGGGGTCTATAACACAATGAAGTTTGTTTAGTCTGTGATACACCCTTCGTCTGTGGAAATGAAAGGTATTGTTTACTTTTATAGATCCGTTAAGTTAGTTCAAAAACCATTTTAGGAGAGATGCCCCTTAAGTCTTGCATACTGGGACAAAGAGTGTGCCACTAATCACATGTTAGTACTAAAATTAACCTTCATCTTTTGTTAACCTAAATTTAAAGTATCAGTGGAATACGTGTAGAGTTGTAGCTACCACGACCTAACAAGGTTGACAAATGGAATTAAACCGGGAACATTTTCGCGCAATAATTTTTTATAATTTTCGAACAGAAATATCTCAACAAGAACGCTCCACGGAGTTGGTTTCTGTTGGAGAATTCAACCGTGGACGGATAAACCTTAGCGACGACCTGAGACCAGATTTTAAAGATCTCGATCCAAATAATGTTGCATGAAGAATTGTGTGTACAAAATTACTTTCTCCCTGGTACCGCATATGTTGACTGATGAACAGAAAGCAGCGGCGTCAGAAAATTCTAGATCGCTTCAACGCAGAAAACTCTAAAAACGTGTACAACGTCGTTAGTAGTGATGAATCGTGAATTAATTCACACGCGCCAGAAAATAAACTTCAGCCGTCTGTTTGGGTGTTCCAAGATGAAGAAAAACCGACAAAAGTAGTAATCCGTTTTCAAAGAGCCTTCGACATTTCTTTCGAAAGCAGGTCATGTGGCAATAATTCCTCAACAAGCTCAAAGAACTGTTACTGCTGATTGGTATGCAACAATTTGTTTGCTCCAAGTCATTGTTGAGCTTCGCAGAACCAACCCCGAACGATAAATAATCCTCCACCAAAATAATAAGTTCCCACACAACACCCAAGGTAATTGAATTTTTAATGCAATAAAACATCGAACTGTGCGGAAGATGGTCTACCCAATGTTCCGCACAGTTCGGATGTAAGTTCCAATAATTTCTTCACCAGTTGATGCCTCTAAAAACGCAATTTTGACTGTACGAACAACAAACGAGTGGAATAACTGCTTCTGAGTTGCTTCAAGCGCCTGCAAAAGCTATCTACTGTTTTATTCCAGCAGTATATGCAAAACTTAAAGGGTAACCGTCGTAACTATGCAAATACTATACACTGAATGGTGATTGTCCTTATATCTGAACATTATTTTCCGAAAAGAACGTGGAGTCTCACGCAGTGTTGCAGATGCTTAGTCTAACTAATTCAGATTGTTAATATTTGTCTCGTGGGGAAGTGTTTATCATCATTATATAAATTACAAACTGTATTGCTTGTTATTAATTATTAGACACTGATAATTCACTGCGGTATTCTTTGTACTGTTATAGTATATGTCACAGCTTGTGCGATTTATTGATAAGTGGAGTTTACAGAGTATACAGACGATACAACAGGCCATAAGTATTAGTAACCGAAACGAGCATCAATTATAGAAGTGACTTTTTCTGTCAATATAATTTCTAATGCCTCTTGTAAATTTCATAGAATGAAAACGGATGACATGTTGTGAACCGAAAGACTATTTCTGGGTACTGTTTTCTAGTTCAATTTACAGCTGCAGATCCCACAGATTCATGCTTTGGTAAATTAAACTTCTACATTTCTTCTTATTGTTTGCTTTTCCTTCTCAATTTATTACCTTACATTTTTATACCTTTTATCCCATCCTTTTTCATGGTGTCCGGTCTATCTAGTCTCTTTCAACCTCTTCGATTTCTTTCCCATATTTCCTGTTCGACATTCCCTGGCCTTATATCTTAACGGTTAGGTAAAATTTCTGCTTTCTTTTCACATCATATTTTGATTCTTTGCTTTTGGTTCTATAATATTTGCATCTTAAGAAGGTATTAGGTTTCTTGAACGTGATGAAGTTAGTTGAAATATGTAGGTACAAATTAAGTTAATCCAAAACACCAGTGGACATAAATTTGGTCCTCATTTTATTCCAGGATAACAAGTATAGTAGAAAGTATTCTATTGAACTACCGAAAAAAAGGATTTAATCCTTTCGCGTATAAATGCCCTACAAGTTTCAATTAGCTGCACAAAGTTAATGAAGTACATAATTCATTAAGGGCAAAAGTTTCGGGTGCTGCTGGCAACGTAACTGTAGCGTCTCATTTCGCATTCTTCCTTCTTCGGGACGAAAGTTTGATACCGGGCCACTCCGAAACTTTATCTAGTCCGCTGGAATTCATGAATATTTCAATTTACAAGAGTCTCCATTAAACGTACATTAACGTAATAAAGCTTTTATTAAACAATTACCCCGTTTCAGTTTTGGGGTACTCTATAAGTGGTACTTATTTCGTTATAAATCTCATCACGATAACGCAATATTCTCGAGGGATAGGCGCCGCAACGTATTCCAGATAATTTCGAGTCCTTTAGCTTGATACGGGGAGTCGCTCGCTACCTACAGTAATGTATGTATACACTATCTAATACCTAAACTTTTATTCCGTGCGCTGCGCTGCAACCTTCTGTCCGTACCCACTTATCTGATCATCGTGCGATAGGTCGCCCGTTCAATTTAGTATTTGGTGAGTTGGTTGTTTATCATGAATAATAAAATGATTGGAGGGAAGATGGGTTGATGTTTTTACACGGTTCGCTTATCGGATGAACGAGAAATAATTACATTGACGTGTATCCGTAAATATTTCAGTAGGAAGTTCTGGAAAGCACTCTACTACATATACAATGCGTTGGCGTATGGATTTGCAAAAATATTTCATAACATGAAGTAATACGTACCTATATATTTTGAGCACGCGTGCTATTCGGAAAGTTCATGAACAATGTAGGAAACTATTTAGATTCAAAACCTCCTGGAGGTTGCTGCTTTCGTATATGCACGCAATGAATGTAGCTATAGCGTATTAATTTCTTAAATTAAATCAGGTGCTATTTTTTAAATATTATAGTTTTTTTTTTATTTTAGGTAAAATTGATTATGAAATCAGTTTTCTATTTTTATTACAAGTACTCTTATAATTTTTTAATGATTCTTATTAGTGATTCTTAAAAGAGCCGTACTATGGCACAGTATGGCATAGTATGCCGTTGACTTGATATGCAAAAATTAATACGATTTTCGGATTCAGCACATCCCAATTAGTAATTCAAATCTTTTGTTCCTTTCTGTTCTATTACTACTAGTAGTACTAGTAATAAAACATGATGAAGCTGCAGTAATAGTGAACCATGTCATATATTACGTTGTGTTAGATATGTTGTTAAATTATTAGTGTTAACGTTCAGAAAATGCCATCTGTCACTGCGACATCTGTCGCATGATGATAAACACAAGATTTTTAACATGTGTAAAATTTATACGTTACAATCATCGAAAATGTAGCAGTGTAATTGTAGCTAAAAACTCAAATACTTTAAGGATGATACAACAACTGAAAAACTTCACTATCTTCCTAACCACAACACTTCACTAGGAACTGGACGTACGTTTCGACAGCTAAGCTATCATCTTCAGCAGTAATACTGATCAGTTTTTAGTAAAGTGTCGTAGTAGGGAGCTAGTGAAGTATTTCAATGTTCGAGTTTTGTGATTTATCAAACATTAACTTCAAAAATAATTTACTTTAAGGGATGTAACACAAAGACTGCATAATTAAAGGACGTAAAAAGATAGGTGAACTCACAACACACACAAGAAATAGGAGACGTTTCAAGTTTCAGTTTGATGAATTTGTCAAAAATAGTGGGCGGCAAATAATGTAAAGTTTCATGTATTAAAAACGAGCTTCCGACATAAAATTATGGCAGATACTTATATAGAGATTTCAAAAACTCATTAATTTCATTTATGCATTTCGGAGTTTATTGTTATACTTGCATGTATTAGCTCTTATTTCAGATATGTCAAACTTAACAACAAAAAATACTAATTGAAAAGGATGGGGATTGTGCGCAGAAGAAGGTATACAACAATAAAACAGTCCAGAAATGAAAATAATTCAATGTATTATTTAAATGAAACACGTGGAAGATGGATGACTAATTGTTGAGGATAAAAGACTATTTTAATGAAATGAATAGCATAGTTTTTGTAGATTGGTTTGAGAAGATATTACCTGAGGTTCTAGGCCATTATTGTAATCGCACTATTTTCGAAAAGTAGAGAGTTTCCAAATATTTTATGGAAGGAAGCTGCTCACGTTCGAAAAATGTTGAATTTAATATAGAAATGGTGCGCCCTGGGTTGTTGTGTTTAGTTTCTCAAACAAAAAATCAATTTCATAGACATGTTGCTGAGGAGATGGCAATTATTCCTAATAAAATTATCTTGGGATTACCACCTTACCACTGTGAATGAAGGGCCGAGGTGTCGGCAAAAAAATAAAATGTTCAAAATGGCAGAAGTGTAAGAAATTTTAAAGGAAGCAATCCATAAACTACATAATTAAACAGGAAAACATAAAATGTAGAATTTAGATGGATTAGTGTGTGATATCACAGACCCATTTATTATTTCTGTTGGGAATAGCGATAGTGCAAGTATCATATTATATCAGCACCGGTGATTTATATTAGTCACATCCACCCCAATTAAATAGAAATTATGATTGGTATATTTTCATAAAAGAGGACAATAAGATAAATTTATATTTTAAAAATCTCAAGAAACCGTATGATATTTTTGGAATCTGTGTCATTGTAGATATATAGAAGAGACGTTCGTCGATCACGATCTTCGATGTGGTGCGTCCTGCGCGACCTTTCTCGCTGTGCTGGAAAGGTTTTAACGCCTAATAAATTATTCACATCGGGAGAAGCGTTGAAGACAGATTAGCAACGTGAATCTCGTAATACCTTTTTAAAGTGAAATATACGACTTACTTCGAAGCTTCTTCACAAATACATGAATCAACGGAAGTCTTCGTTGAATGTAGATTTCGGGCGAGTTACTCTACGAAATGATGTTTTTACGACTTAATCCTTCAAGCTCTATAATCTTAGAGATTCTTCTAAAAAAGCGGCATTAGATTGATTTGCTTAATTTGGAAAATGCATGAGAGTATTATGTTTTACGACATAACGCTTAAGTAAGTGATTGTATGTCTTTATTGTTTTGATTTAACATTTTATTTTTTGTGGATTTCCTTTTAGCTGTCTGTTTACACATGCTAAGATATTTGCAACTTTATTTGTGGAAGCAATACTTCTTTTTTAAATTTTATTATTAAACAATGGTTTTTCTGGTACTGAGGAGATTACGGAAGAAAAAGTAAATGAAGGCGCTGTGAATCGTAATTCATATGACATGAATTATAACAGATTATGGAACACATAGTCAATAGTATTCTAGAATATGTGTCGTTGGTTAGCTTTTAAAAAAATTGGAAAGTAGTGCAAATGGATGTAATTTGCATATTAGCAACCTTAAAATGTAGGTACTGGTAATGTAACAGGTTTAATCTTATTACAGTTACGAAAGTGAATTAGTACTTTAAGGTATACATGAATACTACTGTAGGGGCGTTATAAATATAAGTATAACATAAGTAAAGTATGTGATTATTATACCATAAACTCATCGAAACTACGAGAAAATATAATATAAAACTATTGGAGATTGAAATAGAACAGTGACATGTCACATGTATATTGTCTGAGATTGTTAAACTGCATTTAGCGATGTTCAATTAAACGAGTAATTAAAAAATAAATATAATAAAAAAATACAAATTTACAAGCATAGTAGAAATGTTGCGAAAGAAATATCCAGAAAGATCAAGGAAGAGTCCTTGGATAGATTTATAAGTAATATTGAAAATGACATGCATGGAAGACAACTGGGTAAAACATTATGAACAGCTCTGGTGTTGACTTAACATTGTTTCTGTATTTTTTGTAAAAGAGTTTTAAGTCTCTAAGGAAGTGTATTTTGTTTTATCCATGTTTCTTTTACGACTTTATGTATTTCATATGATTTTATCTTCTTTGCAACCGCATGGGTTAGCGTTATTACTTTATTTTCATTTTTATCGTTTATTTATTTCGCTCTCTGTAGAATATATCGAATTTTATTTTAATGTGTATGTACATTACGCATTGTATATGTATGCAAGCCGGCCATTCACAATACTCTTGCCTAATTTAATAGTCATTAAGTGCAACGTCGTCGGACAAATAATGGGAGTTTAGTTAATATTTAATATATATACAAGTATAGGCACTCGTCTCCCGCGTGACGGTCGAGGTATTACCGATCGTTCACTATCGGTCTCCTTTCGTGCCTCGTCGTAAAGTTTACAGTAACATCGTCGGACGATTAGTGGAAGTTTTTAATAGTTTCAAGTTTTGGCGGGAATCGTCAAGGCTACGGTGTCCGTTGCCGTCTACACATATATTTAGTCTTCTGATAAGTTTTGGCGGGCATAGTGTTTGTAAGGTTGTCGGAGTGCATGTATAGATTTCTTTAATAAGTACAAATTCTCGGCTTTCTATTATCGTTCGTCGAGGCTTTGTGTCCGTTGTCGTCTATACATATATTTAGTCTTCTGATAAAATTACAATTTTCTTGCAAGAAAATGATGGCATAAGCTGGCCAGCACGTAGCCCCGACTTGACGCCAATGGATTTTTCCTACGGGCCTACCTTAAGTCAAAGGTATACAACAATACTCTTCACCCTCTGAATGAATTAAAAGAGAATATTCGAAGAGAAATGGCGGTTATCACGGAGAATATGTACCTAGCAGCTCTCGAATATTTTGCTTCAGCAAAATAACGAAACACTTTTAGAGAACATAATTTTTAAGAAATAAATTTCCAAAGCCTCTATTTTAAAAAATAAACATTATTCACTAAATCTGATCATTATTTTATTATATTTCTTTTATTTTGAAAAGGACTTTTGGGATACCTTGTACACAGTTGCCAAATTCTAATAGGGATTAAAACGTATAAAGTAGAGGACGATATTAACACAACTTTATACTACTTAAATAACCCAATGAATTTGTGCATCATCCGTCGTCTCATTTGCATATTTCAAGTATAGTTATGGGTATATAAGGAAGATTGTGTTAAAGTTGCAAGGTTGTGAAGTTTAACTTCTGAGGACATGATTCTGACCTACTAATATCTGTGTATAATGGGCAAGTTTTCGTTATTCTATATTTCTTTGTTAACTTCTACCTTTTTATTTTTGAAGAAAACAGTAACTGCGCTTAATTTTGCCCTATCTTGCATATCGATCAAAGGAGTCTCATGCTCTCTGTAAAGCCAAGATTGAAAAATATTACGCATATTTTGTTATTAGGAGTATCATATTTTAAATGCGTCCTGTATAATTTAGAATCATTACGAGACAAATCAATGGTTGGTAATCATTTTGATAGATTGCCAACTTAAACCTGTAAATGTGAGAGATGACGGTAATTTCTGGATGTACTGAATAAAGATTTGCAGGTACATAGTACGTATACACTCTTATCTTAAGTTAACGCGATTCATTTTTGATAATGACCGGAATTATGAAGATGATAGCCACCGATCTACTTACCTTCCAACGAAATTGAGTCGAATTATATAACAGGTAAGCAGCGGTAACCGTCGTGTGACGCCTTCGAATACCCCCGCAAGACAGAAAAATCTAATTTAACGCTTTTATTATTGAACACGACTTCACATATTAGTGTATCTGGTCCCCTTCTATTATCTTGTAATTATATACCAACGTTAATTCGAAACGGTCAGATTTAATTTGAACTTTTATGTGGTTTCCCATTCTCCCTCAAATTAAATAATCTGTTTCGATTTCGGGTTTCCCTTCCGTTCTTTTTTCTTCATCTCCTTTCAGCAGCCGCCGTTTTCTGCTGGTCGATCCCGAGTCGACCAAGTTTTAGCTCTCTTTTATTTGATCTTCGGGACGGTTTAGGAATGTCTGCTGTCGTTTTTATTTTGTTCTTCTACCACTCTCGGGTTTCCTTGCCTTTTTCCCCCTTCTCTGTCCATCTGTGTGTGCTTTATTCGAAAGGAGGGCCGCGATAAGAAAGATAAATATTTCTCTTCTTCGGTTTAATTAATAATTATCCTGCGGCATTAAATTATTCGCCCTCTATATTAGATTTGATTTAATTAAATATTTTGATTAAAAATAAGAGATGGAATGAAGATGAGTTTTTGGCGATAAGGTTAGATATCCGTGAATCACAATCCAAGGTGGTTATTCGAGCTGCTTCTTCATTTAGACTTATTTAAAATATCAAAGCGTTATTATTTTACTCAAAGAAAATAATAATTTAAATATGTAAGTACGTGTTATAATTTCGTCTATTGTAAATTGTTTTGAAATTGCAATGGATACAAAAATCATGTATAAAGGAGTGTTCTAATTTGAAATTACATTTTTGATTTATCACTAGAGACCGGATTATACGCAAAGTGCAAATCTTTTATTTTATTTATTTATTATATTTTACGTCTATTTGTCGGTGTCTTACACTGATTAAAATTAATTAACGCTAATTAGCTTTAATCAGTGTAATACATCTACATATAGGCGTAAACATAATAAATAAATAAAATAAAATATATGCACTTTGCATGTAATCCGGTCTCTACTGATCACCATTTACATTTATTGTACTAGAATGCCATGTTATTTTATAGAAGACAAATAACAACATTGCGGTTAAAGAATAATATTAAATTAATTTAAAAAATAAAAATAATTTTAAATGTACCGAAAGTTATGGAGAAATTTTAAGAAAATTTCATATAAAATGTGGAAAAAGTTGTTTATGACGTTACCGTTTGAGAAATATGTTACAAACCTTACAAACATAGGTAGAGTAAAGGATGAAAAAAATTAACCAAACCACCGCACTATGGTCTTTACAGTCCGATTTTGAAAACTTAACAAAAAATATTAAAGGTATTTATAGTGATCAACCAAATTTGGACAATGGTTTACCCATTACAAGAAAGAATTGAAATGATTTTTATTTATGGAGAACACCGCTGTGCAAGTAGCACAGCCCGTGCGCTTAATCAAAGCCGTCCAGACAAAAATGTTAGCCACCAATATGTATTAGATTTAGTTCATAACTTTCAAGACGTTGGAAGTGTGGGAACTAAAAGTGTTAAGAATCTTAAGGTTTAACTGAAGCCGTAGAAGTTGAAGTTCTAGGCCATTTTGTTACGAGTCCACAAACATCGATACCGAACATCTCGAGATTAACAAACATTTCCGTCGGCTCTGGGCATAAAATCTTACGACTGAATAAATTCTTCCTTTGGAAAATAGGGTTTTTACAACAGCTTGGCCAGGATAATTATAACAGAAGATTCTGTGAAGTAATGACTGAAAGAGCAAACATACATCCTAATTTTATTTTCTAAGGTAAACTTCTTTTTAAATGGGTTTCTTAATAAGCGCAATTGTAGATATTGAGACAATGCCAATCCACACTTTTTCTTGTGAAGAGCATACAGAATTTCCTCAGAAAATTAATATATGGACTGGAATCTTTAGGAAACGAAACCGATCAAGGTGGAAATTTGTTGCTAGATGAAGAAAATCTATTTTGCAACAGAATGGAATCCTTCCACATTATGCTCTGCCTGTACGAAATTGGCATAATCAGAAGACAAATGGATCGGAAGAAGGGGCACTAGAGAATGGTCAGCGAGATCACCAGACTTAACGCCTCTTGACTTTTTTATGGGGGTATCTAAAGATGTTAGGCGTAAAATAGTGGAGGAGTGTAAGCAGATTACCTAAGAAACGTTTCAAAAAGTGCGGGAGGAGTTTGAACAGCGGCTTTACTGATGCCTTACCAATAATGGGGAATATTTTGTACGTATAACTTCATTCTGACGCTAATAAAATAATTTTTCCTAAAATGTTGAACTTTAAACGAGCATACCTAAAGGCGATCCGATTCTAGAAAATAAAGCGCTAAAACATTGCTAATGACAAGACATTTTCAAAGACGTATCACACAATGCCTCTTCCTATTTGAATTTTTTAATGATCTTCACCCCGATTAGGGGTTGAAACTATGCGGTCGCAAATACATGTAAAATCTGCCTCCCCCCCCCCTATAAATTTAAATTGGCCTATTTTCTGGTTAAATTCAATTCAAGCTATTTTAAAAGTTATTCCGGGTGGCTAGTTTTGAAATGAATGCTTGAACGTTCTGGACAGGACCTTGTTGACGTTTGGGTGGCATCGCATCCGGGGAATCTATGCATATAATACCCGCGAGAATTTTTTTAGCTTCTCTTTTTAGTATCAGCGATGTCAATTTTTAATTTAATTAGGTTGTAAAATTAAAAATTTCACGATATCCGATAGGATTTGAACCTACAGCTCCTGCTCGCGAGATCGGCCCATTTACGCCACGGAGACCATATGAACAAGTCGCTAAAATTTAAATGGCTACCTTCATGGCTGCAAATACATCCCTAATATCTAGACAGACACGATATTTAATATCAATGCCGAGTGTATTATCAATTAAATTGAATTGATTTTTGAATAATTTAATTTCCTTGGTGTTAGGAACGTTAAATTTTAATTTAATAAAAAAAAGAGTGTGAACGTAGATACACTTCTTTTAGTGTGGAATTCTATGCGGAATCTTTTACTGTATAAATGAACATCGCTTTTCAAAATTTAAATTTCCTCTTAACCTTCAAAACTTCCAGTGCAGGAAAATTTTTTTCAATCAAACGAAAACTTTAATTACGGTACGTAATCCGGCTTAGCTTAGTATATTTATACGTATTGACGTTTGAAATTCGGAAGCGGAAGTTTAACCAACCTGTAATAGCTACTTCAGCTGTTTGCCCCCTATAGAATATTCATACGGAGTACGAAGGGATAAGTTTCGGAAACTTTTTGAATGACTCGTTACGGAACAGGCGTCGAAAATAATTAATTAGAGTTTTATGAACTGGTATGGCGTCAAAGAGTCGGCAACCTGCGCTTTGGTTTATTTTCGATCCTGCTTATACGCTGACAACATCAACGAAAGCTCAAAGCGAAATAGTGTAAATATAAAGCGAAAGATACAAATATTTAATCTACTTAATGAAAGTGAATCGAGAACTTTGAGGAAAGCATTTCAATCGTATTTCCCAATGAAACAGCAAACTTTATGCTGCTGTTTTCTCTGCCAAAATGGGGGACATTTTTCTAGCTTGGGTTAAGTCCATTGTTAAGTTCTGAACCTTGTATATGGCGGTATTTCTATAAAACTTTATTTTCTTGATTTCATACTGCACTGTTTACTAAAATTCTCTGTTAGTACCGGTTTTCTATACGATCCAAACCTTAGTCGGCGAGGGTTCAGTTTCTAGGCTTTAGTCTCTGCGTTAGCTACATTTTGTTTGCAATTAAGTAAACCTTCACTTTAATATTTTCTGTTTTGGTTTTTGTACGTTGTGTGGTCGGGTGCGATATTGAATTGAAGTTGTCGGGATTTCAATAACGCTTTCGTTCAGAGCAGTGAAGCGGCGATTCTATTTTCGGAGCGACTACAGCGTGCACGTTGCTTTTCTAACCAGTTAAACTATCTTTTTCATTAACTTTTCTATTACTGCCACGTAATTATCGCTGCACTACTGTATACAAACCATGATTTTCATAACGCGCTTTCATGAATATCAATTGTTCTTGCTGTGCACAACGTCCCTTTAAACGTCAATGTTGATGGAGTACCAAAGGCGAATAATTTAAAACATTTTCTATTAAAATATTTTATATCTTGAAGAGCTGATTGCATCGACCGGAATAAATAGTAATCCGAGAGAGCAATATCTGGCGAGTATGGCGGGTGGAATAGATCCTCCTAGTCCTGCCCTTCTAAATAGGTTTTAACGACGCTTGTAGTATGTGGTTTTACGTTGTCATGCTGCAAAATCAGTTTATGATATTAGAATTGGGGAATAGACACATTTCCCCATTCTGGTCGATTTTCTTGAACAGCTCGCTTCAAACGTGTTAGTTGTCATCGGTAGACTTCACCAGTAACAGTTTCAGAAGGTTCTAGTAGCTCGTAATATATAACCCCTTTCATATCTTACCAAATACAGAGCATAAGCTTATCCGAATGAATATTCCACTTTGGCTGTGATAGACTAGCTTCACAAGGTTATATCCAAGCTTGGTAATAAGCGAACCACTTCCGGAATTGGGCCGCGTCATGATGAGAAAGGAAAATGAAAAAAAGAAGAAAAGGTGAAAAGAGTAAGAGAAGGAAAGAGAGAAGGGGAAAAGAAAGAAAGAAAAAGAAAAATAGGAAAAAGAAAGAGAAGAAAAAAGAAAAAGAAGAAGGTGGGATCTCGACGTTTCACCTCCGCCGTAGGAGGCTTCTTTAGGAGAAAACAGGAAAACCAAAGTGGTACGGTAACTCGACGTATAAGCCACGCTATAGGCGAAACCACTTTGGAAGAAGGTCACGGTAACTCGACGTGTTAACCATGCTAGAGGCGAAAATCTTCTGTTTCTATATCCAAGCTTCTTTAAATCAATTTTTCATCTTCAGTTACAAGTCGATGCAGAAATCTCTTTCCGTGTTGTCTTTGGAAAAACATTTCACCAGTGATTTTTCGACATTCCGTTTGTTTTTCTGTTCCAAGTTCTTGAAACACTCCTATTCTATGTAGCCGTTTTCTGATAACGGATTGATCAACATTCAATGCTTCAGGCAATTCTTGTTGCGTTTGTATGTTGTCTTTATCCAATAATGCTTGCATTTTTTTCATCTTCCAATTTTATCGGTTTACCTTCACGTTCTTCGTCTTCGACATTGAATAAACCTTTTTTAAATTGTCTGGAACCACCCTCTACACATACTATCAGATAAAGCATGTTCACCGTGTGCTTCTACAAGTATACGATGATTTCCAGCAGCGCTTTATTTTTATAATTTAAAAAATATATAACAAAACTTCCCGTAAATGACTATTTATGACAAAGCTATCCATTTTAAATCGAATAAAACCTATGTTATTTATACTTTAATCAAATGTTATATACTACATTTTAAAGGTTATGAAGGCTTTTCAAAAAGCATGTGTTAGCAGACTCACATAATCCATATCAGAACACTTACGCCATCTATTAGAAAAATGAATCTTACTTTTGTATATGCCCAAATAAAATTAATTTTCTTTCCTTCATTATTTTCAATCATCCCTAGAGGACGGACATCTCTGTACCCCGAACATTTTAGGATACTTCGTAAGTGTTCATTATTAGGCGGTTGTACTGTAATGCGCTATTATTGCAGGTTGTAGTTTACGAAAACTGGCTGTCAAGTTAAAGTGAATTTGAATACAAGATATTTGAATACAAATTGAAAGTTTTAAAAGCGATAACAGATCCTGAAATTTCCGTATTGCGCCATGTACTAGCTATAAGCCATATGAAGGTATAACGTTCTAATTGGTTTTTATTGACTTTACGGCACTAGCCCTATGAGTTATTCATATTATCGCGCTTACACGCTCGAAGTGACCCAAACCAGAAAAAGTGATATATCATGTGTGAATATCAGTAATGCGACATTCTGTGTCAAGCAATCTCATTAGATAGTAAAAGCCTAGCACAACTTTCTAAATTTGTTATGTCAAATATGCGAAAACATAGACCGTTGGATAGCGTATTATTTTTGGCAAGCATTCGAAAAGCGACAATTGCATAAGAGAGCTGATGGAAAAATAAATTGATTATATCGTCGTGAGAAATAAATAACGTCAACGTCATTTCGCTTGGCATCCTTTCAAAATTAATAAATCTATCGACTTTATGTTGTGTCAGTTCGGGAAAGTTGGCATTTTTGTATGCTGTGATCAAAGGCAGTGCGGCGCGGTCCCGATACATCGTCATTTATCAAAGTCCGTCCGTCGGGTTGATCGAATTATATAAGTTTTTGCGAGGGCAAAAAAAGACTTTCCAATCGCAGGTTTTGTTTTGTTTACATGATTGTGAGCTGTGACTTTGGCCATGTTTTCAGCTTTTTTTTTAATACCGTGTATGTCGTTATTAAATTAATACATAAGCATGATTGATGAAACTCTATCTGAAAGTAACCCTAATGATCTATAGTTAACGTTATCATTCTACATTACAAATACATAATGATGATAGAGAGTACCTTATTCGTATAAAGAAATAGAAATAGTTCTAATTGTAATGTCTCAAGATCAAAGTAACATCACAACCATAAATACAACAATAATATTTCGACAATTAAGTTGAAGAGCACTTTAGACATGTGTTAAATGATTGCAACCAAGAGTCTTAAATATAAAAAAAATAAAAATATTTCACTCT
Source organism: Trypoxylus dichotomus (assembly GCA_023509865.1). Taxonomy (NCBI): domain Eukaryota; kingdom Metazoa; phylum Arthropoda; class Insecta; order Coleoptera; family Scarabaeidae; genus Trypoxylus; species Trypoxylus dichotomus. Next base: position 74,377,070 of record CM042074.1, on the reverse strand, counting down.
AAATTAAGACATTTTTGACAAAAATGTTATTATTGTTTCATAATTTTCTATCACTTAATCACTAATTGTTAGCGATTCTTATTGTAAGTAAACCCAGTATACACTCAGAGAAAGAAATAGCAGAGACACTAGTTTGTCAAGTTTCTATAATTCCACAAAGTTAGACAGAGATTCTACGAAATCTAGCATTAGCTTTCAGTGTAACAAAGCTTCTAAATATCTTCAAAAGATTATTTACTGTTAAATATATGTACTGTCGAACTATACTTATCAGTTAATAAAAACACGGAGAGGTAGCGTTTCCAAATCGTGCCATAGCTAAGAAAATAGAATGATCCCATCATCTTATCAATAATTTTATGAAGTTGGGCAATTCCTACGGCAGAAGTCGCGTTAACGGGAGTAATTAGAAACTAACTCGAAGGCAGAGCTCATAGATATATCGCCTAGCTTCTTCTGGTAATGTAACCGCGCAACAAATAAATGTTATTTAAATTTATCAATAACAAACAGACGTGTACAACAAGTTTTATCTGGCAGGAAACGTTTTCGGTGGCTAAAAAGGGTTCCAAAATCACCCTTAAAAGAGATGAGACAGGATCATGAGTGGAACAACGTCATATTTTCTGATGAGAAGAAATTTAATTTGCACGGACCTTATGGCTTCAAATATCATTGGGACGATTTGCGCAACAATACCGAAGTTGCGATGAGCCGAAATCTTGGTGACGCTGGTATTACGGTTTGGGGGCTTTTAGCCATAACAATAAAACCGCTAAATGTTTTATTTCTATGCAAATGAATTCTAACGCTTATAAACAACTTCCGGAAATGGTTCAGGTGTACATTAGTGACGCAAGACCGGATATTGCAGGAAGACTTCAGAAATCATTCTAAATAATGGTGGTATGCTTTTTTCGCCTCTAATATGAAATCTTTTAAGTTCACTGAGATAATAATCCAATCTTATATTTTTCCATTTTCCAAAATAGGACCCTTTCATATTTAAAAGTTTTTAAGTTTTGTCGTTAATCAAGGCGTATAGTGATTTGTTGCTCTGATTTTAGGTATGCAGTAATCAAGAGCAGTATACAATGTACTGCAAAATACCTGCACTGCATAGTTAACATCGTCATGCTCCAACAAGGTATTCCAATCAACTGCGCCAAGTTCAGAACACACCGCTGGAACATCCACCTTTCGGAAATTATAACGCAAGTTGGCATTAGATGAAAAATCAAGTTTAATGAATATATCAAGACCAGGATAATGTGGGTCCTCATTAACAAAGGGAATCAAATCATGTGTAACTGTGAATTCCATATTCAGGTTCGTAAACACTAGGTTCAGTAATGTTCCACTCAAATTTGTGATATTACCTAGTTGTTGCAGATTAAGAGTTCCCATCAAAAGCACGATACTGGTCGGTCTTCTATTATTCAAGTCTGGCATGCTAAATCCGGGGCCATTAAGATCTTCAACTAAAATGCATTGCTTATTTGTTAGGAAAATTCCTAAAGCACCAATAAATGCTTCGTAGTCATAGAAAGAAAACACTATGAGTGTAGAAAATCATAAATTTTACCCTTAATATGTATGTTAAATGAGTTTAGCATCATCTAAGTCTGCAATGTATATAACTGTCTGGAACGGTAAAGTAATATATGCCAGAGAAAGGGAAGAAATGCATTTATCAAAAAGAGCACTGCATTTCATAATGGAAACAGCAATTGAAGTTACATTTTCTTTACTCAATAGACGGCTCTCATGTATGCGTTATATGTACTGCGCACTATAATAATTACACCTTGCTGCACCTTCATACATATACATAGATTCTTCTAATTATACTTTTAAATTCTACACCCACGATTAAGTAAGCATATTAGTATAAGAATCCGTATTTTCCGACGTAATACTATTGAGTTACGCTCGTACCTGACGAAAACGGTGGAAAAACAAACCGAGGGAGATTTTTATCTTTCGAACGTTCCCTTTCTTATCGCGGTAATCATCAAAGCGTGATTATTTTGACGACGCGGTGCCGTACGTTGAGAAGGGGACTGGCTGGAGGAGATCCGTTTGAAGGTTCCGAAAATTGGCGGATGATTTTACGATAGGGCCGGAACAAATTTGATTTATCCGGATACTTAAAATGTGACCGAATATCGATGCTATCAGCCGAGCCCGAAACGGCCGCCGGTGTTCTAATTTATGAGCAGTAATCTTCGAGGTTGTAAGCTAAAGCTTAACTAATAGGTGCTGTAAAAACATTCTTTTTTCAAGTAGTATTGGGAAGTTTCATTGAGAACTTGCGCGATGTTTAATGAATAAAATATTAAACGCTTAAGAGTTATTCTCGACTTTGTTATTGATAACAACACTACGTTGCCATTTCTTTGTTTTAACATGGAAATTAAAGCTAATGTTTTTTTTTCAGATTTTATCAAAAAATAAAGAAAATATATTCAGTTTACTGTAATTGGTAATTATGTAGTAAACAGAAAACCGTCTATAGCTATGATATATTGTGGAGCGTGGTTTAAGAATGATTAGGGACGTCGAACAGGGGCGGTGGAGCCCAAAAAAAGACAAATACTGGTCAAGATATAGGATAAGATAGATTAGGAATATAAGCTTTAAGAGATCGGTCTTTAATTACCAGGACGAACAGTCTACTGTAGAATAATTTTGGATTTGCGGCTTAGCGACTATAGTTTGTGTTACCATTTATTGTCAAACGTCGAAGACACAATTTAAAGTAATGCAGAAAGAGGTTTCAGTGGAGTATAGAGTGGGGTAGAATTGCTTTTATTGACGAATCCTAGAGTGATTTTATTTGGAGATGTATCTGCTTTAGATGATTAATGGTTGATGTGAAGGAAGGAATTTTCTGCAAGACGGTCTTCACTAATTTGTTGGAGTTATAGTATTGCACGTTACCATCCATGGGGATAAGACTTGACTCTGATCGCTCGAGAGGCTGAAGGATTAGAATTTCTTTAATGTGTATCACTTTGTTTTTTTCATTCTAAGTACAGTATAACCTTGGATTGGAAGCAATATCGTCTGTGAGTGTTCTGTAAGACGAGCAAAAGCTTTTAATAAACTAAAAAAAAAATCATTTGATAAGCGAATGTAGGAGCAGTATTGCGTGCAATACTACTCCCGCAGTAAATGGTTGTGTCTTGTTTAAGGAGAAGGGGGAAAACGTGGAGGAATCTATTACTTCGAGTAAGGTTAAGTTCCATGAAATCTTTAAAAAAGGGCAGAAACAAGAGCCATTGAATTGGTTCCCTGTTGCAACAGATAGAAAGGATTTCGTTAGTGATATTCATTATCGTTAATGGACGCTTTTCACAGTAACTTTCTATACCGGTCATGATTCTTTTCGAAGATGAAGTGTATGTTAATTTGTTTTATATTTTATTTAATGTTTGGTATTAATAATTTTTTTAATCATTTTTATAAGAATAGATGACGAAGTTTGCCTTGATACGAGTGCTTTGCACATTGCGTTCGCAAACTAAAGCGCCACTGCATTCAATAATAATAAACCACTTAATTTCAACAACCTACACCGACAGTACGGAAGCAAATATAAAGGTCGTGTAACTATGTGTAACAATATTGAATCATAAGACAAATAGAGCTGCAAGTTGTCAAAACTTATACGGAGTTGGTATCATGGTAACTATGCATTAGGTACCTGCTCATCCACCAACCAACAATATAATAATAATAGTGATTTATTTCCAACGGGTTACAACACCCAATTACAGGAAATTACTAAAATACATAACAGCAAGTAAACAGCAATTCATATACATATATACATAAATATACTAATCCAAACTAAACAATATCAATACGTTAGGGAGCATAAAGTAGTAAATATTACAATTACCCTATGGTATAAGAGTATGTATAGAGAGGATTATTTGACTAATACTAAAATTAAATTAAATCAAACCAAATTAAATTAAATTAAAATAAATCAAATCAAATTAAATTAAATTGGTGATGAAATGTTGACAAATGTTAGGGGGAAGAGATCAGACGAAGAAAGACTGCATCAATGATAGATCTAATTTGGTCTGCGTGGATGTCGCAAAGATCAGAGATGCTGCTGAAGTTAGTACACATCAGGTGTACTGGGGACCTTATAAGAACATTTGTTCGAGCGCGACCACAATAGAAGGCAAATGAGGACTTGGAGCCAACTCTGGGAACAAAAAAATTACACTTACCCTAGAGCCAGGGACAATCAATCCTGTTATGTACTAAACAAAACAAAAATTTTAGTAAAGAAATTGTTCGTCTGGTAGAAAGAGATACAAAATTAAATTTCCGCAGCAATACACCATGTTAAAAGCCTCTAGGTGGATAAGACCCCTCCAATAGATAATAGAGAAATTTCAGATGCCTTCTCTGTACCGTCTCAATATAGTTTATGTGTGTTTCATAAATAGGAAACCAGACCAACGCGGCGTACTCCAACCGAGATCGAATGAGAGAAAAAAATAACGTAGATAAAGCTTGTATACTGCGAAAGTTCCTACAATTATGGTAGGTGGTATCCATATATTTTATTACATCGCGATACCAACTGAGATATGTTATCAGAAAAAGACAGAGTGGTGTCAAAAAGCACCCCTAAATCTCTGACAGATGTTGACACCTGCAGTGGCACTTCCTCGACGTTATAATTGTGAGTAATAGCTTGTTGACGCTTAGTAAATGTCATGGTAGTGGATTTTGAAATATTTAAATATATAATATATATATATATATAAAATATTTTTAATATTCAATCGCCTAGAAAGTATCGCTATACATCACATTAAGTTATTCAACTTAGCATTCTCAATATACAATAGGTAAGAAGATGTATATACTACGAGGGTTTCATGAAACAGTTTTAGAGAAAGAAGACAGCTACGCCTACTCATACCTAGCCAATCCAAGTTCAACAATTTTTCTGAAACTCTCAAATTTACGTATGCCAAATCTAATAGTATAATATAATAAAGTACTTTGAGCCTTTTGAATACGTGTTTTAACGAATAAATCCAAACCGTAAATAGATGATCCTTATTGAAATAAGTATGGAATATGCAATACTGATAATTTTAAAGATGCGTGTTCTGTAAGCCGGGAATATTATTCCATTTACGGTGATCGCGAAAACATCCGTCACAACACACACACATATATGTATATATATATATACATACAGGATGTCTTTGAAATAAAATATAAAAGTACGCAAAATGAAAAGGAGTAATTACATAGAACATATATCCAAAACAAATGTTAATCACAACGCGAACGTCAGCATTAAAAACTGTAGGAACTTTTTTTTGGCGTTTGCGAAGTCTAATAAAATTTTTCATATTTTTTTATATTATTTCATGGACATCCTGTATATATGGTATGTATTCCATTACACACACACATATATATACACATATATATATGTCTATATATAGTATATATATCTATTTATGTATTTTATACACTATTCACAATACACTTTTGAAATATATATATGTTATATTTTATATATATATATATATAAAATATAACATATATATATTTCAAAAGTGTATTGTGAATAGTGTATAAAATACATAAATTGATATATATATACTATATATATATATATATGTGTGTGTGTAATGGAATACATACTATATATACAGGATGTCTATGAAATAATATAAAAATATGAAAATTTTATTAGACTTCACAAATATATATATATATATATATATATATATATATATATATATATATTTGAAAAGTGTATTTCAAAAACAAAATGTTAACATGCAACTTTGAATTTGGTTATTGTTAGAATTCATTTTCAATAAAAATTTCCTGGCGTATATTTAAGAATACTTATAGATTTAACTATATTCTAGAAACTTGTATCAAATTAATAGTTGCTAAAGTAGAAAGAAGAATTATTTCATTTCACTAGTTCATATAAGGTATGCCATATATTAGGAATTCGATCTTGTGCGATGAACTGTATATATTATAATAAAAATTTTGGATCCGTGAGAACGCGTGAAAAAGAAATTGCATCATTTTAACATTTAACACCAGTTTTCTATAGTTGCATAGAAAATAGGCAATTTTTGGGCTTGTTCTTATCAAATGTTCGAAACAGAACGGTGCCCGAGAAGTAAGAACTCCATTTCTCCTACCGCAAATATAATTTTCCAACTTGTTTCCTCGAGATTTCGTAGTTCTCGTTTTGCTTTACGCGGTGACGAATCGAAATCATTTGTTATCAGATCAAGACGTGTTACCGAAGTTTTTTTCGCCACGGCGGTGCCGTTTCACGTTTCGGCGTTATGAACTCGGAAAAAGAATAAACGAGAAACAAACGAAGATAATGCCGTTGCCACGTTGCTAAGTCAACAACAATATTACGGGCTACCCGTTTCCTACCTCTTTCCCCTTTTATCCTGTACGAGGCTTATCTGGTGACGTGATCGAAATAAAGATACGTGCGCCCGTGTGGCGACGACATCCTGGGAATTGCTTCGAAAATTTACACAATTAAAAATGTGGCGGGTTTCGGCGCGTAATTTTAATGAATAATTGACCGAAGGAATGCCGTGGGAGCGGCCGAAAGGTTGGTCTGAACCCCGAAAAAAAAAAAAAGACGAAGGGATTATTCAGAGACGATTTATTATTTATGATGTAATAACGCATGATGATGAGTTTCGGTTTAAGCGGAATAAACCCAAGAGATGAAAGTGACAAGTAAATTTATCGAATTGAGATGTATGTTGAAATTTATTCACAAATTAGGTTGTTGTATAAAAAAAAAAATTAATTAGTAATATATGGCCGGCTGGTAGCTGACGATTTAAATTGAAGAATGGGGGTATTTTATTTATCAGGCATTGAGAAGTAGAGAGGGTGCATTATTGATATTGCTCTGTGATTCCCTGAGGGCTATATTAGTGCTGCATTCAATTACTGTTAATGGTATTATTGAATGCTTTTTTATTACAGTATCGCAAGTATACTTAATATGGACATAGTATATGTATATATAATAATAATACTCTATTGGCCAGCAAATAAAACAAGTTTCCAATTCAATTATCTATAAAGTTTAAGTTACTACACATTCTATACATTGGGGACATGATGGCAATGTTTGCTCTAGGTGCAAGACAATAAAATACCTTTGCTTGATTGGATTCTAGTCGAGGGACAACAAACGTAGTTCTAAGGAATCGATACTAATATGTCTAGTAGGACATTTCGATTAAATCTTTGTATCGTGTAAGTATTAAATTTTTTAAAATATAAGAACGTTAAACACAAAGAATGGCTGTTATAGAAGAAAATGGTCGTGTGGCACGTAGGATGAAAGTCAACGTACTCAACGCCCATGCACAAATACTAAATATGTTATATGGTCTGTAAAGTCTACTTTTGAATGGAAAATGACAATCAGTCCCTCATAGAGCTGTTTCTAGGCAAAACAGATCTAGCTAAGTGATAAGTGTAGGTAATTAGATTTGTCTTACGAGAGTAGGTGACAATTTTGCATTTGTTCACATTAACTGTTAGCTTGTTGTTGATATATCATGGATGGAATATATTAAGTTGCAATCCGGAGAATTATTAATTACGATATATAATTTTAAATTATTTGCGTATAACAACTTTCGACAACTCAAATCACAACACAAATCATTTATAAATATTAGGAACAACAGCGGAGCTAAATTACTTCCTCGAGGAACCCCAGAGATTGTCGTGGAGTAATTAGATTTAAAGCGCATATATGTCACAAATTGTTTTCTATCAAGAAGACACGATTGAAATAAGGGCAAAAGGTATGACGAAAATCCAATATTGTCCAATTTATTAATAAGCAGGGTCTGATCGATGGAAGGTGGATCGTTATACGTGTTACCTCCTCCATTCCTCCATTCCTCCGGGAATGATCAATTTCCAAATTATTTAGAGAATTTGGTGTTTTGGATGAAGCTTTTGTATAACTGCATAGAATTAACTTTTGGTTTTCTTCCTATATTTTTCAAAGACTTAAGTCACTAAGTACCCAGTTCTTCCACACACGAATCGATACTGATTCTTAACTTTAACGTTATTAATGTGATCATGTATGAAACGTAAAGGGTAATTAGTATGTACAATGGTTTTTAATGGGACAAACATATTTAAATGTTTGTAAGTTTTTCTATAAAATGTATTTTTTTAAATAAAAAGATACTCCACAGGTATAACCGTAAACTCCACTCACACCAATTTATTAATTATGCGGAACGCAGCGTTTCGAGAGTACGCGGGCTCTCATTGTCAACCGTGTTACCAACTAAATGTAAAAAACTGTATCACACATGCAAATTATTTTCTACGCAGGTTCTAAAATTTCTAAAACATGTGACTACAATCTACTGGGTAGTCCCATCTCTGGTACGTGTGTATTTACAGTAAAGGATGGAACGAAAACGAACCGTAGAACGAACCGTTTAGAAATTTTAGAGCCTGCGTAGAAAGTAATTTACATTTGTGATACAGTTTTCTACATTTAGTTGGTAATACGGTTGACAATGAGAGTCCACGTGCTCTCGAAACGCTGCGTTCCGCATAATTAATAAATTTGTGTGAGTGGAGTTCACGGCTATATCTGTGAATTATACAACCACACAGTCCTTGCAATCGTTAAACAGATACTTCGTTGACCCATTAGTTGTTTAAAAAAAAACAAAGAAAATAGGTCAGATATATAATAACTACAAACAACAGCAATTCCGCTTAATATATAACAATAAACTGTAACAATTGTGCTCAATCAGAAATCTCTTTAATTTATGTGTGGACCTTGAGACACCAGTCGACAGCCGGATATTCGATGGAAGTCCATTAAAAATTCTGAAGTCTGTAGTATATGGTGATTTTTGATAGACATTTATATGATGGTGTGTCTATTTATAATTTTATATTTACGTATCAATGTGAAAGATGGTATAAGTACTAGGAATATCTTATAAGTTTTGCATAGAGGGCACCACTAACCAAGTGTCAGTCCTAAAAATTAACCTTCAGACGTGGACGGATTAGTCTTAGCGCAGCTACACCAAAAACGGCAGTTACTGAGGAAGACGTCAGTGCTGTGCGCGAGATCATCAACGAAAATAGACATGTGACATATCACGAGATTGAGGTATCATTGGGAATTTCAAAGACCTTAACTTAAAAAAAAATGCATGAGGAATTGTGTATAAAGAAATTACCGAAGAACAGAAACCAGCTAAGGCGAATTGGTGCCAAAAAACTCTAGATTGCTTCAACGCCGGAAACTTTAAAAACGTCTACAACATCGTCAGTGTTAACGAACCTCGGATTTACTCATACGAGGCAAAAAATAAACAGCAGTTGTTTGTTTGGGTGTTGCAAGGTGAAGATAAGTCGACAAAAGCCATTCGTTCTCGAAGAGTTTCCAAAAGGCTGCTCGCAACATTTGTTTTGAAAGCAGGTCATGTTGCAACAATTCCTCTGCAAGATGAAAGAACTGTTACTGCTGATTGGTATGCAACCATTTGTTTGCCCCAAATCGTCGCTAACTTTCGAAAAATCAATCCCGAACGGCAACAAAACGTCGAATTGTTGGACCATACTCTGTACAGTCCGAACCTAAGTCCTAATGATTTCTTTAGCTTTCAAAAGATCAAGAATGGACTACGTAGTCAAAGGTTCCAGTCCTCAGTCAATCGAAAACGGAATTTTGGCTGTACCAACAAACGAGTGAAATAACTGCTTCCAGAGTTTGTTCGAACGCTTGTAAAAGTGCATTAATTTTCGCGGAGAATACTGCGAAAAACAATATACAATACAGCCCTATATGCAAAACTTAAAAGACAACCCTCCTACAATGAAGCTTAATAAAATTAATAAATCTTGGATTTAAAAAATTTCTCTGAAAAATCCACGATAACTTAAGCCAAATATTAATTTTATTATACGTTTCTGCAACAAAAAATGGTCTATATTCGTCAAAATAACAATATGAGTTAAATGTTTTACTTGTCTCTAACCAGTAATGTTATAAGAAAGCATACATTTGCGCAGCGCAAATTCAATAATGATTTAGTTGACAAAATGCCTTTTCGGGTGTTTATTGAGATCTAAGCTTTCCAAAGTGTTGTGCACACGCAATTAATATGATTATCCCAAGCAAGATTCCAGTCAAAAAAGGTACCCAATAGTTTAGAGATGCAAATTATTTGATTATTAAAAACAGTTACTGATAGATTGTACCTTAATCCATTATAATTGATTTATGCTTATAAATTCCTTACAAAGTTTACATTGATATGAAATATGTCTTCCTTCTCCACTTTGATCAATTGTTTTTAAGCATTCAGTAGAGGTTCCAATCAATATGTCAAGTTAAAACTAGTAACGTGAAGTCGACATAATAATACAGATATCCTATATTTCGTACTGTTGCGTATGTCTTCTGCAATCCATTTGATATACTAGAAAAATTGAATTACCTCCAAGACAAGATAACAAAAATACAGAGACCCGTAGCACATAACGTCTTCTTGTTTGTTTCCCGGCATCGCTTTTGTCTTTTAAATGGTAACTTACCGCCCAGATAATTGATAGATTCGTGGGTAAATATTTAACAACCTTGTGTCCCGAGTTCGGAGATTTACCTTAAAAATTAACGGGCGAGGTTAAACGCAGTTGACAGAAGTCCGACGTTGTTAGAGTGAAGCACGCGAGGCGTAATAATTTACCACCGATGCAATCCATATGGTAGAGTAAAAATGCGGTCGAGTACTAGAACGAAGAATTCACGTAAAAAGGGATTGTAGCACAATGAGCAAGCAGACTACATCAGCGATTCTTCCAGAGCACGAGTAAGTACTTGGAAATCTCTCTTGTATATAATACGATATTTTCATTACGTTCAGTAGAGTGTATGATCGATTTTCTTGCTACGTTTGGTGGCGTAATAATTTTGTTCGCTTTTGAACGTGTATGGATACGATTATTACTAGAGAAGATAAAATCATATTTCAAGGAAGATGTTTGAGTATAAAGGAATGGTTTTTAGCAAGATATAATTAATAATTGAGAGAAATTTGATCTGCAATATTGCTGCTGTTGCAAATAATGAGCTAATAAATGTTTGTGGATACCTCACGTTATAATTTGAGTTGACATATAAATTAGAACAAATTTCTTAAAGGTAAAGAAGTAAAAAAAAACGACAATAACGTTGTACAGTGGCCATGCATTTACGTGTTTCACTGTTTACCATGCGTTTTATTTAAAATTTGTATTTTTTGCATTTTGAATTGATTAAAACTGGAACAAAATTATTTCTCCACAAAATATGAGGGGGTATATCTGTATAATCGCTTGTGGATATTTACATTATTTTTAAAGGGAAAGTTAAAAATTCGCCTGACGACAAGAACCAAACAAGAATATATACAGATGTGCAAACATAATATTACAATAAAGTAAAAATGAACTTTATTGTCTAAGAATGTCGAACCTAGATTCATTTGTCAAACTCTCCTATTGTTTACTCGCAATACGCTTTTCCATTGTAAACGTTCTGCTCTATTATTTCGTCGTAGAAACGATTTAACTACTACAATGACCGTTTGAACGAATATTCTAAATCGTGCATATTGCCTTTACCGCCATAACAACTAACTGTAGTAAAGAGCTAAGATGCTAAAACAATAATAAAAAACAGTGGCAATAGTGATTTATTTGTAACATATTGAATAGAATATAATTTTGCCTTAAACACTATGATGTCGTCATGCTACAGATGTGTTCCGCACAATACCAAAATGTTGATTTCACGTACAAATTAAGGTAGACGTTTTGTTTTTTTTTTCATAAAAAATGGAATTGTTGCTGGATAGTGTGGTATAAGCTTAAATTATGCGAGGTTGTTGTGAAGCATCCTGTCTTTCAGAAATTAAAAGCGTGTCTTTGGGTTATGAAGAGGGAATTTAAATGACGTAAATGATGGTTCTTTTTTACTTTCCAATCGTTAGTTACCCAAATACTTTAACATTATTGAACGGAGTATAAACTGTTATTGAAATTTGAATTTACTCTGATAATAAACATTAACTAAAATTGTACAGGACCAGACAAGATTACGGTATATATAATAACAAAATTGAAATAATAACTAATGCTGTTGTAGAAAGTGATAATCAATAACAAAAGAAACTCTGGATACTAGAGGATGATGTATTAAAACAACTAAAATATTCCTGACAGATCTAGAACACCTCATTCCGTAGAATGCTTTTATTCCACTTTAGGAAATTGTTATACTGCTCTTAAGTTCTTCAGTTCATGTGATAGTGCACTATTTAGTTTTATACTCATGTACTTGGCTGACTTTCTAGATGTTGCTAGATGGTGTTATGAAATATATAACGTATCCTTACATTTGGTCTGATATTCATGAAAAAAATAATATGTGATATGAATACTGTTTGGTTACGTTTAATATAGAGCAGCACAAAAATGTAGAGAATTATGTGTTAAAATGCGTAAAGATTTAAATATCATTCTGCAGGAGGAGCGTCTATTAACACCCGCTGTATTCTTAACTGTCATCTTTTGAAACCATAGCAAAGCAACAATCTATATACAGGATGGGGCATAAAGATCTACATTTACGGAGGTTTACCATCATTCGCCGCGTTAGTTGAGGCGAAACAGCGTCGATTTCCTGTCGAATTCTTTCCTTCAAGAGATGAAGGTCGACATTGAAAAACTTTTATAGTTGTTTAGTTTAGTTGGGAGTAGTAATATGATTTAAGCGTGTAATGCCTGACTAAATCTCTTAAACGATAAATAATATTGGAGATAATTGGGACTGAAGGTGTCTAATGTGAATTCTCCTGTTTGTTATTTTCTACAAATAGAAACACAAGCTTTACGATATGAACCTGCTTAATAGATATATTTTGCAGCCCTATTAATTAACTTTCATTATTTATCAAAACTAGGCGTAGTATTCTGGTGTACCAGGTGTAGTTTATTATATTAAAATCATGTCGCGCAACTATTAAAACTATTTTGTCTACAACATAAAAGATTTTCTCTTGCTATAAACTTTAGGTATTAATAAGTAAATGTTCGGAATTCTTCGTATACCTTTGGAAATGCTTTTCGGGAAACATCACAACATGGCTGAATAATTCTTTAGCAAAATTCCTCTATTATCTCAGATCGTTCAAATAAAATAATGTAATAGTACATACGGTATCAAAGGATTGTTTATAAGATGTTGGCGTTTGTTATTTAATTTCATTTGGGGGTGACTGGTCTTTAAAAGACAGGGGAATCAGATTCATACTTATATCGACTTAAATTCCACATTTATATCCCCGAAGGTTTAAAGGAATGTTTTATATCCTCTTTGTTTCCAGAAACAAAAGCTTTTAATGTGTATATCATTTTGCGCGATCATACGCATCTGTTTGAAGTGGTAAATTCTTTAGTGCGTTTGTCACAATTCTTTAGTTCGCTGAAGTACAAGCTAATCTTGTTAGACTTGGAAAATATTTTCTGTGCAAGAGGAAATGGAAAGAGGCAACTGCTTTAGTTCGTATGTGAAGTTAAACCGGGTTTTTGGATTGCTGTTAGAATTCCCTGCGGTATGCAGTGATATTTCGAAAATAACTGCTGTTGTAAAGAGTAATATATTGACTTCAGACAATACTATAATATGCAAATAAATAAAAAATGGATCAATAAAATAAACTTCCCTTGCTTACCTAGAAAGTTAGGAAAATTTACATATATAAAGATAAGTACTAACAAATGAGTATAACCAGATACTATAGTATAATAATCGAAGATGTATTGACCTTTCAAAACTTTCCAATGGAAGAAAACAATCCAATATTTATTGTAAAATCTTCTCCGTTGGAGTTTCACACGTACACTCACTCAAGAGGATTGAATCACGGATGGTAGCCGAATTTTCGTTGTTTAGAGAGCGGTTCTCCGTTGAGGTATTTACACAAACACAGATCTACCGAAGCAGGACGTCGACGTAAGGAAAACAAAAAGAACAAGAGAACAGTAGGAAAAATGCGACCCGCGTGTGTACTTTTTCGGCCGATTCCTTCTCACGCAGATCCCTTTGCCCGAGACATTGTTTATGGTCTGCGGATGATGCGGGACAAGGATGCCGTGATTCCGTTCGTTCATTATACATGCTTCGTTGAGGTACAGTAATGGACAAGTATCCGAATATCTAACTTTGCGCACATATTTCTTACCTAATTGTTGTGACAGTTAACCTTATATTATTTTCGTCTAGATAAAGCAAAACTACTTTTAATGTGCAATGCTAAAACTCCGGACTTGTATTTGGTATCTTTTAAGTTCTTAATAAATCAAACGTTAAACTTTTTGGGAGGAGAGCCAGCTGTAATACATAACCATCTACATTTATTACTGAAATACGGACAACTTGTGGGTAATAAGCTAGCCGGTTGACGGACATTATATAACTTTGCAAGTGATTGTGTCTGTATTACATTGCAGCAGTGTTACTTGTTTAGTAAAACGACGTAAAGAGTTAATTAACTAGTATCTGTAATAATAATAATTCCAGCTGCCAAATTATGTCGGGAGACCAGTGTCGTTCAATGTGCGTTTAGAATACCAATTTATTCATGGAGAGCACCGCGACGTAATGTTTATTATATTGCAGCAATTTGCGTGTCATCAGTTTTGTGAGGATGTATACTACAACTTTATAAAAGAATCTTCTGACTTAGTATTCAACGGTTTAAAAATAATACGTTAAGTGTACTACGAACACTGGAACCTTTGTTACGTTCCTTTTATCGCATCAAATTAATGTCGGCACATTTAAAAAATAACCTCAAATTAGAACACGCTTTATATTTGTCCGTAAATGTGCATGTATCAATGTAGACATACATGTATAGTATGTACTTCATATACATATAATACCGTCTCGGTTCTTTTTCTTGAACCGCTATACGATATTACTACTTCGATGGTTGGAGACCCAGGAATGCAGCAACCTGTTCCTTCGCGCGATATTTTCTTTCTTTTCCGTACAGCGTCTACCGACTGGCACAATAGCGATCTGACACCCTGATGTATGTACTGGCTTTTGTTAGATGCCTGCGGGTGGTGACGAGTTCAAATGACAAGACGATTATCGCAACAACAGGATTTACCTTATGCGCGTCGAATTTGCTAAAATATATCCATATATAATTTCACGCTTTGGGAGTATGAAACTGGGAATTCGATTGTTCTAATCCCCGTTCTCCGTTCTCCGTATTGTCGTATTTGTAGTTTGCGCTAACATTTCAATAGGCAGTTTCTACTAACTCCTTGAAATGTAATAGATAGACTGCGGATGGTTGATTCCTCTTATCGCATTGCGGAGACATCCAGACGGAAATTATAACATTCTCTGCTAAGCGGCCTGTAATTGAAAGTTAGTAGGATTGCTTGCGCATCATCTTCACGATTGTTTACTTATTTATTCCTACTAACTTTCCAATTTGCTGTTGAAAATTTGCTTAGAGTACTAAACCTACCGAGTCGATTCTGCGCAATTACCTGGATATCATAAAGATAGCGTGTGTTAGGGGTGTCCGAACCGCAAACGTCTAAATTGGACTTAATTTACGTAATTTGAAATGAAGACTTTATCAATACAGATAATTTAAAATAAATAAATATAATCTGAATAAATATATAATTCAACTTATTTAATCATATACGATGAATTAAAATGTTATAAGTATTTACGTACATAGTGTGATAAATAAGTCTCAAGCATATCTGAGTAACTAGTAGCGCCACCCATTTCTTCAGGCCCATGTTTGAAATCTGACATTCCTCTTTCCCATAATACCAACATTGTTCCGATCGATCGATAAGTGGCAAAGTTATGACAGTTTTCCCAAAACAACTTTTATGTGGATGTTGAAATACTAACAGAACAAAGAACAGTTATTAAATTTTACGCAAAACTTGGCTATCGTCATTAGAAACATTCCGGGTGATGCAGCAAGTGTAAGGCGATGATTGTTTGAGTAGACCAAATGCTTTTTTGTGGCATAGATGTTTCTTTGGAAAGCAAGGAGAGGTAAGAAGATGATAATGGTCAAGGAAGGCCAATTTCAGCTCGGACATCAGATATGGCGGAAAAAGAATGTGGTTTTACTGAAAATGATAGCAATTCTTCGCTGAAAATGATGGAACAAGATTTAAACATCAGCAAAGATTTGGGCAATTTATTCCATGCACTTTGACGGATGGCAAAAAATGGGTGCGTGTCAATCATTCACATAAGTCATTGCGGTCGCCAGAAATGACCCAAACTTGTCATCAATTGATGGTTACGGGTGACGAAACATAGTGATTTCATTATTGTTCGTCAACTTTTGCCTTGAAATCAAGTCTATGTGTTGAATCATCCGCCCTATTCACCTGATTTGGCCCTGTGCGATTTTTTAAAGACATTTCGGCCATGAAAACAGCTACAACATAATTGCAAGAGGCACTTTTACAATATGAGCTAGAACACGCATTTGAATGGAGGACATTTTGAATAAGAAATTGAAAGACATTCAGATTTCTTGTTTCAAGGGTTTTTCCCGCGGCCAGCCTCCAAACTTATTTGTCGCACCTCGTATATTAAATAATAGTTTTTGATTAATTAATAATAACGAATAATATGGAAATATGAATCATACTAATACGTATAATTATAAAAGAATGCCTGGGGTGTATTTAAATTTGTTTTAAAATAAATGCAGAATTTGTAGTGAATGAATGTGTAGTGGAATTGCATTATACAGTGTGACACGCAACCGAATGACATTTCAAACTGTAAAGCTTGTTTTAGGCGGTGCGGAGAGGAAAATAGAAGAGAGGATGTCATTTTATATAGTCAATTCATCTAGCCGCGAACGACCAATTTATATAATTTGTACAGAGGCAATGATCAGTACCTAAAACACCAGCTTTGAAATTATTATAGCTACATGGTTTTGGAAGCATTCGCTTGTTTATGCTAATGGAAAATACTATTTTCATAATCAATATTTCAAAACATTAATGTTTTGAATTTAATAATTACATTAGAGAAGATTGTAAATCTATTCGCAAAATGTTCTTGTGTAGAATATGAAATTCTACCGTTAAAATTTTAGAATATTGATTTTTATGTTTAAATGGGCTCATTAGCTATTAACTTTCACAACCATTTTTATAGAATCTCTAGTTCGTCTTGCCTGAAATCAAGAATATTTTCCTTTAAGAATACGATCTGTTGTTTTCTACCAATAAAAAATGATTATTATTACATAATAAGTTACAAAAAATGAAACTAAACTGAAAATGCTGCGCACACTATATTACGTTTATCAAATTATATTAACAATATTAATTACAATTAATACTAGGAATATTTGGTAACAGTAACACCACCTACATTACGGAAAATGTCCATAAATTTTGTAAATGGAAGTAGCAAAGTATTATATCGCGTAGAAACAATCTTTGGTTATTGTTATAACCAATGATGCATTTTTGATATCATTGTTTAAATATTTGCTTGGCAACATAACCTAAAATATAGGTAGTTTAAATGAGATGAAGTGGCCGTTGCAGTATACAACATTTGTAGTTGAAGTTGAATAATTTGAGGCTTGGGAATTGTTTGATTATCTTTATCTATACAAAGGAACACTTTAAAGCTATTCAATACTTCATCGCACATTTCTTCACTATCAAATGAAGCTTATTTGGGAAACATAGAATTATTTACAATTATTGCTTTATTGGGTAAATGTTACACACGTGGGACCAATATTTAGTACTCCGCTACTTGTTACTATAGCTTAAATATAATGCAGGATGTACGACAACTTTTGGAATTTAAATGAATAGAATTAAATAAAAATAATTTGCTAGCCCGAGTTCAAATGTCCCTAAACATTATTTCGTTGCACCTATTTAGCATCCTACCCATGGGTCAGTCCTAGTAGCTATGGAGCGTTAAAATTTACAGTTCACAGTTATTATGAAGCTCGATTTGTGATCGAAATGTAATCTTTTTCTTTGACGACACACTAATGTTGGTCGATATGGTCAGGTATCGTCTTGGAATACCGTACTCTGGTGAATAAGTTTAAAGATAATGGTTGTGTGTTCGATGTGAATTATGGAGTTCCAACAGCGTTCATGCTCGCAAACTTGTAGGGAATGACGAAAGCTTTTGAACGCAGTTCTCGATATTTGGCGTATGGGCAGTCTCGCATTTTAGGCGAGTGTCGAAGGATTTAGGTTTCGGAATTCAAACTAAGTCGTAGTTGCACGAATCTACCGACGTTTCGCTCCCAGTTGCATGGAACTTCCTCTGTGCTGCGGCATGCCAAAACGCTGGGTGTGGAAGAAGTTTATTCCCAATAACATCTTACATAGTGCAGATTGTTCAGGAACCATCTGCATTGCCATGATAGATTTACAAAGGGAAAATTCCGAAATCTTGAACAAGTTGTTCGTATGCGATGAAATCCACTTATATTTCTGGAACTTCGTCAACGAACAGAATGTTATTGTGTTGATGTCCAGTGGACCCTATGGAGCTACATAAAAAACCGCTGCACTCTTATAAGTTGCTGTGGAGTTTGATTTTGAAAATGATGAAAAAATAAGGATTGCTACTTTAGAACGTTATGCCGCTATATTGGAGAACATTGTTGGACGATGTTACGATGGCTTGGCATTGACCCAAAGACATTCTGTTATGTTGTGTAATAACGCGTGCAATTTGTTTAATTATTTACATCACCTACAGTCAACTCCATAATTTATAATACTTCTTAGTGAAAATGAAACTGAAAGCATGAATTAGGACAAGTCTGAGAGCGGTAAAAATTTATATATGTGTTGGCAAAAATAACAAAATTTAAGAGATCAAAAATTTTTTCATCAACTTATTTATTTTACTTTTACCTAAAAAATAGAAAAAAGCAGTGCTTTTATAAAAAGAAACTTATTAGTAATTATTAGAAAAAAACTTGGAACAATTTCCAACTAACTAAAATCTGTGTCATTTTAATTTGTTTTGTTTGATAAATTTTATATTCAATTTTTAATTGTTTGATAATTTCCAAAGTTTCACAACTAACAAATAGATTCGTTTGCATTTTTCGGATCCTCGAATTTTAGATATCCGATGATTAATATGGTTAGGGTTTTTGTGACATATTTGCGACGATAACGTAAGCAGTTCTGGTTTATACCCTCCTTTACGATGTAAGTAGTTGGTGAATGAATTAAAGTTATTTTCTTCTTCCCAACTGAATATGTTTACTCACACAAGATGTGCAAATAAAGTCAAAAATTGATCTGTTTGTAAATGTTTCCAAAATGTGCATGTTTAGTTTTGGCAAATAAATTTTATTCCATACACTAGGAATATACTGTATTTGTACTAACGCAGATGTTGAGTGTAATTAACCTATTGTATGATAGCCATGTTTAATATTTAACCCTTTGAAGTTTAGACCTTATCCGTGTTTAAATTTATTGATTATATACAGACATCGAGATGTTAGCCATCTCCCTTCCGACGATGTATCATGCTTCTACGGTTAACTGCTCACATATATACATACAGTTTCCAATTATTAGAAAACCGTTAATGCGGTAACCATCGACATCTCCCCACGGCTCTTTATTTAAATGCGCATGTTACGGATTATAATGGAAAATGCAAATTAACGATGTAAATGTATGCAAGAATTAACACGTTCCAATTCAATAACCGTACTTACTTACTAAAGATTCGTAAATGTAGAATGATATTGTGAAAGGTTCTGTGGTCTAGTTTCCGAATATCTTGCAAGTTGGTCTTTTTGCAGAGGTCGCCAGGTTATCGCTATAATAAATTTATTTTTATCTACCGTCTTTCCAAATGTGTGGATGTCACCTCAGGGATATGTATGTATATGGAACTCGGACGTATTGTGCTTGGATACGTGAATGTAAAAATTGAAGAATTGTGATAGTATGCATAATTTTTTTTGGTTTTTTTAGTTTCATGTATGGATATACTAATTTGAAAATATTGTTATTTGCACTAATATTAATTATAAACCGAATAAAAGTATTCTTATGTGTACTGTTCGATTTATCATAGAAAATCTACGACAAATAGTTATTAGGCAATAAAAAAGTTTGATGGGGCGCTAAACGTATACACGGACATGTTCCTAATAAAGCGTACAAACATTACAGGTGTATGGTAAGCGTTTTTTATTAAAAAAATATTTTCGATTATACGAAAGTTAGACATAAATTTAATTATCTTAAATAGAACAGTAAATTCTGATACCTTGACAGATACAAGATATCCTTAACGCAAATAGCATGTGAAAGTTTTGAAACAAAATAGATTGGACGCTGGAATTGATTAGATAATGATTAACAAGTTCGTTTGTTTAGATTATTCCAAAACTGTAAATATGGGTATCTCAAAAACCTTTTTCAATTTATTTTATTCACTTAGCGAACACAATTGTTGATTGGAGAGTGGGGCCTTGAGAATTTGCTCACCATGGAGCGTTTTATGAGAATGGAGCGTGCGTGCTGTATGCGTGAATTTTACAAAAGTTTCTCAGATGGCCATGTAAACAAGCAGAACTACATTATTGGAGTTCAATAAATCCAAAATAGAAGCATGTGGGGAGACATTAGCCAAAAATTACTGTTTGGGCTCTAATGTGGGCGCAAGGAATTATCGGGCCATATTTTTTTGAAGATGATGGATGTCAGTAACCGTAAATTCCAACCGGTATATGGAGATGATTAACAATTTTTTACGGTAGCATTACAAGATCTTAGTGGCTTTAATCGGAATACTTGGCTCCAACAAGTTAGGGCGATATCTTACACGTCCAACGTGTCCTTGCCAGTTCTTCTTGAAATTTTCTTTGGATTTTTTCCTGTGGGGTTATCTTAGATCAAAGGTATACAGCAACACTCCTTACTCTCTGAATGAATTAAAAGAGAATATTTGAAGAGAAATGGCGGCTATTATGGAGAATATGTACCGAGCCGTTTTCGAAGAGTGTCAGCAAAAAAAAATAAAATCCCAAAGCCTGCATTTTAATAAAAAAATTAACATCTATTCATTAAACTTTTATTTTATCATATTCTTCTTATTTAGGAAAGGGCTTTTTTTACAGAATGCGATTGAATGTATGTTGATATAATGAGTCTAACGAAGAAGTGTTTTAGTTCCCTAGACTCTCATTTACATATACTTTTACCTACCACGTGTATATGTGAATTGTACACGAATAGCAATTACTAGTGATGAGCTTTCTAGTTCATCTCGTTGAGGTAGTTTGTTAGTTCTCGTGCATTTCAACAAACTAGTACGTTTGAATGTCACAGCGAATATAGTTCTCAATTTTGTTTCGATCTATTTCATGTTTGCACTCACTTTTACTTTGCTCGTTTTACGTTAACGGTGTTCTTTTAATTAATTTAGTGTTATAGCGGAAATATCGTTGCACTCTCTTACTTTCTTAGAGTCATACCAAGATAGTTTTTTTTTATTTACCTACTGTAGAGTTTCCTTCCAATAACTTTAGTATGTGATACACTTTTAAATTGATGTTCACTTTTCATTAATTTCAAAATTTAATGTTTTGTTAATAAAGTTCCTTGGGTAACACTAGGGGAGTCATAAACATCTGTAATGTACAGATTATAATTAATTAAAGAATATCTATAACTAATATAAGACTTTTTATAAAATCTTTGGTATGCACGCAGACGCACACAATTCCAAATCCAAAATCATCTCTAGCTTTGAAAGTAAATAGACAATATTTTCGTTACAATGATGATGACAATATCAAAGCAAGTATTGGTTAATGTCATGTCAAGTGTGGTATACATGCTGACTAACAGCCAGACAAATAGGGTGTTGGCTTTGGCTGTTTATTATGAAAAAAATCACGTCGTGTATTAAAAAGTAAACATGCCTTTTTGACTAAGTGACATTTCATATTTTACTAATATCGTTTCTGTTTCTGTGTGTAAGAGTTCATTTTTGGTTATCAAATTAATTAACTTTAAATAAATTTTAAAAATTCATTTATTTGACATTATTAATTCATTTGTTAATTGAACGTGTTCCGGTGTTTATAGGGTATCTCGGAAATCACAAGCGATCTACTGGGATCACTGATCGGTATCGAAGATGCATGGTGATGTTTAGGTGATTGTGTTTAAAGTTTGTCACATCTCGATTGTTACAACTGTTTACAAAAAATATTAGACAATTAAGTATATGATTATTACTAGTTTAAATATGATTTGTTATTAAACCCTTAATTATTAAAACGGAATTGAAAATAACGCAAAAATTAAACTACCTACATAGCAAAATGGAACGAATTAAGAAGTTTTTATTAGTCTCAACTGCACACTTGATCATTCTGACATAAAATTAATATTAGTAGATTGACGATATAATCATACTTTAGACTTGGACCTTTTGGACTTTTTTTAAATATCGTGAGAAAATTTAAAATAATTGCTACTATCGTAAAAAGTGTCCTCTAGCTAATTTAGTAAAAAATTGGCAAGTATCACTAAATATTAAATTTGAATCTATATAACATTGTCTTTTACTCGGATAACTAGTATCGAAGATGCAATGATTTACCATATCCTACTTATCTAGCTCGTGCCATCCTTGTTTAAGCCAAGCTGCTGCAAAATTAAGTTCCATACTTTTAGTGAATGTAACCGAGTGAAGAAAGGCTTGTAACATGTGTGCAGACAAGCACCAAAATGCTCCTAAACCGATATCGAAAATCCTTAATGAAATCATGGGAAGTTGTTTGTAAACTAAATCTTTTAAGAATGAGTGTCCTATCTCCACTTGCGCGCGTAAGCACGTGACTTTGCATTCTCTCTTCTCTCTTCTATATATACGTTAAATTAATATGAGACTTACTTGCAATTACCAACGTTTTAAAATTTTCCGAAAAAATGTTCGTTCTTCCTTTCCAGTGGAACGTCATACCACTAGACCACAGGTACATAGCCCTGCTCGTATTATTTTTAATACCTAGATGTCATAATGTCTGTAGATATAATATCTCAGCGGACATAATATTATTTTAGGCCAAGTTCTTATTAATTAAACTAAAATCAAACTTCTAACTAGGCTTAAAATAACATTATGTCTCCAGAGATATTATAATATATGTATCTACAGTCATTACGACATCTAGGTTTAAAAGTAAGTGAGCTTACATGATTCCGTTGAGATTGATATTTTCTCTGAAAATTTTAAAACGTCGATAATTATAAAGAAATTGTAAATTCATCAGTGTATGTGTGATATTGAGAACATTTTCTTCGATTTTCCGTGAAGTTGAATTGTTATTGAATGAAAATTATGTTTGCAATTGTTTTCGTTTTATCCAAGCATCCATTTCTTCTACAGAAAAATTAAAAAATATATGTTTTTTGTTGACCTTGGGTGCTATTAAATAATATATGATTAAATACAAAACAAACGAAAACATGGCTAAGAATACTTATGCTCCAAAATATACGAATTACCTAGGTATTTCGAAAAAAAGCCTGAACATTGAAATGAATGTTTTTGTAATTTTAATCCGGTAAAATTACAAAAATATTAAAAGGCGTTCGTTTGGAAAAAGTTGTAGTAAATCTGCCAAATACAAGGCGAAATAAATGTTCGAAAACAAGCGTAAATGGTTAACAATGACAGACGGTGTTCGAGAGTCGACTGGAAATAAATTCTATATTCGCTTATTGTCAATTAATTTTTTGAAATTGAACACGAACTGCGTAGCAAACATGGCGATAATACGACCGATCTTGAAGGAAATTTCAGCTCAAGCGCTTAATTGCTAATTACATTTCAAATCATTTAAATGCTTATACGCTTGTTCGCACACCGTCCGTCATGTTTTAATTTTCGCTCCTCCGGATCTATCTTTCCCTTCTTTCTCGAAATAGCTTAAAATAAATATCGGATAATTACGCGGCGGTACCTCTGCACGACCAGACAGCATCGGGTTTCGGTTTGTTCCTTTTTCAGCACTGTCGCACTTTATCCAGGTATACAGATGATTTCTGTGTTGTTATATGATTGGTTGTTGGGACCAGGTGAACATTGCCACATGCTTATCGAAACACCTGCTGCTGCTGTTGGCAGCCAGCTCGCTGCTACCTCGAATTTCTCTGTTACAGGTCTATAAAGTTCGTTTTTTTAACTTTCTTATAAGGAATCTTTCACTATGTGCCCACCTATTAACGTACATACCTTACAGTTATTGGGCTGTTAGGAGTTTCTTTATGAAGTTTAGTCTAGAATTATAAAATATTTACCAAATTAAATTTTTAATATGGAACGTAATACGTGTACACGTATTAATGAACGATACTTCGGCGATGATTTGTTATTTTTATTTTATTCAGTATATCAAATATAGTATACTATGTTCAGTTAAAACAATTTCACTGTACGAAATATAGTTTTCCAATTCAGTAAAACATAATACAAATATTATATAAATAACAGCATAGACAAATATGAATGATTTTGAAATAACTTTGATGTTATAAAAATTAATTCAACAGATCGATTACTTCTTCTTTTCATTTGTGTAATATTTTCATTTCTATTGATTACAGAAATTGTTATTAATAAGTAATAACTGTTATGTGTAGAGCGCACTAACTGAGACATATAACATAGGTGTACAATAACTAGCGTAATAAATAACTAATAGATAGTAATAAAGAATATATTTTATGTTATAACTGTTGTTAAACACTCTACCCATGAGAGAAGTACTAACAATCTTTCGTATCATCACAGTTTAACTAGAGGTATTTTGCTTCTTAAAGCAGCTGTCCTCATCTTTTCACATTCAGATTAAATAATTTTCTAACATTGATTCGCTTGACAATATGTAGTCAGGATTATATTTTGTTCAGAACTCTTTCACTGTATTAAATGGCTATATTGGATCTATTACACATTCGATCTAAATATACTGCAGAAAGGAATAGCAGAGATGAAAGATCGATTATCGGTTATATATTGGTGAAGAAAAGTATCAGAAAAAGCGTATTAGATACAAAAGTACGAAGAGGACCAGAAATAGGGAGTGATAGTCATATCCAAAGTAAGAGAGAAGATAATTGCAAAAGTGAACGATGCTATAAACAAACAGAGGACACCATAACCAGAAGTAATACGAGCCTATAAATTAAGAAATCCAGATATTGTGGAAGAATATAAGGAAAAAGTAACCAAAAGAATAGAAAATACAAATACAACACTAGACACCGAAACTATAGAAGGCGTATGGAACACTTTTAAGAACACATTACTAACAGCAGCAAAAGAAACATGAGGAATAAGGAAGAAATGAACAAGGATGTAGATAGCGTGGCGGACAGAGGAAATAAGAGTACATATTCATATGAAGGAAAAACATGGAAATTTTATTTACTAGATCAAACGTCAAATAATTACGAGAAATACAAAAATGAAAGAAAAAAGTAAAACAACTAGTAAAAGAATTAAAATAAAACATGGAGAGAATTTGGAGAAAAGATGGAGTATAATAGTAAAGAAAATCAAAAAATACGACAGGCAAAAATAGAAGATACACATAATTATATCTAGAGCGAACACGAAGATACCTTAACTGAAAGTAAGGCAATAATGGACAGGTGGAAGCAGCATTTTCAAGAATTATTGAATGAGTAAATAGAAGAAGAAAATATGAACGAACAGCTAGCAGCAGATGAGACGGTAGAAGAAGGAATCAGCATGGAAGAGTTGGCAGAAGCAATAAATAAACTGAAGAATGCAAAGGCACCAGGAAGTGATAAAATAACAACAAAAATGATTAAATATGTGGGTAGGAGTGGAGAGAAATGATGGTAGAAATATTGAAAAAGATATGGAAGGAAGAAGAGACACCAAACGACTGGAAGAAAGAATATATAAGAACAAAAGCAAGGGAGATTGTAATAGTTACAGAGGTATATTCCTATTAAGTTCAGCTTTGAAAATATTGGAACAGATAATAGACAAAAGAATAAGATCCTTATTAGAAGACACATACGACGAATCCCAGAGCGATTTTCATAAACAGAAAAGCACGCAAAACCCATGTTTCTTCCATAAAGTAAATAGTACGAAAAGGTTCGCAAGAACAGAAGAAAATATTCCTGGGATTTATAGATTTAGAGAAAGCTTTCGATAAAATCCCAAGAAAAAAAATATGAAATATTCTAAAGATGAGAGGAGTGAGTAATAACGTAGTAAGGCTGATACAAATGATATACAATAATAATAATATAAAAGCTGTCATCGCAAATAACTCGGAATCAGAAACAAGAGGATCGAGGCCAGGAGGAAAAAAAAATTAGTAGAACACATTAACCTACAACGAGTCAAAGTATCTATTGTGTTTGCAGATGGTGTAATAGCTAGAGAGGCGGAGGTAGTTTCGTAGCCAACGAATTCCTTTGAGTTATAAGTCTGAGTATTAATAATATCTTTAACGACGAGTCCAATTTAAGTATGACTCAGACGCAGCATCGCCGCAATAGATATTCCATAGATATGCGAAAAGTACATAGATCACCTAGATATTAACGTATAGTTCCAATTTATAGTGCGCAATTATAACGAAACCATTACTGATTTACTGCGATAGTTTTTTCATCAACCTTTGATGGTAAACACAAACCCTGAAAGTTTCTGTGCCAGATTAAGAATATTCTGAAGTTCAAGTGTTATTGCATATCACCTGCTGTGCTTGTGCTACTGTAAAAGCTTGTATTCCACACTATATCTTGAAAGAGACGATACATACAAGCTTGTCCATATGTGTAGAAATAAAAGTGTTTATGATTTTATGAATAAATATTGTAGAATAATATGTAGTTTATGTTAATAATTAAAACTTCTAGACGTTCTACATCGCAACTTACTAAAGACGCACAATTAAAATGTGGCAAAAGTAAATGGTTTTCATTTGATATTTTTCTTTCAGAGAACGGTCTTAATATATCTAATTCAGGATTGTTTTGAAAAACATTACGTACCTTTTCTTTAAGATACAAATTCTACATTATCGTATTTTCACGAATTCACACTGCATCATTTAATTTAATGCTTCGTTGTTCATATTTAACATTTGAATGCATAAGTTGACACAATATAAATTGAAATTGTTTGTGAAAGACATTAAATAACCGTCTAGAACCTCGTACCATTCAGCGAATCACATTTAATTTAATCAGTATGTTCAGTATCCTCTGAGTATATACTGTATCGTCCTCAGTTATCTTTAGTTATATTTAGAGTTTTAAATAGACACGTTTGAATACTTATTATTAAGCAAGAAGCCTAAAAATTGGTTGGTGCAAGTTGAAGTTACAGAAAATGTAGTAGAAATATTACCACGGTCCGGAAAATAGCAACTGCTTATCGAATAAGGTTTCGTGTTTTGAATTCAGCACTTGAAAACGGATAAACACAAACAAGAAACAAGGCAAGAGTAAGCTTATTTCTTACGAAAGAGTAATCAGATCAGGCATGCTTTATGAAGGTATACATATTTGTAGTACCAAATTCGCATTGATTTGCTTTAGGAACAACACATCGGAAAGGATGGAATTTTTGATTATATCTTCATCGCATTTGCATTCAGAGACAAATTGCCGGTCTTGTCTTTTAAGAGTTGAGAAAGCTCGCCTTTTTCTCTATAAATTACGCCTGACAATTTCATACAATTATCACATTATCCATTGTGGGGTGATTCGCGAATGAACGTGTTCCGCGTCTGTGTTGGGAATTAACTCGAGAAAATTAATTATAAATTAGGACGAAATGAAGCAATTTATCAATTTACTCAAACACATTACCGGATAGAGTGCAACGAATCTCATAATTTAGTCAGAAGTTTACAGCGATGAGACCACTTACATTACGGCAATTACAGCAATTATTTCCGTAAGTGAGCCTTCATTCACACAACCAACAATAATTCAATCAGAGATGAATAATTATGAGGTTGGTAGAATTAGTATGAGCTTGCACAGGATTAATTATGTGCGTGATTGTGTGTGGTGCGATAAACTTCTCGATAGGATAATCCAATGTCGTAATGGTTCTGGGGTTCCGGAGTGTCACTAAGGTTTTCGTTCCTGACGATTCACGAACAACTGCAGTTTGCATTCTCAAAGGTACTCACTGAACGACAAAGATCCTAGGCGTGAATTATAGTTCATTAAAGCGATGGAAAGAAAGAATATTTCCAAGAGTTGTTGAATACCCCACGCGAAGTAACAATACAGCAGATGCACGGCCCAGGGGAAGATCACAGAAGAATATCTGGAAGAAGTGCTAAAAAGATTAAAAAACGGAAAAGCCCCAGGAGACATTAACAACCGACGTGTTCAAAAATATGCGCTACCACGCAAGGCACTTACTGTTGGATATGTATAACAACGTATGGGAGGAAGACAGAATCCCAAAAGATTGGGGTCCCAGCCTAATAGTACCAATTTACAAAAAGGGTGACAACAAAGACTGCAACAACTACCGAGGAATTATGCTACTAAGCACAGTAGTGAAGATTTATGAACAATTGCTAGAAAAGAAATTGAGGCAAATAGAACTGACATTACTAAAAGTTCAAAGTGGGTTTAGAAAAAACAGAAGTAAACAAGAACATATTTTTTACAATAAAAGAGATAACAACGTACAAAAAATATCTGCAGGAGAATACGTATACGTATACTTATCCTTTTTGGACATGGAGAAAGCATTTGACAGGGTCCCCAGAAATGAAGTATGGGAGTGTCTAAGCGAGAGAGAAGCGAATTACAAATTAATAACAGCTGTCAAAAGTTTATATAAAGAAACAGCAAACTGTGTAGTAAGTAGAAACATGAAATCAGAGGTGTTCTATACAAAGGAAGGTGTTAGACAAGGAGGTGGACTTAGCCCTCTATTATTTATAACATTCATGGATGAAATTATTAGAGAGACAAGGAGGTGGACAAGGGCTTTTTATATTAGACATCACCACTTAGAAGAGCTAGAAATTACAGAATACGTATTCGCAGATGATGTAGCATTGATAGCTGGAAATAAAAACTCTCCAGCACAACATAAACGTTTGGAACAACACACTCGCTTAGTGTGGCATTGAAAAGTAATACAAACAAAACTAAAGCAATGGTTCTATCAAAAGAAGAAAAAGAAATACACATTAAACTTGGAGAAACACAGAAATACAACAAGTTAGAGATTTCCAGTACTTAGATATTACAATACACGAGAAAGGAAGACAAGAAGAAGAACTTAATAACAGAATACAGAAAGCCAAGGTATGCTATGCTATGAACTCAGGATTTATAAACAGAAATGAAGTAACAAAACCAACGAAAATCACAGAACAATATGCAGACCAAATCTCACATTTGGATGTGAAACTTGGGTACTCAATCGTCAGGAAAAAAGTAAGGTCCAAGCCCTGGAGATGAAATATCTAAGAAGAGTGAAAAATGTAACTAGAAGAGACAGGATAAGAAATGAACAAATCAGAAGAGAGCTACAAACGGAATCAATAGAAAGTTATGTAGAACAAATACAATTAGCGTGGTGGGGATATCTACAAAGAATGGATAATACAATTCTAGTTAAGAAGGTATGGAAAGCAAAGATACAGAAAAAAAAACAAGAGGGAGGCTAAAAGAAAGCTGGAGTAAAGAAATAGGCAAAATTTTAGATAAGAAAAGAAAAACTTGGGATGAAGCTCGGAAAGTTGCAATGAACAGAGAAAACTGCAATAAATTTGTGGAATTCTACGAAACAAATTTAATCTAACCCGAGACCCAATGGGCAAAAGGGTATTATTGATTATTATGGATCTATTAAAATGATGTCCTTTTTTGGAAGATTAAGGAATGTGGTTGATAGAGATCATCTCAAACCATTAGTTAAGATGCCCAACCTAATCAGAAATATCGTTGGTAGTAGAATTTCAGTGTTTCATTCTTGTAGATTAAATATAAATATAATATATTAAAAAAGCGTAGTACCTGAATACAATACCATCATGGTCAGCTTTTGGAAGCAAAGAGCTATGATGCATTATAATTCGTAGGGAGAACCTCTTCTGAAGTGTGTTAGCATTTGTGATGTAAAATGGATTTTAGAGAAGCAACTATTTATTTATTAATTAATTTGACCAACAATGGGAGGTCCTACAGATACGTGAAATACCTTTCACAGTACATAAATGAATTAAAACAAAATTACAAAACTAAACCGTAACAAAGGAAAAACTTACGTTTAATTTGGCAAGAATACAGTAGATTGATTTGGATCGTAAACTGTTTATAGTCTAATTAGAAAATATCTATGCTGTTAGGAAGACGCGGCGAAATCCAATGGGAAGTTGAATCCATAAGAGGTTCTATGAAAAGCAAAAGGGAAGAGATCTACATTACAGGTATGCACTCTATGTATACGCACGTAGAATTGAGTGAGTAGATCAGGACAATTTATTCTGCTACGTAAATACTTATATCCTAATTTGAGTAGGGAAATTTTGCGACGAATAGACAACTCACTAAATTTAAATGTTCGGAATAAGTGTATAAATCCTTATTTATGTTGAGTTTAAACAAGATGTGATTAACAAACTTTTTTTGCACTTTCTCTATCCTATCCAAGTAAAAAGCTGAATAAGGACCCCACATTGTAGAGCAGCACTCAAGAATAGGACACATCAAACTTTGGAATAGAGATATAAGTCTAATAACATTCAAAAATCGTGGGATTGCGTTTAGTGAGTCCACATGTGTTGATTGCTCTGCATGCGATGTCGCTAATATGCAGATTAAAATTCAATGTAGTATCAAAGAGTACACTCAAATGTTTAATGCGATCTACGCGAACTAGTACCCACAATAGATGGTATTCTTTCTCATTTTTGAGAATAAATTTGTGTCCGGCTACAACCGAACGAGTTTCTATCTTCCATTTTACATTTTTAATATGTAATTTATTTATACTTTCGCATTCATTTCTACCTCTCATTCATTTTGTACATGTATATTTTAGTATGTATATAGTTTCTATATGTAATTACTATTGCTTAAGCTTAGGTAGAAAATGTTAACGTAAAGAAGTCAAGGCAATTATCCCGATCTACTAAATTAAGTCTCTAGTCCATATGTGGGCAACCACCGGCTAAAGTAAGATTTGATCCGGCCCGTGAGACACTGAAAAATCCAATAAAAAAAATATTACACTACTTACTCATACTCACTGCAAATGAGGAAGATCGAGTGATATGGGGTTTAAACGCGGCCCGCGAACGTATTTGCATACTAAAGTTTGGTCCGCAACATGTCAAAGGTTGTCCATACTTGCTCGAGTCAATACCAATTCATTATGCGAATTATTTTCTTTACCTCACATTTCGGGTAGTATTACTTTGCTTTCTAATTATTACTACGACATCATCACCGGATGTCTAGAAGTTTTATTTATGAGAACAATTAAGTAGTTTAGGGTTGCTCAATGATGTAAAACCGAAATTGCTTATAAATAACCAGTTCAAAAACTTAACATTCAGTACACGATGTAACTTCATTCAATACACAAGTTCAAAAGAATTCCTACGTACTTTAAAACAGTACAGAAGTTCATTCAAATCACAACATAAGTTCAAGAGAACACAACGTAGCTTGAACAGAGTAAGATCTCAAGTTATAAAACCTCTAGAACAGTTATAAGTCACAATTCGGTAGCATTGATTACATAATTCACGAGTTTTCCCTAGTCATAAGGAGTTCAGAATCAATTAAAGAACAATCACGAAATGTAAAGATTCTGCAAGTAAATTAAATTTGTTAAACGTTTTAAGTGTGTCAACTTAATTTGTCTCCTCCTAACGATGTAAACCCGATGGCCAGTACACCATCGGGTTTACATCCTTCGAACTAAAAGCAAGACAAGCTACTGAGATATACGTCCAAATCGTCCAGACCAGCAGGTCAAAACAAATGATTTTACATTTAACAATATTTAACATTATATTATTACCTTTACACCAGACAGAGATGTTGTTAATATCTGCATGAAGTTTAATACAATTAGATGAAGAAGACATAGAAAAATAAATAATTTTAAGTCATCTGTAAATAATGGGAATCTAGAAAATGGTATACGATATTTGATGTCGTTTATGAAAAGGAGAAATAAAATGGGACCTAGATGGCGACCCGAAGGCACACCGGAGGTTACTCGGATTGCGTTTGACGTTGAAGCACCTGTGCCCACGATCAGCCAGATAAGATTTGGACTAAGACTAAACTATACTCCCGTAATTCCATAGATATTACTTGGACATCATCCAAGCAATTCCGTTATACTTCATATATCGTTTTCTTCATTTTATAGTAAACTTTAAAAACAAAAAGACTTGCTTTGAAATAGTGTTCACTTTTTCTTAATCTAAACTGTCGTTTACATTTCTTTCCACTGCTTACATATTTTATTCCAAACAAACCAAATTATTTCAAGTTTTGTTTTCCGATTTTATACGCACCAATTAAATTATATGCTATTAATTTCGTCCCTTTGAAAAAAGGTAGAGTTTTGCCAACGCTTTTATACATTCTATTTCTTCTTCGTTCAGTCCAATTTGTGTATTTATACATTGCGCACCACAAAGAAGCGAGTTTAATTGAAACATTTTAATAAGATTAAACGTTTTCCTAAATTGGATTCTGTCCGACCTTCTACATTTTTTTCAAAGCGTTTTGCCCGAATGCCTTTCCGGGCGACTGCAGCAATAAAAACCAAATCGCAACTACCTTTTTTCCGCGTACAATCCTTTTATGCTCTCTCGCCCGTACATGACGCCCTAAAACAGCCTCTTCCTCGGTCGCACGTCTATTACATCCCTACCGTCACGGAGTGCCCCACTTGACTTTAATTTGCGAAAGCAATTCGCATTTCCGTGTGGTATTCAAACTTTTCGCTTTATTAAATCGAATACGTACGTTGCTTTTGTTTCCGTTTTTGAGCGTTTTTTTTTTTGTTTCATCTTTAAAGTACGTTTTTAGCTTTGAGTGGCACGGTTAACGCTTTAGAGCGTTTGTTAACTTTAATTGATATTAATATTGGATAAGTTTAACATAATCAGTGTTGGAAGGGTTGTCTTCCATATTGTTTACTTTCTCTAATCATCAAAACTATCGTTAGGGCAAGTGCTATTTGGTTTGGATCAGAAGTGAATAAGTTTTAAACAAACAGTTTCCGGAATTGGACCGCTGTCATGATAAAACAAAGAAAAATAAAAAGAAAAAAAAAGAAGAAAGTAAATGAGAGAAAAAGGAAAAGGGCACAGAAACAAAAAAAGAAGAGAGAAGGCGGAATCTGGACGTTTTGACTCCATCGTAGGAGGCTTCTTCAGGAGACAAGCAGAGTACTGGGAATATATATGCCGGGATCGTTACGCGTGAAAGCTTGGTTTCCATATCGCAGATAGTTAATATCGGTCAATAAGTTTTAAACAAACTGTTTCCGGAATTGGACCGTGTCATGATAAAACAAAGAAAAACAAAAAGAAAAAAAAGAAGAAAGTAAATGAGAGAAAAAAGAAAAGGGCACAGAAACAAAAAAGAAGAAAGAAGGCGAAATCTGGACGTTTCGACTCCATCGTAGGAGGCTTCTTCAGGAGACAAGCAGAGTACTGGGTATATATATGCCGGGATCGTTACGCGTGAAAGCTTGGTTTCCATATCGCAGATAGTTCATATCGGTCCTCCCTATTAATATTATCGGGAAGTTTATAGATCTTCACCTCTCTGATTTTTCTACCATAAAAATTAGGAGTCTTCACGATGACGAAGTTTCTTCAGATAGGATATTGTCAGCCGTTTCAAAGTGTTTTCGAAGAATTATGCCGATACGTTCGGTAACACCGTGGAGAGTAAGATATGCTGTACCTTCAGAGTTTTTGGAATCTTGGGGCTTGTTTGCGTGTAAGTGTTTATTGACGACCTTTTTTTCTTTTTCTTTGATTCTGTCCCCTTTCTCTTTTTTCTCTTTTCATTCCTTTACTTTCATATTTTTTCGTTTTTATTTTTCTTTGGTTTCCTCTTATTTCATTTCATTTCTGTGCTTTTATACCTCATCATGATACGGTCCAATTCCGGAGACAGTTTGCCTATTACAGACTCTGGCCGTGGAATCTATGTTAACAAGTTTTTTTTTGTTAATAAAATAGAAAATGTAGTGCGTTTCTTCAAATTCTTTTGTTACCGGAGCGTTTAATATAATCAGTATGGAAAATGAATCAAAGTAAATAGAATACGTTTAGTTGCTCAAATAAAAGAAAAAAATTAAAAATACTATGCAGAAGCATATCCACGTGTTTTCTCTCCTCACATTGTCTTTTCCTTGAATAACCTCATCAATGGCATAAGTAACTGTATGAGTAGCATTATGTTGGGTATTGTTTTCTAGGCAATCGTTTTAGATACTTTTATATTGAACGTTCTCTTCAAGATCACTATTTGCTTCTGAATTATTAGCATGAAGTTTCTGCTTTAGTTTCAATGGCAAAAATTCAAAGGGATTACCTGGTACCATCTATCTGGCTAATTGAATCCTTTTCAAGAAGTTATATGATTACCAAATCGCTTTCGTAAAACACTTATCGTCTCTGCGGTTGCATGAGGTATGGCACTGCTTTGCTAACACCATATGTTCTCACGATCCGAACTTCCCAATTCATCGAACAAAAAATTTATAATCACATTTCAATATCGAACTCCAGTAACCGCACTCTAATCTTTTTTTTCTATTTTTAAATGAATACTTCCTCCATTTCCCCAGAAACAGCATCAGACGGTTACTCTTTGTAAACGTAACGGTTTTTCCAGTATATTTGTTAAATTTTCTAGATTCGGCAGTTTCATTTGCTTACAAATCAAGCTGAATCTGCAGTTCAACGTATCCTATATCTACTTTTAACTGGCCAGATAGAGTTCTACGGTAATGCATTTGTTTTAAATACGAGGGATTTAGGATTCGATACTGCATTGCATTGTTTTTATTTTAAAAAAATGTATGCATGTAATTATTTCATGTATTCCAAACAAAAGAAAAGAAGTAAAAGCCAATATTTTCGAGAGAAATGCTAAGAGCAAAGTGGAAACAAATAAAAGTAAGAGGTTCCACTTTACTAGATAGAATACCCTCAAGTTCGGAAGAATTACCACAAAATTGGCCGAATAATTATTAACACTTTCGAATCTGAAGATTTAATAACTCCAGTTATTATTTGACAGAACTATGTTAATGTGAGTATAAGACGTGGTTGAGACGACAATTTGATATTTTTCTTTCATTTATTCACGCATTACGCGTTGTGCCTCTCAGATATGTAAATCGAGCGCCATTCTCATTTCTTTTGACGACGATATTTTGTAACTTTTTTTATACCTTCTTTTCTTTTAATCCAAAAAGATTGCGAACGGCGTTTTCAGGCAGACAGTTTTACAAACGAAATTCCTTCTCGTTTCGTTGCTGTCGGCTCTGTTTTATTTTCGGTTTTCGTCTTCTTTT
Organism: Trypoxylus dichotomus; assembly: GCA_023509865.1. NCBI lineage: Eukaryota > Metazoa > Arthropoda > Insecta > Coleoptera > Scarabaeidae > Trypoxylus > Trypoxylus dichotomus. Next base: position 74,341,264 of record CM042074.1, on the reverse strand, counting down.
CAGCGGCAACGGCTGCACTGTAATAAACGTAAAGGGGCGGACCGGAACGCGCAATTTGTCGTTAAATAAGTCCCGTTAGCGTTTGACTCGCGCTCGCTATGGACTCTCGTCGGGTTGCTTCTTCGCCTTCGAAGTGGAGAAGAACTTTCTGACACTCGCATTTGTATTTTTCTCGAATACACATCAATCGTGGACGTAATTTTCTCTTGGATGACTTCTACTTCATTTGTTTCGCCTAATTTCGCTTCTTCTTGTTGTTAGCATTGTTATTCTAGTTGTTCACTCTGGACGGCTGTTTTATTTTCCAGACGTTCAAAGAAGGCGAAGAAGGATGATAAAGGAAAAAAGAAAATGGAAACTTGTGGCGATATGAGAAAGGAAAATACGGATGATAAAAGAATAAGAAAGTTTAGTACTACTACATAGTTTCGAGTTTGCCGGATCTATAAAAGTGCTGTACAAATTATAACTGAAAATGATATTAGCATGGATTTTCTGCGATGTTCTTCCGTTTTTAGTATTTTTATAATATAGGCCTCTGTTATCGCGCTATATGGCTAATTATAATAAGACAGTGTTGCATGCAACGTATACCACTGCGATAGGGTTTATACTTGTGATTTCTTTAACGAGAAATAACAAGAATGCGTAGCAAAGACCCAACTCCTTATAAACCGTGGCTAGATTGTGCTTCGATCGTAAAAGAAACTATACTTATAATAATTTATAATAATAATATATTTATTCTGCCCAAGAGATGATCTACATACATCCAATTACAGGACAGAAAATGCAAAGATATAACTTGACACAACGCAGTACTCTTATACAGCAAACGATCGCTCATGTAAATACCCGGTAGTGAAAACGTCGTGGTAATGTAAACAGAAAATTGTTACTGCAGGATCAAATGGAACGCCCGGTAATGTAAACAAGCTTGTACCACGTACAATTTGATAATGTAAACAGTTTAGGGTAGCGGTTATTTCCCGATTTACGTGCGTAATTGAATCGGTCAAAAGAATGCTTACGTAAACGTTTTCAGCGCCGGTACTGGCTGTTCCCTGATTTATGTATGGGATTCCTGTAAGCGTTGGCTCTCTTGTCTCTTGTGAAGTAAAGTACTGTGATGGATCAAAATGTAATAAAAATTACTAAATTGTATTATCGAACATTTCTACTTTCGTCTGCGTTATCAAAAAGTCTTAAAAACATTTCTGAATCCTTAAAGCAAATGACTTTACGTGAAGCAATTTTAAATTTAGTTATAGCGTTGAATGCTCTTATATATATCGCTAACCATAATTAGAAAACGGTTATTATCTGATGCTGAAGTTATTGACGGTGCATCACCGGACGTTCTCAAATTATTAAAAGCAATAAATCCCGGTACTGTTTGCACAATTACCCATGTTAGTTTATGGAATGACGATAAAGAGATGGATGATGCACATGAAGAGTAAGATGGGCGGAGTGAAAGTGACGACCCTCCGATTGAAATAAAAAATACAGTGAGTAACGCGCAAGCTGTAGGAATTTTTAATCAAACGTTGGATTGGGCTGAAGAAAAATACATATTATATTCCGATATTTTAGTGTTCCGTAAACTACGGGCAATGGCATTAGACAAGACCAAGCGTAAATTTACGTAAACAAAAATGGGGCATTATTTTTGAAAATAATGTAAAATTTATTTTTTAATAAATATACATATTTTCTTTTATGCAATTTCTTTATAAATAAAATAAGGCTTGTTAACGTAAACTTCCAGTAATGTGAACAGCGTTTGGCTGATATTGTTCACATAATCGAGCATCTACTGTAATATAAAAATAAATGAAACGTATGAACAATAAGGCATTTGAAGAATATAAAGTAAAGCAAATTAAACCCGTAAATAACAGTATAGCTAAGCATTAAATAAGTCTACAAATGACCCTAAGTAGGAAGCGTAAATATCAAAACAAGAACTATATTTATTATTAAAATGAAAATGATAAAATGATAAATTGTACATAAATTGTACACATCGGCGAATTCAACATTAAATTGGTCAGAGCAAAGCAGCGGTAGAAAGTATCAATTTGACGAGCTGAGTATTGGTGGACAGTAAAGTGTAGATTATTTATACATATAGTTTGTTTTGGAATATCTGCTTAATAAAAATTTCAGATATGAGTTTCTGTTTTCATTTCGTCGCTATATTATTTAAATAATCATAACAATTGTTTCTTGAGTATATTAGAATATATTTAAAAGTTCCTATAGTCGTAAAATTACTTTTATGCTACAAAAATGAATTATGGGATATTCTTTTGCAAACTGTAGTGTGTTTTGTGTGAATTAAAAGTGCAGATAGGACATATATAGATTTAACTATGCGGTAAAAATACTCTAGTTACTAAAGTATTCTGCTGCAGAACTAAAGTTACAGTAAGATCCGCACCTCTAGCTTCAGAACGATAAATCTATTTGTATGTATACATGGGAAAATCAATGATTTGATATTCGCCCTACACAAAGTAATGCTTTTAGACTTAAAGGCTATAACAAACAAAATATAAAAGATGAAAGTAAAATAGCAAATAATTTAATTTGAACAATAATTACCTAATGTAATCATTAGTGTTTAGTTTAACGTGTAGATAAGGATAAATAAAGATGATAATTTGGATGAAACACACACATCAGATTAAAATACATGAAGCTTATGCTATTGGAATTACACCCATTATGTACAAGTTTAATTGGAAACCTACGATCTTATAACGCCACATAATGCGCATGAATGCAATCAGATATTCGATTATCAGGTGTGTGGTCTTGCCCCAATTTCAACGTTGATCAAATTTCTGCTACACTTTGATGGTGATCGTTTTCAATAACATCGTTAGTAGTGATTGGAAACCGCTTCGAACGTGCATTAACGTTAGATGTCGGTGTTTAATGTAATTACTGTTAATGAAAGGAAGATGTATAAGCTTTGATATTGCACGTGTTATCGGTAAACGGAAAGTTTTCCTGTTCATTCTGTGTTTGTTTGGATGGATTGCAGTGGATAATGGATTGATTCAAGGGAAATAGAATTATAACATTTTTATGGTCATGATGCGGTATCGTAAGGAGAAAATAACGAAATAGACTTTTAAGCACTAAAACGAATTCAACTTTAATTTCATAGGCGACCATAAATGCATAATTAAGTAGTTTTGTATAATTGATTGTCGTTATTGTTTGGGAATTGATTCATAGGACAATAGAGAGGGTGGCTCTATATAGTTCCTCTCTAGAGTTTATTTATGAAGTAATCTTTGTAGACATTTTATATAGGTATGTCAAGTGATGTTCCATAAAGAAAACGTACAATATTTAAAAAATATGGAAAATTATAGAGATTAGAAAATACAAAAGCTAGTTATACGATAATCACACTTGATATTAGCTTACTTACGAGAGTCCTTTGTCGAGTTAAGTTTTTGTGTTGTTACTATCTAAAGACGAGAGCCCTAATTGCATCGGTCAACAAAGTTTTTATCCAAAGTCGGTAACTAATAAAGTTAAACCGTATTATGTCTTCTGTTAAAACGTGACTGATTTTATTCTTCCTTTTTTGTGGGAATTTGGAACATGACCATCTTCTTTCAATTTATTAAAAATCTTTAGCATTGTTCTCGCATAAGGTATAGGCCCGTCAGGATAATTAATGGAAAACATGTCTCTAATTGTCAAACTATTATTTTTCTGGTACCACATTATCCTTGTCATCTTTTCATCTTTGTTGGGTTTACTCATCATTATTTCAATACAATTTATTTAATGTAAGATTCATATATGAATAAAAAATTAGAAAATATTGTCAAAAAATGTTTTTTTCTCTTCAAGGTAACCTAATTTAATCAATAAACTATAGGTAAATCCTTCACTGGTGTATAACTGGTTGCTTGCCGAACCTCTAATATATTGACAATTATCTTTTTAAAGTTACACATAGGAAACATGTATGTGATGAGAGAAAGAATCCGATATAGATGTAATAACATGATTTTGACGTGAAAATTAAATCAGCTTGCCTAATTATTTTATAGTTTTCAGATGCGCATTTTAAATTGTATCGATTATAATTTATTTAGAGGGTAATAAAATTTACAAGATTGTTGATGGTTTAAAAGCTATCGCAGCGACTATATTTCGGATGCTGTTTGGCATTCTATTCCGTCCGCAAAAAAATATTTTTTCAAAGGACGTCGATATTGAATTATGCAGATCCTAGTCACCATAAAAACTTTTATAGACATGGTACGTTTTTACCGAATTGCTTCAAAATAAAGTTTGGAAAACAAAAGCTATAAGCAAACATAATTCACAATCACAGCACGCGTGGATCCGACCGAACAAACAGGATCTCGAACGAGCCACCAAACGAATTCGAAATAATATAGCCGACGTAGGTATGTGTACAGCGGCGTTTGGGTGACCCGCTTTCTTTCTTACCTGATTCTTTGTTTTGCCGCAAACAACAGCTGCCGCCTTCGAATGGTCCTTGACTGAATTCAGTTCCTCCCTGACGGCCAGCAATTCCGCTTCGTATTTGACGTTCTTGTTCCTGGCGATTTCTAGTTCCCTGTTGAGATTCGAGACGTCCGTCCTCAATAGACTCAAATCGGTGTCGAGCTGTTCGTGATTCTGTAGGATCACGGTCGCATTGAGGGCGGCCTGCACCTCCGAAAGTTCCGTTTTCAGCTCGCCCACGTTGTTTGACAGCCACTTCAGCGTCAGACGGTCGTTTTTGTCCTGCTGGGAGGCATGCTGTTTGTGGATTTTGTGCGATCCGCCCGTTCTCAGCTGTTCTAGTTCGAACCTGCGGAAAATAGAAGGAGCTTACGTTAAGAAGCGCTCGTTTAAATTCGGCATATGTTCCAAATAAAATTAAATGGTTCCGTTTTTAGCGCTCAATGACGTGTAGAAATAGAATTGCATTTTAAATACTTTCTAACTAGGGCAAACGAATACGTTTACGATTGCTTTTTTGTAATTTTTTTTTTCAGTGAGAATCAATCCACTGTGCTATAATAACGATTCTAATAATTTATTTTTTAAGTGCCACACTGGAGATATATTTATAATAATATTTATTATTCAGCAATAATCGAACTGCTAATTACAGGTTAACATGCATGAATACTGAAGATTAAATTAAGATCTTACGTCGAAAAGATTTACATGCAATTACAGTAGTGTGAATAAAAAGAAACATACATAGACTGTTTCCACTAACGATTTGTTCACATTAAATTGACTGATTAGCTTTATGCTTAAGATAATAGGTATTGTTGCATCAATATCTGATTACTTATTTATAATAGCACATTTTTAATTTGAAAAACTGAAAATACATTCTAAAAATATGACGTAATTTTTGTGTTTTTCAGCTTTTTTGTTGTTTATGTTATTTCGCTTAATATTTGAATATGTTTTAAATTATGCCCATATTCTTCTGCCTATTAAATTGATGTGTTTACTGCATTTATTGCACTGCCTGGGGTAATTGTATTTTGTGATTTTTCTTCGGTTTCCTCATCGTTGGTTTCATTTTCTTCTGTTGCTTTCGTCAAAACTGTTTATTTGCGTGTCCACTTAATTCTATGCAATTACATCTTTCTCATCCAGTTCAATCTAGAAATAGATGTACATACCTATAGTAAAGAAAATTATGTAAATATATAAAAATTAAGTATATATATGTGGCAGTAATTTGTTTCAAATATCACGTGTTCAGCTGGAACTTTTGTCTGATAATTTTTCCATTTTTTCTGTAATATGCAAAGTACCAAATCATCCTCGCCTTCTTGATTACTGAAATCCAGAATTTTTCTTCAGCATTTAGCAATTATTGTTGTATCTAATCGGCTCCATTCATACATAAAATTTGTAACAGCATCCTTTATTGTAAGACTCTTTAATGTTTCTAAATTGGGTCAATTTGCATCGATATTGCAAAGAATTCTGTAATATTAGTAACATAACTTTGTAAGTCCGCTTACATTCTGATCCATTGGCGGGATAAGGGGTGTCACTTTTGGCCGGAGGTACATGGTTGTAATTTGTACATCTTTACTATTCTCCTATTAGGAAATCTGCTAGAGCAATATACAAAATACGAAGTGCCTTTATTGGGTGTCGGTTTGATTTCTGAAAATGTGTAAGCTTCCAACAATGACTTTTGTACCTGGAGCAGTCTTCTCTTGAAAGGGTTCCTCCGATATAAGTTTCCAATACAGAGCTGATTTAAAAGCTTTATATAATTGATTTGGTGCAATTCTCAATTGCTCTATTTTATTTTTGAACTGAACTAAATTGATCAATTACTTCTGCCTGCGATAATAATTTTTCACCAGCAATTTTAAATATTAAATTCCGAACCTTTTTTAAATCTTTGTAATCAACCATCACTAATAGCAAATTCTTCAGCAGAATTTTCTTTCATTTCCGTATTCAATGCTTTTGCCTTTTCTTTGATCATAGCACCACTGACTGTAATGATTTTATTCCTTTGATTCAAGGACTATTTGTACTTTTTTGTCCATCCTGAAATGGACAAAAAGGATTAGATTTAGATTAGTTTAAACTTCTCCTTTGTCCTAGCCCTGCATAAGTGCGATCCACCCAGGGAATATTACTTCTTTTTTAGCAACGCCATAGTTCTATGATAAATTTGTTACAATTATACCTGCTTTTCCACGAAGTATTAAGCATTTTGGTCATATGGATACTGAAAGAAATGTTAATGCATCAAGTTGTATGGCATAAACATCGCATATCATATAACCCGGAAAAGCACAGCAGCACTAAAACATATGTGCGTACCGATTGATCTAGGGAATTTCCGCCGCACGAACTACATGTGGAAACGAGTGATGCCCAGTATGCTGCAAAAAATTCTTAGGGAAATGTACCCTAAAAAAAGTGTTATCGCCATTCTTCACATTTGTAGTTGCATTCAACTTATGAAGAGTAAAACTGGGCTGGTAAATAAAAATATTTACGGTTACTTTTCACCTAATATAAGTAATTTAAAATGGTAAATACACATTCACCGTGAAAATTACCTTAAAATTTTAGTTTTTAGTAACAGAAAAAAGATACTAGCCTGAAAACAATATACCAAGTATGTTCTTATGCACTCATTTTTCTGTTATCTTAGAAGAAAAAATCTAAGAAGCTGCAGTAATGAACCTACCATTAAATAATCTGTTAGTAGTAATTTATAGCCTAAAATATAGTAAAAACTTTCCAAAAACATATAATAATGAATATATGTACATACAATTATCTTTTTCTATATAGATTTCTTGTTGATGCAAACATTTATCATAATAAACGAGTTTTTTGATACCCTTCTCTTAGGATTCTGTCTTCTCTGACACGGACGACAGTTAATTATTTATGGTCATCTTCATTTCATCATACATGTGGAAGCACTTGCCACCCAGGAAGGTCTTCAGATGTGACGGTGAACCTTCTGCTTTCGTAAATTTTGGTGTCAACTGCATGTACCAGATTGTTGTTGAGCGCCAATCAGAGCGCGGGTCATCATGAGTTTTATTCTGTGACTCAATTTAGCGAACAATCTCATTCATTTTCGTACTTTATTGTCACTCATTATTTTCTTCTCACATACTTCACATATCTTGCGACGAATATTCGCAGCTTTCATGTTTCTTTTTGCAATGAACCGGATAACCGATCGTATTTTATAGTTGACATGTCACTCGATTTTCTAAAACATCTATCACACCGACAAATCGCATATACACTGGATACACCGAACTACTCCATTTGTTTAGCTATGTACTTTTTCTCTAAGGAAGTACTAGATTGGTAAGAAATTAGAAACTTATTTCAAAGATCATGACAATTATAATTCCTAATACTCATTAATTTCCTTTTGGAAATAAAATTTAATATTTTGGAACTTGAAACCTTTATGCAGATTCCGTTAGAAAGTAATATTATTAATCCATCAATATAACCAGGCCAACATACATATACTCACTCACATTACATCAAAAATAAGTAATATAAACCTGTAAGGGCAAGCAAATGAAAATCAGCACCCCGAAAATCTAAACAACAGCATAAAGGTAGCGTTTGGGTTTATATCAGACGCACAATATGCAAGTGCCTCTCAAGTGCTTTTACGTTTAGCGGATTCTCCTAATGTAAAGTTATAAGTTACACTATGGTATACACAAACAATACACCGCAGAGAGTTAAATTACGCATTTCCACAGGGGTAATGTAATCCAAATTTATATTTTATGTGTAATTTTAGCTCCGGATGTTATTGTTAATACAAGTTAGGGGTATTATTACACAGTTAATGGGTAACATTCAACATTATATGCAATATTATCCATATGAAAGTGGTTGTTGTTACTAATAATAAAACTACTATTTTCTTGCATTTTACCAACGGTTTTAAATTTCCGAAAAAATATTAGTCTCCGTAGGATTTGAATCCACGACCTCTCCGTTACTAGCAGGAACGTCCTGGGCGGTTGTTAGACTACGGGACTAACAGTTGGTTTCACCATTTCCTAGCTTACCGTTGGTTTTTCCTCATACCAATTTACTCGAAGGCTCTATATGTCGCAGTGCGGATATATTTTGAAATATTTCTTTATTAGTTTTTGTAATTTTTTGTTTCCTTTTAACGTATTCATTTCTTTCTTTTCAACTTACTTTTTGTATCTATGAGCATTAGCATATATATAAGTTTAATTATCTTGTAATAGGTATTTCACTATGCAATAAATGTTATTATTATTTATTAACTTGTAATAAACAGAATGAAATCGTTGAAATATTAGTTTCTAAGTACTTTTGAAATTTTACGTCCTTAAATTTGCATATAAACTTGCTGTAGAGACAAGAGTAAGCGAAGGTAATCCTACAAGTTCTTGTCTTAGACTTTTCTCCCCAAGGAGATAGTCCCTGAAGTTGAAGTTTTAAAATCTTTTTTCTCGTCGTTGATTTAACGCAAAACTCGTTTTCAGTCACTTTACTATTGTTCGCCTTCTTGGTCCTTCATTCCATTAAACTTTAAAACTCCTTCCGTCTCTCACCGTTGTTGACAGCCTACCTTATTCTGAACGCGAAAAGAATGCGGTAAACGCGATACCATTCATCTGTATGTAAGATGAAGCCGGCCCGGTAAACTAGCTTTCCATTTACGAAACTATCCTACGAAGATCAAAGGCTTATCACCGTTGTGTTGTGTCTGATGCACACACCGAACTTGGCAAGAGACCCGGAAAAGTGTTAATGGAACGGCGGATGCAGGCGAACGATATGCTAAATATTAAAGAGATGATCCTCGAGCCTAGAGACTTACTTGCAGAGGACAGCTTGGAGGTGAGTGGATCAATACAATGACTTCGTTTTCAAGGAAATATCAAAACGGTTGTACAACATCCTGTGCGCAACAGTAATAAATAAAACGCGGACTTCTGCTTCTTCAAACGTCTCGCTGTCATTAAAGCTTAAAGAAGCCAAGTAGAACATCAATTTATGTGACTTTATCGCAGATATATTTCAGTAAAATTTTAAATTTCCGACAAGTCAAAATAGCTTATAACCGCGTTGGGCTGCTCACCACAAGAAAATTAAAATTCTAATACATTTTTGGTTGCATATTTCGAAACTGCAGTTGTTAAAATATTGGACACCCATGATTATATTTTTCCCAGAAATCAATAGTCACTAACATAAATACTTTCTTGATATAAAGTGAATTTGCTTGATTAATTAATAATCGAGAGAGCGAAGGTAAATGTGTTTTGTTGTTTACCCGTGTTTCATATTACCCCGTTGTCTACCTTATTAAAGGGATTTGCTTGTGAATGTTCTAAATGGCGAAGAAAGTGCTAGCTGTACATACAATTACTTGTAAGAAAGTTATTAGAGTTATGCTTAGAGTTATAGTAGATTTGATTGAAATGTTTTCAGCAGTTTGAAGAAGTTATTTGCATATCATTACCATTTCCGCTTATATAACTTCTAACTTCGAATTTGCATACGAATACAATATGTTGATGAATGCCTTGCATGCTTAGTCTGTAGCTTTGATGATGATAGACTGTAGTTAAGTATTTGCTACAAATTATGGTTGTAACACCTTGCGTCAAGGAGGAGTAAATTGTTATAGCATGCGTTGAAAAATGTTTTATCGTTTCTTTATTGTTAGAATTCTATATTGGTCAAATTTTTGCGAATTGCTTTATTTTCTAATTAGTTTTTGACTTTCTTTGTAATATTTTACGGTGGGCAAATACTTATCGCCGGTAGTGTACATTGGTGTGTCTACTTGTATGTGGTTTTAAGGAATGTGTTTAACTAGTTTTATGAAATCTTTTTAGTTGGATGGTTTCCAGGTAGTAGTTTAATTCGCTGGTATTTTAATCGTTATCGTATATAGTTGATATATATATGGTAATATGTGTGGCAGAAGTAAGCGTTACTTTTCAAGTAAATTAAATGTTGCAATTCTACTGTTCATTGAACAAATATGAAAATTGGGAGAAAATTTGATCGCCTAGTAGGTCTAGAGTAACAACCACTGTTGACGACCAGGGGCAGCGTTAGACGGCAAGCATTGCAGAGGGTCACATTAGATAACAGCAAGTTATATACATATGAAAAATTGATATGTTTCAAGAAATTAGATACTTTATTCAGAAAGTGTATTGTTTTTCTTGTAAATTATTTACTTTACTTGAAATTTCTTTAACTTAAAAAAATTATAAAACATCTAGCACAGCACCTGTGAAAGGTGATGGGAATTTTTTGCAACTTTTCCTGAAATTTGACGCTTAAAGACGCTGTAAAAATAATCAGCAAACAATAGGAGCTTTCTGAATAATTCAAGAAATTTATAATTTTTCTTTAGCACCAACGAAACGGTTATGCTTGAAAATATATTGCAAATTTAACATTAGAACTTTTATCTATCAGAAACACAGTCAAAATCTTGAGTTGATGCATTTGAATTGTTGCGACATCAAATTGGTGAAATTTGCGATACCTTGCTTAAATTGCAAGCAGATATTGACATTAATTAATAATAGACTATTATGCAACAATTTTACCACTATAATATCCAATGAATTAATTTCCTTTAAAGATGTGTTTTAATTCAAAGCGTGTCCATAGATGGGGTTGATAATAAAACAAAAGTAAAAGTATTGGTAAAGTACAACTTAAATTAATAACAACGCTATCATGATCATCAAAATAGGCCGATTATTGAGAAACTTCGCTTGACGCTATTTTTTTAACAAACCTACCATTTATCTATGTGTGCATAATAATTTACGTCTAATTTCATAATTTAATCCCCCTTTTATAATTTCTAGTAAATATGTACTTTTTTATTAAAAATATGTTGTTTTCCTTTATATTAAATCTTAATGCATATTTTTTTAATGTGGTCTTAAAGTTATGAGTGGTAGTGTATATTTACAAAGGTTGCGCTAAATTAGAAAGCGGTTTTAATGTTTTGACAACTTTAACAATTAAGTTCTTAGTTTAATACATGCACATAGTACAAGTTAAGACATACGATATTTGGTTAAAATCTACATGATGCATATTTTATTTGGACAGATTTGTTGCTAGATTATCATCTGCTAATTATAATTTATCGAATGTGGGAATATTTCGTCATCTTGGTAATCTAAATTTAGCTCTGTCCATATTTTATACTAATTTTCCATTAGTAAACATTTACATACCTGTTGTTTAGATTAATGTATGTAAATTATTTTTTAATACCGCTATTTTCTTCAGACGCTATTACACCCAACATCGATTATTAGCTTTTCAGAGCTTTTCTTCTTTTACGGATGTGTTTCCTTAATAAGTACTTTCCTGTATATCAAACATAATTTAATCTACATCGAAGTAAATTTATTTACGGTGTAGGTCAGTAGGTATTAGAATAAACAAATCTCGCACCAATCGAATTTGAGGCGTGCAGGAAATTGTCACAAAGTTATATTCGTACACGGCTGTATACCACGTACGTATGCACATTTGTATGTATCATGCATGTATTGAAGTAGTTCACGAGTTCCCTATTTGCATCTAATTTCGACATCATTCTTTTTAGTCCGGTTCTTTCGCGACGACGGCGCAAACTGTAACGACTTCTGTAGGAGAATTCTGTTTACGTTCTGAAGAAGATATCTTTCTCATAGAATGAAATATTGCGCATATCAAATAAGTCGCACAGGAATATGGATATGGAGATCTAAATATTCGAGGTATAAAACATATGGTTTTACCTTGTTTATTTTTTTTGTTTCAATGGGATTTTTATTTTAGAGGATATGCACGATTTCACTTTTAAGCAATATTGACCCCATGAAGGGCGTGGTTCCGCAATTTGTGGCAGTAGATTATCTCTGATAGATTTATTGAATTAATCAAGTAACATGGCAAATGTATTTCAATGACCGAATTACTACCCAGCAAACCGTTGGTTAGATCGAAATATGAATTGGATCGCATAACTAGAGCATACAAACTGTGATATATACCACAGGGTACAATAAGTACCGCAATAAATAATTAATAATTAGTGGTAAGAAACAACTATTGACAATCTGAATTAGATAGATTAAAGGTTTGAAACATTCTATCCGGAAAATGATATTCGTCATAGTGGAAGAATGTTCTTGTATAAAAAGAATAACCGTTCAGTGTCTACTGCTATAATATTTGCGTGGTTAAAATGGTCTTTGAGGCCATAGGAGTTGTTTAAAATTTGTATTTTTTTATGGCAATCGCTATTACCATGTAATTCATATGAATAATTTGTAAATCCGTGAGTGCGTTACTGTCTGATACTATTTTAAACATTATTGTACAATTGTTACAATGCCCTTTAATTCAAAAATACTAAAATGTTCTTCTATAACTTTAATATAGCGATAACAAGGAACGTCGTTTTCTAAGATAATTGGCACCATTGGTTACGTTTATACATTTATTCGATGTCTTTTTCTTGGTTTTGGCAGAAATATTGTTATAAAATTTGTACTGTTTTGAAACGTGTAACAACCAAATAGCCCGCAACATATGTATTCTACGTTTACTTCTGTGATGGGTTGTAGCGATGATTCTTTCTTTACATTATATATACATATGCATACATTAACAAATATTTGTGTTTTTTTCGGATTCTTCGTACTTGTTGAGAGTCCTGGGCAGGACCCTGTTGACGTTTTGGTGGTATCGCAGCTACCTTCTTTTTGAACGTGTTGCGATGGGTGATCGAGTACTGACTAGTCAGTACTCGACAGTCAACATATGCGGCGAATCTGAGAAAAAAGCAGCAACACCTACTGTACCCGCGAGAACCTCAAACACACCACTAACAAATGTACACGTATATATACGACAAGTTTTGGTTGGAATAATGTAGAAAAATAATGACTTGCGTTTTGGAATTTGACAGGTAACAGGTTTGGGTTAGCTCTTTCGATTTAAAATATCTTCTTTGGTATACAGCAGATACTTATTGCCTGTTGATATTAATATAGTAATCGGTAACTTTTCTTAATACTTGTTTGTCACGTTTTTCTTTTCGAAGTACTACACCGATTTTAATTACCTTGTACATTATTTCAATGGGTGTTTTTGTTAGTTCACGCGGTCGTCTAATATTTCTTAATTAGTCTCTTTTGCGTTTGCTGATAAATGTTCTCTCTTCTGCATTTGCACATCACCATCTTGGTTAAAATCGGATTCACGCTAAGCCTTCAGAAACGACGATGAAATATTTTGAAAGCGGTCAGATATATCCAAAGTCGAGATTCATGCGCGTATGATTAGTAGGTGTTCTTTGTTATGTTCGACAACTGTTAATAGATTTGTTAACCGACTTCCGACCGAGCCGTACGCTACTGCGAAAGCACTCCTTTCTGCAGCATTAATTCACGCTCATTACTATCGAAAGGTCTTCACATGTATGTGGCACCGTAAAGAGTTGAGATAAATCAGTGGTTCGAAGTATATCCCAACAATTGTTGAAAATAGAGTGTAATAAAGTAATACCTTATACGTGCATTAAATTTAGTTTGATTTGTAAGTTCCTAAGTTATTGTTATGTACTTGGTTCCTTTATTTATGTATATCTGATCATTTGTCTAAGCGTACTTATTTCTTTCATAATGAGGGTTTAATAAAACTAGTTGGTAAGTGGTAAGTTATATTTTTCGTTTTTAACAATTTGGCTGACTTGTTTTTTTTTGCTTTAATCTCCAGTTTCTTCTTATTTTTTTTGTCTATTTTGTAGTATTAGAAATATCCCAAAACTTTAATCAAGCGTCACAGTAAATTTGATTAGAGCAAGAAGGAATTATGTGTAAGCGCCATTTTATGTTGGGAGGGTAATACACTGATCTCAATAGTTGTTATGGTTTCATCGTAATAGAATATTAACTCCGAAAGATGCTTCTAATAAAAATATTCTACAATAAACAAAATACAATATAAGCTCCTCTTGTTTAATGTTAAAATTTAAAATTCACAAAGCCATTAGAAATGAAAACCATGTGCGCAATCTGGCAACGGATTCTGCTTGCTCCTTTGTCGCGATTTACTCTTTAAAAATATCCTCTAATTAGTAATTAACGAACGCAACCAAGACATTTACCGTGCAAATTTTATGTAGATTATCACAATGTTTCTGTTGGTGAATGTGGAAAAAAGCGGTTGGAAAAATGCAATGCGAAATAATACGTAAATGCCTTTTTCTGAATATAACAAATGGAATAAATCTGACTAAAGCTCAAACGTTGTTATTAAATGGTAAATCCATTAAAAACAACTTTTTTAACAAGAAAATATGCATATTTATGGCGAACTACCAGTTTTTAACATTTTTACTCAGTGGGAACGTTTGTGAAACTAAATTCTGGTTCGTAAATTCCGGTGGATGTTCTTGAACGTGCGGTATTCAGTCGAATAGTCCCATAGGCACTACATACTAGAAAAAGTAATTAATAGTTGAACAAAAATTCGTAACAGCGGTGAAAATTTTTTTTGCACGCGTTCTACGTCATCTACACAGGTGTGATTTAAATGAATTTGTTCAGGATTAAGAAATATTTTGGCGAAAAAATTATAGAGATGTTGTAATTAAGAATTTATAGGACTAAGAAACAATCACTTTTATTCGCTACGTCATGTTGAGTAAAATAAACTAGTTTCTTTTTTGTAGTGAGTGGTCCAAGGGCGCGCCAGATCCGGACTCGTCTGCACGCTCGACCGATATCAAAATTGACTCAGTTCGTTGAATCAATCTGTCTCCGTTTTCTTGCTGCGTATGTGCGTATGTTATATAGTATTATGAGGGGTAATCTGTTCGTACTTACACTTCATTGTATAGAAGAACATTTTAACAGCTTATCTGTATACATTTCGCGAAGAATATGTATAATTAACCCAACTTCGGTGCGCCAGATCCCCACTTAGGCCTACTTCCAATTATTATATAGGACTAGTAGATGCAATTGAGAAATTGCAAAATACAGGATTGTTGTTAGTAGAATCAGCGCAAATAGTGGGCGAAGTGAGTACATTACTGCACGCTATAGCAGACTACATATAGAAGCGCGTTATAGAAAATTTCGTAAGTGCTTTGAATAAAAGAATAGACGAATTTGTGGTGGTACATCTGCAGATCCTTTAACTAATTTCAAAGATTATTTCAACCATGACTGTGTCAGATCGGTCAATGTTCAACGATCGTTTTCAAGGTGCCGAAATATTTTTTCCGACTTGCGAACTAACTTCTCTGGGACAAATCTCGAAACATACCTCATGTTACAAACTTTTCATTACCCTTTCTAATTCGGTTTGTTGAACTCACCAACAACTATGAAGTAGCTAAGTCTTTATGTTCTCGACATATGTGCTAAGATACAGAGAACATGTATTAACGTTCCTTTAAAATCAATAGGCAATTAATTTGCAAAACAAAAGGGACAAGTTTCTATTTTAATGTGTAGAAAAGTGTGAGTAAGGTGTTCAGTGGCCTTGTTATTTCACCCGGTCACCGTAAAGGATGAAGCGTTGTTAATTATTTTCCTTTGACGGATATTTCAAACTCACAACTCCTGAGTTGCCAAATTCAAGTGCAGGCCTTCTTATCACTCGATCAGCGAGCTGCCCAACTTAATTAAAATCAGCTAAGAAGAGATATATTTAGTAGTGGAAATTGTAGCACAATATTTTATTATAGTGAATACGTAGGTAATAAATGAGCTATTTCCGGAATTGGACCGTGTCATGATAAGATATAAAATGAAACAAAAGTAAGAGGAAAAAAGAAAAAGAAGAAAGAAAATGGTAAAATAAAGGCGCGATGTCGACGTGTCGCCTTCGTCGCAGGAGGCTCCTTCAGGAGAAAACAAGGAACCGCATATTTTAGGATTGGACCTCTTCTGAAGAAGCCTCCTATGACGGAGGCGAAACGTCGACATCTCGCCTTTCTCTTTTCCTTTCTTCTTTTTTTCTTTTTCTTTTTTCTTGCTCATTTTCTGTCTCCCTCCTATCTTTCCTTCTCTTACTCTTTATTTCACCTTTTCTTTTTTCACCTTCCCCTCCTTTCAATTTTTTTTCTTTTTCTTTTGATTTCTTTTTCATCATAATACGGCCCAATTACAGAAATAGTTTGTGTTAATTGAAATGAATACGTAGGCTTCCACGGCCAGAGTCAGTAATAAACGAGCTTTCTCCGGATTTGGACTGTGTCATTAGAAAGTATATAAAAGAAAGATGAATCTGTCGAGATACCGCCTTTTTCCTTTTCTTTCCTTTGTTCCTGCCCCCTTCCCTTTTCTCTTTCTTTTTTTTTCATTTATTTTCGCCGTTTTTCCCCTTTTTACTTATTTATTTATCTTTTTTCTTCCCCGTCTGCTTCATTTCTTTTTTATTTCCTTGTTTTCTCTTACTATTATTATTTATTTTTCCTTTTGTATACTTTATCATGACACGGTCCAAATCTAAAAACAGTTCTTTTATTATATTTTGTCATAATTTAATGAAAGATCGACCTAATCTTATGAAGAAGTTGTTTTATTCACGTGTTTGGTTTTATTTCCTGTACAATGTAGGGTTTTAAATGAAATTTTCTAGACAATTAAATAGATACGTATGATCAAATTTATGGACTCAAGTGTATACTTAACTACTAACTCGCCTTTTCTTTCGGGCCTTAGCGTCGAGATATTTATGAGCTTTATATTAAGTTTCCGCTGAATTATTGAACGACCTTAATTAAAGTTGTTCCGCTATACGGGACGAGAACAACTCATATTCCTTTGGAATTATGAATTCCGTACGATTTCGTAATCAATTAATTATCCGGTGAAGCGCGAAGGAAGTTCCTGGTCGGACATTTGAAGAGGAACACAAGTCGCAAACGGTTAAAGTAATGACCGAAAATCAAGAAAAAGAAAGTAAGATAAATAGCGTAGATATTTCCCGCAGACGTAATATTTACTTTGGTCGTAGTTCTTTTTGCGGTACGTACTGTTTGGGAGACGGATTTATTCTTGCTCAATTCTCCAACATATGGAAGACTTTCCCGTCTGATATAACGAGCCAAGAAAGTGTTACATATGAAATTTTATCCTTCGTCACTCGAACTGTGTCTATTCTACCCTCGTCTAAACGGTATTTAACTCTTATCGGCTAAATTCCTGGTTTTGCATTAAAAGCTTGCCATTAGAATGAACGGAATTCTGTTGAACTGGACGATGGAGTAGTTTGAATACCTGGAATTTCATTAATTGAGCAAATGAATCCCATATTTCACGATTAGACCTTATGAGGGACAAGTTTTTAATGAAAGTTACTTTTGTGCTTACGCGAAATGAAAGCTTAACGTAAAAGGTTTTATTAAATTTTTATGGAAATCGAATGATGATTCAATACTACAGAAAAGTAAACTACTAAGGGAGATCTAT
This sequence comes from Trypoxylus dichotomus, assembly GCA_023509865.1. Classification (NCBI taxonomy): domain Eukaryota; kingdom Metazoa; phylum Arthropoda; class Insecta; order Coleoptera; family Scarabaeidae; genus Trypoxylus; species Trypoxylus dichotomus. Next base: position 74,323,226 of record CM042074.1, on the reverse strand, counting down.
TAAATAAAAAAAATCGATTTATGTTTTAACTAATTTAAGTCATAAACTAGAGATTTCATTTCGGTTTGCACACTATTAGCAACTCATTTAATTTTTAAATTAATATCTTTGCAATGCTGAGCTTCCTAAAAGATTTTATGAATGAATGTGGCTCAGATGTTTTTCTAACCAACAAACTTTTTTTCTATTCAGTTTTAAAGGTTTTTGTAGAATTTTTCTGTGAATATGCAATTAATTTCGGTATTTAAAATTAATTAGTTGGATATTTATCATTTCTTTCTATTTTTTAATTTTTTCGTTTTTAAGTTCTATTATTTTATTAAGTTCAACACAGCACAGCAAAGGATTTTTATTCTAGTTTTTTGAATATATTAAATACGTTACTCTCACTGTACGTTAGTCGGAAATAAATTAATTTATAGACTTCTGAAGGATACTATAGACACATGCAACAATTTAATTATAGTGCAGAGTATTAACAGGGAAGCAGAGGCAACCCGAAAATTTAGATTTTGATGAGATTCTAGGAACTAGAAGAATACCGTGGTATAAGAGTAACACAATTTCTCAGCGGTTGAATCACCTAAATGTGTATGGAACAAGTTTTTGTTTATTTCACATTTTATACAAATTAGTGAAATTTGTGAAGACCTGTAACGAGTTTTGATTTTAAAAACGAGTTGTGAACATTGAATGACTTTTATATTATAATAAAATTTTAGATTTAAATTTAAGTCTCAACGGTTTCTTTATCTTTCCGAAAATCAATAGAGAACTGCGTGGTCAAAGGTTCCAGTCGTCAGAAGGAGTACTCGATATCTTCAAAAACACAATCTTGGATGTATCAACGGGTACCTTTGATAATGCGAACCGCAGTTGTTCGCGAAACGTCAAGGACAAAAAACCTAGTGACATGGCGGAACTCGACAACCGTTACGAATATGCCAAATGGCCCTGAAAGTTTGAGATACTATGTTTCCAGAGTTTGTTTGAGCTCATGCAAGAGTGCATTAACCTTCGTAGAAAACACTTAGAAAAACAATATAGTTATCTACTGTTTTGTTCCAGTTCTACATGTAAAACTTGAAAGGCGACTCTCGTATGTACTTCGTCACTTTATTTGAGTCTTTTAGTCGTAGTCTAATTGTAGCTGCGGAACCTTGTCCTTGTTTTCTAGCTAATTTCGTCTGAGCTTAGCGACTGTTCAATAACACCGCTCAAGAAAATTATTTTTTTGTCGAGGTGCTTGTAAAATACGAACTAATTAAGATATTTCTGATGTGCTGGTTCCAAAAATAATTGACATTTCTTTCTAGCAGCTCTAATTTTTGAGATACATCACGGTGAAATTTATTTATCATACGTAATAAATTTCACCGTTATTTATTAGTAGAATAGTTGCTTTGTAACTTTCACACGCTCGGATGTATTATGAGCATCAAGATTCATTACTCTTACAGCCACTTAGATCATTTTCCAGAAAACTTAGATGATATTAGTGGCGAACGGGGGGAAAGATTTCACAAAGATATCAGCTTTATGGAGGAAGAGTACCCAGAAGAGTAACAGCGATACTGTTCCGGTAAATCTCATCCAAGGGAGTCTTATAAAAGGAAATTTTTAACTGATGATTGAAAGTTGTATATGCACATTTTTCTGTTAAATAAATACCTTCTACCCATTTTTTGTGTTTTAGTTAACAGTTACATCCATAACAAAATATTATGTCTAATTTGGCAAATTTTACCTAAATAGGGCAGAAAGAGTGAATTTCGGAAACTAGATCTGATGGATTGGATTAGGCACCCCAAAATTGATTAATTACACTTAAAAAATCTGAGGCACCAAAATGTTTGTTGGCCAGTGTAATCTTATCTTTTCATGGTGGTTCGTGAAATTCCTGATTTCGGTAAATAATTGTCACCAGAAATTATTGAGGATTTCAATAACATTTCAAAGGATTGGAGTTAATCTGATTTGTATGAATTAATTACATAATGATGCATATTTGTCATAAAATGTTGCTTAATCGTTGTTGTTGTAAGTAAGAAAAAAGGCATAACTGCAGAAAAATTTATCTTCTTCAAGAAATGGGGAGATATTCTGAGCATGAAGTAGCACGAAAGGTAGATATTTCCCAGCAAATTGTAAAAAGAGTTCCTGACCTAATTAATTTTGCAGTAAAAATATGATTGATTTGCTGTCATATATATTTTATATGAATTTTATAATAGTTTTGGCAAAGAAATTGTTGGAGTAGAGTTATTTTAATATTTTAAGCGAATAAAAACAAAATTTCCTGCATTGTAAGTGACCTCAAATTTAAATAGAAGGATCAACGTTAAAGAAAATTCTTTCGCCGTGCGATGGCCTCAGTTCTTTTTCCATTAATCACGTTAACGGCGAAAGTTTGAACAGAAATATGACCCAATTCAGGAACGAGCTTTTAACCTCCCGACACATTATTATTGTAGCTCGTCCGGTTCGAGTCGTCTCGTTCATTTCTTTAGAAAAGGTGGCAATAGAGGGCACGAATTAAACGACATTTATCGACGACGGATGAACGTTGCCGATTAAAGAAGGAAAGAAACGATATTAGGCAAAAAGGATCCGGAACGTACGTTTCGAAATCGAAACGCCCATTCCATTATCATCCTCAGCGGCAAAAGCTCGAAATTATCTTTGTCACTCTTCTTTCTCTTCCTAGCGGAAACGATAGCGGGGAGTGTTGATAAAACGCGACACGCTGCGCCATCAACTGACACGGATAATAACTTTGCGATGTTTTAGTTCCTTTTTTTTTCTTGCTTTACTTTCGCCGACGTTCTTACAGTTTCGCGTTTTTTTACACGTTATTTTCATTCTTTCACGATGGCACGGAACGTCTCGTAACGGAACTGCGTCATTAGTTATGTAATGTGACGGTTTATATGAGATAAAAGTGGACCCTCAAGCAGTCGGCGGCGGTAGTCTGGTGAGGTGGGGTGAGGATCGGTGGGTACGGTAGGTAAATTTCGCAATCCATTTATTACGAAAACAAGCGAAAACGAAGAGAATAAAGATAGGCAGAAGCGGATTAACTTTTAAATTAGTTTAATGTAGTAGTAAGGATTGGTCTGCTTTCGAAAAGTGGAGAGCAGTACGTACTTAGATTTTAAAGATTCTCGAAGAGCCAGTTGGAAAGTTGTCTTTAGGAAAAGATGTTTTATTAACGGAGGATGTTTTAAATCGTCCTTTAAACCCGTAGAATTACTAAAATTCTACTTCTAGCAGAGTAAAATAAGCTGTGTGTTGTTATGGAAACGGTAAATTCTTTCAAAGAATGTCGCACTAATAATAATGAAAATCTGTTGCTCTTTGTTAAATATATATACCTGTTGTATATTAAAAACAGTTTATACCACTTCCAGTGTTTACTAAGTTATAAAGTTGAGCTTTAATGAAACAAATTGACATTCGTTTTGCTTCTATTAACAAGCGCCTTCACTTCAGTCCTTCAATGAGGAAGAATTTAGTATCTTTTAACGATAAAGATTTTATAAATATTAGAATAAGAAAATATAAAGACTTGATTGAAACACGTACTTGTTAATATAAGAAAGTTAACTGTAATATATCCAGTAAGATTTAGAATGGAATATTTCCAAAAAGTAAAGGATCCAATAGAGATCACGTTTCTAAAATAATTATATATTCTGCTATATTCAGTAATAATAATAGACTTGTCACCTAATAGCATACATCTTATTACAGGATAATTGTACCATGATAACCATTATATAACAAGAGTAAATGTGTAGTACCAAAAGAAAACAATAGCAAACGAAAATACAAAAATGTCTTAAGTAATAGTAAATTGCTCAAACAAAAGCTTCCTCAAAGTGTTGACAGTAGAATTAAATGCGTAAAGTGTGACAACTACTGGACGTGACGCAGGTGCGAACCCCATCTAAAAAGTATAAAACATTGACAAAACGATAGGGCGAACAATTAATATTTGATATAGGCGTTTGTTTTATTCTATGTATGTACCGTTCACTTTATTAGACCAACAAGAATTTGTCTCCTTCTGTAGCAAGTATTCGGATTATACATTACCAAGTAGGACATCGTTAAGAAGCTTTATGCCATCTGTTCGTGACTATGTTGAAAGAAGAATTGAAAGATAAACAATTCTGGTTAAGTGTGGACGAAACAACCGATCGGCTAAAACATTCAACATGAATGTGATGGTACGTACAATGAGAGCGATGAAGAAATTTCCAGCTTCAACAATCCAACTTTTTATGTTTGTGAGTCACTGTACCGCTAGCATGCTTCCTTTAGGCCGATCTCTTAAAGAAGAGGGTGGCAATATATTACATGCAACATGTAAAATCCATGCTTTAAACCTTGTGGCGCAGTTGATCACTAAATGTTATCCACGAGTAAGTGCTTTAATAGCTCATACGAAGGCAGTATTTCTAAAGTCCGCGAAATGTACAAAAAGATCGCATGAACTGTGTTTCAAAGTGCCTGAACTACCACAGCCAATGACTACACGTTGGGGAACATGGTTAAAGGCTACGTTTTATTACTGCGAACATTTTGATGATATAAAGAAGGTACCTTTATAATTCGATCCGAGAGAGGGGAAAGCTATGAAGAAAAGTCAGAAAATGTTTCAAGATAGTCAGGTGAAATGTGATTTGGAAAATATTCACAACTAGCGGAGGAATTTGAAAAATTTCAAAATGATTCGAGGTCGTTTGTAGATTCTGTTCAAATTGCGGATGATGTTCACTTACACCTATGTACGGTGGAAGGTGAAAAGAAAATGAAAGTGTAATATGAAAATTTGAAAGTGCTATTGACAAGGATTCAGATTTCCTCACACTAAGGCAAGTTTTGTGAAGGTGCGTCATGTCAGAATGATTACTTTAAATTTGCAAGTATAACATCACTCCATGTGGAACGAGCGTTTCCATCATTAAAAAATATTTATTCCGCAAGCTGTACTCATTTGACTGAAACAAGTGTGGAAGCATTTAATGATTCTAATATTTAATAGATGCCACACAGTTTGTGATTTCGTGGAAAGTTCTTAAAACAGCACGTGTTTCAAGACGTTATATAATATATTTTTATCATTATTTTATATATAGACATTCCTGCGTCCGCATCGCGTATGGTCACTCACGAAGGTCACGATCATAAATGATGCGAGTAAGTAGACGTTACTGAACACTCGCCTTGATACGGCCGCTCGGCCGTTCCACGTTGTTCTCCGCACTGCACTGTAGCTTATCCCACTTTGCCGAGACTAGTTATTATAACTGAAATTAATGGTTTTTTATTCCACGTCTTCGTATTGAAAATTACGCAATTGCGTTAAAAAATAAAATAACGATGTCAAAATTTCCCGCACATTGTTAAGAGAGTTGTAATTTTTATGATTATATCCTTGTAATCTTCGTCGAGAATGCGGAGTGTCAAGCCGGACGTTTACGTTGTAATAAAAACTTCAGCTCGGTAGTAAAGCTGACCGCCCTTCCAAAATACCATATTAATAATCGCTCGGTTAAGATGAAAAGACCATCGAACGCTCACGTTTTCAACTACGACGAATAGGAAGGCGGCCAGACGATCATATAATACTTACTACATGGTTGTAAACCGTGAATAACATTTAGATTTCGGCAGCCCTGGGAAGAAATAAACCCAAATAAACTTAAAGCACGTTATTAAACTCGAATTAATTCCATGTTGGTTGGTCACAAAAGAGATGGTTGCGACGAGTGGTACGTAATATAACAAAATAGGCTAATAACGTCGATTATTAACGTACATCGAGCGAAAAATAAACAGTTTCGAATCTCCTGATTCGTATGACGAGCGCGGTTGGCAATGCGAGTGGACTTGCGCCGCTGCTTTTCCGGTAATTATTCAGCCCGGATGCATATTTAATCATAATAAATGATAAAATCGATGAGCCCGTTGGTCGCCAAAGACGGGCAACTAGAATTTAAATGCTACCATGTACACGAGGATTCTCACATGCATGCGTTATACAATGTATTCGAATACTAGTAACATAATAGGCAACCAGTGTACTCCACCACCTATATTTTATTGTCAAATATTTCTTTAATAATTTATTCAAAATTTCTATTCATACATCCATCTCAAATTAAATGAATTTTATTGAAAAGTAGATAACACTGGCCAACACACATTTGGTGCTTCGGATTATTTATGTGTATTTAAGTAATTTTGGGGTGCCTAATCCAAAAATGCCGTCAAATTTGTTTTATCAGATCTGGTTTTCGAGATTCACTCTTTCTGCCATATTTAGGAAAAATTCGGCAAAATTAGATATAACTTTCTTATGTAGGTAACTTTTTAAATATTACTATTTGATAACTGTTAACTGAAACGCAAGAAATGGGTGGGAGGTATTTAATTAACAGAAAAATATGCATATACAACTTTCAATCATCAGTTAAACATTTTCATTTATAAGATTACTTTGCGTGAGGTTTACCGGAACAGTCTCGCTCAAGATTCCAGCAGTAATCGTTATGAAATCTTTCCCCTTGTTTCTCCTTAACATCACCTAAGTTTTCTGGAAAACCATAGAAGTGGCTGTGAAGGTAACGAATGTTGATGCTCATGTTACATCCGAGGGTGTAAAAGTTAGAAAGCATCTGCTCTACTAATTCGACGTAATTTGCTGGTACCACTTCAATAAAAGAGCACCAGGCATTAGACTCAAGTTCGGTCATTGATTCCGTGAACCATCGGACCATCAAAAATTCCTATCTTCAGTTTTCCTGTGCTAGGCTTTGGAAAGTTTTGTATCGAATACTCAAAATACGGTCCATTTCGAGGGAAAACCTTAACAATTTGCTTCATAAGTCCAAGCTTGATAAGCACTCGTGGAAAGACGATTTCGTTTTGTATCGAATACTCAAAATACGATCCATTTCGAGGGAAACCTTAACAATTTGCTTCATAAGTCCAAGCTTGATAAGCAGTCGTGGAAAAACGATTTCGTTTCTGTAACCAATGGTTCGTTTCTGGTAAGCCTGTGCTGGGCCTTAGCCCAAACGCATAAAAGACAAGCCTATTTTCTGTAACGACTTTGTTGCCCCAGGAGAAAGTTTACCATTTCTAGATCGACACATATCACCCACTGATGTTCTTCATATTTGATATTTTTCAGGACCAATGATATTGTCTCGTATTCCTCCTCCATAGTGGAAGCATGTCCAGTAGGTGTAGAACCATGTTTATTACCATTGTGTAAAAGTACACATTTTAAACATTGAAATGAACTGTATAAAAAAGACGCCATTCACTTAGCGTGTATTCATTTAACCCCATTTTCTTCAAGAGACCACTTATATAATTAGAAAACACTAAGTTGTTGTTTTCTTTGGAGAAATACGGCAACAAATCTTTCTCTCTGGTACGATAAAATGTAATATTACTACCTGGCCACAGTTAGTTCTTTTCGTCTATGCTGGAAGCAAGCAATTCGAAAGACTCCTTTGAGAGGGTCAGATCTCTAGCAAGGTCACTAAGCTCTTGTTGGCTGAAGCGTTGGGGACTTGCTAATGATCCTTCAAAATCACTATCAACTTCACTTTCTGGAACTGCACCTTGTCCGACGATGTATTTGAGTCATCTTCCGGAAGCATGAGTAAGTTACTAAACGTTGGAATAGGTATTTCTTCAGAATGAGGAAGAGGTCTATTTGTTGACTCCATGTTAGGGTACACCCATTTATGCCGATTATTGCGATTAAAGACTTTGATGTTGACAGAACAAAAATAGTAGTCATCATGATGACTTTTAGAGTCCCTCCATACCATAGGTACCCCAAATTTTTTTCGCTTTCCGTTTCTCGACTGTCGCAAATGTTCTACGCCTGATTTACATACAAAATTTATCCTGGTCTCCTAACTGAACGCCAAAGTACGCCAAATATGCCCTATTTTTAATATTCATGTAACAATTTAATGCAAATATTTAGTGCACACTGACACAATTATCACACGAAAGCACAATATTAAATTGAACTGTGAGTTCGAGAAGAGATACGGGGAAGCCTATGTTAGAGGTAAATGAAGTAGTGGGAATTAGGATTGGGTTAGGTTAGACAGGTAGATTTTTCCAGTGATGGGGAATACTGAGAATTATAATTACATTATATAATTATAATTATATTATATTTCTAATTTCAGGTAAAAACAGACAATTTAGGTCTCCTACATATTTAGTTGATTTTTTCAATGGTAGTGGAAAGTTTCTTGTTTTTAATTTAACGTTGGACGAACAACGAAACATTATTATCTTTTTCTTATCTATCTTAAATGTTGAGTTTCAAATAGGGGTTGGTTAAGCAATAACGCGGGATTGTATATATATATATATATATATATATATACGTGTATATACTAGAGGTAAGCTAAGTTCCAATGCACGTCACCAATAAATCCTGACCTCAGGTTTTACACCGTTGCCGGATACACACACATAAACTCGTTATCAAACCTAACCTAACGTACTAATATAACCTACTCTACGAACTGTCAACGTTTAAAATGGCCGGACGAAAGACAACCGGCAACATTGTATTTCATCAAATATAGCCAATAACAGCAACGTAAAAGTACTGCGATATGGAAAATATAATAATTAAGTAATTAACTATTTCTTTTACATTTTTAATTTAAAACGAGCGTTTGTATTAAAAAACAGTGTGTTGGGTTATCCATTGAAATTTACTTTAATTATTAAGTATATATATATTAGTCAGACTATTAGTTAGCTTCGAGAAGATCTATAAGTAAGAAATGGAAACAACCAATACAATCAAAACTGAACCGATATAAACTTTACATTTGATCTTCGGCAGAGATTTGTAATCCTAAAACTACAACTTCAAATTTAGATGTGAGACACTTAAGGAACTGCGAGTCAACGTATATTAAAGAAAACTAGCAACATTTTGGGGAAGGAAATTGGATATTCGTTCAACAAAATAAACACCATCAAGTACTCTTTGCATTTTAAACTGATCATTAAGGGGTAAGCTGCTTATGCAAATCGGAGAACACTTTTGCGGCGCACTGTACGAACACAGATAAATAGATGGATATCCACGGTGCACAACAAAGCCTCGCGCTAATTTGAATTAAACGCTAATAACGGAGGTTATAGAGCGGGCGAGATGTCGATGTCAAGATTGGGCGCTTAGTTGGGCGGAATAACTTCGGGAATTATCCGATCTTCGCTTTAGCCGTCGTTTCAGTCGTCATTATCAGCGCTGGTTATTGTATTTATTCCTCGGTTGACAGTGAATATAATAAATATCTAACGAGGAGGAGCAGAGGGAAGGATCGTTGCAATACACTCGAATAATCAAGCTGAAATGTTCGAGGATATCTTTGTTTTTGTCGCGTTGCGTTTCAATCCTATTCAGTTTAGGCAGTTACGAATTCCATTTAAACCGTAGGTATTTGGGAAAATATTGTTATGTGGAGTGTGGTATTTGTACACTCAACGTCAGAATTAAGTTGTTAAGCCGACAAATATTTTCGGCCCGTTTCAAAAATTTATAGTAATAATAAATATTGTTAATACAACCGCATGTTGGTAATATTTAATTTCTTTTTGGTGAATATGTGAATCTAAGGCAATTTTTTTTGGAAGGGTTAGTAGGTTTTTCTTAATATTTTTCTAATAGAAAATTTGAAAGATTAATATGCAAAAATGTATCGGCTCAGCCTTTGGGAATGGACAGGAAAGCCCCCAAAGCGGGCACACAACCTAATAAGAGTTCTACCGAGGTGTAACTGTACATTAGCAACATATAAATGTCTAGATATTAAGTGCCATCCGTCACAAATGACGTGAAACATTTTCTTTAGTTTACAAGGGCACCTCATTCAACTTTAGCATCAAACATAAACGATTTAATCACTACAGGTGATTTAGTAAGATTAGCCCTTAAAATGAGCATTATTTTACTTCACTTGGGTCTTCACACCCATTACAACGTTTTCAATAGTTCTATTGGATTTGTTTGAGTAGATTATTGTACATCATCTAATATTTTGAGTTACTAAATGAGTACAGGACGTGCAAAGATTATCAACTATTTTAAGTTCGAAATTTACGACAGATTAAAAATTTCAGGAGAAACTAATTTAATTAAATTTAAAGTTGGTAATAACGAGGAAATTCAATTATCATTGAAAAACCAACGGAAGTTGTTCTAAATAATTTAGTTGATAATACAACTTGGTATTGATATTAGAATATCGTGTTGTAGCCAGCCACTATTGTATCTAGGTATTCAATTTTTCAATTGAAATTTAGTGATATCAATGGCGATTTAAAAAGCGGTTTGTTCAGACGGTTCCGTGGTGTAATGGCTAATATGCCAGTCTAGCGAACAGAAGCTATAGGTTCAAGTCCTACTGGAGACGTGTAATTTTTGTTTAATTAAAAATTTTACGAACCACTAATTTAATTAAATTCAGTGTTGGCAATAACAAAGCAATTCAATTATCATATTTTAAGTTTGTCCCACAACTTTTATCAATCAGTAAAATAGGATAACGTGATAGTGAAGTTAAAGCTAATGACCTGCTAATGAAATAATCCGCCTATTTGGGTTGTTTATCTAACTTAGTTAAGATATTGCTATTGTAAATTCCGCTTTCACGATTTCAGGTCATTGTATGTATTTGATGTGTGCTTTATTATTAAATTTATTTGTAATATATACTACACATATATAGGATTATTGTTACTTTTATGCTATAATTTAAATAATAATGTGAATTTCACATTATGCGACGGGTATTGACAAATTATACTGCCGCAAGGTATAATTATAAAACTCGTTTCACCAATTGTTTGTATGGTAGACAAATTGAAAATATGTATGGACGTGACAGCACATTATGATAGATGATTTGTTGCAGAACATAACCATGTAGTATTGTTCTCTTTAGTATTGTAGAATGTAGAATATTTTTGTTTCCATACAGAGCTTTTAAAACGAAGCGGGATAGTGAATTTTGTATTACCATGTACACTGCTCAAAATAATTGACAGATATTTCATAAAAATGATATTCAATTAAAAAAATTATTTCATGCAATTTTCAGTTTCAATGTTTGTAAGCAGGTATTCGAACACGTTATTGTATTCTAAACTTGTTTGGACAAATTTCAACGTAATCTTGTTCGCAGGAAAAATATAGAAAGAGAGAGATTCGATTGTAAGGAAGCTTTATTACAATAATTATATAATTCTTCGAATTCTCGAAGCAACCCACCCGTAATTTATTGGATTATCATCTGGGAAATTAGTTGGTTGTTCCATTCTATTAATATCAAGTTAATGAAAGCTATTGTTTGCGATGTTATCGTTCAATTATCGTCCATAAGAATGAATTATTCTCCCATTGCTGTTGCATACGTAATGGGTCAAGGAATCTTATTCACATATTTCTGGTCAGTAAGGGTAATCTCTGTAAACCAAAGATCGATGTGCTCTTCAGTGTTTATCCAAGCCCATATCATCCCCGGATAAATTGATGCGTCGACTATCTGGCTGCAATGTAAATCTGAGTTCGTCAATTATTAATACCTTTCTTCTTTCATTAGGATTTCAATTAATATGTCTATTAGCCCACATTTTGCGTAAGAGATACAAACCTATGCCTTTGGGAATATAGGCCGGAGTTATGCAAACAATTTTTTATTGTTTGCATTTCCTTTCCAATGGCACCATTAAATTCAGTTCGAAGCTGAGTTGCATTAAATATGCGATTTGTGTTTTTGGATTTTATTTTGATTAAGCCTGCTATTATTTTATCGTTTTATATTCCAAGATATTGTGTTTGTCCATTCTACTTGGCGCTATTTTTTAATCTCAATCCAAGATGTGCAACTAAGTTTACTTTCTTTACTTCAATGTTTGATTTGATCAACTTATGTACTAAGCAAGTTACGAGAGTATCTTTTAAGTTGTACATACTGGGACAAAGAGAGCGCCATTAATCAAATGTCAGTACTAAAAACTAACCACCATCTTGAGTTAACCTAAATCCAGAGTTTCAGCACGATAAGTGGAGTGTTGTAGCTACAAAAAACTGTCAAAGCTGATAAGTTAGTTGAAAAATGGAATTAAACCGAGAACATTTTGGCTTAATATTTTTTGATAATTTTCGAAGATAATTATCTCAGTAGGAATGCCTCGCCGAGTTGGTTTTTGTATCCTACACTGAAGCACCACATCAGCCAACAATTTTTCGCTGGAGTGAAAAATTCAAATGTGGACAGATTAGTCTTAGCAACGATCTAAGGACAGGTGCACTAAAAATGGCAATCACTCAGTAAAACGGCGATGTTGTGCGTAAGATTGTCAAAGAAGATCGAAATATGACATATCGCGAGATTGTGGCATCATTAAGGATTTCAAAGATCTTAGTTCAAAAAAATTTGCATTAAGAATTGTGTATAAAAAATAATAGTTTGCTGTTGTATACCGTATTTGTTGATTGAAGAATACAAAGCAGATAGGGTGAATTGCTGTCAGAAAACTCTTGGCCGTTTCAACGCCGTTCTAAAAACATGTACAACATCGTCAGTCGTGATGAATCTTGGATTTACTTATAACAGCCAGAGGATAAATACCAGTCGTCTGTTTGGGTGTTCCAATGTGAAGAAAACCTAACAAAGTCAACCGTTCTCGAAGTGTCTCAAAAAAACTAGTCGTGACATTTGTCTCGAAAGCAGGTAATGTAGCAACAATTCCTGTACGGGATCAAAGAACTGTTACTCCCGATTGGTATACAATCATTTCTTTGCCGCAAGTCATTGCTAAGATTCGAGAGACCAACCCCGAACGATGAATCATCTTCCACCAAGACAGCACACAGCACGTAAGACAATTGAATTTTTAACGCAGCAAAACATCGAATTGTTGGACCATCCTCCGTACAGTTTGGAGCTAAATCTCAACGATTTCTTTACTTTTCCGAAAATCAAAAACGGACTGTGTGATTAGAAGTTCTAATTGTCAGAAGGTGCAGTCGATGCTTTCAAAAACGCATTTTTTTTTCCTGTAAACGAGTCGAAAGCCAAACTACGCAAAACTTGAACAAGAATTTTATAGTGCGTACATCGTAGTACTTCAGGTAAAAGTGTTTCTATACTGATGAACAGCGAGGATTTCATAATATCTTAAAAAAAAAACCAGGCATAAGGTAAAAGTAAATTGTACATTTTATATTTGTTAGCAAATCATAATCATCTCTTTATTTGTCTTCTGTTGCTTGCACCCCGGAGTATACCGTAAGATGGAAAGTACACGCTCTTTCCTTTTATCTTCCGTCACTCTTCTTCATCTCCGTCGCTCGCGACTTAAATTATATTTGGCAAACAGTAACTGTATTAATTCATAATAAAACTTAATGTTTGTGAATAAAATTTGATGTAGGAAATTTGATTACTTATAAAACAATAAATAAATGTAGGTAATTCGTTTAAAAACAGTATGAGAGAAGCGAAAGTTTGGTAAACACAGCTTTTGGTTGCCTTCACATACTTCAGATTTGTCAAATAACATTCGTTCTCGAGAACATTCATGAAAATTTGTGTAAACCTCGAAATAAAATATATAGCTGAGTCTAGTACATATAAAATCGATGGTATGAAAGAAGATGATCCTTTTAAAAGTATTTTTATGATTCTATACGGTCTGCTGCGTCCGATCGTTATGCATGGAGGTCCTCTTTTTGTTTCTGCAATATATTCGCCGTGTGAAGCGGGTTTCCACAAAGGCAATCGTAAAAATCCATTCGAGTGCATCCTATATGTATTGCCATACGAGATTTAAATCTAATAGAATTTACTACTACGTTGTTATCTGTCAGACTGTTAAGTAGTCCCACGTACCATGGCGGACAACTTCAAATAAACCTGTAGCCGTATCTATTGACATCAACAAGTCGTGAAAGCGAGTAATAACAGGAAATTAACATTTCCGCATCGATGGAGTTATATTCCTTTTCCTTTCTAACGAAATTGGTTGTGAATTCATAGATAGTCGTTGAAATTTTTTAAATCCCACGCTATTTCAATTGAGGTCGAGGAGGTAAAGTAACAATGATAAATAATTTTTAAAGTGGATTTAAAACTTGTTATTTAGGGAGGAACTCCAGCAATATAGAATACTAAGTTACTGTGAGGGTGTTGTAGAGGAAGATAATTTGATCCACTTCTAGATGTATAGATTAGATAATTACATAGTTCTTGAAGAAACCCAAAAGAAATAAAGCGTATTTCACTGTTAATTAAATTTACTGGGATGGAAACCCTAATGTTAATTTAGTTTTCGAAAAGGTGAGGATGATTTGTTTTGGTATATTTATGTTCGTCGAGATCGTCAATCGTCAATCGTATTTGTAGATTGAATATTTAAAAACATATTTTTGGATCCTGTCTAAAGTTCGGTTCGTAAATATACACTAAATAACAGTACCATACACCAGGTTATTTCTGACACTATTGCACTATACATATAGTAATCATCCGAGTTGGGAAGTCTTCCCGTGTGCCAGGACCGTATCGAGTACGCAACGCCCCACCAGTGTAATGTAACAAAACGGATGAAGTACAGAATTATAAGATAGTGCCGAGCGGATCTATATATAAGAGGGACATTGAGTATAACGGAGGTGCGGAAGGGGAAATCAACGACGTAGTGCGAAAGTTTATTGATGAATTTCCCAATTTATATTATAATGGTGCTGATACATACTGTGAAGTTTGCGATAAGCCGCTGAGATGTCGGGACAAATGCGATTGAGGAAATCATATCAAGAGCGCACAACACCAATATAAGGAAAATAAAGTGCTACCTAAATTACGCCATATGATAATCGCCAGTGATTTGAGATTTCATTTATTTTATAACCAACCGTTTCAAGACTTCAGGGATAAATACAATCTCAACCGGAGGCTGCCATTCCCGAGTGCATTATAGAACGATATGCCAACTGTGCTTAACGACATCGAAAACATCATCAAAGCTGTAGTAAAAAATAAACAGCTGGTTATGTGTCGACGAAAATATTTTAAATGTTATAATGCGTGTTCTAGATCCTGTTAAAGCGACATCTCCCATTGTATTAGTTAGAAAAATATTAGAAAAGTGCACTGGAAGGTAGTGCTGGATTCGCTAAAAAAATTTGAACTTTCATCTGACCAACTGTTACGAGCGACAATGAAACATGTAGTGTGCAATGTAGGTGGTTCTCTGAAAGAAGATTGTGTGGGAGATCTTGACATCTGACGTGTAAAGTTCATATTTTGCACCTTGTAACACAAAGTATTCCACAATATTGTCCAGAGGTGCATGTATTTATTTCAAACACCAAAAACGTGTTTTTGAAATCTCACAAAAGAATCTGAAAATTCCAGGTGAACAGGTTTTCGCTGGTGCTATTGTTCTGAGTAGCGATGAAGTTCACTTCTACCTCTGTAGAGGCGTAAACAAGTAAAATTTTCGCTACTGCGCTGGACGTAATCCTCACGAAATTCAAGAACGGTCTCTCCCTTCCTCGCGTAACTCTTTAGATGGTGATGAAAACGTTTCTTGGGCATTTGATCAGTTTAAGAGCAGACGTGAATTGGCTTGCACGTTCACCCGATTTAAGGCCCTGTGACTTTTTCCTTTCTGGGAATACCTAAAGGAAAAAGTTTTTCACGGAGAACCTCCATCTTTTGAGAAATCGAAGGAAAGGATCCGACTGGAAATCGAAGCCATTCCGTCTTAAGTAATGCGTAGAGTGATGGTAAACTTCCAGGAACGTTTTTAACAGTGTATTGACAACAACGGCCGATATAACTTTTCAAATACATTAAAAAACTACATTTTATATTTTTTTCAAAAGTATATTCAATTTTTTTAAATCTCATCATTTTTTATACCTCTTCGAAAATGTGGACGATATTTATGCTCCATCCTGTACATAGAGATACCATCCTACAACAGTATCTGGTAATAGTGTAATTCACAGGAAAAGCCCTATAGCAGCTTTAGACTACAACACAAGTGAAAATTATTTAGTTAGGTGTTGCGGAGCTACATTAAAATGATGATAATTCTCCTAAAAGGGGCATTTAGAAAAATTCCAAAAATAGATAACTCTTATTGTTTGTGTAGCTTAAAGATGTGAAGGGGAAAACTAAATTGACAATATCTGTAGGCGAAAGCGAAAAGAAATGATTTTTTTTAATCCTTTAAAGATCATAGCTAGATCAAGGTTAAGATCAAGAGATATACGAAACAAATGTGTTTTCAGGGAGTAACTTTGGGCGTCAATTACAGATCCTTATAAGCCGAAAAAAGGCAGCTAAGAAAAGATTTGTTTGATATTTTGCGGTACACTACGTTCCTGTAAAATTTTATCAAAATTGGAGAAGGACAATTGGCTACGTTTGCTTATTAATACTTGACATTTCTATATTGAATTTCTGATTATATTAACCTACCAGTAGTTTGAAGGTATGCGTCATAAAGTCCATCAGGTAACCATAGTTAATACCGTTTGAAACAATTAGTAACTGTGTTTTGTTATGGTACAAGCTGCAGAGCTTTATGCATGGAGAAGTTATCTTTTTCGATAGATGTTACAGTACGCAAAAACTTTAATTCAGCATAGATACATACTCCGCCAAATAAGTCAAATATTTAATTACGTTTCAGTATTCGCAAAAACTAGACCTCTATTTTCGTAATAAATGTTCATTAAAGAAGTCAAACATTTCAGTTTCTCCATAGCAAAATAATTCATAATTTAATGTGGGAAAAGCAAATAGCAAAAAATGCCATTTCCATTTCTCATTCCGAAGTTTAATTATCGTCGAAAGCTTCTTGTATTATTTACAGTGGCCAATATTTTGTTCTCTACAATAGAAGCCGCGATGAAAGGGTTGTAATTTAGCTCGAAAATGAAATGGGAACGTTCTGCGACCGCTTCGAAGGTCTTAGTTATGCGGTAGTTAAATAAAGTTAAACTCGATAAGAAATTGAAATTTAATATTGTAAGTGTATCTGAAATTAAGCACACATAAAGTAGAAAAATTAAGCTTTATTAAAAACGGAACCTTATGACGGATTTTACTACTGACGATTTCTGCGGAATTGAATTAATAATAAAAAAAACCTTTAACAAAATGTATATAATTTAGAAGAGAATATGAAAAAAATGTTGCATTATTTTTCCTATTCCTTATTCTAGAATAAATCTCAAAAATAAACTTCTAACATATCCAAGTTGCAACATTGTTTCAAATTTTACATGTGTGACACTTTGTTAATTAATTACGTAGAAAATCAATATACCTGTGTGTACATAATGTGTATTCAATTTTATTATTTTGCGTCTTTAGATATTAATTCTTGGCCTTACGCTCGTCAATTATTATACTGCTGCTTCCGTTTGATTAGTAATGAAGTTCAAATTATTTTACATGTTGTTAAGTAAGTAGGCAGATCATTAGTGTACAGTGTTGGAGAATCGAGCATTACAGTTGCACGACACGCATGTTCATGTAGTGCTGCGAAGCAAACGGTTGCTTGTTTCTTGAGTGAACTCTAATTGGTATACCAGAATTTGTTTGTCGAAAGTCATCGATGAAATAGGCAAATAAAAAATAGTGATCTAAGTCAGTTCTCACTCAGCAAGTTAAATCTTTTGACAATGACTAAAGTCAGTAAAAATATTCATTGTCTGTATTCATCAAACACTGAATACGTGGTTAGCGATTTTCGCTCTCTAAAACAGTTGTTAAAAAATTTCCGAACGCTGCTTTTTTTCGAAGTAGTAATTGCAGAGTAAGCTGCAGAAACGAGTGCGTACTCATAGGCGGTGGCGATATATTTCGAAAGCGGTCGTACATACCCAAAGTTGGGATTCATACGCGTTTGGGGGCTGAGTGTATAAACGCTGGATTAGATTGATGCTGGCGAATCGACGGCGTTCGGCACTATTATTAAATGTATTGTTTGCAATATCAACATTTTATCGTACAGTATTTTTGTGTGTGAAAGAAATATTGATAGCAAACAACATCGGTTAAATGCGCAACGTGACTTATCATATTACAAATTTCTATATTTAACTTTATTTATATGTTAAGTGTGTGCAACACTCCACAAAATATTGTAGACAATGAAGAATTTCGAATGTTTAAGGAAAAATAAGTTCTGGAATGGAGATTGCCAACAAGAGGTTAATTATAATATGATTTTCATTGAGTGAAAAACACGATTACGGATCAAATAAAGACAGAGTTAAAAGATGAAAAAATATGGCTGACGGTAGATGAAACAACGGATGCAAGAAAGAATTATATTTTAAATGTGTTAGTGCGCACTATAAACGGCGGTGAGGCATCCTTGCCTCTTTTTCTACGAAGTAGAATATTACACAAGGCAAACGAGGAAAGGATAGTAGAAACTATAGAAAATACGTTTAGGAAGTTCAATATATCAGCAACCCAACTTGTAATGTTGGCTAGAGATGCATGCAGGTCAGCTTGTAGCTGAATTTATTCGAGGCAGTTATCCAAATGTAGATAAATTTATAGTTTCTATCAGAAAGGTTTCTATTAAATCTCCAAAACGCGAGTTTAAACAGGCTTGCCCGGGCATTTCTCAGCCATCATAGCCGATATAAACGAGATGGAGGCTGTCGCTTAAAGCTGTTTTATAGGATGAAAAATGCTTATACATTACTAAATCTTAGATTTACATCCGCAAGAAGCCCAAGCAATTTCAATACCGAAATCCATACTCAAATAGAGCAAATTTCCAAAAATTATTCAATTCGTTTAGATACTATCCCCAAATTAGAAAAGACTAAACTGTCATTACTTGAAGCGCTAAATATAGTAGATTACCACAAGGCCTCGTTAGAAAATCTAATAGATTGTATAGGAAGATTAACGAAAAATTGTGTGCGGTTATAAATAAAAATAAAAACAAGAGTTT
Organism: Trypoxylus dichotomus; assembly: GCA_023509865.1. Taxonomy (NCBI): domain Eukaryota; kingdom Metazoa; phylum Arthropoda; class Insecta; order Coleoptera; family Scarabaeidae; genus Trypoxylus; species Trypoxylus dichotomus. Next base: position 74,304,161 of record CM042074.1, on the reverse strand, counting down.
AAGTGAAAACTAAGAGTACGAATATGATGTTAACGACCTTTTTAAATTCGCGAACACATCATTAGACACAGAACACTCCTTTTCCAAATACGCCAATATATTTCAACTCGCAGTATGAGAATGACTGGGTCCGCACTGGAAGGCATGCTAATATAGTAAATTTTTGCGTCACTCGATACAACATAATAAAACTAAAGTAATAAGTAATTACATTCATTATTGTTAGTATTGATAGTAAGGGTGCTGTATACTGCTGCGAAAGTACTCGTTTCTGCAGCCTTACTGCGGAGTGAAAAAAATGCTTCGTATTGATGTCAAAAGTGAAGACCGTGAAAAACAACGTGTGTATCTTTAAATCGTTTACAGAAATATTCTCACCAGCCCTCCTACTACCACGACTAGAGTTTTGCGAAGGACTAATTGAGTAATTGTGTAGCGACTTCTTAGCTACAGGGTTTATACTAAATTAGTCTAATTTATGTACTGGGTATCTCAAAAGTCTTTTTCGATTTGTTTTGTTCACTGCGTGAACACCATCGCTAGCCCCCTCATTAGACACTTAGTCGCCATGGAGCGTTTTATGGGAGTTGAAATGGGGCACGTTTTCACCTTAGTGGTCATGTAAACAGGTAGAACTATCGTTATTGGAGTACAACAAATCTAAAACAGAAGCATGGCAGGCCACTTCACCCGCCAAAAGTTACTGTTTGGGATGCAATTGCGACAGAGGGAATTATTGGCCTGTACTGTTTTGAAAACGATATAGACCGTACGGTAATCGTAAATTCCAAGCGATATGCGGAGATGATTAACAACTTCTTTTACACCAACCTTGCAAGATTTTAGTGGTTTTAATTGGAACACTTGGTTTTAACAAAATGGAGCGACATGTCGCACGTCCTTACCAGTTGTACGTAAAATTTTCTCTGGAAAATTGATATCCAGTCGAAGTGACATAAACCAACGGATTTTTTCCTATGGAGGTATCTTAAATCAAAGCTGTATAGTAACACCTCTCACTCTCTGTATGAATTAAATGAGAACATTCGAAGAGAAATGGTGGTTATCACGGAGAATACGTACCGAGCAGTTCTCAAAAATTTTGCCTCACGTTCAGAAGAGTACTAGCAAGATAGCGGAACAAATTTAGAAGACATAATTTTGAAGTAATAAATTCCCAAAGCTTGTATTTTAATAAAAAATACACATTCATATATATTTCATTGTTTTATTATATTCTTTTTATTTTGAAAAAGACTTTTGGGACACCTTCTACATAGTAGTGAAATTATAGTAGAGATTAAAACGTTTAAAATAGACGACGATAGTAACACAACTTCTGAGGGCATGATTCTAACCAACTTATATCTGTGTGTAATGGCCAAGTTTTCATTAATCTATATTTCTTTATTCATTAAACCAGGCCGTTATTTTATTATATCCTTTTTATTTTGAGAAGGACTTTTGGGACATATCTTATCCTTTTGTATTCTTTTTACAACTACTTTTCTTATTTATGGCAGGTACAGTATATCTTCTGGCCGTGCGTTCATTGTACTTGCATACTGATATAAATAAGTACGCGATTTAAAAAAAATACTAGTAGGTTGTTCTGCATTGTTCATGCTTTTTAGTTAAATTAATGTGCTTTTCCTTTAAGTGCATGTGTGTATTTCATTTTTTGCCGTACATATTTAATCCAACTTTTACGAGTTTTACTTGTTCGTTTTTTTTCGACAAACAGTTACATATTTAATATTTATCGATTCCGTACAACGAACCTGAAAATTTCCACGAATAGGTTACCTTTCTTCGTTGCGTTTACATCCAACTTGACGTTTTATTTATTGTCGCAAATACGCCCTAGTCTGCTGTCAAATGCATATGCCGAGCAGAAAAAGGTCGATAATTTTGAAACCCTGTATTAATACGACAAATTATCGAAGTTGAAAGTTGGAAGCGCCGTGCGCGACGCTTAATCCGACAAGAATTATAACCCGACCGCGGTGAAAGAATTCCCTCCCATTTGTTCTTTAATTCGCACTCTGGGGAAATTTTACCTCGGAAAATTTATAAGCGTGAGTTTTTAAATTAACGGAATAAACAAGACGAAAAAGAAAAGCGGAAACCGAACCGTAGCTTGAAATAATTTTTACTTAAATTCAGATATCCCGTTCCGTTTAAAACGCTTTCTAATGCTAACGTATAGTTCCCTTCGGGATTAGCGTTTTAAAAAGTAACGCTTTAAAATTAATAGGTTCGTTATAGCGCCGAGGAAATTATTCAGCATTCTTCAGAAATAAAACGCGATGTTCCGGACTGGAGGTGGAAATTATCTGCGTAGTTTATCGTCGCATCGTCACCTATTTCCTCCGTTTGGCTTCTGTATTACGTATTTTTCCGTAATAAACAAGAAATATGGAAAAGCGTCTGAGAGACTTTATAATAACTTCTGGAAATTAAGCGTGTAGATGAAATTTAAATGCGCGCGTGTACCGTAGATGTCGGAAGTTTATGTATATAGCGTCTCTGGGAGATAAAATTTATAATAAAGTTGAACATGTCTAAATCAAAGCTGTCATATTAAAATTAATTCAAATGCTTGCTGTAAATACCAGGTGTATGCATAAGTTTTTTTCCGTTTTCTGCTAAAAAGAAATACAATTTCCTTTTATTGATAATATTGGTCATGGACTTCTACACATTTCACCCATCTTTCAGGTAAATTATGGATACCACGTCAAAAAAAAACTGCTTGCCTTTTGCGGCAAACCATTCGTCGAGTCATTTTCCAACTTCTTCAAAATTGCTGACGTGCTGCTGGTGCAATGAGGTGATAGTCAGATGCCGCCAGGTCTGGAGAGTACGTTGGGTGCCGAAGGATGTCCCATGCAAGTGATTTGAAGGTGTTTTTTACTGGTTTTGCTGTGTGAGATGGCGCATTGTCGTGTAACAAAATCCTTTCGCCATGACTTTTGGCCCATTCCAGTCGTCTTTCGATTAGAGTGTGATTTAGATTAATTATTTGTTGGCGGTAGCGTTATGTATTAATGGTTTCGCTGGAGTTCAAGAGTTCACAATACAGAATACCCACCAGACACAGAGCCTGGTCTTCTTGTCGCGATTTAGCCTTGGTGTTGAAAATTTCATCCATTTTTCGTCACCTGCCACAATCTCACACAAAAATGATATCCTTTCGTGGCGTTGAAGCAGCATTTCGCTAGTGACTTTGCGATTCTCTATTTTACGTTCATTCAAATCCTGGACCCATTTACCGAGTTTATTGATCTTCTCCATTTCTCGTAAAGGTCTGCTGATTGTTTCTTGTAACACATGTAATGTTTCTGCTAATTTCCATTGAGTTTGAGTTGGATCACCATCCAACAACTCCTGTCATTGCGCGTCTTCGCATTTTTGTGGTCTACCAAACCGCTCGCTGTTTTTCGCATTGAAATCATCACTTTCAAATTATCGAAACCCATTCTCACATGTTCTAATCGATGTAGTATGTTCTCCGTATGTTTCTACCGGCAAACGATGACTTTCAACAACCTTTTCCTTTTGATTAAATAAGAAAAGTAATGCGTGCTGCAAATGTTCTTTTTCAGACACAAAACTCGATGTGACCCATGAACGTTAAGGCAAAGATACTAGTTTTTGGCGGACTCAACGTGTGTGTGTTTGTAGTTTAAATGTTAGACGAACAAAATGACGTATGTCTCAAATTAATACGCTGCGTACTTTTCGCTGGCGCCATCTATCTGGTATCACATACATAATTTGTAACCTTTGTGCGTTCCTACTTGAGATTAGGAATTACTTATTCAAGGAATTCAGTGATTAGAAGCACAGCGTGACAATTTCAAACTCTGACAAAGACTTTTTTTAATGAAGACTGTATATTTTGCATAAATGCTGCAGTAGAGTCTATGTCAATTTTTATTATAATTCCTTGTACCTATATTTAGATTAACAACGATTTTAAAAAGTAACTTTCGTGTTTTGTGGTCCTGAAGTATGATTGAGAGCTATAATTTGAGCTGCCCGTTTTTGTGGATCTATTAGAGGCGATACCTTCGCGAAATAATCAAATGAAATAAGTAGTGTCGACAAAAAATATCCCAAAAGTGTGAAAATTATGGTTGATTAAGTAAAGTACATGGTGAATTGCACATCAACGTAAAAATTAAGTCAAACAGAAATTCAATTCTCAATCCAAAGCCACTTTTTATGTTACCCTGGTTAGTCCTGGTTAGTCCTAGCACAACAATGGTTCATTGCAAACTAAACATATTATTTTAACACCGTCATATTTACACTTTAAACTTATTTAGTGGATCAGCAAGTGGCCGTCTTTATTTCCACGTACATTCCAGATAATCAATTAGCACATTGCAACGCAAAAACGTTGGTATTAAAACAAGTTCAACAGATATAACAGCTAGATCAAACGAGTGCAGACACATGCTGGTAAAATCGCTGCAGCCCTAATTATAATCATAATGCAATCAATGAAATTAAATAAGGTTGCTAGATTAAACTTGTATTAAGAAACAATCAAGACTGCTCCACATGAGTTAATTTCATGTAAAAGAAAATGATTTAGCTTTGTCTATTATTAAAAGTTAATCTCCTAGATGAAGATGTAAACCTGCAGGTTTTGGTTGAAATATTAGTTTGTTACTGATTTGAATATTTGATTACGCAGGGATTCGGAAATATAATTTTTGATATTGAGCTGAACGCAATCGCTAAAAAGACTTGAAACCGTCGCAATTTGATAAAGTTAAAATAAAATGAAACATTTACCTTAAGCAGTTTAGCTAGTTTGCCCGAGTTACGTACCTGAAACAAAGACAAAACATTTTAGTATTTAATGTTTATTTCTCAATAGTAAAATACGCTACTATATTAGTTATAAAAATAAATAATATATTAACAAAGAAGTATGTTACAACTAAAAAGAGGCAAACGATATTTGAATAAATACAGAAAACTTGAGATAAATATGTTAAGAAGAATATGTAATTTCTATAAATGTAAAAAGCGACTGCCTGACGTTGACGAGGGACAAGAAATGCTAACTTATCCAATAGGAAAACGAAATCGATCTTATTGTGCAATAATTTAAATAGAAATACAAGATACAAGTAGTAGGTGTCCAATGATGTTATACGTTGAAAGTATTCGATAGTAGATTCTGAAGAAAAATCCTATAAGTCTTAATCTTCTTCACCTAAAATATATATATGCAAACGTTATTCTATCCGTATCATATCTTGAAACAAGGTTCCTGATATGATACGGAATGATACTTTCTATAGTAGCATGAATATAGTAGATGATATGCAATAAAACTTATCGGTACATGAAGCACACTACAGCCCCGTATTACCAAAAGCACGTATTTAGTTGTAAATAAGGTTCGCAAACCTAGTGCCATACTTACTGGTGTGGAGAGAAGCTGATGGATGCAGTAACATCGAACAAACTGAAATATTTGCAGAGTCATATTGTATTGATAAAGTAAATCCGCCTTAATTTCAGGACCTTAAAATATTGTTTGATTTTCCTTGACAGAGGTCGCTTTGTTAGAAGCAAAGTTTAACACCGCAGATTATTTCGTCGAAATGTTCGACGTAATAAAATGCTGACCTATAAAATTCTCCAGTGAGTAAGAACCAGTTCTAGTGGTTCAGAGATGCCAAAACACTGTTTTGTAAAATTCCCTTTTAGGAAACTTGAGGAACAGCGGTTTTGTAGATGATATTGACTGTTCAGGTTTAGGTGAAATTTTTGAATTTGTTCCATCCGGAGGTTTACACGTAATATGTAAGAATTTAGCAGTGTTATCACACACTTGATTAAGAGACGGCTAATATAAACCTATGGTTGCTTTAACACTAAATTCAATTCATCTAATGCAATCAATACTATTCTCTTAATTGCTTCACCAGTACATGTCTCTGCCTGTTCACTAACTAGTAAGAATGCATGTAGTGGTTACAGAGATTCCAGTATACGTACTGTAATGTTAATAACAGAATTTCTTTAAGATTTGTTGTTTCCTCTGCTCATAACCACAATCTTCTATTGTGTAATTCACATTGCATATAATTTTGGATTTGTTATTATCACATATAACTTCATGATGCAATTGTATTTATTCTAGTGCTAAAATAGTTGCCGACTTAGTAAAGAAAATGCTAAACAACATACGACGAGTCACGAGCTTGCACTGCCGTGCGCAGCCCTAGTGATAACTATTGATCAAGTGTTTGTGTATTTATATCATTACAATAAAAAATAGAACCTTTCAAAGTAAGCAATCTATCGATTCTTAAATGATAGCGCATAGGAAAATCTATTAGCACTTCAAGAACAAGCAGTTATGGTGTGAAAAGAATCCACATATATAATAAAAATAGTACAGAAATAGTCTTTCTTGTTTTGTATTAGCAAAAGATAGATTGCTTTATTATCTACTAAAACTTGTTAAAATTCATCCAAAAGTTTTGCTGCGGAGTTTGCTTTTAAATTTTCCTGTTCTAATATCATCGCATTTACAAAATAAAAAGGGTAGGTAACTTTCGCGCAAATAACCTTAGCTTCTACTTTCCGATATTGAAAAGTCGATAAGGCTTTTGTTCCAGCGAAATAGAACGAAAAATCGCTTCAGTTACGTAGTTTATCGTATGGATAGAGATGGCTGACGGAGGATGCACAAATCCTATTTTAAAGTTCACTTCTTTCTTAAAGCCGTTCTGAGTCAATTAAAGCAGGACGGGTAGCAGTTTGTATTAGGTAAACGATTCGATGTTGTGTGTCAGGATAGGATTACATCAGCGCGATGCTAAATTTAATATCTTCAATTGATATTCATTTGTTAATGTTTTGCATTATCCACAGGTATTACTTACTAATGTATGGTTCTTAATTCACAGACGCGAAGGAATTTTTAAATTAAGTAAGCAAGCACATTTTAATCCTCAATTTAAAAACTACTCTTGGAAATTGTGTTGGTCGCACTAAGGCAACGGGTTTAGCGTCCGCAAAGGTTAAATTTGTTGCAACCGCAAAAGGTAACTACTGCACAGAGACGACTCGTATTATTTTGAACGATAATTGCAATGGATTAGGTTGCGGTTGCATTATTAAATACGTATGGTTATGTACCAGGATTAAGTTGGATACACGAGACGTTGTAAGAAGACTACACTATCGCTCAATAGTTTAAGGCCACCTTGAGAAAGCTGTATTACGATTCGGTTAAAAACATTTTCAATGAGAAAACTAAGGTGAAGGAAATTATATTACAAGAAATACGACTGCAAATCTCTGCGTTTTATTACAGTTTGGCACAACTCTGGCATCTTTTCTTACTAATTCATTTAATGTTTCCACGTTAACTGCATCTAATATTCATTGTATTCAGAATATATATAAATATAAATCCTTTGCTAATATTGGATTCTGCTAATGTACTTTTCTATATATGTAGTTCCTCCCATAATTTCTTTATAAGATTGAACTGGTCAGACCGTGCTTCTGATAACTCCCTCGTCTCCTTTCTGTTGTAAAAAGTTTTGCGCGGAGCTACGAGATTATCCACCGACAATAAATCAGATGGAATCATATACCGCTTTGAAATTCGTTTGTAGTGTTACTTTCTCCATGTTTCTTCAATATCCACTGATTTTCCCACTCTATTGGCAAAAAAGAAACAATTTGACAGTCGTATTTCTGTGAATTGCACGTGTGCTTCTGTTTGATCCGGCCCGCGAGAGATGTTGAAAAACCCCATTAAAAAGAAATACTACACTACTTACTCATACTCACTCCAAATGAGGAAGGTCGAGTGATATGGGGTTTAAACACGGCCCGCGAACGTTTTTGCACACTAAAGTTTGGCCCGCAACATGTCAAAGGTTGCCCATACTTGGTCTAGAGTAAGTAAATAAAATCCGAGTCTAGTACCCCCCAAAATCTGTGCGGATATTAACAAAAACCGTAAAAATATTGTATCAGTATCGACGATCACGCGATGACTGAATGCAGTGCGCTTAAAAAACGTAACGCTATTACAAAACCACTACTTTTTTTTTCTGATCCTGGCAGATAGTCATTTAACCATGTAAAAAATTCCTAAAATACAAACTTCAAAAAGAAGAATCGATACGAGAGGAATAGTACAAGGATAAACACTTCACGACAAGGAGCCGATCGTGCCGACCTGAATCAAAACAATACATACAGGACCGCAGAAAACGAAGGAAACCCACAAAAGGAATGGTAAACAAAGGAAACGAAGCTAAATTACAGAACTAAAAGCAAAAGAAAAACGAAAACCAGTCTCATGAACATATTTTATTTCGAATAAAAATTCTATAATAATGCTATAAGCGTCTGTATTATTTTGTTCCAGAATGAAGGAGGTATTAACTGGGAGGTAAAAAAAGAAATCTTGAAAGAATTCATCTCGGTATCGGGCAAAATTAAAGGATCCAAATAAAATATGGTTAGCATCACCTAAAATCTTATTATCACATGAGCAGCAAGCGCTATCGAGAACACCAATCCTATTGGGAAGTGCAGGGGAGCATACATGATTGAAACTAAAGTATCTGGTAACACTGCGTTTATGGATGTATCAATGTTATCAATGTGAGAGTAGAAGTCAGGATGAAGTAACGCAATAATGTGCTTTAGATTTCTGGGTAAAGTCATGCCAATAAGTAGGCTTTCTCTGATCTCTAAAATAGCTAATAATATCCGACAGGAACCGGAAAAGAACGTATATCCGTAAGCGGATTTTTAGAATGCATATCAGCTATGTCGTTGTTAATTATATTAGAGTGGGCAAGCCACTACTTTATAAAGAAAATGAAAGAAAAGAGTCTAATTGAGTTTTGGAACATAGGAACTGGATCGAACAAAGTTGAAGCAACAACCATTGCAAGGACTGTGTGGTTGTATAATTCACAGGTGTTGCAGTAAATCCCACCCTATAGCAAATAATAATTTACTCGGAACGCAGCATTTCGAGAGTACGTAGACTCTCATTGTCAACAAAGTTGCCGATTCCTTTAGAGCGATGAATCCAAATCGTAAGTTTTTGGTAATAAACAGAGAATTTTTGTTTGAAAGACATCCAGAAAAAAAAACGGTACATAAGTTATCGAATCATCGGTAAAACTCACTGATGGAATAGGGATGCTTTTGTGTGTGTTGTCGGAGTGCAAAATTTGATATTGATTGAAGAAAGAAATGTTAATATGTGATTACATTTGGCTCGTCTTTGATTGGAAACCAGTTAATTTTTAAGAACGATAACCATTCCGAATATTCCTCAAAGCCCTGTAAAAGCCCTTTACGACGGAAGAGGGAGTAATCAAAAATACGATCTGGCCATCACAATCACCAGATCCCGACTTAGCAAGGAAATTTTACAAGGGACAATGTGTCAGCGAAGTCTGACTTCAACAAAACATTTATGGAAATGTTATCTTTTTAAACGAATTAAAATTTTAACAAACTAGTAAAAAGATCGCCAAAATTGTGCTAAATTGTAATAAAATAATAAAATACAGACGTGGATTCTTTTACGAAACCATCAGTTTGTGTATAATAATTTACGTATTGTTTATAATATATTCTACGTTTTAACATTTTTTTTAATACGGACTTCTTAAGGTGATCCTAAAGTGAAGGATGGAGGCGTATAACCTTAATCTGATAGTGAAATAAAAACTCGAGAAGATACAGTTGTAAACACATCAAAAACAACATCTTTACCGAATTTATGTCTAGAAATAATCTAAAACCTAATGCGCAAGTTGGTTTTAGTATCCATCGCATATTCGTGTAGACAAATATGTTAAGTATTAAAGAGTAAATGCCCCGCCTTATATCTACTTATATATACCATTGGATAGAAAAAAATTGTGGATTCTTTAAGATCTAAGTATCGCGACGATCCTTTTCGCAAAGAATACAAAGCGTTTAGGGTATGGCTGTCTTGTTTAACAGATTTGACAAGGATCTGGCAGTCGAGTAGGGCTTAGTTCTCTTCAACGAAAAAGAATTCCTTGGGTTGTTCAATGTTTAAATATGCGTAAATAAGAGAACATTCAGCGTTTCCTTTGGGAAAGTCTCCCTCGTTTATTTAAAAGGTCTCCTATGTAGCTTCGCTTAAAAGGTCATTTCCTATAAAAAAATTAGACTATAACAAGATGATTATTCACAGCATCAACGCATATTTCTATCTTTTTAATAGTATTTACTTTAGTATAGCCGTACCTCTTTATCAACTGATGACTAGATGCAGCTCATATAAGATTGTTATTGGCCACTTTCACGTTGGTTATAATTTATTGGACTTAATTAATTAAATCTTTTAGAACAAGGTTAACTCTATACGAGGGTGAAATGAAAACTGCGTAGTAGAGCATAGACGGCAGCTTATTGAAGGAACTATTTTACATATTACTTTCCTGTAGCACTTTGTTGTGTATTTAATTACCTTATAATGTTTAGTAATATTTTGACATAGATTTGACATATAAGTTAGCAATTGCTTGAAATGAGATATTGACAAGATCAAATGAAACTAACTGTATAGGGCGATCTGTTACTTGTAACGAGGTATGAATTCATTAAAATAGAGAAGTCACAGGGTTTAAAGAAGAAAATGGATAAAGTATGAAAAATCGTGCTCTAAGAAAGCTAAAATTGTGTGCTTAGTAGAGAAATTAATGGCATCGGTTATTTGGGACATAAGAGATAATTTTTTAACAAATTAATCCAAAAAAAATAAGAACTATAATAACAATAATTAGCAAGAACAGTTCGCAGCAGTTCCACAACATTTTTGATTAATGCAGTTTAATGATGATGTTGAAAAATTAGATTAAGAACTTCAATATCTTTTATAAGGCTTACATCAAGAATTCGTTACATAATAGATAATAATAATAATTTTATTTTATTTCACTAGTAAACATAGTAAATGAATACAGATATTTATGTAAGAATATCAGCCCTATAAGAGTTGAAAAATAGTTGAAAACGTGTTTCTAGTTGTAAACAGATAGTATAAAGCGCATTCATGTCAAATAAAAGGCAAGCAAAGACAACCAAAATTACTGAATGTTGAAGATATAATAATAGAACGTACGTCTACATACTGATAATAACTTTCAGTGTATTCCGTAGTGGATATTAAAGTGAGTAGATACAATAGCTGAATGAACATTAAAATACGGAAGTATGGTGAGGTGACGGCGTTATAAGATTTTTATAGTTTATATTTGCGTTATGTATCTTTGCCCAATACTAAACTTTTAGACGAAAGGTAAAGAGGTGTTTGTATTATAACGATCTTGTGGAATAATACTAAAGAATGGTAAATGTTGCGTTTACTCATATTTAGCCAATGAAGCTTAGCTAATTTATGCGGGATCTTGTCGTATTTGCGAATGCCAAATATGGACCTAACGCAAGCAAGCATTTTCTACACTTTGTACGCGCGTTCTATCGAACATATTCAAGCAAAGACGGTACAGAGGCAAGCCGTAAGTAAACAGAGATAATGTCAAATTATCGCGCAGTATAGCTTTGGTCTTATGGTCGAAGGTGGAGCGAAATGAGTACAAGGCTTTGAGCTTTGATAAGCAGTGTTTATAATTTGGGAGATGTGTCTATATCGAAAAGAATTATCCAAAATGAGACCTTAGTTTTTGGCCTGGATTGTCTAGTTTCAAAGTAATTTGCTTGATCTAACAATGAATATCGTTAGGTTGACCAAATAAAATTGCTACAGATTTCTTTGAATTCATTTTAAGTTTACATGCTGTTCAGAGAGCCTACTTATTTCCACCATATCACGATTAATATGGTTTGCGAAGCAACATAAGTCGGTTAATAGGAAGCTTCTATAGATTTGCATATCATCTGTATACAGTTGAATATCAGAATACAAGATCGGTTGAGGTAAAAATGCGGTACACAGGCAAAGACCTCTATTCAATCGCGATGGGGTGGAATATCTAGCTAATTGGGAAGGCATCAGTCTGAGAACCAATATGTGGTAGATGACTAATAAAGAAGTCATGGCAACAAAAGCATGTCTGTAGTCTGGCAAATCTAAAAGAACTCAGTTCCCTTTGTTCCTAGCTGTGATGACTGTCACTCACCTTCAATAAAATTGTAATGCAACTATAGTTAAGTCTAAAATTTGACTGACAAGAGGGAAAAATGTCATAAATACGAAAATGATCATTAATTTGACGTAGAGATTTTTTTTAAACTTAAATGTTGACAGTCAGATTGGTCGTGAGTCAGTAAAAAGCTCAACTTTAGCCTTTTCAGATAGCGGAAGAATGAGGGAAGTTCTTCAAACGTCTAGATAGAAATTTTCTAAAGGGTAAATATGAGTGAAAATGTGTGTATGCGGCATAAGAAGTTTTAATATTACAATGCTACTGCCCTCGTGACCATGAGGTACAGTTATTTAGGATTATATCGTCAACAGTATGAAAATAAAAAGCAGACCATATTGTTGGAAGTGGAATCACGATACTTTCAGTAACACTATAGAGATCACTAGAGGTTCTGGAATAGAGCTAAGTAATAAAGAAGATATTTGTTTTATTGGAACCTCCGAATCGTACTGGACGAGAAACTTCTTTTTTATTGGAAGCTTGATGTCTTCGGATTTCAGACTACAGCCGTCAGCCATCTTGAGAAACAGCTAGCAGATTTTTGTGTAGTTCCCTAACAGTTTGTAGTAATTACAGCGAGCTTATTTATGATCCAAAGACTTATTGAGTTTAAGTAATTTTTACTGTTTCACCACGTCGTGAAAGTTAAAAACAGATGAAACAACGTTAGTAAGAAAATTACTTTTTTGTTAATATCCTTGTGCAAAAAATATCAAATAACAGGTTCAGTAATCTTTTGTAGAATACTAAATTTTACTTCCCTAACTGCTGACACAAGGAACAACTTCTCATTAATGAAATACCCTCATAGATGAGCTATTCCATATTGCAGCACTAAATATTTGCATACTATTAACACTGTATGAAATTGTTATTGATAGTATGATGTTAATTTTCAGAAAATCGTGCAATGGCGCATATTTTAATACTAAATTCGTAAACAAATTACGATATAACAAACAAAATTTCGTTTCGCGTAATCGAAACCTGTTCCATTGCGTGCATGTCCAACGTGTTATAATTAATATAGCAATTTGGAGCATGGTTAATGTGCAATTACCGCACTACCAATCTCACATTAATACAGTGAAATTTACATAAACGACCAACTTCGTATAACTGATTTCTTATAATTCTGAATTTTTCGTTTACAGAAGAATACTATTTTGTTGAGATATGGTAAATGATATGTAATCTGTATCGCTACATTGCTTCAAAACTGAATAGTTGCGATTTTTAGATAATTAGCTGTCCTCATAGTTTTCTTATATTATCTTATTTTCTATGATTCGAAGATTCATCATTATAAGAACTTTAATGTTCAAATACCGAAAATCACCATTTTGCTATATTACTATTTTTGTTATATTTTTGAAGAATATACAAGTGGGTGATCGCATAGTACTAACCTTGATGGAATAAATTTATTTAATCGTATGTAGTTCGGTCTTAAAATTTTTACGTGAAGGTGGGATATTGATCAGTTTATAGCGATGAACGTAAGATGTTCGATTGAGTGGTTAGAGGAGCTGTCAATTGTTATGCCTATGTGGCATGGTTTTCGATAAGTATTGCAGGCAAAATTGTTATCTTGCCTTTCATTAGATTTATAACCAAAATACCATTACTATCAATACAGAACTTTTTCTTACTCGTATCCAAGATGCGTCAGGGCAGTTAGAAGATTACTAATAAAAGAATAAACTAGGCCAAGCTACTAGATAAATGCGAAGATCAGTCAATATCTAATGCCTCTTATTTTGTTTTTTGCACAGATAAAATTAGCTAAGTCAAAGATTTGAATTTGTCGCTATTCTTTAAGAGTGGGCAACGCTGCTACCCATACTTTCATTTCAACAAAGGATTGTCTTCTTAAAAAGGAAATCAAGTTATCAGAATGGTCAGACTGAATCCCACTGAAAACCTCTAGAGAATATTGGCAGCAAAATTCTGTAAATAATAGACAACACAGAGCAATACAGACAAACGATTTTTTGAAGTTATTTTGAATAAAAGATCCAACATTTGTTATTAAATTAGGGAGAATTGTCAATTTGTTGTTCCACAGAAATTTCTCAGTTTTAAATAGTCATTGACGTAAATATTTATAGTAAAAAAATGTTTTCGATGTTATTTTTTCATTTTCCTTCCTTTGTAGTTTATTATTAACTTTAATACGTAAGTTCCCAAGGATACTAAAGACAAAACCAAATATATTATTCAACAGGTAACGTAGAGTGATAGAAATTTCACTGACAAGGAAAGGTTTCCTGGTGTTAATCTCAGATCTTAATGAGACTTGGTAGTGTGTGAGTAGAGTATGTTGAGACTTGAAAATAAAAGTTTCTTGTTTTGTGCTGAAATTCACTCTGAGGGGGTGAAACACCCCTTCGATGATTTAGATTTTCAGTTTTCTTGATTTAATCCTTGAACGGAAATAGATAGAACAAAAATTTAAATGCAAATTTGAATATGAAAAAGAAATTAACGCAAGTTGTTCATCTTTAACATTCTTCATTGATTTAAAAGTATTTTCAATTATATAGGGCGTTCCAAAGGTGATATTAATATAAGAACTTATATCTTCTGCTACGCACGTACTACATATATGTACGTCTATCAAAAAGGGGAAACAGTTACTCTATACAATCCCTCTTCATACAGTTTTTGTAGCTCAATTTGCTTCGCATTACCAATTTTAATTAATTTGATTGAAGTATATAACAGCAATTGCTAATTGATACGGTATCAGATGCAGTCTTTGTTAGTGTAATGAATATAAATAAAATCCGACAAAATTGACACATTGTCGTGGTTATTTGTTATCGTAAGTATTCAAAAATATCACATCTGTTTTAAACGAAATGTTTACGAATCACATTCTATTACTTGAAAATTCACAGTTAAAGTATTAATGCCTTTTAATACCTATTTTAAGGATATGCATATTTTGATATTGGTGGTATTTGGTCGATTCTAGATATTTTCATAATATACCGCGAAATTTGTTTTTGTTAAGGTATAGAAAAACAAATTGATGGATATTGTAGTTTTATAATATAACATTTATATACTACTTTCATATACATTTATATATACCTACTCGACGAATTCAAAAGCAAGCAGAAGTCGTATATAAAGGCTGTGTTACAAGTGTATCCAATACAGTCCTTTAATCAAATCAAAACTGTAAAACGAGATCAATGTTATTAAAGAAGTCGTTTTGTGTTGTTGAAGGCAGACAAAAACCTGTAGATCTACACGAAATGGAACTGCATGATATGCTGAAAGAATTAATCACAACAAGTATAACCAATACTATTTTTGAAGTAGATATGGATGTGACTTTGGAATTTCTTCTATCGTTTAAACCGCACTCCATCGAATTGATCGACAGCGCGAATATCCAATTTCTCAAGAAGATCTACAAGAATATTTGCAGGAGGAATTTTTATTTTTTTTTTAATATCTCAATACGTGATAGAAAAATTTGAGGAAATGAGTGGGCTGAATACCATTACAAACGATATAAATATGCGAAAATGGGTATTAGAAGCTAACGAAGATATTAAACTAGAAAACTTCAGAGCTTCAAAGAAATGGGTGCTGAATTTCAACAGAACGTATAGAATTGTTTCGCGTAAAATCACTAAATTTACTGTGCAATTAGAGAAGATTGCCACTGCTTTTATTAATGAAATTAAACCGGTAATCCAGAGTTATGGTGCCGAGCATGTATATAATGCAGATGAAAGTGGTTTCAACTTCTAGATACTTTAATTGATGTTTCATGTCGTTTCGGCATTTTTTAACTACAATTTTATAAAAAATTTTAAACTGATGCTTTATTCAAAATATTTGCATACATTTTCGGGTATTTTTTTATTTCTTGGAACCGTTTCACTTCATTACAAACAATTCTTTCCTAGAATTTATCTGAATGTGATTGGTGTGGTCACAGTAGTGATTAATATAGTTCCGGGTATCGGGAAATGTAAAATAAGGTAAGTGTTGCAAAATGCAAATTAGTTTTAGAGTATACTATATTAGAGTATCGTTTTTGTAAACTGCCCAATAAATCTCTCAACACAATTGCAATCTACAATACAGGATGTTAAGATACTACTAATATTTCTTTGCCTTTCTACACTGTTTACAATCGTCCCCGTATATATGGACGATAGTGTATGTGTATTACGATTCATATCACGTGCGAAAATTCTAAAAAGATCTTATAAAATTATTAATTTCCAAATATTCCATGTATAATTTGAATCGTTTTCAGTTGGGAGATGTTATCTATTAGTTCATTTACAATGAATTTGCTGCAATAACGTAGGCTCGAATAACGTTCCACGGTTAACTAATTTCTCTCAAACGATTCAATCGTAAACGGACCGGTAGAAGAGATATAATAAGCACGGCCGGCACAAAGCGAAATCGAATTCAAAGCTCATTTTCCGATCGGTTTCCTAATTATTTACGACAACGTTGTCGTGCGCGGTTGGTTGGGGTCGTCATTAATTTTTTTCCGTCTCTGCAGTGCACGGTTTGAGCTAGCGATGCTCGCTAGCCCCCCAGGTATACACTATGGATATTCTGAACACCCCAACGGCGACACTAGCGACATCCGGATGTATACATGCAACATTTAATTATTTCCCCATAAACGAAACGGTTAGATTCGCCGAGCGAACGAACGGGCCGTGGAGTACGGGAGGATAATACGATCTATTTCGACAGCGCTCTCGCAGATCGGTATCGCTCGTCCTGAAATGGGTAGATCTACACTGGCATTCACCAATTTGATACCATCAAGCTGCAATGTGTTTGGTTTATTTTCGAGTGGAAAGCTAAAGGAAAGTTGAACTTATTGTTAGCCAGTACTAAAATCAACTATCTACGGGATGTGTTGTCTAAGTTAGTACTTAGCTGAAGTAATCATAATCGAAATTTGACAATTTATTTTACCATAACAGCCTTAGAAATAAAAACATTCTGATTATATTGAGAACGAAAATCAACGCGGTTTATTTAAACAGAACAACCTGTATATTTCATGATTTTTGTATACCTACGCTTTGCTATTGGAGAAGGAACGGTTTTTAATGCAATTTCATGAAAGAAAGAGGCATTATACCTTTGTCCAATTGCCAGAAAAAAAAATTATCCAAAATGTGGAAGCATTGCGGTGCATTCTATGATGTGGATATTTTTTTCTTAAATTTGACGTGTTAGAAGAAATTTTTAATATCATTATTGGCTTCATAAAACAAAATAAAATCGTATACACACTAGACAAAGAAAAAAATGTTGAAAGCTTTTAGTGTTATTACTAATTTAACATCTAAAGTGAAACGTTTACCTTCGTTACTCACTACAAAGTCAGACACGATAAAACTCAACTCATGGACGGCAATGTATGTTACATACCGTAGTGCGGCCTCCGCTCTTCCTCCTTCGCCAATTTCGTCGAATTTGCCGTCCAGTTGAGCGTCTAATTCGGGAAGCGAAGGTTGTATATCGATCACAGGCGTATTTTACCTCTCCGTACGTATCATCATCATCGTGTGTACGTCTAGGACTATCTAATACACGTATAATGACGAGAATAATTCCGATATACACAAACATGGAGCTAGACACAATGGACACAAATGATTCACGAGAGATATTACCGTTGGTTAGGGGTGACGTAGATATACATGCATCTCTGGAGGGAATGGTTGCCGTTTGATACGTCTTAACATACAGTACGGGGATTTATATACGTGCCTTAATTAAAATTATTGCGTTGTAGAGCCAAGAAGGTTAACAATGCCAAAATTATATTACGGGATAAATAGAAATATACGTTGCGATACCGAATAACTGGAACGAGACCGCCAAATTAAGGTGGGCGTGTCTTGGAGACAACATTTCAATACCACTTTTGGAGAACGATTTATCTTTTGCCTCAAAATAGGTCTCAGTTTTAGCGATAACCTCTTCATTCGTGCGAAATTTCTTACCGGCGAGCATTTTTTTGAGGTCTGCGAACAGCCAGTAGTCGCTGGGAGCCAAATCTGGCGAATGCGATCGATGTGGGAGCAATTCGAAGTTCAATTCATGTAGTTTTGCCATTGTTTTGATTGACTTGTGACATGGCGCGTTGTCTTGATGAAACAAATTTTTTTCTTTGCTATATGCGGTCGTTTCTTTGCAATTTCGGCCTTCAAACACTCCAATAACAGTATATAATATTCACTGTTGATGGTATTTCCTTTCTCAAGATAGCCGATAAATATTACACCACGCACATCCCAAAATACCGAGGCCATAACCTTTCCAGCCGATTGTTGTGCTTTTGGGCGCTTTGGACGAGGTTCTCCAGTTGCTGTCCACTCAGATGACGATCGTTTTGATTCCGGAGTGAAGTGATGGATCAATGTTTCATCCGTTGTCACATATCGACGCAAAAATTCCGGTTTGTTACGTTTAAACATGGTCAAACACTGCTCAGAGTCATCAACACGTTCTTGTTTTTGGTCAACAGTGAGCAAACGCGGCACCCACTTTGAACAGAGCTTTCTCATAGTGAAATGCTCATGCAATATAAAGCCAATACGTTCTTTGGGTATCTTTACGATGTCAGCTAACTCACGCAACTTCACTTTTCGATCATTCAAAACGATTTTGTGGATTTTTTTGATGTTTTCTGGTGTTACCGTCTCATTTGGACGTCCACTGCATTCTGCATCATCGGTGTCTCTACGACAATGTTTGAAGTCAGCAAACCAACGTTTTATTGTTGTTTCTGATGGAGCGAAGTCCCCATAACACTTTTCAAGCCATTGCTTCGCTTGAACGGTATTTTTTCCATCAAGAAGCAGTGTAAAATTAAAACACGAAATTGTTTTTGATCCATTGTTTTGAGAATAACAAAAGTAGCGTGACTCTTAGCACAATAACTCACAAACTAATGAATAGAATATCATGAAATTTTAACAGCTGTCTTTTGAAGGTTAGTACTAACTGAGAGAAAGGTGACTGTAATAAAACTAGCGTCATCTATGTGTTAGGCCCGGGACTTTTCAGCCCATGTGTTATATGCAGAATTTTGTAGATAATATGAAAGAGATTTACGTGGCTATAGATAAGTCCATCTTTATGCATGGGCTCGCTGGGCTAGAGCCTAGTGCTCTGCGATATATTGGGTCCTTGCGACCTATTACGATAACATATTCTAAATTTCTCTCAAGGGGGTCCCATATATCTTAAAATGCCATGGATCTCCATTTGGCTTAAGACGGCCCTAACTAGACTAGGGCTGAGCATGAAAAACACATCTAAAATGTCTAGAAAATAATACCAAACATGATAATCCTGCTAAATACAGCTACTCATGGTATTGGTGAAATCATCCACAAGAAAGACAATGTGAGGAGACAAAACTCGCTAACACACGGACATGTTTCTGCATATCCGGCATCATCAGAGTGGTTTCGAGCGATTTTTTGCTCAACACATTGCTTCTCTGTTACTATCACCGTATCTAACCTTACAGTTCAAGTGAGTATTCCTGGCGGTGCACATGTGAATGATCCTGAGAAGTAATTCACATGTGAGGTTACCTTGTGTACTGTTTGGTGCGGGCCCTCTCTAGTTTAACAATCCATGTATTGCTCGGGAGAAGGATTGGGGAACTGTACCCGTTTGTTTTCGCTGTGTTGGAGCCCGGCAGATGAGTGATGCTAGTTAGTGTCAAGAATACTAACTTGAATTGTAGTGTTGTGTTAGATATAGTGATAGTAACAGAGAAGCAATTGCAATGTTTTGCAAAATATCGCTCGAAACCACGCCGATGACATCGGGTGGGCGGAAACAAGACCGTGCGTTAGCGTTTTTTGTCTCTTCATATTGTCTTTCTCGTGAATGATTTCACCAATACCATGGATAGCTGTAATTAGCAGCATTATCATATTTAGTTGGAGTTTAGTTCAATTCTATTTTGACAGATATCGCTTGCAGTTGTGTTAAATCTGTTTACATAACATAATACGGATGTAAATAGAGATTTCGAAGACAGAAGTAAACGTTGCATTTTAAACCAACTAGATGTTTCAAAAGCAATAATTGAAAGAGTGCTAGTCCTAAAATGATGAGTGGTAGTGTGTACTTTGTTTAGTCTAGCAGTCAACCTCTGTCGTTAACGACGTAAAAATTGTACTATTAAAACAAAGCTAGTAACATTTGACATCAAATATTCCATGTCATTTATATGTTGCAAAAATATCTAACATTCTGATTTTCTTAGTCTAGGGGTTATAGTATCACTTACTTGTGTTGTATTGAATTTTCTTTAGTACTTTTTCTTTGTCAATTTGCGTTACAAAATAAAACACATAACTATACAGTATTTAGATATTTAGCAATGCTCAAGATCCTACCTAAAGTTAGCTTTAATAACTGTATGGTAGGTAATGCTTCTATATTACAAAGTTAATTTAATTATTGGAATACACTCAATTTCAGCGAGGTGCGGCTATGATAAACATAATCGTGTATACCTATCTTACATCCGTATGGTAGTCTATCAGTAATAACGAATGCTATCTGGTAATATTTCCCTCCCAAATCAGAAAAGATCAACACATCGAAATGTATTTTTATACCGGTTCTGTGATTTATCAAACCTTTTATCACTGCTATTTGCCTATAATTAACAATTTACTGTATCACACACATTCACCAAAAAAACATCTAATACTTCTTTTATCAAGAAAAGATTGAAAGAAATTGAGAAATGGTTATCAAGATGTCTTATGGACGTAACTTATGGATCAATTTATGGTGATCTAAAAAGAGTACATTTCAAAGTTCCTTCCTGTATTGAAAAGTATTATTATTAATTGTAAGGATATTTTAGAAAATCCTATAATATATATAATGATTTAAATTTAGTAAAGTTGGCTAATGGCGCAGCTCTAAGGCTAATAATGGGACTGTTATTAATTTCGCATAATAAGGTCTAACAATGTTAGTGTAAAAGTATGAAAAGTGGACAGGTTAGTTGTGGAGCGATCAGGCATGAATATTTATTAGAATCAATTTTCTGAAAAGATGGGATCTCTAAAATCATATTAACTTACCTGAATAAGCGGGTGGTACTAAAGTACTTGAGACTATCCAGAAAAGATCTTCAAATGATTATAATAATAACAATATTTTCATTAATATTTCTGCGTGAAAAAAATCCACTGGCGTGAAGCAGGGGTCTCGTGTTAATTATCGAAATAATAATCCAGTTTTATTACGTGAACGTATTATTAGTTGTGTTGAAAATTAAATATCGAGGGGATATATTAAATAATATTCATACGAAGCATTCGCCAAATTATTCATATTGTAATTAAGCTAGATTAATCCGCGCTATGCGATCATAATAGACAATTTAATCGAAGTAATAATTGCAATATGTACGGTGCAATTACTTTTATCAATATTATACATGATTAATGTTGGATAACTCCATTTATATGTGGTATAAATGGAATGTTTTGTTAGTGTGGTTTATTTAAATACGGTATGGGTTCGTTTCTACCTTGCGCTTACGTTATTCATACACTTGTCTTCATTCATTTTGTTAATAGTGTTTAAAAGTTTCAAGCTCTTTAAACGTTCCTACTGTCTTAAAGAAAATATCGTAGTTATCTGGTAAAACTTATTTTTCTAGAACAACATTAAAATTTACAATCATAATCAATAAGAATTGAAGGGTATGAACACTGTTAATGTACGTAAAGTGGACATTTGTGGCGTCTATGTACTTTATCTGGTAGTCACGATCAATACCAAAACAATTGATACTGTTGCAACCTTTTTGGACAAAATTTATGTTAGAGACATTTAACAAGAGGATAATTACAACAATTGATTATACACATTCATGCACAAGGTGCAAGTAAGTACAATTGTGTGGGTATATATTTGGTATGCACATAGAGGTTAAATACATATATTTCTTAGATGCTGTTTAAGTTTCATGGCATATAAAAATATTCTTCCATCGATCGAAATAAAGTCATAAAAACAGGTTCCACTGTTATATATATGTCATGTACACTACCGCTCATAATAGCATGAACACTTCCTATTTCATGCAAAATTTGGTGTTTGCTTCAAAATTTTATTTCCACGACCTAGCAACAGCTTTCGAGGTTTCCTTCTTTTAAACGGCGTTTCACTATACTAACGGATATCTTCCTGTTTCTAGTCACATTCATTTTCATCGTAATTTCAGGAGCCGTTAGCCGTCTATTTCTCTTACTAAAGTAATTTTATGCGTTCATCGTCGTCCCAGGATGTTGCCCGAGGACGTCCTGGACGATTTTTGCTAGCAAGTGTACCAGTTTGATCGAAGTAACGAACAGTTACATTTAATGTGGATTCTTTTACATTAAATCTCCGGGAAATATTCCGTACATAATACCCTACTTGATGTAGCGTTAATATTGCTGATCGCGTTTCAACATTAAGCGGTTTTCCGCGAGACATTGTTTACACAGGAGTTAAATTATTTACTCGCACAAAGAAATAACAATATCGAGTTGCACGTAACGGTATCTGATGATAAATCAAACTCACTGTTAATGTAACTTATGCATATTTTGTAGGGTAAATACCATCTCTGCAGAAACTCAGTCAATTTTAGAATTCGAGTGCCATAACATACTTACCCATATATTATATTATATTATAATGTTATTCCCGTTTCGTTATTTATCAACTTAGTTCTTTAATTAGTAAATTATGTACAGGCTTATAAAATTATTGCACGAATAAAAATGCTTCTCTTTAAAATATTTTGTTAAAATTTAAAGTGTCCATTCTATTATGAGCAGTGGTGTACATACTCACTCGTATAATTACTTCAGGAATAGTAGACTCATGATATACACAAAGTGTACAAAATAAGTAGTTAATGGACAATGTAAGGTTACATTATCCAAGTAAATTAAAATATGGTGATTATGTTCAATAAGATGAGATAGAAATTTTACCACTTAAAACAAACGTAAAATCTCATTAACACAGTAAAATTATGTAGAAAAATACGAGTTCTCAGTTGATACTTGTTTTCTGTATAATTTCACTTGATATTGATAATGTATTACATGCGAACTTTCGAGAGGTCCACCAATAATCTATTCATGATTATGTTGGTGATTTCTAAATTTTACTCTGGACTAGTTATCTCAGTTCTAATCGAATAATAAGCTGATCATCCCTTATCAGAAGCATACAGTATTAAATTTTCATCCGCCTTATAAAGTAACAAAGACGACTCTCGTTGAGCAATATTAATTAGCCTTAGTTATACAAAAGATTTTAATTATATAATCCATCTCCGTAAAATTGAATTTAATTATGAAATAATTTTTTCTGCGTCTGCTCCAGGCAACATTTTAACTTTTCATGTCGTTGTACACAGCCAAGAGAAGGTGAAGAGGAGACCATTAAATCTTTATAATTACCTACCCTCGTAATTTCATCCAAGGGGCGTAATATTAGAGTCGTTATTTCTTGCCGTATAAGAAAAGCAGTAAACATCAACAGTTTGTGTAGCTACTACATAAAACATGCACAAAATTTTTCGTACACAGCTCCTATAATTAAGAGTACTAAATATTTACATTCAGATTGTAGTCTATAGCTTGAAGCGTTGCGCTAGGCGACACGGAAACGTTGTAATAATATAAATATTTTGCCGTTTAATATTCAACACTTTCAATTGAAAACTCTGTTTTCTTGTTGATTTAAATTGTATTCCGGAAAATTCAAATACATGGTTATTTGCTTTTGTTAGTTAGTCTATACAGACCGGTATAATTACTTCATTGTTTTATCAAAATATGCAGTGCAACAAGTGCTATAACAATTTAATTCTATCTAATAATAGCATACGATATATAATTTATAAGTTTGTCCTTTATTTCATTTTCAGCATTTATAATAAATAAAACATACTCATAGATAAATTTTGTCTCTTCATTCTTTATGTATACCAAATTGTTTATTATTATACACAATATTGTTCGAGTATTGGTTTTCTAAGTAAAATCTGTTTTTTTAAAAATTAAGAAGCTGTAAACGAAATTTGATTGCATAAATAATAGGATTTTGCATGTCAAAAACTCGTTTTCGCAAATGTTTAATACGAGGGTCACGGTATATATTTTGCGATACAAGAAAGCTACAAGTCCTCCGTTATGAAACGTCGACCACGTAAATATTTCTTTAGGTTAAAGAACAACCTGAAATCACGCATGGACAAATCAGGCGAGTGGGGTGGATGTTCAATAACTTTTATATTATTTTCAGGTAAAGATTCTGATGTCTGTTTGTGCACTGTGCGACGATGCATTATCGTGATGCAACATTAACCTTCGAATGTTGATTGATTCAAGAACTGCAGATAAACATTGTGTGATGCACTAGTTTGCTGTGGCTGTACGTTTATTTTCCAGCTACGAAAGAGAACAGCGTACATAACTTTCTTGACATCTCTTTGTTTTTTTGGGTATTGTCGGTGTTGGTACATCTTGGTGGATCCACACACGGTTCTCCTGACTGGTAGGAATATCGTAAAAGGGGATGTAAGTTTCTTCACCTGTTACTATTTTAAATAGGACACGATATCCACCATTATTTAACACTTCTAACGTTTCCTGAGCCATTCTTATTCGTTCTGGCTTTTGGAAATCGTTAAGCCCGTATGGCACCCAAACAAGTAATAATTTTTCTCATCCGAAGATTGAATTTACTATTGCGGATCCATCACCAAGAATTGCCTCAATCGCTTGATAAGTGCACTCTGGATCTTCGTCGATCATATGTCTTACTCTCATAACGTTTCCAGCGATAACTGAAGAACGGGGCCTACTAGCATGTGCCTCATCACCAAGCGATATCCGCTCTCTTTTAAATTTGCTATACCAGCGAAGTAAAATTGCGCGTGAAGGACGTTCATCACCAAATGCAAGTTGCAATCGTTCAAGACTTTGTTGTTGACTTAAACCGACCTGAAAATCGTAGCAGATCATTGCGCACATATCTTGACAAATCCATATTTTGATGACAAATCGTATGTACTACGTTTGCTCTATGACAACAGCGACTGAATTGACAGTCAGAGCTTACTACTTAAGGATGGTGGTATTTATAAATGCACTGTTGCCAAATCTAACTTCTCTAGTTTCGTGACCCTCGTATAACATCTATTTCGTTGTTGTAAATGTGTACAATTCTAATGTTTCGTTAAAATTGTACACATCATTTTTGATTTAGTCAAATCTTTTTATCAAATCTGACTACTTTAATTCAACAACAGTCGCAGTTCGTATGGGTGTATATTTTTAGCATTCTGTGTTAAATTTTTGAAAGCGAAATAGATGGTAGTTCAAATCGTTTGAAGTTCACATCCTGGTTTAAAGTTTTTGTATGCCAAATCTTCGTAATCCAGCACTGTAATTTCCGCTGCATTCGTAATAATATCGAGCTAAATCGATTGTTTGTAGATTCATGGTAATAAACTTTGAATAGTTCGAACTTCACGTTTGCGTGGGCTTTGTTTTGATAGTAATCCTCGAAATGGTGTTGAATTCGATTCAATAACTGTATCAATAGTTATCATAGCAACACTTTTGTTTCTCATACATATGCAAAGCATTTAAATGTCGCTTTAACTTTATTTATTATCTTGTTTGGTAAGAGAGCGTAACAACTTAAAGAGGATCCTTCTAACTTTAAATAATCTTTTATTCCACAATTTAATATAAAGCACCGTTTCTAAGATATTTACGATAATTTTAAAAATGTCCGAACTTTGGAGAGGTCTAGCATTCTAAATCGGACGATTTCTTCAACTTTTCATATTCCAGAAGATGTGCAGTAGAATAATTTTTCTAATATACATACATACATATATCACCATGGCCACATCCGTACTGGAGTTCGCCTAAAGAATCTTCAGAAAGTATTCATATTTGGTGCGATATAAAATTTTCTACAGGGATTTCCCTAGGGAATTTGTCACCTTCGCTATGACAAACGATCAATTGATGGCAGTGAATAAATTTTTCTTATCTAACCGCGTCGCCGAAGGAGGAAGAGATACAAAAAAAGCCTCTTCGTGATTCGGCAAAAATGTGCGTGTAAAAATGTTAAAATGCGATTTACGATGAGTACGAGTGGTTTGATCCAATAGATGGCGCCACCTTAATTCAATAGTAGAATCGTCAAATCGTTTCCGTCCTTACTTGTTCTATTCTTGCCACATCGTTAAGTTTAAATAATTGTTAAGTATTGATTTTGTTCGGATAAATGGAAAAATATTCAATAACCGGTAACTTTCCTGGCTCTATTAATGCCTCGGTAATAGTTTACCACTGGAGCGATTTGCCATTATCGAGTTCATTAGGATTTTAATCTGTTTTGTTGCAAAAAAAACAATTTTGTTCTTTAATGAGAGGTGCTACAAATCGACGTTACTCTTTAAATTTAAAATGGAACAGACAAATTATTTAAAACGAAACAATATTTTTACTTGAAATGCTAGTACAAACATTGCGGTTTAGTAATGTAGTCCAACAAAATTCTCAATAGTATTTTGGCATAATTGGAGCTCAATTTTACGAGTCTCATTAATAGTTTGCTTGAAATAATTCAAATCAAAAACTCCAGAAGCGTTAATTCGCAAATTAATTAATTATTAATAGTTAATGGTCACAACGTTCTGCTGAAATATCTTTCCGTACATCAGTGTTTTTAAATTCGTCTAACAAGTTTGTCATCATTCCAATATCCAGCTCCAGTAATAGTAATAGAAATAGCGTAGCCAACCTCATTTTTAAAGAAATACCACTCAATCACTTCACCAGCTCAAAACCCACATCAAACAGTTTATACTGGCAGTACGTATTTCGGGGGTTGTAGGCGGTGATCTTGAGTTGGCATATGTAGACGTTTCGCCAAACACTGCGACTGGCATCTTCGGGACGTTGTTGACAGTTCGCTAGTCGTGTAACTAATGACCATTAGTCAGGCGGAAATACGTACATACTCAGACTCCGGCCGCGAAAGCCTCATGCTATTTACCACATCAAACTGTTACTTTTTCTGGATGTAACAGTTTTCTAGTATTTCCCGTAAATTTTCTTCGCCCCAGATTCGGCAATTTTGTTTGTTCACAAATCCACCTAGTTGAACATGTCTCGTCTCTAAACTTAGTTTTTGGTGAAACAGTTAACGTCATTAATTTTTCGTTGTATGGTACGAATTGATGAAATAATCTAAAACTTGTTGGCTTTATTTTCTTTATTTCTTAAGTTATCTGTATCGTGTAACCCTTTAAACGAGGCTCTGCAAAACACTGAATAAGGTTTTTGAAATGTAATTTTTAGATTCTAAGTAATGCCTAGCGCTTGCAGCTGCAATATTTTCTTCGTCACTCCGGTGGTGAATTTTGCTTTTTTAATTCTTTTCCATACCAGTTTGCTCAAATTTTGTGATCAATTTTAGAATGGTCACATATGAATTTTCTTGTAACATAAATTAAAAATAATTTTTAATGATAAAACACATTTTTATTAACGGCAACGTTTCTACTAGTTACTTGTAAAATAATCTAATATAAATGGCGATAGATTTAAATAGTCTCAAGTTTCAACATTTGAAAATATTAGAATGGTACGAGTAGAATATATCTATACAAAACACGAAAATTCATGACGCAAAGTAAAAATTTATGACGCAACATAATAAATTGTAAAGCGGAATTTTACGCTAAAGCGTAATATTTGATCAAACTTTGTGCTGTTTACGATTTCTTTCGTTACGATGGCGTGCAATCTTCGGTGTATTAAAATATTAATCTACCAGGACTGTCGACTTTTAGCGCAAGTAGTTGCTTGCGTCATAAAATAAAATTACTTAAATGAGCAACCCCGAGTATTACTTCCTACATAAACAAATAGAATACAAGACCTGTATGACTCATACCCATACGTTTGATTTAGAGCGCAGTGATAAAAAAGGGCAAAGGTATTATGTTATATATTTAAAAACGTGCTGATCACTTGTATTAATTACTTTTTAATATTACAACTTGGAAGCACTATTACTAAGGTATTAGAAGTTCATTTGGCAATAATGTAGAACTTAAATGATCCTATTGCTTTGTTATCGTTTCGACTAGACTTGGGCCATTGATTAGTATTATCTAATCTTGTGCATTTCCTTTATCTTCTCATCATTCTTGCCATGCTTTCTTTTAACGGTTCTTGTTTCTTCCATGCATATGCGTTTCGGGCTTTCACTTTTCTTCTTTGCGTATGGTTTGGCGTCAAATACCTCCTTATGCTAAGCTCTCGTCCCTGTTTCCTTCTTTATTGTTTGTTTGTTCTCTCCCTTCTCTTTGGAACTTCATTTTAGAACATTCTTTTTGGTTTTTATTTAATTTACTTTACCTGAAGATGAAGCTTGAATAACAACGTTTTCAGGTCGAAATAGGGTTTGTTCTACTTGGAGCTCAAGCTCGTCACAAGGCTCTTTTAGTACTATCAATAGTGGAGACACAAGTTTACCAGCTGCAGGTATTACTGTGGGTTGCTGCTTGTATAGACCAAACAATAGCTTCAACTTTTTTCGTACCTTAAAACGCTAGTCAACGTCCAGGATGTAACTCCAAGTTGAAACCCCTTTCATTTGCACGATATATACGCTCAGCACCATAACTCTGGATTACTGGTTTAGATTCAGTAATAAAATCAGTAGCAATCTTTTCTAATTGTAGACTATCTGATCCATATGGGCGACTGATAAATTTAGTGATTTTGCGCGAAACAATTCTATATGTTCCTTTGAAATTCAGCATCTACTTCTTTGAAGTTTTCTAGTTCAACATCTTCGTTAGCGTTTAATGCTTATTTTCATATATCTGTATCGTATATAATGGTATTCAATCCACTCATTTCTTCCAATTTCTCTATCACGTATTGACATATTGCTGTTGATTTCTCTCTCTGCGTTTCACCCTTTTCTAGACTTGCCTCCCATCTATACAGTTGTCATAGGGGGTTTACCTTTCTAAATCATCTTTGGGCCGACACTACGGTCAGTCGCTTTCTTTTCCCACTCTTTCAATAATTAACAGTGCTTTCTTTATATTTCATACCTAAAATGCCCCCTTCCTCTGATGTACAAGGTCGCGCTTCTTCCCGCAAATACTGTTTTAGCTCTCTCAGTCGCTGTCGATCAATTCGAAGAATGAAGTGCGCTTGAAACGGTTAAAGAAATTCCAAGGTCGTATACATATTTACTTCAAAAGTACTACTGGTTATAGTCGTTGTGATTAATTCTTTTGGTATATCATGCAGTTCTATTTCGTGTTAATTAAGTGTTTGCCTGCATTCAGCAATATTAGACGACACCATTAATAATTTAATAACATTCATTTCGTTTATCAATAACAGTTCAAAATTTTGATTTGGTTGTAGGATTCTATTAGATGCACTTGTAACACAGCCTTTATATACGATTTCTGCCTGTTTTTGAATTCTTCGAATAGATATGTAAATGTTGTATTAATTAAACTACAACGTTATTCCTATTATATATTTAGTTTTCTATACCTTAACAAAAAACAAATTTTGTAGTATATTATGACAATATCTAGAATCGAACAAATACCTCTTAAATCAAAATATCTATATCCTTAAAATTGGTATGAAAAAACTATACCTTAACTGTGAGTTTTAAAATAATGGGATGTGGCTCGTAAATATTTCGTTTGAACACATGTGATATTTTTGAATATTTATGTTGATAAATAGCCACACACAGCAATTTGTCAATTTTGTCGGGTTTTATTTATATTCACTTACACTAATAACGTCTGCATCTGTTACCATATCAATTGGTGATTGCAGTTATGTACTTCAATCATATTTAATTAAAATTGGTAATTGGCTACTTAATTGTACAAAGCGAGATTACATAGAGTAACTGATATACCTTTTCTGATATAACACATGGGCTGAAAAGTCCCGGGCCTAACAAAGAAAACTTGGTTTCTTTGGTTCAAAATTAGCTTTATTCATCAAGGTAATCTCCATCAAGAGCAACGTAATCATTCCAGCGCCGCTCTAACATTTCAATACCACTTTTGTAGAACGATTTATCTTTTGCCTCAAAATAGGCCTCAGTTTCAGCGATAACCTCTTCATTCGTGCGAAATTTCTTACCGGCGAACATTTTTTTGAGGTCTGCGAACAGCCAGTAGTCGCTGGGAGCCAAATCTGGCGAATACGCTGGATGTGGGAGCAATTCGAAGTTCAATTCATGTAGTTTTGCCATTGTTTTGATTGACTTGTGCCACGGTGCGTTGTCTTGATGAAACAAATTTTTTTCTTTGCCATATGCGGTCGTTTCCTTGCAATTTCGGCCTTCAAACGCTCCAATAACGCTATATAATATTCACTGTTGATGGTATTTCCTTTCTCAAGATAGTCGATGAATATTGCACCACGCACATCCCAAAATACCGAGGCCATAACCATTCCAGCCGATTGTTGTGCTTTCGGGCGCTTTGGATGAGGTTCACCAGTTGCTGTGCACTCAGATGACGATCGTTTTGATTCCGGAGTGAAGTGATGGATCCATGTTTCATCCATTGTCACATATCGACGCAAAAATTCCGGTTTGTTACGTTTAAACATGGCCAAACACTGCTCAGATTCATCAACACGTTCTTGTTTTTGGTCAACAGTGAGCAAACGCGGCACCCACTTTGAACAGAGTTTTCTCATAGTCAAATGCTTATGCAATATAAAGCCAATACGTTCTTTTGATATCTTTACGATGTCAGCTAACTCACGCAACTTCACTTTTCGATCATTCAAAACGATTCTGTGGATTTTTTTGATATTTTCATGTGTTACCACCTCATTTGGACGTCCACTGCGTTCTGCATCATCGGTGTCTCTACGACCACGTTTGAAGTCAGCAAACCAACGTTTTATTGTTGTTTCTGATGGAGGGGAGTCCCCATAACACTTTTCAAGCCATTGCTTCGCTTGAACGGTATTTTTTCCCATCAAGAAGCAGTGTAAAATTGAAACACGAAATTGTCTTTGATCCATTGTTTTGAAAATAACAAAAGTAGCGTAACTCTTAGCACAATAACTCACAAACTAATGAATAGAATATAATGAAATTTTCACAGCTGTCTTTTGAAGGTTAGTACTAACTGAGAGAAAGGTGACTGCAATAAAACTAGCGTCATCTATGTGTTAGGCCCGGGACTTTTCAGCCCATGTGTAATGCATATGTCGTACGTGCGTAGCATAAGATGTAAGCTCTTATCTTAATTTCACCTTTGGAACACCCCGTATAATTGAAAATACTTTAAAATCAATAAACGATGCTAAAGATGAAGAACTTGCGTTAATTTCTTTTCCATGTTACTATAATCGGCTCTAGCATAAGAGGGTGGCGCTTAAATGCAGCTCTGTATATACCTCCTCATTCACCTGTGCTGAAAGACCTTTCGATGAAGTACAACATTTGCATTTAAATTTTTGTTCCATCCATTTCCGTTCAGGAGTTAAATCAAGAAAACTGAAATTCTGTGAATTTTCGAAGGGGTGTTTCCCCCTCTCGGAGTGAATTTCAGCACAAAGAAACAAATTTTATTTTCAGGTCTCAACATACTCTACTTGCTTATCAAGATTCATTAAGGTTTGAATTGGACACCCGGGAATCTTTCCTTGCGAGCTAATATTTTGTTTCTCATAGAGCTATCTGTCAGTTCAAAACTTTATAGCTCTACCATCAGATCGCTTCTCCGATTGGAGAGTGTAGATGCATCGTTCTCTTATAAGTTTGGTGTGCTAATTTCTGATTCATTAACATTCTTTCATCTTTGAAACGTTGGATGGATTATAGTTGTTGTCTAGAAGCTAATCTTCAAATGAAATAGATAAAGTATCACATATGATGGTTACGTGTGCAAGCTTCACGATAGAAAATGTGGTAAAAGTCCGCATGAGCAACATATTATGAGGCAGATCGTTAATTGAAAAGACCGTGTCACAGCAAATGTTAACGATGCAAAAATTAAATTTTCTTTCTGGCATTAAAACTATGCTAGAATTAAATGCAGCTATAACGAATAACCTCGATGCTTTGCTTTTAAGTACTCCAGTACAGTACTAGAGCATGCGTCAATTGTAGAGTGAATTAGTCAAAAGTAGCGTAACTTATTCGAATGTTATTGCATGTGTAGGTACGCTTGTGTATCTCGCTCCCCAAGCTTCATCCACTTCAACCGTTCCCTAAGGCGTAAACTACAAGCTAATATTAAGTTCTAATTGCGGAACTTCTCGACTTTTCTCCGAAGGCAACCTTTCATTTAAAACTTCTGTTTAGCGTCGCGTAAGATGGGACTACCCGAAAGAGGA
Source organism: Trypoxylus dichotomus (assembly GCA_023509865.1). Classification (NCBI taxonomy): domain Eukaryota; kingdom Metazoa; phylum Arthropoda; class Insecta; order Coleoptera; family Scarabaeidae; genus Trypoxylus; species Trypoxylus dichotomus. The sequence continues at coordinate 74,271,439 of CM042074.1, read as the reverse complement.
GTAGGGTATTTCACCGTTACACTCGAGTATAGTATAAACGGTACGCTGTGTATTGAAGAACGAATTTAATGGTAATGTATAGAACAGCCAGGTGACGGAGTAGGTACGTCAAGGAATTGCGTGTAGTATATAGTAAATGCCATTAGGCACGTATTTACTGTCAAGCGTTCTTAAAAGAAGAATTAGTATAATAGCGCAGGTCCTACGCAATCATCTAGGTTTCGTAAATTAGAAAATTCTCGATGTACTCAACATTTTTTGAAAGACTTAAAATGAAGAAAAACTTATGATTAAACGTTTAGAATTATATATAAACAAATAAAAATTAACAAAAACATAAAAGTAAAAGAAGTAGAAAAATTTTAAGAGGTGGTAGGTGCAGGCATAAAAGTTTTATAATAGCGACCGGAGTATTTGTGTTCCTATGAGAATTTCTGTTTGCCAAGTTCAATACTGCTACACTGGATATTTAATTAGAGCAAATAAGAAGAGTTCTCTGCACTAAAGGAACGTAGAAGCTACAGTAAATGCACAATAAATAACAATCTGGGTGCAATTTATGTATACACATACAATGTTTCTCCTAACATAAATTTCGTTATCCTGGATTTAATACACATGAACTGGGGTTCTAGTCTATTTGAGATGTTTCTTGTGTACGGAAAGTAGACCAATATATATATATAAGAGCAGTTTAATTAAAACATTCTTTATGGCAAAAATGACCTTTCTTAAAAATGTCAAAGATATATTACGTTCTAATATATAGTATGAACAACGTTAAAAGTACTTGTATGAGAAGTAAAAGACAACAGACTGGCAAAAATAGTAAAAATGGAGTTATTCACTCAATAAGTCCGCCAAGAGGTGGATTTAGAAAATTTCTATACTTGTACTAAATGCACATTTCGTGTACAATTAACTGAAGATATTCATAAATTGTACGCAAAGTGTACAAGTACAGAAATTTTCCAAATTTGCCTCCTACGTGGAGGGTGGATCGAGTAGTTCTACCAGTTCAAGTGCCGGTCCAAAGTCCGGATAAAGAATGAGGGTTGGGTGATGGGCCAATAACACATTCCCGGAAAAGGAAAACACGTTAAGTACCCCAAAAACCATGCCTCGTAACAAGACGGATGATCGGATACGAATAAAGCCACGGAAAAGAATAGTGATTTTCGGTACTTGGAACGTATAAGGCATCAGTAGAATGGTCAATGAAGTAATGACCGTATTAGAAGAATTAAATCTAGATCTGGTGGTTAAAATCGAAACCAAGAAAAAAAGGAGAAGGATGGGAGAACTTGGAAACGTATGATCATTTCTTCAGTGGTGTACCAAAGACAACTAAAGCTAATAGAGGTATTTTGATTTTAGTAAATAGAAGGTGAAGAAAGTATATAAAGACATGGGAGACTCTTAGTGAAAGAATTATCACAATGGGTGTGTGTATGTACGAATACCAGGTATTGATTACAGGGGTATAAGAAGACGATGATGAATCAGTCAACGGAGAAGATAGTTTCTTCCAATAATCAAACCAATAAATCATAAAAATTTGAGCATCAAGAGAAATTATCATATTCGGAGATTTTAATAGTAGAACGGGAAGAAAGGAGAACGATAGTGTCAAGATACGGGGAGGACAAGGTCAATAACAATGGAGAAAGATTAATAGCCGTATGTGAACAGAATAACATGGAAATCGTCAATGGATATTTTCAACACAAATAAATATACGTGGAAACAGGGCACTAAAAGACGTGAGAATATGCAAAGGACCGGTGTGTGAGAGTAAAAATAAAAGTATTCCCCCTGGTAAAAAACAAAAAGGACCTAGAAAGACACAAAAGAAACCTAAATAAAAACAAAGAAGGTACAACTTAAGGGCGCTAGAAAACGAAAGCATAAGTTAGGGGAAAATAACTTCGATAACTCCAAGAACATACAAGAACATTATCATCATATAAAAGAATCGACACATGACGCAGCACTTGAGGCTCTAGGGGAGTATAAAGATAACAGAGATCGAGGAAAATCATGCTAGTGGGACGAAAAAATAAAAACCTGAGTAGAAAGAGTCCAGAACATAGGACAACGTACAGAGTCATTTTTTATTGGAACGCGACAAACTTCCTCGTGAAAACAGCCGTTCGCTCTTCTGCACTTCTTCTTTTAAAGAAATTAAGTTTCTTGATTGAAACCGCGTCGTAATTGGATGAGTCTGCTGTATGTCATATCGCTGCTTGTCACAGCACATATATCATATTTGTATTATGTGTTACGCCTATACGGTACGAGAAAATCAACCAATCGTGTGTAACGTGGTGGCACTCAGAAATTCACAGAAGTCAGCAATGAATCTATTTCATTAGATAGTAAGTTAAACGAAAATCTTGCACTATTTTTTACGACGATCTTCTAATGAATTAAAATGTTGTTGCTGCAGCAATGTCATGTAACCTGAACCACGGTCAGGATAATACCGTTAATCTTATTACTGATATATTTAAAAAATCTCTTTTGGACAAGTTCTACAGAAATCGTTTGATTCGTGATCGTAAGGATACTAAATTAAATTGACATAATCTAGTTTGGACTAAACAAGGGCATAGTATGGATTCCTTATCGTCGAGATGTGATGGAAAGTACGACAATTTTTTTATTAAGAAGCCCAACGATTTAGAAGCAGAGAGACATACATATATCAGATATATAATCAGCAAAGTTTAGTTTTGAATCAAAAATTATTCACAAATCCTTTACTTTTTCTGTTCTTGTATTGAATATAGATTGAACAGTGTAATTGGAAATGACTAGATTAGAGTGTTTGGTATGCGAGATCATTAAACATTTTCCAATATATAAAGATACGCCATTCAGAGTACAGCAGTCCTTAATAAGGGAAGTCTGAAACTTAATACAATTGACTAGCGAATAGATTTTGAGATCGTCTATATACGCTAAAAACTCATGTATCTCATTTATCTATCATGTAACTAATTTATCAAGCAAATTATTTAGAAATATATTAAAAATAGAAACCTTTTTTGTGCAGAAAAAAAATAATTTAAAAATAAAAGGAAGAAAAAGAAACTATATTAAATTCTATGAAAGAATAAAGAAGGTAATAGAACGTTATGAAACTCTTGACGTGATATTGTTGACGATGAATTCTCATAATAACTAGAGTTGTTGTTTTGGGCCATTTCCATCGTTCGTTGAACTTGTATAATCCGACATTTCGGCAGTCCCTCTACTGCTGTGTTCAGAAGACTATGCAAGTTCCACGAACGTTGGAAATAGCCCAAACAACAACTCTAGTTATTATGCGGATTCATCGCAAACAGTATCACGTCAAAAGTTAGAAATTCGGCATGAGTCCGAATTAAACAGGTCTTTCAAACAATACGCAAAGACCATCAAACTTGCCAAGGAATCTAATCATCTTACATTGCTGTATAGAGCAAGACAACTTAAGATCATCCCGAAAGGCTTAAAAATCACACCTCCCCGTTTCAAGCAATCGAGCCAAACTGAAGGCGGTAGTAGACAGACTGCCGAAACGTCGGACTATACAAGTTCAACGAACGGTGAAAATAACCCAAAGAACGACTCTAGTTATTAAGAATATGAAAATTACAAAGGCTTGAAAAAAATTAGTTTCTTTTGCACATGTTCAAAAATTTTAATAACCAACTGACAAATGTCTTTTATCCGAAGCTAATAGATACGCACATAAATCGTTTTAATTGACTTGATAAAACTATTTTTCAGTTTATAAAATATAGCATAAAACTTTAAAAAAACACGCCAAAGAAAATATTTTAATTAAAGATGGGAATATTTTCGTTACTAATTCCAGTCCTGGACAAATTTCGGTCGATAAAGTACTCTTTATTGTAGCACTGAATCTGAACAATTTGATTCTTTGACCTCAAGTGATCCACTCAAAACACTTGTATTTTCTAGCTGACCGCAAGTGTCACATTTCATTGCTTAACCTCATATGCACCGACCGCATGTGATCCATATTTATGAGACACATTTGTTTTAAAGCAGCATGCTCGCTGTTTAATTATCTTGCTTAAAAGTCGTTGGTGGCGTAATGCTTGGCATCCAAATGTAAGCGTTAGTACACATTCATAAAACATTGTTTGCAACAGTCTTCATTTTTTATATGAGTACATACACGTATGCATACGTACAGTAAAAATTTGATGCATCCTCTTAAAATTTACACAATTGCCGCGATCATCAGAAGACACGCTGAATAGAAGTACACGTAAAAGGATGCGATGGAATGAACGTAAGAATTGAAAATGGGATTACGATAAAACCGTTTTCTCGGAAACTTTATTTTCCCCGTATACGTGCTGGTAGATATCCAGCTCGGCTTCGTTGCTACATGGAAATTGTTTCGTACACTTCTATTTTGAAAGCCGTCGTCTACTTGTACTGCCCGAGAAGAGGGAAACTTTGATAATTTTCGACGACGTGCGAAACTCTCCGCGCCAAAGTTTTGACACGAAGGGTCGGTCGAGATGTTCTTAATGACCGAGATGGTTCAGTGTTGACACTGCTCATTGCAAATTGATTTGGGGCGTGAACGAAACGAAATTAGCTAGCTATGTAACTAGCGGAGTTAAATAAAGGAGACAAAGGCGAGTAGATTATTTTTTCCTCTTTTAAGTAATTAGTTTCGGGATTAAAATTAAAGTAAACGCGATGAGACGAAATTAGATATGGTTTGCTCAGAGAGGATAAGCCTTGTTTTACTTTAATATAATTTCAATTATGTAAGGACAACCGGGGCTGGTTGCTTCAGAGCTTAGTTGTTATAGTGGTTTTAGTTTCTTATCTATGTATATACAGGGACGCTGTTTTGTATGCAGATTCCATTGACAGAAATGAGGTGGAGGTATCCATTTTGTTGATATATAAGTATCTTTTAATAGCCAAACATTTAGATTGGTGTGTTTGGCGCTTCGTTGTCAGTAAGTTCAATGTTCTCAACTTTCTCAATGGACGCTTACGAATTTTAACTGCCAAATCAGAGATCTGTACTGCTAAGTGGTTAAATTTGGAATAAGCTTGATGTGATGGTGTTATATTACGATCATTATATGTACACTAAGGTGACAGAATAAAATAGACACCTACTAATTAAAAAAAAAAAGATTCTATTCTCGTTATATATACAAAATATTTTTTAAAATTTTTAAATTAGACTAATATTTTGTCGATCCACCTTTACTTGAGTGAAGTGCTGCGAGTCGTCGTGGCGTAGAATTTATTAAATGATTAATGGTGTCTTCTGGAATATTTAACTACTCTTCTGTAACAGCTGCCACGAGTTCTTCCTTATTGCTGGGTTTTCGGGGTCGTTTCGCCATATTTGTCTGGATTATGTGCCAAACATTCTCTATCGGATTCATGTCTGGTGATTGGCCTGGCCATGGTAAAATCCGAATCCCCTGTTCCTCTTTCCATGTGGTAGTTGTTCTTGCTTTGTGGCAGGGTGCTCCATCCTCCATAAAAGTGGCGTCTTTTTTAGATAAAATGGCGTTGTCGAATATCGGTAGTAGTCCTTCTGTTAATATTTGGATATATTTTGCCGCATTTATATTTCCGTGGCAGATTACTAATTGCGATCTTCCACCATCATACCATATCGCGCCCCACACCATGATGTTCACACCGCCGTATTTCACCGTCTGATGCAAAAATTTGTCGTCCAGTTGCTGTGACGAATGTCTCCATACCCACGTATGACCACTAACACTGAATTGGCAATATCTGCTTTCGTCTGAAAAAATGACAGACCGCCAAAACTCTTCGGGCTTCGTTCGCATTTCGATTGTCCAAGCCATTCGGCGCCGTTTTTGAAACGCCGTAAGGAGAGGTTTTTCTTTGCCACCCTTTTATACATCGCCACACTGTGGAAGTATCGCAGAACGGTGCGCTGACTTTTCTATGAAGTTGCCGCAAGCTCGGATGTACTTTTTCGCGGTTCTCTTAACACGTCGCGCGCAAGCACCCTTTTACTTCTTTCAGAAGGTCCGGTACGACCTGGTCTCGGCTCCACTGTTGTTTTTTCCTTGCGTTTAAATTGTGTAATCATACGGTTAACTATGGACAACGGAATATTTAAAAATTTACTTATTTCACGTTACGAAGCGCCACGTTCACTCTGGCCAACGATGCGACCCCCGGTGAAGTCGCTAATATCACTCGAACCTTGTAAGCGAGGCATAGTTGTAACGACACTAAACTATGACGAATTCCTTCCGATACATCTACCCCTACCCTAATGACAAGAGAAAGTTCTTAATTCGTTCTTAGAATTTAGCTGTTTACATATTTATACCGCTTTACCTGGTGTCTATTTTATTCTGTCACCCTAGTGTATTATAATGGTATCTTAGTTTTAGGAGTAGCACAGTCTACTATCTATCGTAGCATAAAAGAACATAAGGAAAAAGAACAAGTTACCCCGCCTAAGAAAACTTGTGGAAGACATTCTTTAATTGTTGATTACGATGAAGCTGTCAAGAATTCTATGGACTTTTTACACTTGATAAAGTGCTGAATGAACTTAAACAGAGAGATGATTTGCCACAGATTTATGAAAATGATAAACTTTAGGTTTGATATGTTAGACTAAGTATACCTATTGTTGCAGATACATGAAGAGAGATCGAAAAAGTGTTTTGACAGAATGAACGATTATCGTCGTCAAAATTAGTCAAACGAAGGTCATGCCAAACATAAAGTTTGGGTAGAAGATAATATAAAAAAATCGGCCGCATGCGTTTAATGAAGCACTGACTAGAGACTTATGTAATCCTGCAGGAAAAGATCATTATTATGCACATATGATCTGAGGCTGGTTTTGTAGAGACCGGCTTATTCCTTTTCAAAGGTAAAAAAAAAACAACCGATTATCGTGAAGAAATAAACGCCGAGGTGTTTGAAAGATTGTTACAACAAATATTAAATGTGCTGCCAGACAATGCTGTTATTGTTATGGCTAATACTACATATTATTGTCGTAAAATTGAAGAAAGTCCCGCAACAACATCTAGAGAACTCGATATACAGGGTTTGTTGAAATCAATAAATATTGAGTACGATGAAGAGATGGTTTGATCTGAACTTCTGCATTTAATTCGCCTTAATAAAGACCAATATAATACACGTGTGACAGGTGAGATGGCTAGAAGTTGCAACGAAGCTCTGTTGAGGTTACCACCTTATCACTGGAAACCCAATTGTGTTAGTGTGGGCTCAAATAAAAATAGAGTAGCAACTAAAAATACCTAATTCGAATTAGCGGATGTAAGGATTGGAGAAATGTGTAGAACATGTGATTAGAGAAGAAAGAAAAATGTGTGTGTTAGATGGATTAATCGATGATATAATAACTTCCACTGAAAAAGGTACGACGTACAAGGTTGAAATCTAGTATGGTGTGTATTTGATCAATAAATATTATTCTGTACTGTTTTCTATATTTAATTAATTATTTTTGTAATGTAAATGTAATTAATTATGTAACTACAAATTATATAAAATCCGAGCAGGTTTTAGTACTGCCGCTAAAAAGTAGCTTTCAAAAATTCCATTGTGTAAACGTGTCTTTCCATTTTACTCCTCCGAATTAATAAATAGAGTATAGTGATAATAGATACATCTGATGCTGAAATATATTTTGTCATCGCCATGTCAGCGCCATGAGCACTCTTATGTTGCCCGAACGGTTCATAATCTGCTTCCTCGTATATCTTTGGAAATCTTAGAATAGCTACTTTACAGTCCTGACTTGTTCTCGCGCGATTTATATATGTTACTCCATTAAAGCAATCTCTAAAAAAAGCAACGGTTCAACGCTGACGTTGAAGAAGGATGTGGGAAATGCTTTTGGAAATTCCCGCGGGAATATTACCAATAGACTGCATGCAGAATAAAAATTGCGTTGCGCCCTCTAACGTGTTGGAGCTTCACTTGGAATGCAGACATTACAACGCTTAATGTGTCAAAATGAAAGAAAAATAGAACCTCAAGAAGAAACAATCCCCTTCGAATCAGAGGCAGGATTTTATTTAAGATGATGTGCTTTAGATGGTGTAACGCCTATCTTGTTTGACAAATATGTCTTATTAGCTTGAAGCCATGAAACGTGTAAAGTGGTACAGTAGTTATACGTATACCTACGTATACGTACACATACATAAACACATGAAGACTGTCTGTATTATGTGGACGGACACGCAATATTTTATGTAACTGGAATAGACGCCATCTGTTTCACGTACGACAGGTGCCTTTCATTATACATGCAATATTGAAAAGTCAGTAAAAGAGAAAATTGAGCAGAAAATTTGAGGGATAATGCTGTAGTAATTATTACATTTATTATTACTTTCTGTTGAAGTATGCATGCACATATAATTTAAATGACATGTTTTTGAATGTACGAAAAAGGCATCTTATTATTTAAATAGGCATTTGTAGTAGTTTTATATATGAAAGGTTTTTGTTTTCCCGTACATATATGCATACTAAGAAATCCATTGATTTGATTTTGTAAAATCTGCATCTTTTTTAAAACACCGTCAGACTTTGCTATACCATCGTTACTTTTTCGTCATTTAGGGGAAGTAACAGTGAGAATATATCACCCTACTCCTCCACTAACGGCGATGAAGGATTTTGTAATTTTTCCTACTATTCCTTTGTAGTTATTGTGCCTCAACTTGAGGATCCTGAAATATCGTTCAATCCTCTTTGGTACCGGTAACGAGACATTCATTTCTATTAGTTTTTGAACAACTCCCTTTGATATTGATTATAATTATCGCATTATAGAATTACGCGAGTTGTGTCTCTTATCATACCACATGCGCACAGATCATTTTCAAATACCCAAATTTTAAACCCAGCAATGATTCAATTTCAGTCCAACTATTATGATAAACATATGTTTGAGTATTTCCATCTTTATGTACTTAGAGCTTCTGTCAAGCAATACACAACAGTTTGTAGACCTCTCGATATATTTACGATATCTTGGTACTCCAAACTGCCGGTTCCTGTTTGTTCTTATGAATCTGATTCAGTCCTCTAGCGGTAATAGGATGCTGACGTAACTACTGCTGGATGCTTATTTAGGCATTTGATCTATATATTCGTTCGAATCAACTTTAGCATGAGCTTTAATCCAAACAAAAATAAGATCTCCAACACTCTTTTCAAATTCCATTGCGTTTGGATAATATCTTCAGCCATAAGGTGCAACATATGAAATTTATACATAACATGTAAGAAGTTACCACAGTCTTGTTTAAGACAATGGCCTATAAAATGCATGGTAACTGTACCACCAGTCATATGCATTAAAATTTGGTTGCTCGAAAGGTGAGCTTTTCCTAATGCATTCAGTTCCATTTTCAGTACATGTTCGCAATGATTTATCACGTATTAAGAATGACGGCTTAAAAGGTTCAAGTACTGTAATATTGATAATAGAATTCTTTTACAATCCGTGATTTCATCCACAAATAACCGCGTTTTTATATTAATTATGAGACTAAATTTATTCCAGAAGTGCCAAAGTGATGATTGATTGTAATCTAAATGCTAGATTACACTCAAGATCAAACAGAAATTCAGTTCTCGGTCCACGCCAGTTCTTTCATATCTGTGCTGTGCACTGTTTATAACAACCGTTTATTGCAAGTTAAACATACTATTTTTACACTGTTGTATTTTAAGTCGGTAAATATCCCTCTAAACTTATTTATTTGATTAGCAAGTGGTTGCTGCTACTTTGCAAAGCATTAGTTATTATAAATCGCAATGTGATTATGTCTGAATACTACCCTAATTCGAAAATTAAATAGGTCGATTTAGACATGGAATTTCTAAAAGATTTATTTCTTTCAAAAATACAGAAGACTAGTTATACTGTTAAAATAGGTTTCATCTTCCTTCAATAGTCTTAAAATTAAATGTACGAGGTTGAATTCGGGGGCAGTTGTTTTCAAAATGAGTTAGAGTGTTGTTGTTTCAATATCAAGCTAAAGTATCCCGTGGCAATGTAAAAATAAATAAGACCAAAGTTTTCAAATAATATGCATATTATGTGATAATGTGACATCTAGTTATTAAAAATGATTTGAACTCACATTCGGTCTCGTTGTGTAATGGTAGCACAATAAACCGATAATACAGAGGTCGTGGGTTCAAATCCTACCGGGACTGATATTTTTTCAGGAATTTAAAAACGTTGATTAATTGGAAGGAAATTGTAATTTGTCATTACTAATACCATCAGTGGTTTACTTTTAATTTAATGTGCATATTATATATTTACGCAAAAGTTTTTACAATGTATAGATCTACAACAGATAACTATTATATTACAGACTCTATATATTCTATACTGGAATGACGCAAACGATCTCACATGGATGGATGACACTGCATATAGGCGATATAACGTTTTACTGAACTATATGTACTTAATTTCCGTGCCGGAGTTCCGTGGTCGGTTGGTCATTCCTCGCAGACAAGCAAACATCAGCGAAGCGTTCCTTTTGTTGTCAACGAAGCAAGACCACCTAGCATTAGCTCGGAAACTAGACATAGTTCAAATAACGTCGGTGACCGTAATTATTCGGAAAGGTATTCGATTTCCAACAGCCAGAGTGGTTTTAACGTATGCGCTTTCTGAAAATTTAACGTGCTTCTAAAATATACAAAATACATTGTTTTGTCTTTCAGTAAATCGCGCATTTTGGTTTTGTAGCATGAACACAGCCATTAATTCTTTTTATTTATAAGACTCTGATTAAAATATTGAATATATGATTTAAACTATATTTGCGATTTTTTACCTAACAGTTTATACTCTCATCCAAAGTGAACATCTCCATCTCTGAAAGTATTTGGGAAATGTTTTCATCGTCATGATGACATATACCAAAGGTAATTGTTAACTAATATCAGGATCTAGTGGTGACATCTAGGCATGGTCGAGGAGAGGCACATCGAACAAAAGAGAGTTAGCTCGGGTAATTGATACAGAGCACAATAAAGCTTGTGAGCTCCTTAATTTCATGAGTGTTCCAAGTAAATTACAGGAAACATCTCTCAACGTTACATAGACTCATTATGTATACTGCTAGTCCATTATAATAACTGGAAACCGGGGAGAACGTCGATCGAGAAGAAAGAAAAACATTGAATTTATCCTGGGGCCTTCCATCATTGACGTCTCATTAGGAAAACGAAGAGAGAATATAAAGAAAAAGGATTTTATCGATTCAGATTTTTCATAATTCAGGCAGCATAGGGATTTTGTTAGATTTTATTTAGTCAAACCTGTACTATTTGTAAGTAGTAATTTCATTATACGCCCTGAGAATTACACTGTTATCTATATAACTATCTATCCGTATTGTAATTTTGTTATTTTTCTGTTTTTTCTTAAATTAGGAGTACTGCATAATAGACAGTAAACTAATTCCTTCATTATTTTCATATAATATTTCAATATTAAAATTTAGCAGCATCGCAAATAATTTTATAATCAACTCTATTTAATATTTAGTTATTAATTGCTTTAAGTTATATGAGAATATTTTAGAAACTTTGGCTATTTGCTTTATTAGTTACTCAATCACCAACTTAAAAATTCCACGTTCTAATAATCTGTAAGGTATTTTTCTTTCGACATGCTCCTCCTGAGGTGGATGGTAAAACTTCGTTCAGTGATGCATGCATTTGGCAATCAGAGTGGTCTCTCAAGATGTTCTTTGTTTTGCTGATAGAATCAATGATTACACATTCTGGTGAAGAACCGCAGTCGTTTTAAATGAATTTCTTGTAGGCTTTATTATATTAAGTGACGATTTCTCATCCTCTCTACTAAAAAAAAAATATTTTTGAATTTGATTTTATTTTGTAGCTTTGGCAGTCTTAGTATTATTGCATATATTTTCAGTAATACTGGGTGTCCCAAATGCCTTTCAATTTGTTTTGTTCACTGCGCGAAAACAATCGCTGTTTACGAAAAGTAACTATTTGAACTGCAATGTCAGTACAAGGAATTATAGGCTCGTGCTATTTTGAAGATGACGGAGGTTAAATCAAAGGTATGTAGCAACAATCTTCACTCTCTGAAATTAATTAAAAGAGAACATTCGAAGAGAAATGGCAGCTGTTACGGAGCAGTTCTTGAAAATTTGACTTCACGATTAGAAGAGTGCCATTAAAATAACGGAACATATTTAAAAGGCATAATTTTTAAGAAAGTCTGTATTTTAATAAAAATAAAAAATTATTCATTAAACCTGGCTATTATTCCCAAGACACTTCATTTTCATCTGCTAATCCACGGCTCTTTGTAAGCATTTTGCCGGATTGTTTCGATCTTGAATTTACTTGCTCATATTGTACATCATTTCGTTTTAATGCGGATGCGTAGCTTTTGATGACTTGTTGTTGTTTAAGTGTATGTGGTGAACGTTCCTTCAGTATTATCTCTTACGTAGTTGTTTTTATGGTCTTCGTTCTTGTTTTGGGTTTGTGCTTTATCTGGTTTGCAATATTGGGTCTATATCATCTTGTTTGTCTTGGTTCATGGATCCCTTTAGTGAAAGTATTTCTTCTGATAGAATTCTGTTCTGGCTGGCTGGTTATTAATTTCCACCTTTAGTGTAAGTAATTGTAAAACTTCATTAATTTGGAATACCGTAAAGGTATTTATATCGTTCACCTTCTTTTGGCCGACAGCCAGTAAATTTTGAATGCATTGTTTACATGGCTAATTGTTGATTGACACTTCACTATCTCCCTAAGAAGAACACTTCACTACAAACAGGACGCACGTTTTAACAGCTAAGCTATCATCTTCAGCAGTAATACTGAACTAACAACTAAAACTATATTATCTATACAGATTTGCAGTTATGGTCGACTAACTATGGTCATGTGTGATTTAATAAAGAGTAGAGGCTGAAATTTATTGGGCCTAAACCGGTATTCATTGAAACATGTTTGTTATTGTAAATTTCAATGCCTTCATAAAATTTTTTGTTTACATCTCAAATTAGCTTTAGATTATCAACTTTATGATTTCTTTCTAGCATATGCAGCAATGTTTCAGTATTGATAATACTACCTCATATGCGTTTTTATAAACTAAATAATCGTTGTTACATCACATATCCGTTGTGTAGAATTCACATTTTATCGCCGTTTCCACTATACTTAATTCTTCAATAATTATATCACTAAATTAAATTTGTTAAATTTGATTATTAATGTTTGTAATATGTTTACCAAAATTTACATGAAATAATATGAGTATAAATTACGGCTGTTTGCATGTGTATATGTACATGCTGCCTGGATATATCGAGATCATGGAATAACCCAGGCTCTTGTATTCCTTACGTATGTGTGTAGCAAGGGAATTTTCGGCTTTAGTCGACAGCAACCCTCATTATATACATACACTGTTGGAGATATAAATTGTTCTTACACTTACATACTTTATAACGCTCGGGGTATGACATTTAAAATAAGTTATATAAAATCAAGTAGACGAAATCTAAATTAATGTTTTAATTTGACGTAACTTCAACCCTTTATAAATATGCAAATGCTACCCCTACTCCGGAGTCATACTAAACCACAATTCGCACTTGAAAATATCTTCGTAAAATACTTTATTTATCATTCCATTAAATCTCTAAATATGTTACCATGAAAATTGTTGCTTCAGTTAAATTTTTAGACCAGAATTTCTTAAATTGGAGGTCACTACCGTCCATCAAATTCAACTCATTTAAATGCGAAAATACATCCACCAACAGGAACTACAGGTTCAGTGTACATTTGAGGGGCTCTGTGCGTACAAGGGTTGTCTTTTAAGTTTTCCATATAGGGTTGGAATAAAGCGGTAGATAGCTTTCCAAGACTATTGTTTTTCGAAATATTCTCCACGAAGATTGATGTACATTTGCATGTCCTCGAACAGACTGTGGATGCAGCTGTTCTGCTCAACTATCTTGCGTACTGTGTACGAATTTGCATTCTCTGGTCGTTTGGGGTTGGTTCTTCGAAGCTCAGCGATCACTTACGCCAAGCAAATAGTTGTACACCAAACGGCAGTAATAGCTCTTTGATATTATAGAGGAATTGCTGCTGCATGCCGGCTTTTCTTCACGTTGAAACATCCAAACAGACGACTGGTATTTATTTTCTGGATTGTATAAGTAAATCCAAGATTTATCACCAATGACGCTGTTGCACACGCTTTTAGGGTTTCCGGGGTCGAAATGATTTAGAGCTTTTTAGTACCAATTCAGCCTGGCTCCTTCCTGTTCTTCGGCCAACTTGTGCTGTATCCAATGGGAATCACATTTTTTTTACACATAATTCTTCATGCAGCATTTTTTCGAATTGGGATCTTTGAAATGATGCCCCAATCTCGCGATATATCACATGTCTATTTTCGTTGACGATTTTGCGTTTGCACCTACTCTTGAATCTTCTCTAAGACTAATCTGTCCACGTTTAAATTCTCCAACCAGAGAAATTGTTGACTAATGTGGTGCTCCATTGCCGAAAACAGAAATCAACCCGACAGGGCATTCTTGTTGAAATAATTATTTTCATAAATTATAAAAAATTATTGCGTGAAAGTGATCTCGACTTTTCAGCTAACCCGTCAACTTTGGTTGTAGCTGTAACACTACACGTATCACACTGAAACCTTGAATTTAGGTTAAGTAAAGATGGAGGTTAATTTTTAGTGCTGACATTTGATTAGTGGCGCTCTCTATCTCTCAGTATGGAAAACTTACGAGACATCCCGCGTATGTATAGTGACGCAGAATTTAGTTTTATCGAAATTTCAGATTAATGGAACCAGAATTGTAACTGGAATCTTTTCGGATTACTATTATAAAAATAAGGGGAATTATTATAGCAAATATGGCCTTCTATATACCATAAAACATTAGTTGTAGTTGCAATAGGATGCATAGCACAACTGTTAATTTCGTTAGCATTCTCTTTTATACACGTTACAGCTCAAACCTAAAAATACAAAACAAGCTTATGTACCAATATTTTCGTATGTTCCTTACTAATTTATGCATATGCATATGCGAAGATAATGGATTTGCGCTTTGAAATTAATGCCACAATATTCCGCACAAGCAGCGAGATGTAGTACGCTAAAACAAACAGAATAAAAAGTACGTATCGCTACCGTAGATTCTAAATTTAGATTCCGTGTGTGTTGTTCGACCCGCTTTTTTTAATGTAATTGAAAACAACACGACATATCGCACGAAAATCCTCCCTCTCCAAAAGAAAATGAAATTTAAATATTTTGCCCAACCCTACTACAAACATAAAGATTTTGTTTTTTTAATTTATTCCGTTGTTTTGCTTTTATTAGTATAGTAATCCTTTATATGCTAAAAAGCAGGTGGTTAGTGATTTACGATTTTGCGAGAAATTTCAATTTTTGGTAGTGCAATCTATATAAGGGAAATCAGGAAATATCCCGGGACGTTTTAATTTTTTTGCGTGGCCTTAAACAAACAGATTTTGATAATTCTTCTGAATACGAGGGCGACCTGAAATATTTTCGGAATCGACAAGAAAAACACGGTATTGGTGTGGTTTTTAATTTTTATTTTTCGATGTAGTCTCCTCGAACACCAATACACTTTTTCAAATGGTGCTCCAGTCTCTTCAAGCCGTCGGAAGAGTAGGATGTTTCGAGGTCTGCAAAATACTCATCTGTAGCGGCAATGACCTCCTCATTTGAGGCAAATCTCTTTCCTCCCAGTGTTTTTTCAGGTTTTGGAATAGGAAAAAGTCGCTGAGGGCTAGGAATTTTTCATGATATCCTGGACTAGACTATCGTCCATATGTATCTACATTTTTGTTTAACAACCTTAGCTTATGTCGAGCAGATATATTCTTGAATTAGCATTGGGCTGAATCAACATGGATTCTAATCAAAGTATTCAGCTAATATCAACAAAAGCATAGTTCTGATAGTATAGATATAGATGTAATGTTTCTTTCACATTTACAAATTTTATCACGCATAGGCACATATTATAAGCAGGGAGATGTTAAGAAACTATAAATTTTATTCATTAGCAAAGGTTTTCGATGACTACAAAGGTCTCAAAACTATCCAAAATTGAGGAACACAAACAAGGAGGGCTGAAATTTACGGAAGATCATGCGGGATGGGATTATCAACGGAAGAACGAATCTGAATCCTGTTGAAGATTTCTTAGGAATATTGGCAACACAATTATATGCCAATAGTTATATATATATATATATATATATTGTAATGATATAAATTGTTGTCCTTTATTTACCAATGATTTTCTTCTATAATTTTACTAGTTCACCTATTGCAAATATATTTTTCGTCACTGTTTGGTGCACGCCGTTAATTTTTATTTTGGTTGATGTTAGAAGTTGGAGTACTCCCTCTTTATGAAATTTTAAACGCAGATATTCAATCTGAAAAAAGTTTTACAGATATCTACTTTGGGTATCCTTTAACAACTAATTATTCACAATTTTCCTCGTTCCAAAAAAACAAAAGTCTTTTCAACAACACTTGCAAAGGAGACGTAGACTTTACTACCGTTCATCTTATATATCGCTTTTCGTAAACATATTTCTTATGTAAATAAATTTTTCTAACATTCATCTTCAAAAGACCTTTAATATACAGTATTCACACATTTCAATTACATTGTATGAATATGCATTATTCCGAAATTGTACTCCGAAATATCTCGTACGACGAAAGGATGTCACGACTGGCAGCAATTTCCTTTATAATATCACACATATCGAGTATGTTCGGTGTGTACTGAGTCGCCTACCATGCAGGCGTACAGGCTAACCAATGCGTTGCCCTGGATATAAAACAAAAGAAGAGCAGACAGATGAAGATCGGGAAAAAAAAGTGAGAGATGTTGGCATTTTTTTTCTCCTAAGAAAGAATAAGTCATTGCTTTTCTCATATAACTCCGTGATATTATAAATATCTTCGTATTATATTCAATAATAAAGTGTATCAGCTGATACTACATACAAAATTTGGAAGTTCCGGACACTTACGTTGGAAGCCGAAGCCCAGTCCATCCTAAAGTCGAGCCAGTCAGTACGATTTCAAAGGTTATAGACGTCGAATCTTCTTAATTTCTTCAAAATTACTTCTATCTTTCGATCTCATATTTAATTTCGTAAATTAATTAGAATATTTCAAGTTTAGCTAGTCAGGGATTGCCTTAGATTTTCTGTAAAAACATTCTCTTTTGTAAAAAAGCGGTATAAATAGATATATTTGTTTTATTTGTTAATATATTTGCTTTTCTCAACTTTACATTTGGTATTTTGATTTAGAAAACATTTTCACTTAATTCGTTCATTATTATAAGTATTTTCTGTAAAGGGCGCAATAACTTTCTTTTTCAATGCTATTTTCTCGTTCATTCCCTTTCCTTCGTAATTTAGTATTAATTTTAATGGATTAGTTTCTGAGACTATAAAGAAAACAATATTCTATTCAACAGTTTAAGTATAACTAGAAATTTCTATAGTGTAGAGCATACAACAATTATACGGATTGCTCTGGTATAAATATATTACCAACTAGAGTCACCAGGTAATAGATTCTACTTTAATAAATCAAGATGATTAGTAACATTATCTACTTTCATTAATTGTAAACGCTGTACAATTTTTAAGCCATTTCAAGGTTATTCAATATAGTGGAAAATTGGAATAATGCAGCGTGAAATACATTCCCGAAGTATAATCGACTGGAAAACGAGCTAGCTACACGATTTACAATAAGCACCGCAATCTGAGAACAGCAATTTGCGAGTAGGGCTTCTCATATGGTTTCATAAAATGATGGGTTGAAAAAAGAGGTAGCAAAAGAATTTACAAGGGATCCTAAAGAGTGAGAACGTTTCTAAGCATATATTACAGAAAAGTGGAACTCGTAAGGTTGTAATAAGTTGAAGTAAATTTCGTCGTTTCCATGTCCTTTGTTTTGTAATTGCTTCTTTTTAACATCAAATACCTTGCTCCCAAATGTTGCTATTGCTTCAGAAAGAGTTTCTGAAGATTCTCTGAAATCAATGTGATTGGTCGCATGAGCAAATCTAAATAATCAAATCTATGAGTTTGTAGCAACTAGCAAAAAAAAAGTTAGGTATATATATAAATTTTTTAAAATCTTGTGTTGATAAAGTGACGGTCTTAACTGCAGCAACGTCAGGTGAAAATAGTGTGCACCATTAAAAGACTCCCATGTCCTATACACTGTAAACTGTTTCTTCTTACTTGACAGTTTAAAAATATTGCAGCGAATATGTGTTTCGAAAAAATTACGGTCACAATACAATCTTTCAGCAGACGATGGATTAATATAATTAGAGTTATTGTTTGGGCTATTCTATCGTTTGTTTAACTTTTGTACTCCGACATTTCGGCAGTATGTCTACTGTCGCCTCAGGGTAGCCCTAGCCTTTAGAAGTGCTGTTACTTGCCAGATACGTTAGATGATTGTGTCTTCCCTATTTTTTATTAGTGAACTTGTCTTGTATGGGGAGCGGACTTGTATTTTCTCCAATTTCATATTCCACTTGACTTAACCATTAAGCTAATAGGACGGATAGATATTACTGCTTTAAACTTATATTTAAGCTACAATTTGCCGGTCTTCGGCTAATACTTTCTTTGATCATAGGGAGCCAGACGATCTTTATTTCCAGGATTGGTGCGCTAATAGTGGTCAGTGTAATGGCCATATATGTTGTTTCCAACATGTTTCTTTTTATGGCGTTTTAGCGTCTTCTTTATCTAAGATTGCTGAGTTGTTCCGTTAAGACGACAGTAGACACACTGCCGAAGCGTCGGACTACATGAGTTCAATAAACGATGGAAATAGCCCAAACCACAACTCTAATTACTCTTTTAGAACTTTAGCGCTCGTTTCTTCTTTTGTTCTTTTCTAAGGTATTATATTATTAATCCTCTACTCTAATATAAGCTAAATAGCGCCCACTAAACTAAATTAAATGATTACACGTAGTTGTAGAACTTATATAAGTTTTTGATTTAGAACGGCTTCTTATCTAACGAGTTATGCGTTATGGTACATAAGTGAAAATAAGCCAATTTGCACTATGAGAGACACTTATATGAGATGTTTACTTTGAAGGTATACAGTGAATATATTTGTTAACATAATACCGTTAGAGATTTCGACACGAGATTATTGAAACTACAGACACTCAGAACATGTTATTCAAGTCAAGTGCACAAGGTAAACTTGCGTTGTTAGAATGGATGTCTAAGCTATCTAACTCTATCCTGTCACGATTGTGGTGCAACGTATTTAACTTAGGCTAATTAATATTGAGGGAGATCAAGTACGAAGAACTGTGAGTGATGAATTCGAGGCAAAGGAATACAGAATGAAGAAGATAATTTATGAAAAATTCTCCCATTGTTGTACGTGAATAAACAAAATCAAATGCCTTATACTCTGTCTGATAAATTAACGATTGCAAGGACTGTGTGGATGTACAATTCACAGGTATAGCAGTAAACTCCACTCACACAAATTTATTAATTATGCGGAACGCAGCGTTTGGAGAGCACGTCGACTCTCATTGTCAACCGTGTTACCGACTGAATGTAAAAAACTGTATCACACATGCAAATTATTTACTACGCAGATTCAAAAATGTCTAAAACATATGACTATTTACAATCTACTAGGTGGTCTAAAATTTGGTATTTGTCTATTTTCGGCAAAGGATGGACCGAAAGCGAACGGTATCTTTAACAGAGCCTATGGTAATAAATCAATCAGACTCGAGTGTGCAATTGGGGGTGGTTCTCTGTTCAATAAGTTTCCGTTCTTTTTCATAAATATCGTTTCGTATGCGTCTAATTCTCTACACAAGTTTACGTTTTTAAGTAGTGTAAAATTTTTTAAATCAATTTTATGTCCGGATTTTATCATATGCTCTGCTACGGTTTATAGTTCGGTTTGTCAAAACGATAGTGTCTAATATGTTCTTTGAATCTCGTTTCGATACTCCTTTTTGTTTGTCCAATATAAACTTTCTCACAATCATTGCATGTGATTTGATAAATTCCAGACCTTTTTATCATCTCCGGTGTTGGGTGAAAAGGAAGAGTTATAAATTTCTTATTATCGGTGTTTGTTGATGTCAAGGTCGTGGAATTTCTGATGTGTTGTTTGTATTGGACCTTTCTTCACATACGGTCGACATCCATAGAAGACAAAACCATTGTACCTCGCTACATCTTTGATATACTTTACACGTGCTCTCGCAACGCTGCGTTCCGCATAATTAATAAATTTGTGTGAGTGGGGTTTACTGCTATTACTGTGAATCTGTCTGATAACACTAAAAAACTTAATCTAAAAATTATATGTACGATAAATTGCAAGGAAATCTATACTTTTAGATACTCCTTCGCACAGTTCTCTGCACTCTAAAAGCCGAGTATTAATGATAGTTCGTGTACATTCCAACCACGCAGCTCCTTCTTGAAATAGACTATGTGCACAAACAGTGGTAATGTCCCTGGGTACTACAATACCCATTTGTACCCACACATACACATACATCACGATGTGTAACAGTATATAATTCATACTTACGTATTTTGCCATCCTTTGTGCTTACGTATTTTGCAGACATTGTACAGCGAGTAGATATGGGGCGTAGAAACGGAGACGCACAAGTCAAATATTGAATGAATGAAACACAGGAGCTATCGCGACGAAAGAATCAATATTCGATGGAGATAGCAAAAGGAAATGTTCTCTTTCAGTTAATATTTGATGAGTTCTTTGAATGCAAATGCATGTTCTAATAGTGTAGGAAAATGTAGACCATATCTCTAATCGCAGGAAAATTATGAAAATGGTTAAGTTAGCTTCGAAGAACCGTTATGAAATGTATATCATCGAAAATCAAATATGTTAAAGGAATTAGTATCTGAATTCTTTTTCTAATAGTTGCATCATTGACATGGCTAAAAGACAAAAACTATGGAATTTTATTTCTGTAATATTTTGAGACCTATTTTAAAACTGAATATACGATACAGTATTACGCATTTTGAAAAATAATGTGTTCGAAGAAATCTCTTCATGGCAACAAATTTTCATTGACATAGAACTATCAATTTCTAAATGCATGAGCTCCTTGTGTAATATATTTGAGGAGAAACAAAGTGTTCAATTTCTTCCACTTTTACTATCTTAGTTATATATTATAATATTTAAGAGCTTTAATTATAAATTAATCAGTAATCGGTTATTTCATCATTATCAATCATCGACTAAATTATAGAAATTAACTAACTTTCTAGAAAATTACTCGTTCACGGGATCTTGACGGAAAGATAAGAAATAAGGAAAATATGTGTAAAATAAAACGATGAAGAAGGAGAACGAGAAAAAGAAGATGTGAAACAGGAAATGAAAGAAGAAAAGAAAGACAAAAACAAAAGGAATCTAAAACGGACTAATCATTAAATGAATGCAACTCGATTTAAGCATTCGTTTTCAATTATTGGTCGGATTTTAAATTATGCCCAATACTCAGGTGTAAACTGGGCACCAAATTTATGAATTTACCTGCCCTACAAAAAGGACTCCTTAAGCTAGTAATGAGGTAATTAAATACAAATATTTGTCATTCAAGAAATTTACTTAATTACCAAACAGATTATTATATGGTCATCAGCACAAAGTTTTGCCTGTCGTTTCCATTTGCATCAATCGCAGTTCTAGAAAATCCGAAGTTTGGGTTTAACAACCGAATTTGGGAACACAGATTCCGAACTAGGAAGATAATAATAATAATAATAACTCATGCCTTCGCATCCCCCAACAGCTTTTTACCTACTACAGGGGGCATCGGCCGGCCATGAGTTATTATTACGCCTGCGCCTGTGGAGCATCTTAAGATGATATTCGTTCCGAGTATTAGCTATGGAGTGAGGAAACCCATAGGAAAACTTCAATCTTGAAAAACTATTCTCAATTTATATTAATGGTATACACATTTGTTTTCGACCTACAAGTTTTTAACTATATGCCAATGACTTCAAAAATAAACTCCAAATACTTTTTATAGTTAGTTGTAACGGTTGTCAAGTTCCGCCGTGTTGCTAGGTTTTTTGTCCCTGACGTTTGCGAACCGTAGTTGGTCGCAAGTTTTATATTGGTTTTAAAAAGATGTTTTTCAATTTTATCAAGTATCAGTAGGTTGTTTAGTATCAGTATAAAGTATGTGTTGGTGTTCGTATGTTTAGCGAGTACATCGTTTTAAGAATGTTGTTTTGTTGCTTTTTTAAGTTATTTAGGTTTCTACCCAGATGGTCGTCAAGTAATTATTACTAGGTTTCCTTAGTGAGTTCGGTAATATGTGCCTAATTTTTGCTACAGCAGCTACTGTTTTGATGTTCCTTGTCACAAGCGCGCTGATGTGTGTGTTCCACCTTAGATTGTTTTGTATTCGTGGTCCCAAATAAGTTAGTTCGTTTGTTTCCTTTATTATTTGCGATTTTATTTTTATCTCCATTTTCGGTTTTTTTTCCTTCATCTGAAGATCATGTATTCAGTTTTGCTTTCATTTATTGTTAATAGGTTGTTACAACACCGTTCTTCAATTTTTTTCATATACTGGTCTATGTGTGATTGAATTTCTATTTCATTTTTATCGTGTGAGGTTTAATTCTATAAGATCGTTCGTGTATATTATACAAGATTGGAAATAGACTTCCTACTTAACGGTAAGCCGTATTCTGCGTACAGTGGATCGCTTTCTTCGTTGTTTATCTTTGTAATTTGTTGTCTGTCTTTTAATTAGATTTTTAGTAGGTTTAATTCGGTTCCTTTTATGCCTATAGCTTCCAGTTCTTCAATTAGTTTCGTTTTCGATATTGTGTCAAATTCTTTTTTCGTGTCTATGAATATAGTTACGACTATATTTTGATCTTCCATTTTTTTCTATATTAGATTAATTAGATCATATGCTGCAAATGTTGTTCCTAAATTGTTTTGGAATGTATATTGTTGTTGGTGTATTATATTGTTCTGTAACAGATGGTCTGACAACCTTTCTTGGAGATTTTTTTCCAGAATTTTATTTAATGATGAGACCAACGAGATAGGTCTGCAATTTTGTGGTTCCTCTCTTTTGTTTTTCTTGAAGATGGGAACAATAATAGTCTGCTTTATGTAGTCAGGGTACTTCCCTGCTTTCAGAGTAGCATTTATTAATTTTACTAATACAGGTGCTGTATTTTATTAGATCATTTGTTTCACCATCAAATCAAGTTGCTTTGCCGCATTGTAATTCGTTAATAATTTTATCTACTTCTGCAATACTTGCGTCCTGCAATTTAGTTAAGGTTGCATTTTTGGTTGTGGTTCTTGTTTTTACAGGCGCTTTCATGTTTTTTATTTGTTGCTTTGCCTATTGTCGCAAAGTATTTGTTAATTTCGTTTGCTACTTCTTCGACGGTCCTAGTTTTGGTTCCGTCCTCCCTTGCGATCACTTCTATTTTTGTCATGTTTCTCTTTTCTTGTTTGCTTGTCTAAATTATTAGTAGTATAACAGACGGTTCAGCGTTATTAAGCGCGATCCAAATGATAATCCCTCAGCAATCGGCACGCCACACATCACTTTTCCAAATAAATGTTCCGCAGTGGGACTCCGAAACTTTATCGTATGGATTTTTTGGTTCCTTTTGTGGTGTGCTCTGGTACTCCAACTGTATATGACCTATTTATATATTGCTACAAATTTCTTGTACGAGATTAATTTTAAATAATGAAGTCTCCGTGGGTTATATCTGTTGGAGCCCTAATTAATTAAATAAAACGTAATCAGTTACACTTTTTTCTGAAAACCTTTCATGCACTCTCATTAAATATTTGTAAAACAGAAGAAAAAGCGGACTTAGATAAAGAAAAACATTTAAATTATGTGCAATTCTACTTTAAATAATTTATCAATCTGATCAGATTTCCATTAACTGTTTGCTACTTTAAACTTCATTCGCGTCAAAACTTCGCCGTTCGTTTTGTGAGGAAACGTATTACGGAAGCTCCTCTTTTATAAAACGGGCCCCGCTTTAATATTGAAAGCTCGCCCGTTAACGCACTCGAACCAGCGCGCTTTTTTCAATACCTATCTACCCGATTGGGAGGCCACTTGCGGTTTCTGTTTTATTCTCGCTTTTGATTTTCTTTTTGATTTCCGTTACGAAGGGTGTAGGTGGCAAAGCCGAAAATACATTGGATTTATCCTCATATTGGAATATAAAAGCTGTTCGTTGCGTTCCGCTCGCAGCGTAAAAACCCCGGAAAGAACTGAGCTGGCGAGAAGCGAGGAACGTTGTATCGTACTTTTTCTACATTGAAGTATTACGGTACTTTTGTTATAAATGAAAACACACCGTAAAAATGGATATTAAAAGATAACAATGCTTCGTTTTTTTTTGTTTTCTTCTAGTTCCTTTCGGGTGAGCGTGCTTGTAATGTGCATATACATATATGGTATTATATTTTTAATAGCTTTAATTAGTAAATGTTCCTCTTTTCTGTGCTTCTTGCGAATTTTTGGAAAACGTTACCTTTACTTTACGTTAATATAAAGCTTCCATGTTCGCATGTCAGAGCTTGTATACTCTGTTAAAGAAATCCATTAATTTACTAATAAAATATTAAACACGTATTTTATTGCCTAGAGTAACGCGTTCATTTATCCGAAGAGAATACTTGCAAAAATATATCCACAACCGTCACAACGTTCGAAGGGAGTACGAAATGTATATACAGCGACTTTTACAAACAGCTTTATGTATGAACAAAAAGTATATAATAATGCCACGAAATATATGCAATATGAATTAGGTAGGTTATAAGTTTATATGTTAATCGTGTTACGCTGACCGTTAATTTCACATTTTACCAGCAAGATATTACTAATTTTGTTGGAGATCTTTATTACCCCTGGATGCCCTTTGTCCGTATCCAGAGAGAGCTCTTTCTCGAATTATTGTATTCTTGTCGATTATTTTGCAGGGTACTACTCAGTTGCAGTTTACTCGAATATCCGGTTTTAGGACCGGATATCCAGGGCACTCGAAAGCACGTGTCGCAAGTCGGATACCCCAAATTCATTAAATCCGATGTTAAAAATTTTGAGTATCGGGATAGCTGGGAGCCCAAAACTTTGGCTTTCAGTTAGCTAGACTGAAAGTCAAAGTACCTGAGGTGAATTTTCTTGGAACTAATAGTTGTATTCTTTCATACTGATCCAAGTGATCCAATGTCTGGTCAACTAATCTTGAAAATTAGGTGCAATATAAACTTTTCACGATCAATATTGTGGTTGAGGTGAGAGAAGTAGTTCGAATTCAAGGAATTAAAGTGTATAATTCCGATTCATTTAGATCAGATTAGTTTAAATCTCTTAGTTTATTTCGATCAGTATGAAGAAATATATCTCCAAAGGTATATATTCCCAAAGATATTTTGCGTTGCCGTCTATTCCTTTTTCTTTTTGACAAACTTACATGATATGCTTTCTCCATAATAGACCAGTTTGGTTGAAAATATCTATTGACCGAAACCAGTATTAAAACGTGTTAAATTAGTGTATAAGCAAGTCTACAGTGTTTAGTAAATACTTTACATTTCCATTCGATTTTCTTTACAACACGGACGGCAGTATTACCTTGGATCCATTCGTTCCAGTCATTTTATGTGTTCTAGGCGCTAACGGAGAGAATGTTGGATCGGACAACAATAGAGATGCATTATGCATTTGTGGATTCGTGCCTTAATTACGGTGAGATTCTGTGGTGTGAAGAGTACTACAAATGCGCATTATTTGGTTGATTTTCAATGTGGGCGAAGATATATGCGGGATAACTGCTATTGATTGCAATATTTATTAACACAGCGTAGCTGATGTAATGAAGCATGGTAATTCTAAAATATAGAGATTATGATTTTTAGAAATTTAGTAAAATTGTATGTGCATATAAGCATGTACCTCTCATATTGAAAACGACGTATGACATTCCCGGTTTTTTAAACAATACATTTTCTATTTATTCGTAACCATGGTTACGCGCAACTAACAATCACATGCTTTCTACTGCTAATTTCTGTACGTTATGTCGCCGTATAAACGCTTAGTAATTAACGTTGAATTTTCGGTATATTAAGTACCAGAACAGAAAAGATAAAAATCAAAACCATATCAATATGATTTTTGAAATAGAAGGAATTTATCATGAAATAAATTAAAATGAAATAGAATAAGGTTAAGTAATTACGTACACAAAATAATAACCAATGCAACGAGGGTGATAATATTACCGTATATGCAAACAGTAAAGAATTCATCAAAAATAGGGATACGCTTAAACATGGGCCCAGGAACAATTGATTAAAATAAAAAGAAGCACGAGATTTTGCAATTATTTATAGATATACGTTTTAATTATGCGATGATACTGGTACCAAGAATCCAAAAAAAATTCTATCGTTTTTAAAAATATTTTTGCTGAATCCTTATTTGTATAATTAACATATGAAATTCAACGCGGTTAACCTTTGAAAAAATTGAAATATCATCAAGGAAACGTAGAATATGGGAGGGGAATACAGAAAAAGAATATAAAAGATAAAAGGTATAAAAATAAAAATATATTTAAGAAGATTCGGTTTTGAATTTTTTAAATATATAAATTGATCCTGACGAAAATAGTGTGAGACGAAAAACTAAAATATCTTTGTATAACAGGTATATGCGTACAGTGTTGTTTAATATCAACCAATTCTGAAATTGCTAAATTTCTAAAATTAAAATTCAAAAACCATAATGAAAGACTATATTTAAGGGTAGAGCGGCAATGATCTTTAGACATCTGGTTTTTAATAAATAAAAAATCGATTTAAAAAATAAATTACTTTTTAATATCCCAAATTATGCAAAGGTCAACAATTACTTTTTTAATTGTAATACTTTCATTATCATATAACATATACCGCAATAAAAATATTCAAGGTGTTCTCCATTCTTTTTTACTTTGTTTACGAGTGTAGATACTTAAGTAATTTCTTATTTAAGTTGCTCAAATGTCAAACTGTACACTAAAGATTTTAAATGGCCCCACAAAGAGTAGAATTAACTACAGAATCTGACAAGTAAGCTGGCCACTTGGTGGAAGCTGTTTTTCCGTCTAGTTTTCTTCTAAAATTGCTATTTAAAATACTAACAACTACGTTGGATGTAAACAGGTGCGAGAGCTCCGAATACATACTGTTGGTTTCTAATCTTCGAAAGCTTTCGTTTTGTGACGAGTTCGATTCTCATGTAACAGAAGTATGTAAGTTAGTTGTTGAAGAATACTGTTAACTTCGACTATTGTATCAAATACACTGTAAACCGTGATTGTAGTTACATCATAGTTGGTTATGACGTATGCAGTATCTGAAACAAATTCAGGTACACCAACCATATTTGCAATGAATTGTACGAAAACAATTGCCAAATTTTGATAGATTTTCTTGGTTATATAACATTTTAATTAAGAGATGCATTTAAAAGCAAATCATGGGTGATTGCAAGCAACAGCATTATAAATAGTGAACTCTTCTATTGACAATGATTTCATAATAGTATATTAATACATGTGTTCTTACGGAAAGGAGCTGAATGTGCTAAACTAATTATTAAATCTTTTCTTAAAAGTCTTTATCACCCCGAGAGTATCGATCCCATATGAAGAAAACTATTTTTAAGTCAAAATGTGTCTTTATTTTATTTAATTAACAAACATATTTTTATACAATATGATATGCAAAACATAGCATGAATTAAATTAAATTACGTGCAAAAGAAATAGTTGAATTAATGAAAAATAAACGTTGAAAACTAAACCCGAATAAATAATACAAAGCAGATGTCAAGTGTTAACATTTTGAAAGGTCTTATCCACGCATTACTCGACCGTATTCTATCTCACTTCAACTCGTCTTTATCGATAAAACAATGATGTAACTATAAACATTTACGGTTTCATCTGTACAAATTTTTTCGTACACCGATTTAATAATCTAATACTAGAAGTTCTTAAGGATGAATAACCTTATAGGTGGGTTAACTTTCTTTTCGTAATAAATTAGTAAAATTACGCGTAAATGCTGTTTGGAACGAATCCTGCCAGTTAAGGCCAAA
This sequence comes from Trypoxylus dichotomus, assembly GCA_023509865.1. Lineage (NCBI taxonomy): Eukaryota > Metazoa > Arthropoda > Insecta > Coleoptera > Scarabaeidae > Trypoxylus > Trypoxylus dichotomus. The sequence continues at coordinate 74,243,051 of CM042074.1, read as the reverse complement.
TAACACAAATCTGAATATGACTTACATAATTTCACATTTCCGTAGTCCAATTTTTATGATACTTTGCGAATTCCAATTGGTTTAGTTTTTGCATGATCGAAGAAATAGATTTGGAACAGTAATATGGTTCCCTAGTCCCCAATTTAATAGGCTTCTTACACACGAAGGCGATACTATTGTATTAGTTGCGGTTCGCATTTTGTTGGCTAGTACTGTACAAGTTCTAAAACGATCTTGTAAATTTGTGATTTTAAAAATCATTTGTCAACGTATGTTATAGTTTCAGGTCTTCCATTCTTTCTATCTCCAGACTTTTTGGCATGTTTACGCTTTTTAATATTCGGAATTGTTGTATTTGTAATCCAATTTGCAGTTGTAGCTGTATATAAAAGGAACTGCAGAAGCAAAATACAAAATTATTGATCTACATTCTTAATTTCGAACATAGAAAGAATTCTTAATGTCAACGAACATTTTTTTAAAGAATTTAGGTTTTCAGGTTGAAACTGCATCTTAGTTGTACGAGTTTGCCGACCTTTTATTCATGCTTCTCACAGCAGTGTTACAACACGCAGCAGCCCAGAAGGAGTTCCATGCAGCTGAGAGCGACACGTCGGCAGATTCATCCAACTATAATTCGGTTTCAACCCGGAAATCTAGATTCCTTAAAAGAAAATAAATACCGCGGAAGCCTACTACAATACATAAGTCAATCAACATTGTTTTTCAAAAGAAAAATCAATAACTATGCTTTGTTATCGCTCTACGATCAAATTTTGAGAGGAGTTGATTAAAGAAAATCCAGCTACCATTTTTTTGTCACATTTGTGAAGAATTTGCTTGATGATGCAACATTCTGTTTTAATCGATATCAATACACTATTCGACGTACTGTATCACTCGGTATCTTGGTATATGCAGTATGTTGTCAGTCATAAAGGTGATAATTTGATTCGGAGGTACAAATGATGCATTCATCATCCACGGAGTTGTGCAAAATTGGATATTGGGTCTCATTTAATCCATGTCCCAAGAATATTTGCAAGGTTTTCTTAATATGTTAATATTTATGTGTGCGGATGATACTACATTGCTGGTGGGCGACTACAATATTCAAGTCATAGAATCAACAGTAAGTTTAGCAATCAAACGTCTCTATAATTGCTTTTTGTGCTCATAAATTAAGCCTTAGCGAAAGCAAAAGAAAGTTTTTCCTATCCGACAATGCTTACGAAATATTAATTGTGGTATCTGTATCAACAACATGATCTAATAGTGAGCTAAAACCAAATTCATGAGTCACTTTGTATAGTAACCTTTTATGGGATGATCGTTCCAGCTGCAGCTTATCTTCGGGTACAGCCTAAATTTAGCCTGTTTTTAATATCCAAAGACAACAAATTATACGGATGTCAGAAGGATTAAAAGTAACAGATTCATGTATAATAGTTTTCATGTTCCTAAAGATCATGACATTACTATCGTTATTTACACCAGAAGCTCAATCGTGTTTTCATGACAATAAATCAATTTCTACGACATACAAAGATATACGCTATCATGCAAGTAACTTCTACTTGGAGAACTTTGATCATAAAAAAGCTAGTAAAAGTAGGTAGCATATAGACAGAAAAGTGTATAGCTAGATATCAAAAAAAGAAAAGGATTGTTAGGAAATTATTAGGTGAGAAAGTTCCTTCGGTATTAAGACATTTTTGGACTTCATTTCTCTTGATACAGTATTATTACCTCTTTATGATCTAACAGCAATATTTCAACGATTTTAACGACTTTATTTGAATAATATGAACCATCCACTTTTCAATACCTTCAAATAAATTTTGCTCCAGAAGTTAATTTTGTTTTTGTAAGTGGAATGTTACCTCTCAAAACATTCTATATAAATAAACAATACAGCGTATTAATCCTTAACATCTATTGTCGGATTCATAACTTTCTCTAAATTGTAATAAAGATTCGAATCCTTATTTCCATATTTTTGAGTGCCATGAATTATTCGAAATATATTTCGTAACAGCATTAAACATGAATAGTCATGTAATGTATTGTAACTGAATGAAACAACTAGAAAAAGATACGTATTATATTGTTCATAATGATCGCAAGCATAATTAAGCAGTTTTGTTTAAAATATAAATGAATTTTTAATATGTTTTTATTCGAATTTTTTCGTTTATGAATTATATTGTTATACAATTTTGCCGACTTTCCTCGACTATTATTTTTAAATCAGTTTTATCGTTTATTGTCTTTTTTTGCAAATGTTTAAATTCGACATTATCCATTGCTAATATTTACAATAACAGGCAACAGTCGTGTTTCAAATTTCATAAATTGTCGTTAATTCTCAACAAATATTTATATGTGAAACACGATATAATAGGATTTCAAATATAACATTTGTGCAATTGTTAGAATCTCTAATCTATTCCTTTTTACGCACAAACCGTTATAAATCCCTTAAGTGCAGTAAAAACAAACCGCAAGAGCCATCCGCAATTTAATACGCGGAAAAAGCTTCTGAAAAAGCGCGTAGGATAGCGACGAGAAATGTTAACCGTTGACCTCTTAAATATTCAAACACGCTAAACCCTATTATAAAGGAGAGTTTCCGCTTTATCACATCTCTTTGCCAAAAAAAAGATGACAAGAAAGTCCTCGATTTGGCTTTCCGGTCGTTCTGTTCTCTCTCCGGACGAAATTACTATCTATAGTAGCAGAAATCCAGCGATATCGGGGGAATTCCCCTTAGAGAGAGCGCGCGGCGCTAAAATCCTACCTCAAATTCTTTATCTCCTCGCGTACGTCCTCGAACTCCTGGCTCTTAGTTAGTTTTTTCCGCATGCTCTCCTCGATGATCTGAAGGTCCTCGCGACGTCTTTCCAACAGCGCCGTCACCTGTTTGCTCAGCACCTTCAACTGTTCCTCCACGTCACTATCGATGGTGGCACACGCGATCGGCGCGATATTCGCGACGACGACGACGAAACAGCACAACGTCGATACTAACGCCCGTATATTCATAGCCATCTCGGATAGTCGGTGGTGCACACACTGGAGCTTTCGAAACGGCCGGCATTTGTTTTATAGGATTTGTCAAGGGGAAAACGCATGCGCGCCACCTGGACAGGTGTCCCGATTATTGCTGTTGATTGTATATACAACATGTAGATACCGATTGGTCTTCCGTGGATGATATTTATTTTAATTATTTTTTTTTCTCGTACACTGTCTGCTTGATGTTATGTAGTGAGTGCCTTGTTAATCTAAAGTTGTTTGAACTTTCAATGTTTTTCAATGAGCCGTAAAAGAAACTATACAATTGATATTCTAGGAATTCGATTGACTTAAGTCTGTATTTTATAAGAGAATTCTATAACACCCGTTTTAGTGGATGTTTTTTACGAAAAGATGTCAAGCATTCAAGTGTTTTATCTACTGGAGGAATCTATTTACCTATTTAGAATGTAATTAGCGTAAGATAGAAATAATTACACTATTTTGTGAGAGGCGTTTAAAAAAATAAGTGAATTAAATATATGAACGAGATTATTCATGCAAACTTTGCTCAATACATTATTTTTCAATTATTCAAAACACCTAACTCTGTTTAATATCAACTATAACAAAGTAATATCTGTGTTAAATGCACTATTGACTTCGATTTTTGAATCAAATGAATCGTTGCAATAATAAGTCATAGTTACATTATGTAGGTAGTTTAAAATGGCAATATATATAATAATAATAATATACGTTTATTAGCCCTGCAGGAAACACCTAATAACCGAACGTTACACTTGCATTAAATTATCTTCAGCTACTCCCGCAAAAGAATAGCAGGTATGTTGTGCATACCTAGAAAATTAAAACGGAAATAACAATAAAAAGCAATAATGAAGAAGAAAAATCATTGGTAACGTAGGTATCAAATGTTAAAAAAATATATAAAGACATCTTAAAAATATTTATTAGCACTCCTGCAGACAACAAAAACTGATGCCTGTAATAGCAAATTCGTGCGAGCTGTAGTAATTACAAAGGTTAGAACATACCTAGATGCAAGATATGTTACAGTGAGTAGCACTCGAGATCGTACAAATTCACAATGCTGTTGCAATAATGAACTCCTCGGCGGATACACTCCATCAAGTTTGAATGATATAAATTTTGGAAACGTTCGGTGTACACCATTCAGATACAAAGCATGCGTCATATAAGTAGGATTGCGTTTTCCACAGCCATACTCCAATTTACTAACAATGAAGGCGTTATATAATTCTTTGATTGCAACGATGTTCAAGAAAAAGTTGCTAACTCTATAAATGAAGCCAAAGGTCTTGTGAGCTGCTAAACACGATTGTTCGATGAAACTCATATGTGTGCCAAATGTGATGCTGAGATCGCTCACTGAAGAGATTCGTTAAAGTTGATGACTACCAACTTGATAGACGTTGAATAGGCGACGAGCTTCTGGTAAAGTCATAGTGTAGCACTTGCTCAGATTGAGACTTAAATTATTTGCTTCGCACCAGTCCGTCAAAAAGAGCAAGCTTCATTACAGGAGTAGAATATCTTCAGTGCTATTTATTACGCCATATATTTTAACATCATCATCCAATGCTGGTCAGGCAACAATCTCAAATAAATCATTCATAAAGATATTGAACAACAACCGGCCTAATTCCGAGTCTTGTGTAATACCGTTGGATTGGTTGTTGGAACGATATCCATTATACAATATATAATTAGATCTTTCAAATAGGAATACGTAAGCTTTGATAGGATAAGTAAGGATCCAAAGCGACTTAGTTTTCGAATTAAGATGTGATAAATGGAACCGAAAATTTTGGAAAAATAAGTTGCAGATAAAAACACAAATACATAATAGAAGACACAAGATAAACAATAGACTAAGACACCGTAAAAGTATATGAAAACAGGTTTAAATAATAATAGTCATTTCCTTTGGAGAAACTACTCGATGCTCCCCATTTCAGTGATTTGTTTCCTTTATTTTAAAATCAGTGGATCGTTAACTTTCTTGTTTTCTGAGGAGGTTCATCTTTTCGGCGTATGTACTTTACAGATAAGACAAATATTGTTTCCTGCTTGTAGTGGCTTTTACAAGATCAGTTCAGTTTGAATGCGCTTTCTTTTAAAGAACAGTTGGCTGCTGTTAACACACTCCCGTAGCTCGGATGCGAAATAACGCCAAAAAATAGGTAACTTTGTCTGTGTCACGTCATCTTTTCAATCCTTTCCTTCAATACTGTAGACAATAGGACAAAGATACTAAAAAACTCTATCTAAAGTGCTGTTAATAGAGTACAATATCAAAGCAATGACAGATACAAATACGAAGAACGAATATATTGTGTTTGTTCTTTATCCATACTAACTTTGTATATAGTGCAGTTATAGTATTATGATGGCAAATTCATTACATTTTATCAAGCATTTATTTGATCAATACTTTATATTATTAGGCCATCGTGATACTCTCGTCCATCTTTTATAGCCGCTTGAAATAAAAATACCCGTACCAATATCGAAGCGAACTAACAGTAGTACGATAAAAAATGGGGGAAGGACCAACAAGAGAGAGAGAGAGAGAGAGAGAGAGAAATATCTTTAGTAATTTCCACCTGCGTGGTGTGTCTAAGCACTAACACTGCAAGCGTACATCGTCCACTATTTGCAGTGAGTAACTACAATGGATTGTATTCTATCCCATCAATTATTTGGCATTCGTTCGATTGGTGTTCAATAATTTCAGTATTTTTATTCTATTGAGTTGCAAACTATAGAAATAATTAGTATTTCATTATTACTCATGGTTAACGTTGTAATATATATTTTGTTAGAAAAATCCCAATAAACAAAAAAATATTTTAAATACTTTTCATATTTACAATTTTAATGTGTTAAGTGGGTAGTATAAATACGACAACTAATATAAAAGATCATTTACAAACAATGTCAGGATAATTTAGTTCTATAGAATTGTTTAGACAGGCAACATTTATTCTGACTAACAATTTTAAGGTCTTCCATTACACTTTCATAAACATTTTCGATACATATTTTCCTAAAACGAGAATTGTCATCAAACATATAAATAAAATCAATTGCATACTCCTGATGCGTTCGTAACCGTAGTCAAAGTAACACTATTCTGTCTATAAGATGTATCAGATGATTGAGAAGGAGTATCTAAGTGAAATAACAGAAACAAAATATAAATATAATTCATCATGTGTTGAATAATAATAAATAATGTCAATAAAGCAATATAAAGAGTCATTAACAATGAAATGGGAACAGCTATTGTTATACGCATGAATTGAATACGTATTTCTGCAAAATTGAAAAAATATATTGCAAATGACATACAGAGCACACGTACTTTTGACAGAACCTTGCTTTGCATAATATATATTCCTTCTGTACATCGCATTTTACTGCAATGAAGGTGCAGAATATTCTATAAAATTCAAAGGCTAATATATCAGGGAGGTATATGAGAAACATATAATTTGTTCAAGAAAAATTGCACGGGTAGCTTACCACACCACTTGCGACAAAACTGATTGTCGTATGTCGATGTGATTATCATTCCCTTACCTACCGGGAATATTTAAAATACTAGACCCATATGCATCTCGTTCGACTCGTTATTTCGAGAAATATGAGAATTTAACCCAAACACCATGACTACAGGAAATAACATTCAACCAGAGCGGCATATCAGAGATGGTAAGCCGAATTTATATTGCTTTTAATGCAAATGTGTGAGCAGAAATGAGTGTACTATACTTAACGAAAGCTTTTCACTTCATGGACCACGGTATTTTATTAAGAAAGATAAATTTCTGTGGCATAAGAGGTCAGCCACTGCACTTAATAATAATTTGACTTCAGTAACAAAATTCAGTTAATGGAATGGAAAGGTTCTCGGTCCGCCATTAATAATATAACACACAGGGGTTCAATACTAGGTCGTCCACTATTGTTTGTTACATATAAATGACCTTCAAGCTAATGTCAGCGAGGTTGATGTTTGTTTATAGACAAGACATTCATTTTATGCAAGCAAGCAATTCCAAATCTGTCAGTGGAAACTCTTAAAAGGCCATCATAGATTTCACCAATGCAAATAAATTAAAAATCAAATTTAATATTAACAACCAGACCAACTGATATGATGATAAATTAAATCTTTGGGCATTACCATTGATGACGATGAATATACTGTCTCATAGTCGTTGGAAGAATCAAGCGTTTAGCAACATATGCTACAACAAAGTTGACACACTATTCCTACTTCCACTCACTATTAAGCTATGGAGTACTACTCTGGGGCATGTCTACGGAAGCACATAGAGTATTTCTCATAGCAGAAGCGCGCAATTCTATTTATCTGCAATTTAAAACATAGTGAGAGTTGTAAAACATACTTCAAAACTGAGAGAATACTTACTATGTCCTCAGTGTGCATTATGTCCGTCGCCAGCTATGTGCACAATAATGCTGGATGTCAAAAATATCTCAATGGCAATAGTCATAGCCACTGCACAAGAGGTAGAAAAGAAATTCGGATACTTTACCACAGGTTAGCATGTTCCCAAAGAAGCATTGACTAGTATGGCAATAAACTGTACAACCGTGTTTCTATTTATAAGAATTCTGTCATCGAATAGGTTCGTTAATAGGAACTATTAATTGAGAAAGAATTCTATACAGTATTTTATTTGTTTTGGTTGTACACTCTCATGCTTATCTGTAACATATGTTTAGGTGTTTCATTTGTATATTGCCATTGTTGAAAATCAACATATTAATAACTTAATAATTTCTGTAATGGTTTAATTGCAGTTATATGTACATTATCACTATCATTATTAGGCACCGCAAAGTGAGGCAAGTTACAGTGCATTGCGAAGAGCAACGTGGAGGGGCCGAACGGCTGTATCAAGGCGAGTGTTCAGTAACGTTGTTGTACTTCTTTGCTTTCGTACTCTAAATCCGGCATATTCGTTATTACGTTTTCCAGTTTGAAATATGACGTTTCCGGAAAGTACCTAAACGAAACATTTTCTAAGTATGTGGACAAGTGCTCACAATGACCAGTCGAATAATACTGAACAAGCGTTCCGCGCGTTTCACCCCTCCAATTTTTTCTCCGCACGGTACTGAAATTTGCCCCTCTTTGTCGAGACTAATTATTATTATGAATGAAATGGTTAGTAGTTTTGCATATTCACACTGTTGTATTTAGAAAGCCTTTATATATGATTATAACTTTTACGCTTCTTTTATATTCTTCTTTTACCACTATATTGAGAAAATAGAAAATTTGTCAATGTTAGAAGTGTGGAAAGCATTTTATTTGCATAGTTTGATAAACTATACATTTCTACCAAGTGTCACTAAAATCTGGATTTAGCATCCGAGAATCCTTCCTTATGAACATGGTTTCAGTCATCAGCTTAATCTGACTTATGACGCTTGGTTATGAATTAATAAAGCCAATTAAACTAAGTAATTTGCAGCGAATGTTTAATACATCCCACAGAGGGTTGCGCTAGGTCGCATCGTAGTGATCATCATTAACGAACCGGTTTGTCAATCCTAGTCTCTGTTTCCTCTTTGACGCATTCCAATTTCTAATGACGATGACCCTACGCGCAAATTAAATTGAGTACAAACAGGGCAGGACCTTCCTGCGCCAAACACGGGCATCAGGTCGCCCTTATCGACATCAAAAATCAAGTTGTTAAGCCGCACCCGTTAGTCGACGGAATACCCTAATTGAATGACGAGCGACGTCGTTCCGTTGTCGGGTTTTCCTCAGTTATACGACGTAGATTGATAAGATAGGCAGGTTGTAGGGAGGACGGTACGGAAAGGAAGCGAAAACAATGAGGAAACCGACATTGTTGAAAAATGATCGATAAAAAGGCGATTATTATAGCCGTAGATTATCGCTTGGAATTATTAATGTGGTGTGTCGCGAAAAAATGTAATTGGGATGGAAAATATTAATGATATCCATGTATTTAGTATCTATAACATCGAACTTTATACTGTGTAATCACCTACCTAACCATAATTATTAGATTCTATTATTATTCTATTCCAATATAAAAGCTTCTGCGATTGAGATTGATTTCTGATTGTAATTTATTGAAAAGCTTTTTATGTGTATATATTTGGTTTTGTGCAGGTGTATGCATAATTTTTTCCGGTTTAACTAAGAGATGCCGCCAGCGAAAAGTACGCAACGTATTAATTTGACACATACGTCTTTTTGTTCGTCTAACATTTAAACTACAAACACATACAAGTTGAGTCCGCCAAAAACTAGCGTCTTTGCGTTATCGTTCAGGGATCATGTGGAGTTTTGTGTCTGAAAAAGAACATTTGCGGCATACATTACTTTTCTTATTTAATCAAGAGGAAAAGGCCGTTGAAAGTCATCGTTTGCTGGTAGAAACATATGGTGAACACGCCCAATCGATTAGATCATGTGAGACATGATTTTGACAATTTAATAGTGGTGGCTTCAATGTGAAAGACAGTGAGCGCTTTGACAGACCACAAAAATGCGAAGACGAGCAATTGCAAGAGCTATTGGATGATGACCTAACTTAAACTCAACGGCAATTTGCAGAAACATTACATGTGTCACAAGAAACAATCAGCAGACGTTTAAGAGCGAGAGAATGGAGAATATCAATAAACTCGCCAAATGGGTCCCACAACGATTTGAATGAACGTCAAATAGAAAATCGCAGTCACCTGTGAAAACCGAATTGTGACGGCTGACGAAAAATGGATTTATTTTGAAAGCCCAAAGCGGAAAAAATCGTGGTTTTCACATGGCGAAGATGGTTCTTCAACACTAAGGCCAAATTGCTTCGGCAAGACACCATGCCTGTATCTGATGGAACTAAACGGTATTATGTATTATGAACTCCTGAAGCCCGGTGAAACCGTTAATACACAACGCTATCGCCAACAAATGATTAACATAAACCACGCATTAATCGAAAGACGACCCGAATAGGCTAAAGGGGCAATTAGTGAAAGAAACGTTGAAATCGCTTGGGTGGGACATCCTTGCGCACTCGCTGCACGCCCCAGACCTGATGCCGCAAAAGGCAAGCAGTTTTTCTGGCATGATATCCATTGTGTAGAAGTCGTTGGCCAATATTTAGAAAAACAAAAATGAATTTCCCTTGAAAATTACGTTTTAGCAAAAAGCCGGAAAAAACTTACACACACAACCTACCCACACAAAATAAAAATCTATTTTTCAATTGGGCAATATTTCAATTGTTTTGTACTATATTATTGGTTAGTGATGAAAAGTTTTCCGTTCGGAGATTTCTTCCAGATGGCGGCTCTATTGAGTTGATTTTTTTGGCATTTGTATTTGTCTTGTAGTCTTACCGTTTTTCATCGTGAACAATATAGGCTTCAGCAATGTTTATAAAGCATTCAGATGTTTGAATACAACTTTAATTCGAGATTGTTTACCCTATGAGTACAAACTTAGTACCAGAGCCGGATTCGGAAATAATGTCATTAGCGATCGAGCAGCACAGATGTGGTTCAAGAAATTTCTTCGGGAGATCTCAGTCTCCTTTAGTCAACCGAGAAAGATGGTATTCTTACAGAATAACACCAAACCGCATACCGCAAGATTGGCCCGGAAAAAAGTCTGAACTTTGGCCGGGAATGTTACCACACGCTCCATATTCTCCCGACATTTAGCCAAGTGATTACTACCTTCTTTTAGGTTATTGAGTGTAATGGTAGTTATTTCGAAGAATAATAGTAAATTACTGTTTCCTAATAAATATATAAATATTACCATAAAAACCGCACGAACTTATTTGGTTACCTGATAGTTACTTCTATGTTGCATAATATAGCTTGTGAGAAAAGGGAATATATTCCTCCAGTTGATTATGAAGTAGAGGCTATAATTAATACCATGGCAAAACTGGAAAGCAACCGCAATATGGCAATGGATAATAGAAGAAGACAGCTTTTAATAGCAGATACATTCAAAGCTTGCAACGAGGTAATATCTTTATATTTGTTTTACTTTTGAATTCGTCGTGGTTTTAGGTTCATTTTCAATTTAGTTTTTAAAATATCATTTTTAATTGTGGTCTTCAATTTGGAACTTTTCTAAAGAATCTGCTGCTCCTCAACCATATATGTTTTTATAAACTCGCTCATGCCATCTTAGGATCTACCAATGATGTCAACTTACGTATTATTTGTGACTGTCCCAGTAACCTTTTCTTTTTTAACAGGCGGCTTTTGCCATGACTAAGAAGGTTGATCCTTTAAAGTGGGCTGGGATAGCATTGTGTTTGCGTGCGCTTGGCCAAGCTCATCATTTTTCTCTTTAGGATCACCTCGCAGGATTATTACCACCTCGTCAAAAGAGAAACAGTTCATACCGCTGCCTGTATCACTGCCGAACTAGTTTTTAAGTTTCTGCAAACGAACTTCTAACATTTGTTTTATTTCCTCGTCAATAGAGGTGATATTCATTAAATTGTAGATGTACATATACGAGGGGAGATCCAGAAGTTCGTGGAATGAAAGGGTTTTAAATAAAATAAAACAATAAATCTATTTTTCCTTTTTAATATAATCACCTTTAAGCACAATACATTTATTAGATCCATGAATTAATTTTTCTAAACCATCATAAAAATATTTTTATCTTTCACCTCAAAATGGGCCAAAAGTGCCTCCTTTACCTCATTGTCGTCGGAAAACTTTCTTCCACATAAGTGCTTTTTTAAATTGGGGAACAAATAAAAATCATTAGGTGCCAGGTCTGGACTGTAGAGTGGATAGACTATTGATTGAAAGCCATGCTTGTGCAGAGTAGCCATTGCAACTTTGATCTTGTGAACCGGCGCATTGTCTTGCAAGAGCAACACACCCTTGGTCAATTTTCCTTGATGGCCTCCTTTAATTTTTCTAATATCGCTGCGTAATATTCTCCGGTTATACTCCTACCTTTTTCTTTGTAATCAATCAATAATATTCCTTCACAATCCCAAAAAACAGTAGCCATCAATTTTCCAGCCGACTCTGACACTTTGAATTTCTTTGGCGGTGGTGTCCCGTTTTTATGCCATTGCATGGACTCCTGTTTGGACTCAGGCTCAAAGTGATGAACCCATGTTTCATCTCCGGTTACAATCCGCTCCAAAATCTGTGCAGGTTTGCACTGACTTTTGTCATACCCAAGTGGTCATGTAGGATACGCAAAATTGTGGTATCTGATACTCCAACTAATGCACATAATTGTTTTTTCTTCAAACGGGCATCTTGCAGTAGAAATTTTTGCACTTTTTCGACGATGTCTGATGTGGTGGCCTCAACTGGCCGTTCTGAACGACCATGTTTAAAAAAGACCATGCCACTTATAAATCATTGATTTACTAGGGCACTGTTCCACATAAACGGTTTCCATTTCATTCAATATGGTTTGAGCGTTCCTTCCTTGCTTTGTAAGGAACTTTATCACAGCACGGTGTTCAATTTCCTCCATAGTGTCAGTTTTCTTCCCGATTGACTTGTTTAGCAGGCAACTATTCGTAAACGACTGACGCTATAGGGCTGGAACTTAACTTATATACTAATGATGAGGTGCCAATCAGAATGACACCTAGCGAGCGCACTTACTCCCACTCCATCCCCTCCATTCCACGAACTTCTGGACCTCCCCTCGTAGTTTCATAGCTTGCATTATAGTATATACTTTTAGTTTCTTTCGAAGTAGGTACACGTGATAGGGCAGCAGCAGTACATGGTATTTCCAAGCAAGTACACAGATTTTAGGACGCTACGTTGATGACATGTTGTAATAGCAGATTCAATTAAAAGCTCCCCAACTTTCAACAAGTGCTTTCTTATGGACAATGCAATGGGTACACATACCATGCGAATAACTGCCTACAATCTCCATAGCGACCAGACATTGTTCGAGTCTCATTAGTACACATTCCGATACACTTTTCCCAGTCAAAATCATTTTCGGTTATACATTTGGTAAGCATCTCAAATAAGTCTTGAGCTTCTGTATTTCCAATGATAATAATTATTAGATATCATTACCGCATTTAAGTAACAGAATAAAGTCATAAATTACCTGAGTCCAGGTAAGGACTCCTTCATGTATTTGTTAGGAATGTAGAGGTTTATTCTGCCAACTCTGTATAAAAGGGTGTATGCAATCGAATTAGAAATACCTTTTTAACTTTAAGTAAAACCATTTTTAACTACCAATGGACATAAGGAATTTACAGTTAACATTTTATTAACAAACAGAATATACTTAATATTGTGGCTTTACCTTTCAGTAGTGGATATTTCAACTTGTCCGCTTAGAGGATTTCTTTTACGACAAAGGTCATTTTAACGTTAATGATTACGGGGGAAGGACAACATCGCTGAGCAATTAATAATTCAGTGATTATCCGGATCGAGTAATCCACTTTTGAATTATTACGGCGGAAAGGTGAATATGGCGAGGGAAAGAGATAGAGCGATGGCTTTTGGTTGACTGAGAAAATGTTTCCTATGGCAAACAAGATATTATTGGGGTTATATAATTTAACAGTTTGCGTATACCGCGTCGTTGGATTTACTTAGGTACGCTTAAATAAACACGTTTGCATTAGTCTTACTTGAAATTTTCATTAACCTGTTCTAAAGTAGACGTATTTATGTGAAAGGTCGTACCCAATTAATATTAAGAATAACTTCCAGGGTTGAAGTAAGTAAAATGGAATGAAGTACTGTTTTAGGAAATTGGATAAACTAGTTTTTCTCAAGATAAAAGGATATAAAATCAGAGTAACAGTAATGTTTCAGTACGGTGAAATATTCGCTTAAGCTGCTATTCATTTACAATCGGTTGTTGACATGTTTTAATGCTAGTATTCATACTGGTAATTGTTAGTGAATTCAAGACTCTATGTCTCAAGAACCTTAAATATTTCTGGGAGGCAGTTGCATGGCAGCAAGTTGGTAGCAAATAACGTGGTTCGCCAAAATTGTCTGTGCTTATGCAATATCTGGTTGACTGTACTAAGTCAGGGCTTATATTAAACTACTTCTATACTCTTTCGCAATGAAGTAGACTGTAACATTATAAGGTTGACTCTAGACCCGCATCAACTGGATTTAAGTAAACATAGCAGAATATTAAGTCTTATCGTCGATGAAAATATAAAATGGCACAATTATATTTTGTACAATACTTTTGTGTTAAAGTTCTTTTATTTTAACAATTTTTATTCTAAAATGCGATATGGGTTAATTTACTAAGGTTTTTTTTTATTAATGTTAATGTAGCTTTTGTTATTCAGAAACAAGTGACTCGCACAATTTACGATTTATCTACGCGAAAATCGTGTAAGGGTAAACTTAAGGGTGAGAAATTCTTACATTCGTACATAGATATAAATCAGAATTTGTCAGAAGTTATACATATGGTACTAGTATTAGGAATCAGTGACTTTCGCCACCGAATAAACAACAAATGTTAATTTCCAGTATCTTGGCTGTAACCTTTTCAATGCATTGCTTAACGATATTAAAACAGTAGTATCTACAAATATCTTCCAAAGAAGGTTGAAAAACTTAGACATAAATTGTTGCAACATCAATAATTTCTTCATGTTTTTAGGCTAAATTTATAATTATCTATTTATCTATTTCGTATTTGTATTTGTTTAGCTATCAATTGTAATGATTCTTTGCTTGGTTTTTTCTTTTTTAAGGATTTTCAAACATATGTACTACATTTTATGTATTCACGTACTTTGAAATAGACGACTATTATTATTAACGGCACGGTAGTCCAGTGGTAGGAGACCCAGTACTTGAATTTGGAAACTCAGGTGTTGTGCATTAGAAACCAACGTCCTTCAAGTGCAGTAGTGGTACCTTTTTGGGTGGATGTGGTATGCTCACTATTCGTAAAATAATTAATGGCGCTTCACCTTATACCATAAGAGGGCAAGCCTCTGAAGATACAAAGACCGCCGACTACCATAATGAAATCAACAGTGCAATTTTTGAAGAATGGTTGGAGTAACATACGAGGGTGGATCTCCATCCTGCATCCCTGACTCCCTTACTAGTGTAGTAAAACTACAGTCGCATTATATTTTTTATTTTTCGGTATAGTCTCCGTCTACACTAATGCACTTGGTTCATCGGTGCTGCAAGATCTCAACTCTGCTGGAAAAAAATTGTCAGACCTCAGCAAACCTTTTGAGCAGACAGCACGATCTCAAATTTGTGTGGAGGAGGAGAACCGTGATGCCCCACTCTCTACTTTGCACTTTGGTCTCGGGATCCTAGTGGTGCACCCATGACTCATCCGTGATCACATACTGACTGAGAAAGTTCTTTGTTTGCTTAGTACCTTTTCAAAAGATGCTTACAAATCAACACCCAATTTCTTTTTTGATCAATGGTTAATATTCAGGCCATCTTGTACTCATCCTTTTCATCTATTTTTTTAGCCAGTATGCTGTGCACCAATTAATCTGATAAGCCAGTATCTTCCAGAATGTCCCTCATACGTATTCGTCTGTTTTGCAGTACGATATCGTGCACCCCTTTAATGTTTTTGTCTACAAACTTGATATTATGTAGATACGATCTACAATTAATAATATATATATATATATATACATATATTATTATATTACTTCAAATATATTTGGCTGTGTCAGTGAACAATTTTATTGATTGATGTTAGTATTAGTAATTGTTGTAAAATTTCTCCTTACACAAATATGAACATGAACACTACAACAAGTCGTAACGGTTGTTGGGTTCCGCCTTGTCACTAGGTTTTTGTCCCTGACGTTTCGCGAACAACTGCGTTTGCATTTTCAGAGATACTGGCTTCGTGCACGTTGTTGCTACTTTAAGTATGCTCCTCAGCTCCGCTGAATCGTTGCGCGGCGAGCGCCAATAACGTAACCGGATGCGCGCAGTGCCGTTGTCCATATTCGGTTTAGTTTCAGCCCGTCGTCTCTATTGATGTTGTTAGGGTTTTTATACATTTCCATGGCTTCCCTGTTTAATCGGCTATAGTTGATGTTAGAACTTGTGTATCTCCGAATCTAATCCTATGATTCGGATTCGAGTGGATATGTTCGGCAATGGCTGATTTGTCTACTTGTTTCAACCGCAAATTCCTCTCGTGTAGCGTCCTTCTGGTGTTGATCGAACGTCCTGTTGTGCCGATGTACACTTTCTCGCATGAGCAAGGTATGCTGTATACCACGGGTGTTGATAAACGGTTGATAGAAGGTTTTTTCCTTGACCTGTTGAAACGCTTAAGCACTCGTCCTATCCTGTCTGTAGTGTTGTTAATGTACGGTAGATATGCTGTGCCCAAATTTTCTCTATCCCAATCATTATTGTCCCTGGATCGAGGTTTACTCGTGATGGCATGGTTGAATATATTCTCAGGATAACCGTTACACCGCAGTGCTTGTCTCAGGTGGTTCAATTTTCCTTTCAGTTGCTCCTGACTACATACTCTCCGTTCTACCAGCGTGCGCACCACCGTATTCTTCTGCCGAGGGTGGTGGTTAGACTGGCTGTGTAGATAACGGTCAGTATGCGTAGGTTTCCTGAACACACTGGTTGTTGCCCGTGCTTGGTCCCTGTTGACACGAACGTCCAGAAAAGGTAATTCTCCGTTATGTTCTAGCTCCATCGTGAACTGAATGTTAAGGTGTAATCCGTTCAAATGTTCAAGAAATCGGTCCAATTATCTCTTCCGTGTGGCCAAACGACAAATGTGTCATCCACGTACATGCACCAAAGCGTAGGTTTGCCTACCGTTGTTTCCATAGCTAGGCTCTCAAACCGCTCCATGAATATATTGGCTACTACGGGACTTAATGGGCTACCCATCGCTACTCCATCTGTTTGTTCGTAAAAACTGCCATTTCATACAAAGTAACTGATCCTGAGGCAGGTTCATTATATCCGGTGGAAATAAATCGGCAATGTACCGCAGTGTGTCTATTAGCGGTACTTTAGTAAACAGCCATACTACATTAAAATTCACTAGGATATCACCCGGGTTGAATTGTATCTTCCGCAGTTTTTCCACGAAGTGCGCTGAATCACAAATATAACTCGGTTTTCCGCCTATCTAGGATTGCAAGTAGTGTAGTAAGATGTTTAGCTAATAGGTACATCGGTGCGCCTATGGCGCTCACTGTCGGTCTAAGTGGTACCTTTGAAAATGCGAACCGCAGTTGTTCTCGAAACGTCATTAACAAAAAGCTAGTGACACGACGGTACCCGACAACCGTTACGACTATGTCAAACGGCCGTCGTAAAACGGAAAGTCTGAGATACTGCAGCAGGTCTTGATACAAGCCAGTTGCTTGATTAAGGTAAAAAGTTTTTTTTTGTCATAAAGAAATGCGTTGTATCAACAAAAAGCTTTATTCTCCTCCATCCGAGTTATAATTATATTAGGATAGTAATGGCCAGATCTGCGCGTTCCATGGAAGCGATGAAGGAACCTCTTCCTTCACTGGCATAAGACTTAACTGTTCCAATGTTAATGTGTATTTTTTACAAAAATACATGCCATCTTTCTAATAATTAGTTTGAATTTATTGAAGTCGATGTATGATTGCACAATAAACTCATAGTAATCCATATTTGCACAACCCATTGGTTAATAATAATAATACATTTATTATTGTTAAAAGAGTCACGCAATCGCATTTTTTGTCACAGGGCTATATTTATACAGGGTTTATTAACTACATTTTCTATTCCTTTTATAATTTTGAGTGAGAAGAAAAGAAAAATCACGAAGCACCAAAATACAACTATACAAAGCAGCCTATAGATCTGTCCTGACATGTGGTTGCGAATCATGACTACTTAATAGTAGGCAAAAAAGCAAAATTCACGCTGGAGAGATGAGATATCTTAGGAGAGTGAGAGGCGTGACAAGAAAGGATAGAATGAGAAACTCATAAATACGAAAGGAACTAGGGATACCATCAATAATGCACTTTATTGAACAGCGACAACTAAATTGGTGGGCATATTTACAACGAATGGAGAACATTAGCCCAGTTAAATTAAGCCCGCTAAAAGTATGGTACTACATCATTTGGGACGTAACAGAAAATTATGGAAGAAAATTGTTTATAGTTAAGAGTAGAAATCTACCCACCCAACACCCTTTTATTATAATTTTGGGCTTATATTAGTGTTGCTGCTATTATATCTACATTCCCAAATATTAATCGATTGTGTCAGTTATTTGGCATTTATAAAGGATGCCGCAATAGGTATTGACGGCTCTTCAAATGCCGCTGTTCGAATATAATCGATGTCATAAATGAATATGTATGTAATGCAGTTTAGTAGCCATCGAAATTAGAACTCTTATTAATTTATTTGACCCACATCTAGGGATCTGTATATAGGAACCATTTTCGTTATTGGACTGCCGGACAACCTTGACAAATTCACGAACAATATCTGCATTCCGTGGTTGCATTCGGAATACTAGGCCCGTGCTTTTTTGAAGAAGATGACCGTACGGACATTGTAACTGATCGACGGCATTTGGAGATGCTCTAAAATTTTCTAGCTTCTGAATTGCAACGATTTGTAGTAGAACATAACGAGTTATGGTTCCAGCAAGATGAAGCAACAAGCCATACTACTCGAATTAGCATGACTTCTCTAAAAATATGTTTCCCGACATGATTTTAATTTACTAGATTTGACCAGTCTTGGTTCTTTTTCTATTGTGTTATTTAAACTATAGACTTTTCCAAAATATTCCTCGAACGGGACAAGCTTTACTGGATTTATTATGTCATGGATTGATCGGTGCATTGTGTGCATGATTACTTCAAAGCAAATGTAAAGCACAATGGTTAATCCAAGGCACCTTTAGATTCAGTCTAACGGACTTCTTTAGTGTTATTAAGTAATGATTTACTTTATATTAATAAGCTGCAATTCATACATAAAACGTATTTGTTTCAAATAATGTTTAGTTTGAAATTACTAATGATTGTTAAGAATAAACGTTTGTTTAAGTTCAACAAATTCAATTTTATTAAATTAATTAAGTATTTTTATCAGTGCACGAATTAACGTTTTTAATTAACTTCTTCATGAATTAATTAAAAACGTTGGGAAAAGCCAAGAGAGACCGAATTTGTCACCGCGGAACTGTTTGAAAGACATAAAATAGCACAGAAAATAACAACACAGAAATTGTTTGAATTGTGTGTTGCTTTACTCTCTCCCTTCGCATAGCGACAGTTTCATTAAGATAAGTACACTCGAGCGTGAAAACAACTTACTAGAGTAGTACTTGAATCATTTCACTCATGGAAGTAGAATAGGTAATTTTGCTTGGTCTTCCTCAGACGATCAGTAGGCTGTGAATAAAGCAGATACTCTGTCAATAGCAGAGGTTCAGATACTTAGCGCACGCGTTTGTATCCTGTCTCCATGAACACTTGTTTTAAGTCCTCTGAGTTATTCAACGGCATCCGTATAATATGTGAGCTTATGTTTCATTTACCGAATATACTATACGCTTAATAAAATGATGGGTATGCAGAGTCCCTCAGGTAGAGATTCCGGCATAGGAATTAGGGAGATTAAGTGAATTGTTCTTTGCTATTGGAAGTGTTGTTATCTGTTTCTTAATATACAAAATTCCATGTACTCCACGTAAAATTATATTAATTTATATTATTAATATATAACACATGGGCTGAAAAGTCCCGGGCCTACCACATATATGACGCTAGTTTTATTGCAGTTACCTTTCTCTCCGTTAGTACTAACCTTCAAAAGACTGCTGTTAAAATTTCATGATATTCTACTCCGATGATGCATAACGCAGTGGACGTTTGTGAGTTATTGTGCTAAGAGTCACGCCACTTTTGTTATTCTCAAAACAATGGATCAAAAACAATTTTGTGTTTTAATTTTACACTGCTTCTTGATGGGAAAAAATACCGTTCAAGCGAAGCAATGGCTTGAAAAGTGTCATGGGGACTCCGCTCCATCAGAAACAACAGTAAAATGTTGGTTTGCTGACTTCAAACGTGGTCGTAGAGACACCGATGATTCAGAACGCAGTGGATGTCCAAATGAGGCGGTAACACCAGAAAACATCAAAAAAATCCACAAAGTCGTTTTGAATGATCGAAAAGTGAAGTTGCGTGAGTTAGCTGACATCGCAAAGATATCAAAAGAACGTATTGGGTTTATATTGCATGAGCATTTGACTATGAGAAAGCTCTGTTCAAAGTGGGTGCCGCGTTTGCTCACTGTTGACCAAAAACAAGAACGTGTTGATGATTCTGAGCAGTGTTAGACCATGTTTAAACGTAACAAACCGGAATTTTTGCGTCGATTTGTGACAATGGATGAAACATGGATCCATCACTTCACTCCGGAATCAAAACGATCGTCATCTGAGTGGACAGCAACTGGTGAACCTCGTCCAAAGCGCCCGAAAGCACAACAATCGGCTGGAAAGGTTATGGCCTCGGTATTTTGGGATGTGCGTGGTGTAATATTCATCGGCTATCTTGAGAAAGGAAATACCATCAACAGTGAATATTATATAGCGTTATTGGAGCGTTTGAAGGCCGAAATTGCAAAGAAACGACCGCATATGGCAAAGAAAAAAATTTTGTTTCATCAAGACAACGCACCGTGTCACAAGTCAATCAAAACAATGGCAAAACTAGATGAATTGAACTTCGAATTGCTCCCACATCCACCGTATTCGCCAGATTTGGCTCCCAGCGATTACTGGTTGTTCCCAGATCTCAAAAAAATGCTCGCCGGTAAGAAATTTCGCACGAATGAAGAGGTTATCGCTGAAACTGAGGCCTATTTTGAGGCAAAAGATAAATCGTTCTACAAAAGTGGTATTGAAATGTTAGAGCGGCGCTGGAATGATTGCGTTGCTCTTGATGGAGATTACGTTGATGAATAAAGCTAATTTTCAACCAAAAAACCGTGTTTTCTTTGTTAGGCCCGGGACTTTTCAGCCCATGTGTTAATTGTATTAAAAAGAGTATCAAACTTGATTTCCTCGTAATAATTTTTTTCAGTGTTTTCATTCAATTCTTGTATGGAGATTTGGAGTGGTTTGGGATTTCTCTACTAACAGAATTCGAAAAAAAAGGTTATTATGAAATTATAAATAAAAAACGTTTTCGCACTATATAGAATGCGGATTTCCCACCTCCACAGCTGAGTGTATGTAAGTTATCTGCCCTCCATATCTCAGCCTGAGTTGGTGTGCAGTCACATTCGCGTTGCCAATTTTTTAAGATAGCAGCGACAATACTCAATTCCATCAACATCCATCATACACAAAGGCGTTTGTAAAAACAGACACGTCATCTTGCACATTCCATTTGAATCTTTCAAAAATTGTTCGAGTAGCCACTTGCATGAAGTAGTCACAGCTCACGTTGGCTATTAAAAAAATGTGTGCTAGCTGGAACCCCAAATTTCTGCCGCTTATTGCATTTATAGGGATTGCGGCTTTTAGATAAGAATTTCCGGATAAGCGTCCATCCTGTATTATAGCTATTGGTCTGTCAGGATGATTTCTTAACTACATTTCATATTTTCGGATATCAAATATATCGGGAGGAAGAATAAACAAAACATCCAGTGATTGGAGGTGGTTCGCAATATGAGATAGAAGGCAGTGAATATGAACATGGTTCCTGCAAGCTCTTTCAATCAAAAACTATTTTTTCACGGCTTGCATGTTCTTCCAATATAAGTAGCACGGGCTAGTTATGAATAGGTTTAGCATGCTTTCGAAGGTGATAATAATATCCATTATTGCACAACAAAAAGTAATTCTATTTACAGGACAAAGAAACAATAGTATAACACAATATAATGTAGCATAATATAGTATATACAGTGCAGTAATAAATTAAAATTAGAAAAATTATACAATTTTTAAAAGAAATAAATTTCAATTAGATATGTTCAATGACTAATACATCCGTAATGCATACGCGATATCAAATTAGTGAGCCATCTTCAATTTTACTTACAACGAAAGTAAAATATAGTGTTCAACTGAGTTGTGTCGTTGAAATATTTTGAGATTCGCGTTAGAAAACGTAACATTTTGTAGGCATTAGAACATACTACGGAAATATTAGGCTTGAATGTAATACTTGTTAAACAGTACTCCCAGATCCGGAAATTCCGTTTTACGGCTTAGGATATCACTATACACATAATATGAGAAGATGCGAGATAATTGGAACGGGTACAGGTAACCACACAGCATTTATCGCTTTTATTTTTATTTATTTATTTATTCCTAATGTTGAGTTTTTAACACACGTAAATTACAGGTTGAAGGCTATTAAGCGAATATAAGTAATATACTATAACTTTAAAATAATCGGAAAATATTCTAATTCTACTATATAAAATTTGAAGGTAATGAGTTGGGTATCTTGAACGCAATAGTATTGTCTCTAGATTTTCTGTTAACCTTCTATGTCATTAAAAGTTGACGAAAATCGGTATTTCATAGAAAATAATAGCAGCGCTTAATATTAACAACGTACTACCGCGTGAAGTGTTTAATTTCTGGTGTATTGGGAATTACACTCGTATTGTTAATTTAAACTTTACTCCGTAATTTGTTCGTCCTAAATATGTTCGTTCATATCTAAATGGTCAAAATAAACCGCGTTGATGGCTAAAATGAACTGCAAAGTTTGCGGTGCATTCGAGAACAATTTTACCTATGCTAGAAATGATCACGAATCTTGTTCCGCATTCGGATAATTATAAATGCAATTCATACATCTATAGCTACTCGTACGGCATTTGGTTTAAACAGTAAGCCGTAAACACTATTAAAAGTTCGATTGAAATAATCTGAGGCATTCGTGAATCCATTCTCTGTTAAAGTTAGTAAAATCACTATTTTACAAAACATTTTTTGTGAATGATAATGGAAAAGAAAAAAATGTTACCCTGAAAGTCGATTGTACTATTTTGTATGAATAAACATAGTTATTTGGGAAAACAATATTAAGTAGCTCCTTGTTTCAAAATTGAATTAAATTTTGATTCTACATTTTGTTAATAACAAAGGCACAATACACATTTATGATGTAAAGTAGTTTTAAATTAGATTAGAAATAAAAAGCTGCACTTCTACTTTAGAAATGAAGGACTCACGAATGTTGATAATTACCAACATGATAGAACATCTTGTATGGCTTATATTTACACCGAACTGTACGGTACTTCAAAATGCCTGGCTGCGTCTAAAAGCGAACCTACAGACCGTTCCTGTACATACCACAGGATATTCAACTTAATGCCTTCTGTTAAAACGTGACTGTCTCTAACTGTCCTTAAACTATTATTATTCTGGTACCACCTTATTGTTGCAACCTCTTCATCCTTGTATTTACTCATCATTTAAATTAGTTATCTACTTTCCAATAAAATGTACTAAAATTGGGATTCATGTATGAATAAAAAATTAGAAATAATTGTGAAAAAATGTTTTTTTTTGCTCTCCAAGGCAACCTAATTTGATGGTTAAGCTATAGGTATCACTGATGTATAACTGATTGCCTTCCATGGGTCTAATACATTGGCAATTATTTTTTTAAAGTTACACATAGGAAAGATGTATGCGTAATGATAAAATAGGACCCCGGTATGTGTTACCCTTATGTAATCCCGCAAATCCGAACAGAACATATCGTTTCAATTATTGCAGTAGCAGTACTTATAATCGCCAGTATACCTTGCCGCGGGAAATAAATTAGAAATTATAAATCTGTATATAATGGTTGGATAATGGCAACTACGAATGGAAGTTTTATATTAATATATGGTGCATAGCATATGTTATGCCCAGAATTATAATGCGAATATGTATAGTGCACGCCGTAAATATGGATCGAATTACGTTACACATGCAAACATTAGTATGAAAACAATGGATTTTAGAATCACATTCTATTAGCTTCCTATATTAACTATTTTTATCTGATTTATTTGTGCTTTTTTGTAGTCGTTCTTTCACATGTTCACTTTTTGGTTTAATAACCTGGACGCAGATTTTCGGTATACTTCCGATATATGAACTTAGACACTCGGACTTGTCAGGCACTTTAATTTTTCCACATATCTTTAGCGCCCTAGATATTCAGACTCTTGACGAAGATGGATTAAGACAGTCAAATCATTCTTACCGTTGCACCGCTATATAATTTTGATGGTTATTTTCAATACTCTTCTGGGAAAACAAACCATTTCATCATCAATCTATATAACACATGGGCTGAAAAGTACCGGGCCTAACAAAGAAAACACGGTTTTTTGGTTCAAAATTAGCTTTATTCATCAACGTAATCTCCATCAAGAGCAGCGCAATCATTCCAGTGCCGCTCTAATATTTCAATACCACTTTTGTAGAACGATTTATCTTTTGCCTCAAAATAGGCCTCAGTTTCAGCGATAACTTCTTCATTCGTGCGAAATTTCTTACCGGCGAGCATTTTTTTGAGGTCTGCGAACAGCCAGTAGTCGCTGAGAGCCAAATCTGGCGAATACGGTGGATATGGGAGCAATTCGAAGTTCAATTCATGTAGTTTTGCCATTGCTTTGATTGACTTGTGACACGGTGCGTTGTCATGATGAAACAAAATTTTTTTCTCTGCCATATGCGGTCGTTTCTTTGCAATTTCGGCCTTAAAATGCTCCAATAACGTTATATAATATTCACTGTTGATAGTATTTCCTTTCTCAAGATAGTCGACGAATATTACACCACGCACATCTCAAAATACCGAGGCCATAACCTCTCCAGCCGATTGTGTGTGTTGTGCTTTCCGGCGCTTTGGACGAGGTTCACCAGTTGCTGTCCACTCAGATGACGATCGTTTTGATTCCGGAGTGAAGTGATGGATCCATGTTTCATCCATTGTCACATATCGACGCAAAAATTCCGGTTTGTTACGTTTAAACATGGCCAAACACTGCTCACAATCATCAACACGTTCTTGTTTTTGGTCAACAGTGAGCAAACGCGGCACCCACTGTGAAAAGAACTTTCTCATAGTCAAATGCTCATGCAATATAAAGCCAATACGTTCTTTTGATACCTTTACGATATCAGCTAACTCACGCAACTTCACTTTCATTCAAAACGATTTTGTGAATTTTTTTGATGTTTACTGGTGTTAGCGCCTCATTTGGACGTCCATTGCGATCTGCATCATCGGTGTCTCTACGACCACGTTTGAAGTCAGCAAACCAATGTTTTATTGTTGTTTCTGATGGAGTGGAGTCCCCATAACACTTTTCAAGCCATTGCTTCGCTTGAACGGTATTTTTTCCCAGCAAGAAGCAGTGTAAAATTAAAACACGAAATTGTTTTTGATCCATTGTTTTGCAAATAACAAAAGTAGCGTGACTCTTAGCACGATAACTCACAAACTAATGAATAGAATATCATGAAATTTTAACAGCTGTCTTTTAGAGGTTAGTACTAACCGAGAGAAAGGTGACTGCAACTAGCGTCACTTATGTGTTAGGCTCGGGACTTTTCAGCCCATGTGTTATATATATATATATATATATATATAGACTATATATATAGACTATATATATAGACAGTAACATTGTTTCGACCACTGCGTACACTGACTTTTCTTTTGCTTTTAACCGCCTCATCGAACACTTCGAAAACATTTATATTTGAATGTAGTACTAGAAGCCCACACATGCCCTGGTATATAGAATGATTGTATTTGAAAAACCCAAGTTTTACGAGGGTTTAATGAGAACTTTTTGGAAAAGCAAATTTTTGACAAATTTTTCAATTGTTTCTCAAGGTAATTATCTTCTAGCTCAATATATATTGTCCAACAATGTTTTTGGGGTTTTTTAAGTCCTCCAAAAAGCTAAATTTCTCCAAGTCTGCAAAATAGCTCTCTATTTCGGCGATGATTTCTATCACATCAGAGTGAAAGTCATAATATTAGAAAGGACGTTCCCATCTTTGCGATCGCTTGGCCAGCTATTAGAAAGTATTTGACTTTTCATTCTAATCTCCTACATACAGTTTTTTGCTGGCTTGTCCTGTGCCTTTCAACACAATTAAATGGTATCAAGTTTTTCTTTACACTGTCAATAGTAAAAACGTATCTTGCAATTACAGATTACCACAATTTTATATAAAATGGACGATTTCAAAGATGTAAACGGAATTACTCTGTGTTACACGTATTTTTAAAGGATTTTTTATTGATTTCCATACATGTCCACAGTTCTTTTTTTACTTTTTTTTTTCATGTAGTAATGCTCAAATCCCACTGATTGCATCGAGTTGAAAGTATCATAAAAAAGTAAGCCCCTATAATCGCAATCTGTAAAAGTGGAACGAAATCTAATTTTCATATTGATTGACCAATTATCCTCCAGCAGATATTTTGGAGTAATAACTTTTTTACTGCTAGAAATTGAAAGGATCATAATACATACTTTTTTACCATAACGTATCACTACATACATTTATGTTAGTCAAAGCAGATAATGAAAATGTTTTCTTCCTTTCTCGGAACTATAGTAAATTTAAACTTCTACACTTGATATTCTTACTATTTTTAATGATATTTTTATTGCTATTAACTATTACGATTATTATTATTATTATTGTAAGAATGTCCGAAATATGATTAGGATAGTTTGAGGATTTCAGTAAACCTTAGTACGATGGTTACATGTTAAGGTTTGTATATAGATTTGGAATAAAACAGTAGACAGCTTTTAAAGACTTTATTATTTTTCGAACTATTCTCCACGAAAATTGATGCACTTTTGCATGTGCTCGAACTAACTCTGGGAGCAGCCACCACCGCCGACCACTGACCTTGATACTCATTCGCTTTTCAAACGCTCAAAAAGTCCGACCCATCGAAATTTGTAGATAGATAACTGAGATTTACAGTAATGTGATGAATTTAGTGTCAGTTCGGACGCGGACTCAAAGCTAGGATTGAAACAAAAACCCAAGAAAATGGGCGTTTCACAATTAGTGAGCTGCAGTTATTCTTTTCAGAAGTTTCAAGAGCTGTGTTATACGGAATTATTAATGCAGATCTGGCGTAAAATAAAGTGTGTCAGGTGGACAAATACCAAAACCAAACGAATGGCAGCTGCATTGACATTTTTCAATAACTCGGCATGTCAAGGATGATGATGAAGTTTTGAATCACATTTTCACGAATGATGAGACTTGGATATCACATTTTACACCGAAAACACAGCACCAATCAATGCGATGGCATCATCTGCCATCCCCGACGAAACCGAGAAAAGCAAAACAAATTTTGAGCACCAGAAAAATTATGATTACGGTGTTTTGGGATCGGAAGGGTGTCCTGCTCATCGACTACGTGTCATAAATGTAGCGGCCTTCTGGTAGACGCTTCAACGATTTAGATGGGCTATTCAAAACAAGCGGCGAATAATGTTAAGCAGTGGAGACATCCTCTTTCGCGATAGTGCACGCCCGCAGGAAGAGAGAGTGACACAGGACTTGCTTTAGCAGTATCGGTTGGAAATTTTTCAACATTTGCCATACAGTCCGAACTTAGCCCCAAGTGATTTGCATTTAGTTCCCAAATTGAAAGATATTTTGAGTGGGCAACGCTACTGCCTGATGAATTAGTTATCTAATTTTATGTGTACTTTACATAAAATTAGTAGTTTTGTTTAATTATACCTAATACAAATTTCTATAGAAAAAAAGTTATCTGCTCTCTGAATGGCCATCCTACATTCATGAAATGTATTTATGAATGCAACATAATTTACATTAGTATTCAGTCCAGTACGGTAGTCAAAAATTGAATACAGTTGCTTTTAATCCGGTATAAATGGAAAATCACTTAACATTTGAATTTCAGATTACTTAATATGTCTCTGCTATCTGGTGGGTTTTGTATTAATTACTGTAATAACTCTTACATTAAAGTATTGCCGCTCATTTTTATCCCTATATCTCGACACGTCAACGGTAAAGTGATTTAAGTATGCAGTTTGTTTGCTACGTATGTTTTTTGCGATAAACGCCTTACATATGCATGAAGTTAATACATTGTAAGAGGATTTTTGAATTTCTTGTTTCTGGTTATGCTACGGTCTAGCGGCTCTCTTTTCCATGCAATAACATGAAAACAATACAAAAGAACTAAATTTAGCACTAACTGCAATAAATAATTATTCTACTCTCTACAATTTATCGATCTGAAATAAATTAAAAATTTACTGCCTTTGGACGACATTAGTACTTGTATTTAATTTTCCGTAAATCTATTTACCTTCGTTGTTAATATAATTTGAATTCTGGATATATTTACGTGTTCAGAATCGAATTTCGAATTAAACAAATTTAGTATTCTGGAAGCAATGCAAGTTATCAAAGTGTAAATTAGTTTTAAAGCTTGAAACCCCAGGGACTTTGAAGCCGCTGTAAATGAAATAATACACTAGAAATAATATACAGATATATGTCCATATGTATGCGGAACATGGAAGATATTAATTCGGCGGGGGAGGGTAAAGGAATTTTACGTTATTAGCATGTTGTTATTAATAACGTGTTAAATTAGTAATTTATTGAGAATAATTACTTTATTTAATGGAAATTATTATTTTTTTATTGTCGTTGTTGCTATGTTTCTTGGGCGAAGGCTACACAATATACCTCGCACTTTAAAGCATGGATCATCACTGGGTGGAAAGCTGCAAGTTGTAGATTGCATTCTGGGCAACTGCAAATGGGAAGGACTCCTGCTGTAGGCGTACGTAACCACGAGGCCGCAGCACAGGTTTGTTAACATTCGGGGACTCGTCATACCTCAGACGAAATAAAACAAGCGTGATATTCGTTTTCTTGCTAAAGCTCATTAATAACCAATTCAGAGGGCTATTCTAAACACGGCTTACGAAGTTTGTAAAACCAATATTAAATCTAACGTTACATTTGTATTAGTGAGAAGGGAAATAATAAGAGAACACTAGTCGTAACGGTTGTCGGATTCCGCCGTGTCACTAGTTTTTTGTCCCTTACGTTTCGCGAACAACTGTGGTTCGCATTTTCCTTTGAAAATAGGTACCGCAGTTGTTCACGAAACGTCAGGGACAAAAAACTAGTGACACGGCGGAATCCGACAACCGTTACGACTATGTCAAACGGCCGTGAAAGTCTGAGATACTATTTAAGACAGCACTAAACGCAATAAACTGCGATGTGTAGCATTGATTTGTTTTTATTCATACTTATTCTAAGCATGTATATCGAATCATCTGATAATGTAACTGATAACGGATTTCAGTGACAGAATTCATCATAGCCTCATGACTAGAGACCGGATTATATAAAAATTAATTAGCGTTAATTAACTTTAATCAGTGTAAGACATCTACAAATAGACGTAAAATATAATAAATAAATTAAATTAAATTTTTACAAATGCAAGGACTGTGTGGATGTACAATTCACAGGTATAGCAGTAAATTTTTACACTTTGCATATAATCCGGTCTCTACTTATGACAAATAAAATAATATTAAACGTTCTAAACTGAATACAAATTAACTTCACAGGTATAGCAGTAAACTCCACTCACACAAATTAATTAATTATGCGGAACGCAGCGTTTCGAGAGCACGTGGGCTCCCATTGTCAACCGTGTTACCCAGCGGAACGCAGCGTTTCGAGAGCACGTGGGCTCCCATTGTCAACTGTGTTACCGACTGGGTAACACGGTTGACAATGGGAGCCCACGTGCTCTCGAAACGCTGCGTTCCGCATAATTAATTAATTTGTGTGAGTGGAGTTTACTGCTATACCTGTGAATTGTACATCCACACAGTCCTTGCAATCGTCATTTACAAATTAACTTATTGTAATTATTCTGTTATTAGACCTGACTGTTGAGCCTGTTAACCTCATTGATAGAATAAGTCTATTGGATAATTCATGTTATTATTATTACTACTAAATTGATTCTAAATGGATATTATTCTTTCTTATAATATTGTTTGTGATATATTATAAATATATTTCAATATATTTATTTAAGTGCTTCAATGTTATTAATATGAAATAACGTATTCTGGGTTTGTTTTGAATACCCAATCATTTCGTACTGGTGTGAAGTGTTAATATTTGCCAGGTTACATGCAACGTTTCAAAGTAGATCTTTCAACTAATTAATTCCGTTGATAGTATTCTGTTACTTACGCTAAAATTGTCTACATACACAGTCTAACAACTAAATAACGGAACTGTTTAGATGTAGAATGAAATACACATTATATTACTGTTGAATAGCTTCTTTTATTCCTAATACCTTACTGTAGAATTAATCTAGCGTGTGGCACGGGTGACTAATTCAATACTCGATTTTTTTGAAGTCAGGTTGTGGGATGTTTTCAGCACCTGGGCGATGAGAGAAATTTGATTTTTAGTCAAAAACTCACGAACTTTTTCGAAGGCTTTGTGAGGTGGTGCATTATCGTGCAATAAAAACGGCTGTTTTCCTGATGTGTACTCAGGCCTAACTCGAACAATTCTCGACCATCAACGATGTATAATTCCTAGATAGTATTTTCCATTATCAGATTTACCTTCTGAAGCAAATTCATTGTGGACAATATCTTTTGAATTATGAAACTAATCAGCATTGTCTTCTGAAAGCGCAATTTTTGTGGTTCCAAGTCGCCTTTGGATTTTCACTGTGCAGATTGATGCTTAGTTTCAAGATCATACTTAAAGCACCATATCTCGTCTCCAGTTATGATAGAATTAAGAAAATCTTGGTCGTTTTTAGCAATTTCAATGACGTCTCTATAATGCGCTACATTAGCGACTTTTTGGTCTTTATTCAACCTACGTAGAACAAAACGGGCACACATCTTTCTTTTATCCAAATCGATTGTTAAAATTCAATTTCCTTATTGGTATTTAATTCTTCAGCCAACATTATCACAGTGATACTCCCATCGATAGCAATGGTTTCTCGACTTTTTGTACCAATACAGCGCGATTTTCTTTGTGACGTCCAAATCATCATCATTTAAATCTCCACGACCGTTTTTAAATCGTGTAGACTATTCATAAACACCTATACGAGACATGCAGCCACCACCATACACTTTTTTCAACAGTTCGTATGTCTCAGCAACTTTTTTCCTATTTTAAAACAAAATTTAGTATTTGCTCTTTGTTCCATTGTGATTTCACGTCATGGGCACCTAACCTACAATTACTAAAATACGTGCAGCCTTATAAGCTATGGTCCAATTTGCTCGAACTTCCATGCGTGCGAAAGAGAAAACCTGCGTGTTTCTAATGCTGCTATCTTTTAGCACATGGCACCAACTGTACTATGATGTGTTTTTCTTGTCGATTCCGGAAAAATTTCAGGTCGCTCTCATATATGTCAGTTAGAAGCTAATAGAGCATTAATAGGCTCGCAAAATTTTTAAATTTGAGTTGTTTGGGAGGAGCTTATTATTGTCACTCTATTCATCTATCTAAGACTAATTTGTGTTACGAAAACATTTTTGCTGATTTGTTCCCCAGACACTTATAGTTAGCCATTGCATTTGGCTACATAACTAGCCGTATCGTCAATATTCTTCATTTTTTTTTAATTCTCTTAATACAAGTTTCATATAAAAGATAATCCTGTTACTGACTTAATATTAACATAAGCAACCAAATAATTTATTAAAGAAAAAATCACTATTTAAATTTCAAAGTAAATTACGTGTTTTCGCTCTAAAAGACCTATCAATTCTGTTTAAAGTTTGCTTTAAAGATACGCTGGATGATTGATGCGATACTCCGTTTGAAAATTCAATTTTGAACGCTAGTAAAATGTTTTAAGTCGTACAGCTTCATTAATTTCCGTCGGGAGAGCCCATCTACCAGCGACGTGTTCAATACGTAACAGCGTTAAGAGGTACCGTTCCGCTCTCCAGCTCCACTAAAACAAGTACGTACCGCTCACCTACATACAACGACAATATTGAAGCCTACCTATCCACCTGAAAGCGCGCAATCCTCACTCGAAACGAGCGATTCGGTCGCCAGGTAGCGGCTTTCCTTTAATACATTTCGCCCCATTTCGCGTTTAAGGTTATGCCGCTCAAGACGGTTTTATCTCTTGGCAGACTATTCCTCGACAATCGGTTCCGTCGTAAAACGCGAGTTATTGCCATCGTCCGCCCTTGTAGTTTAAGAGAAGCTCGAAATTCTACAGCCCTAGAAGGACAAAGATGTCTGCTATGTACATCGGGAAGAGAAATGCTTCTCCCAGAAGCTCTCGGACTGAATTGGTGAAAGCTACGTTAATCAGTTCGAGTGGTTGGTATTCCAATCGTTCTATTCGAGCTTACTTTTCTTAT
This sequence comes from Trypoxylus dichotomus, assembly GCA_023509865.1. NCBI lineage: Eukaryota > Metazoa > Arthropoda > Insecta > Coleoptera > Scarabaeidae > Trypoxylus > Trypoxylus dichotomus. Next base: position 74,210,441 of record CM042074.1, on the reverse strand, counting down.
TTTGTTATTTGCAAGGTGTGTAAACATATAAACCTCTTCTTTTTCGAGGAATACTGCTTCATGTTTTCAAAATAATTAACGAGAATAAAAGTATGAAAGAAATTGCTTCACACACTGTTTCAATATTTGTAAACATATTGCGTTTAAACTTATTTACCTTTAATGTGAGACTACAAACTGTCCTACTTTTAATGTAGGAAGACAGGATGTTCAATTTTACAAAAGTTTGATTGCAATACTATTTATTAGATTTACTAGAGACTAATAAGGCGTATGATTCTGATAAACGGCTACAATTACTTAGAATCTTAATGGCGTAGACTGGGTTAGAGCATTAAATAATTTTTGGGTAATCACACCATATGGCATATATCGTGCAAGAAAACGTTTTGCCGAAGCGTCCCAAGCGTGTACCACTGGATTACCATCTGAAGAATTGGCTGGCCACTCTATTCCCTCCACACAACTTTATGAAAACAGCCGTTCAGATGGTTTTCTTGATGACTACGAGCATTATCGTCCATAAAAATGAAATGTTCTCCCACTGATGCTACAAACGAAAGAGTAATGTGCCGCAGAACCTCTTCCACATAAAGATGGATGTGTCCTTCCGTGTTTACCAGGCAGGCAAGTATAAAATGCGGATTTCGGACAACAGAGCAATGCAGTTTGTGCCATAAAGATTTGGTACTGCGCCATTTTGTTGTGTCAGATGCGCACGAGTGATACATTGGAAAAGCGTGTGCATAGTGTTGTGTTGTGTTCAATACCTTGAAATTTATACCGAACAAGGAGCATTCGCGGACAGCATTCATTTTCTTTCTTTTATTTGAAGAAAACCGCCGCTGCATTGTACCGATTACATCGAGAAGCTTAAGTTGAACATGCTCCATCGCAACGATGGTTTCAGCGTTTAAAAGGTGGTGACTTCGATGCTGGAAACCTGGAAAACCGACCGAAAAATAAGGTGTGGAACTGTTGGATGAAGATGATATGCAAATACAGTAACAACTCGCCAAGCAATTGAGCGCTAGCCAACAAGCTGTTTCCAATCGACTACGAGAGATGGGAAAGATTCAGAAAACCGGTAAATGGATATCACATGAGTTGAATGACAGGCAAATAGAAAAACACATGTTACATTTTGCGCGTTCAGTACAAAAAGAAATTGTTTGTGCATCATATGAGGGATGAAAAGCGGATTTATTTTAAAATCTCAAGCGAAAAAGATCGTGGATAGACCCAGGGGCACCATCCACATCGACCACGAGACCGAATCGCTTTGTTGGAAAGACAATGCTCTGTGTTTGGTGGGACTAGATGGACGTGGTCTATTATGAGCTGTTAAAACATGGAGAAACGGTTAATATTAAACGCTACTAACAACAATTGAACGATTTGAATCGTTCGCTGCTTGAGAAAAGGCCAGAAGACCGAAAGAGCCAACGCAAAGTCATTTTTCTTTATGACAATACTCCATCACATATGGCAAAACTGGTTCGTGACACGGTAGAAGCACTCAGATGGGAAGTTGTACCCCATGCGGCTTACTCACCAGACTTGGCCCCTTGGGATTACCACTTGTTTACATCTATGGGTCACGAACTTGCTGAGAAGCGCTTTGGTTCGTACAAAGATGTAAAAAAATGGGTCGAAGAATGGTTCGCAGCAAAAAGGGAAGATTTATTACAAATTGCCCGATAGATAGGAAAAAATGTATAACAAGCAATGGAGCATATTTTGAATAAAGCACTTTTTATCATTCTTCCGAATTTAGGGTTTTTTTAGAAGAGTAAATCCGTATTTTATACTTGTACACCTGGTATCTCCGCTCATACCGTTACACCACCACCATTTTATTCAGATTTTTTCTTGACAAATTGTGGTTTACTGTGTTGAGCTCTAGTCAAATTAGACTATGTATATTATCTAGATGGAACCTAAATCTAAAACGGTTACTTAGTCTGCTCTCATTCATTATGATCCTAGTTGATATACTTATTAATATATATTCTGCAGGCCGTTTTGCGCTCTGCAATAAGAAGAACATAAAGCAGCCTCCTTTACTCGTATAAACCAGAGCTACGCAGACGATTTGTTATCTTTTTACGTTGATGCTAGCCTTCCAGTGGGCGCAGTAAACCCACTTGGAAGCTGGTTGCATTAAAATTGCGATAAACGAACTACTTCTGGAATTGGACCATGTCATGATGAGATATATATAGAAATGAAATAAGAGTAAGAGGAGAAGGAAATAAAAAGAAAGATGAGATCCCACCTTTTTCCTTCGTTCTCTTTTTCCTTTTCTTTCTTTCATCCCCCCCCCCCCTCTTTTTTTCTGTAACTCTTTCCTTCTTTTTATTTCTTTCGCCTCTTACTCTTATTTCATTTCTATGTATCTCATCATGTCACGCTCCAATTCCGGAAGTAGTTCGTTTATTACTAACTCTGGCCGTGGAAGCCTACGTATTCATTTCAGATCGTAATATATTTCTATTTCACATATCACTCAAGTTTGCAAATCTTCACTACAAATCACATCTGTAAACCTTTATATACTGACAAGGGAGCGCATGTTTTTATATCGTTCAGTGACTATTGCCTTAAAGCATAGTTAAAGTCAAGGTACATCTGCATGCAACTATGTTTTGTTTTAAAATATCAAAAGAGAAGTTTATGGGAGATATGTTTGCAAAAAGGGATGAGCTTGCAATTTTGTGGAAGTATTAAATATTTTGAAAATGATCAAATTATGTTTTATTGTATTTTGTTTTCATTTCACCAGTTTGGCAATATAAAAACGATGTCTTACACTTTATTATATATATATATATATATATATATATATATATATATATATATATATTAATACAATAAGTTGCAAAACGGTTAGAGAAATTAAAAAGCTCTAGAAACGTGTGTTAACAATTAGTAATAAAAACATATATCTGACGACTATCAGCTAAAGAAGCACGTCTATGGGCATATTGCATATATTGTTACATGATTATTATTATTAAGGTTTTGTTGGAATGTGAGAAGGATTTCAGAAACAGAACAGAATAGTTTTATGTACTTTAGTCAGGCATTCCTAATACATCATTGCATTTTTAAGGGATTTCTATGTTTTCATGTCAAGAAAGGAAGAGAATAAATCTCGTGCAAATATATATGGCAGATTACATAGATATGTTGAAATTAAAATGAAACTTAAACAAAAGGAAGAACCTCAGGAGTAAGTTATAATGAGAAGATAGTGATGTACAGGGTAGATTTATTATAAATATACGTATATACAAGATCTATTTAGCAATTAGGAATAATCACAATGATGGTCGTTTCTTGCCCAACAGACCAAAGCCATACAAATTTATAGAAATTATTGTTTATTATTCAAAATATAGTAGAAGTTGCCCATAATAATTCTTACAAAAAAAGAAGAAATAGAAAATGTGCTCACAGTATACAACATAACAATGACACTATATTAAGGGCACAAGGAAAAAAGAAAGCAGCAAGAGAATATAAATAAACACACATGCAGACTCACAAAGCTGGATCAAGATTCTGTTCATTCGCGTTCCTTATCACGCGCTAATAGGTGCTTTAAGTAGAACGTTGGTACTAGCTCCAGGTACTGGAAAAAAAATTAAAGAATCGAGCGTGACGAGTAGGTATTACATGTTCAGTGCTTCTAGCAGGGTATATATTGTACATTCGAAGGTAAAGGTACTTTAAAAATCCCTTTTGAACACGCTCGACCATAGGTAGTACAAATAAAGGAGATGCCAAAGCAATTAAACCATATTCAAGCTTAGAGTAAACGTAAGTAAAATATAAACGCTTCATTACCCTTAAATATGAAAAATGCTTGCATGAGCCCATCACAAAACCCAGAGTTTTGGAGAAATACAAACACATGGATGAAACATGTCGAGTAAGTAACAGGCTTTTATATTTAGGACATTAATATCTAAAGTTGTAATGTTCCATGGTATGATAGTATCATTAATCTGGTAGTTGTAGTGTATAGGAGTGTGAGTGCTATTATAGGAAACCACGGTGCATTTATTGATGTTCAGATAGAGATAATTGTCTTTACTCTAAGTACTAATTAACAGGAGAGATTTTGTAAACGTTCACTATCACAAAAACTAATAATTTTATTAAAAATTGTTAGGTTATCTGCATATGCTAAGATGTGACAAGTAAATAGAGACAGAAAATCATTTATCTGCAAAATGAGGAATGCTCGATATTGTGGAAAATGGCCTTTCAGTAATAGCAATTAGCGATAAGAAACCTATATCGAAACCAAACTTATCCGTTTTTTATAGTAGCAGTCGAAAGCTTTGGAAGAATCTACGTAGGTAACGTCCACCATCAGGACGGAAATGCCCCTCGAATAATGTCTCGGGGAATATTTTTACCTCCGTGAACACCTAGCAATGGATTCTGTTGATGGTTGATGCATGCAATATCGGAATTTCAATAATCTCTATAGGGTTTCAAATTGATACTTGATCGTGAGCAGACGCAAGCATTTTTTTAATGCTTCACTCCTCTGGACGCTTAGCAAGAGATTCTATTAGCAGTTGCTGTATGTAGTATTGAAATGTCTGCAATCTCTACAAGGTTTGAAATTGATATTCGATCGTGTCATCTACACAAATATTTTTAATGTTTTTTAATTGTGTTTTAACTCCTTGTAGAGGGCTTATGCGAATTTAGATATTTCTTTCTGCGTTAGAGAATAATTTTGCCCTGGTGGGCATCCGAAAAAACGTTCTTCGAATTCTAACGTATATGGTTATTTCTACTGGTTGACTTAAAGTAGAGCTCCTTTATAATTCGGGAAACAAGCTACTTAATTTGGGCCGTCAAATTCACATCGGTGGTGCTTTTGGTTATCAAATACATCACACTGGCTAATGCATGCTAAGTTACAGATCGTCGGCCCAACCTGTAACAATGCTGATGTTTAGATGTGGCAGGAGTTATACAAGTATATGTATCTTTGTAGAGCAAATGTTCGAAGACTTTAGCAAAATTGGAAAGTATACTTATGGGCCTATAATTAGGAACGTTCGATCGGTCTCCTTTCTTAAATACGGTGATAATTTTTTTAATCTTCCAAACATTCAGAAAAGTTAACGTACTTATCGTTAGGTTAAGTATAGTTAACTGTGAGTAAGATAAAACAGATGCACAGTCACATACAGTCCAGTTGTCATATTCGATTTGAATATTTTGATACTATTGTTCACATCCGCTTCAGAAAAAGCATGAATACATATTATGATTAAAAGAAGAATTAAAAGATGCACTTTGAAGACATTTTTCATTGAAAACGGCTTCCATGGCTTATCAAAGTCTTTGCCATCGTATTGCATGTTTCCCGGAATCCTGGAAGGAGTTTTCTTGCTGTTAATGAAGCACCAAAACAACTAAAGATCTCTGCTAATATTAATTTGAGCATTTGCCAAATAAGCATTGTATGCATTTCTGATTTCATGTTTTATGAGAGATTTCATTCGTTTGCATTCACTGAGATTGTTTTTGATCTTTTCCATTTTTTTGTATATTCTGTTCACTTCAGTACAAAACCATGGAGGAAGTATAGAGGTAGATCGTTTAGTCTTGATAATTGAGCTACCTGTAATAGAATACAATGTAATGTAAAATGCATAACGCAATATATTTAAAAACATACTTTTGTATGTGGTAATCGGATAAAAGTAAATTACAACGAAGCGGTGGTTACTGAAATCGGAAGTATTATTATGCCATTCAATGTGATGTTAGGAATACCCACCGGATTTTAACAACATAGCAATTACCGGAGAAATATGTGTGTATGAGTATCCTACACGCATACGTGCGGCCAGTATATCGCAAGATAACAATGGCAACGTATACTTTCGAAATCTACCATTATCCAATTATAACGATGTTTGCCTTGTAGTAATTAAGTCTCTATTTGTTTGAGTTTACCTGAAACAATGCCACGGTTAAGGAGGATTATTAGTTAATTAAAGTTATCGACTATGAATTTGTGTACTTCACCATAGAGGTCTGTGCGCTCGGCAACGTATGTATCTATAAATGCGAACTCATACCACCCATTGACAGTCTGAACGGGTACTAAATTTGTTTGTATGAAAATCTGTTTAGTCGCCCGGGAAAGAAAATTAAGGCCGTAAATGATTCGGTCGGAACTGCATTGTTTGAAATAATCTGTTTACCTGTCTTTATTCGGGGATTTGTGCTTAAATACACATACAATAGATGCTGTTCAAAATTTACCGCAGCATTTACTGTATCCATACACATATCTGTCGGGTTGTTTGGGATTCATTTATGAATTTCAATCGATTAATTTATTTTGCTGTATGCACATACCATAAGTTTCCTGTGGATGTTTACGTTCTCTTTTCAGGATATCATGTGGTATTCTAATCAGTACAGTAAACAAAAATTGGTTGTTTGTTCTAGAGTCAAACACGGTAAAACAGAGCTATACATCAAACAACATAAATGATCTACTCTTTAGTTACAAATTGTTAAACCAAGCATGCCGAAGCTGTAAATGAAACTGATGCGTTTTCAAAAGTTTCCAATAGATTTCCAACACAGTGTAGCGGGAAAATTGGTTGTTAGATTTATTTCTGTTAGTATTTCACTAAGAAAGGAAATAGAAACTTTCTTTACTTATTGTCGATTACAGTTGTTTAATTTGTTATCAATATTTATTTTCGCACATTCATTATTTCATAATTCCCTTTCTTTGAAGAAGAAACAAGATAATATCTTATTCTAGAGGAAAGGAGTGATAAACTTCTCTGATGTAAAATTTATATCACGAAAATATTAACAACTAATGTAAAATTTATAATAAAAACATTTGGCACGCACCCACACAAATACTACAATTCACATACAACCTAAAATTAGCATCTCCATCTTTTGAAATGTATGGGAAGTGTTTTCGTTGCCATGATGACAGACCGAAGGCAATTATTATGTAATCTCACATCTCGCTGATAAGAATAAAAGGTTGTTGAAGGAAAGCACATACGCAGTTTGAGAGATCCTATATTTTCGAATTTCCAAGTAAACACATCTTAAATTTCTACAAAAGCCATTCTGTCTTCTGTTGATCTGGCAAATATCTAGAATCACGGAGAACACCCAATCCTTCGAGATAACATCCAACTACAGCCTGGAGCCTACTATTGGCGTCCCTTTTTAGAATTTGAAGAACTAATCCTAGCTAAACCACACTCTCTAAAAAATTATGTGTCTAAGAAAAACGGCCTTTATTGTGATATAACCCTTTGTATTAATATAATATTTTAATTGAGTTATTTTAGAGTACCAAATAGCTTGCGCGAGAATAGTCATAATTCGAGACCGGATTATATGCAAAGTGCATATATTCTATTTTATTTATTTATTATATTTTACATCTTTATGTAGATGTATTACACTGATTAAAGTTAATTAACGCTAATTAATATAATCCAATCTCTAGTCATAATAATTTATTTGTGTTATACATTTATATTTCAAGATTCCTCCTTTAATAGAATAATGACATTGTCTGATGACAACGTAACTCTTGATCTATGCCTACAGATTTTCATGACTTACCAAGCATATTTAGGAAACGTTTCGTGTGTTCTATGTTAAATCACATCTGATACTGTTTTAATGATTGAAAGCGATACACACACATATATATATATATATATATATATATATATATATATATGCTTGTAAGAACTAGATGCTGTGGTACATTGCTAATGCTGTCTTTTTGTTTTAAGTATTAAGTTAAATATGCACGTAATTGATTATTGTAACTTAGAACATATTTGAATTCCTTCCCTATTTAAGGAAATATTAATATTAACATTAAACCACCGTTGATATTAGTAATGATAAAATTATAATTTCCTTGAAATTAACCAACGTAATTAAATTCCTAAAAAAATATCAGTCTCGGCAGGATTTGAACCCACGACCTCTGCGTTACCGACGCATTATGCACAATTACACTACGAGACCGAATGTCAAATCGCCTTTAATACCTAGGTATCACAATGTCTGTAGATATACCGTAATATCTTACAGACATAATGTTCTTAAAGGCAAGTTCTTACCAATTACACTAATACTAGTATTGATATTGGAATGCAAATTTTTGAAGGGGAATCGGGTGATTCAGCTGAAAAGAAAATGTGTTTATCGGCTGGTTGTACATTTACAGTCTTTGTATTCTTAGCAGTATTATTATACCATAAGTTAAAACCATAGTTATATTGCTATTATATTCTATTGTAACATTTTTGTATTTTTTGATAGGCCTTAAACTTATGCTTAAATTTCTACAATCTGTTGCTGTAATATACTCTACTTGCTGCTTGTGTACGTACATGTGGGGTGGAAGTTTAGAGTAATGATACTAGATGATTGTTATATCACCTTTAATTAAGTAATACGCTACAAATTATCTTTAACCTGCTAATTAATTGCCAACTTACTGTTACGAATAGCACTTCTATTAGAGTTCTTGTCATTGTTCCTTTACATTACTTGCTCTTCTCATTATATTATATAAGTCGACCTAGTTACGATCTATTACCATAGTCTGCCTACTATACTACCGGATGTGTTGCTCGTTCAAGCTTAGTTGTACGTACAGAGTTTTGTACTACTACAATATTTGCTACATTACCTAGCATTTGTTTAGTTATTCGTTTCTATTTTCGAGGCAATTTAAACTATAATATTGATTTTGTAAAAAAATATGCATGTATTGAACCTCCTACATTACTTCAAAAGTAAAAATTATTAATTAAATAAATTCAATATAACATATAGTGATTAAAATTTTGGTGGCGGTGCCGGAGTTTTATTACTATTTTGATTAAAAAGGTTCTAGATATTGTAAAATACAAAATTACCATTCAATTGCAAAAGATTTACTTAGTGGAAATTTAATATAAGCATGTACTGCTCAATGGCATCTGCAAAATTAGGTTCCGTCTATTGGGTGAAATTCCGTGTTTATTTAGTAAGTATATTAAGGTGGTACATTGGGGTATTCAAAGTATGCTCCATCAGACTTTTTTTCAGCTTCGTTTGTAGAATTGATGAAATTGGGATGTGTCATTAAAGTTCTAATTTGAGCTCCATCAAATACCCCAGCATTAATTTCTTCATAACTTGGTAGTGGAACCTTTTGACATACGTACTTGAAACAGTCCCCTTGCAAATCTAGAGCTTTAACATATTGTTTCATAAGACCCAGATTCGGCAAACAAGAAATAGAATAGAATGGTAGAAGAAAATGTGACGTGATAGGAAAAATGGGTTTCGTATTGGCATTAACGTACGTGTATATTACTTAGAAGCAAATGTTAGATCTTAGTCAGTAGAAAAGAAAACTTATTTGTTGGCCAGCGCAATCTATACAACCCTATAATAAATCAACAATGATGCCAATTCCATACCTTTAAGTATTGTGAAAAAAAAATTAAAATTTAAAATTGAAACACACCTTTTCACTGCACGTCTCCTTTCACCCATTCTTCGAATATTACGCAGTCATAAAAACGGTCATTAAATGCCTTTATGGATTATGCTTGTGCTTGTTTTTATCCCCTCGTGGAAGCATCAATAGCGCAATATAATGGAAGACGTACGCATTTGTAAACAATATATTAAATGGATGATACCGCGGAGGACAGAAATTGTCTTATTCAATGCTGTGCGAGGGAGGTGGAACGCCTTTCAACGGCTAACAATAACGGTCCCTCGTTCGCGCTGTTGCTTTTGTAAGCGAAAGTGCATAAAAACGTACTTGTCGCCAAACATGATCGCGAAATAATTTATAGCTCGACTATAATAGGCGAAAAGCACTCACAGTAACCTCTAGTATCAACATAGATTTGCATTCATACAGAGAACAGATACTTGGAAGGAATGCGAGTGTAAATTCTGATCTTACTCCTTTTTTTTTCTAGTATATCTAAACTTTAAGCAGAATATAGTAATACGTCATTACTCCATAGTGACAATAATAATAATAACAATAGTAATAATATTTATTAGACAAACTCACTACTAATAACGAGGAGAAAAAATAATCTATGTGCATCTTAAATTGATGGTGGAGTGCGCAAAAGTTCTAATGTCCACATAAAATGTGACCACCGGCTATTAATATTACGGAACGATTCGTACTAACTGAGAAGAAGCTCAATTTAACGTCATACAAAATCCGTATTTTTTCATAAACATTCAAACTATAAGTAAGATTTTATTTCACTATCAATTCGCATTAAATACCTGTTAATATAACCAGAATATTATACGATTTATAATAATTGAGGACGCCGCTACGTGACTAGGAGTACTCGAGTCACCTGCGTAGGGTCTGAGATGGTTTAAATCGATAATATTCAGATTATGTTCAAAACTTTCTCGCATTATCAAAGACAAAAGTAAATCAATAGTTTTATTATAATTATTATTGATTTTTGTGTCAGTGAAAGTTTTAAGAACAGATTTTTAGATCTCCTAGAAAACCAATGTAATTCCTGCATTTATATCGTGTCTTGGGCCATGAAAACAAAACAGCATATCAATAAATGTGACTTCTATAAAAATATACATAAAAGCTTGCACGCTTTTGACAAAAATTGTGGAAGATGTTGAGATTACTAAATGCATGACTTGGTAGACAAAACACACTCTTAAACAACAACTATTGACAGTAGACGTCTGTAATTTTGACAATTGCCATCAAAAAGGTTGTTCTTGCTGACCAATGAATTCACTTCAACTTTCGTACGCCATCTCTTGCCGATTCCGGAAACATTTCAGGTCGCTCTTCTATTAAAAAAAAATATCGTCTGTTCTGTGAGTAGCGAGACAGAGAACAAGGTGGTGGAGGATATAATCGTGCTTCTACCAGCTCGCCTATTTTGAGAAATTTTCAAATGAATATTTTCCTTGTTTGCATTTGAAGGAAAGGGTGAAAATCGACAAGTATGGTGATTTGATAAGATTTATCAAAAAGGAGAATGTCGGATATAGAGTTAAAAATTCTAAAATATTGACAAGAGATAAATTGATAATTTTTGTGTACAGCTTCCGACGAGGTTTTCTTGATGATGAAAGTAGCTTTTTTGATTGGAGTTGGTGGAGCTTGTAGAAGTAATAAATGAACGAAAATGGACGATGTTGGGATTTTAGAAAGCCAGATTGTTGTTACCATTCCCGACTCAGAAGCTCACAAGAAAAGATTTTCTGCCCTTGTATATGAGGGTGATATTACCGTCATATGTTACCACTAAAAGGTTGTTTATCTCATACAGAAATGGAAAGTGCACGATTCAGCTTTGTGGTATTCACTTCTTTTCTAAAACATCTGAAAAAAACCCCTACAGTTCTCAACCTTGAAAATCCAACTCTGCGCACCGGTCATTATATTAGAACATCTTCAGCATATTTTCTTGTTAATGCCGGTAGAAATATTTTAGATTTGCAAAAAGCGGATGATTGGGGGGTCAAACAAAATTGCCAAAGGTTATTCAGAAGAAAACGGCTAAGAGTCATTTACGCAGAAGATCCAGGTCTGGAACGTTTCAATAGCCATTGTGCACTAAATGCAAATGGTACAGAAACGGAAAATTTAGCGATCCCACGCATGAAAGGCATTTGTTTTACATTTAATAACAACATGCGACAACATAAATATTCATGTTCAAAAATAAACTGTATTGTAATTTTATATCTAACGCATTATGAGGAAAAAGTATCTTCTGCTGGAGGTAGTTTGGTCGAATAAAACGGCTTACCAGGGATGGCCTTGCTGGGTACAAAGTTTCTGAGCTTCAGAAAGTTTACCACAGCGTATACCAGTAAAAATACAACGATACAAGCGCTTATATTTATCTCGTGAAGTGGTCTTCTCTGCTGGGCAGGGACATCGGGATGCAATTCTGTTACCAGCAAAAGAACAAAATAACTGCTTCTAGATTTGGTGTGGGCGAATGCAAGAGTGCATTAACCTTCGTAGAAAATACTTAGCAAAACAATACAGTCTTTAAAAGCTATCTCCTGTTTTATTTTAGTTGTATATACAAAACTTAAAAGATAACCCTCGTATATACTTCGCCACTTCATTCAAGTCTTTTAGTCGTCGTCTAATTGTTGCTATGGAACCTTGTATTGTAGGTTTTCTAATTTCGTCTGAATTTAACGCAGTGTTAAGTTTTCAGTAAGCGACTGTTCAATAATCTTATCTCTTCATGGTAATTCGCGCAACGACCGATTTCGGTAAATCATAGACTATTTTCTATTTCCTTCCTAACAAAAGATCATGTGACATCTGCATCTATTCACCAACAGCTGCTATATTCACGTATGAACTTTTGTGCGTTTATACTTATTGCAATTTCAAGCAATACTAAATTCTTTATAACACATAAAAGGTAATAAAGCCGTCTGCCCATAACAGATCATCGTTTGCTTTTATTATATATTTTTTGAAGTAAACATCCTCACGCTCTTATGCTACAGGCTGTAAATGGCGTGAACAAACTTTTCTGCGTATACCCGGAAAACGCAAAATATGACAAAAGTCACGTCGTAATAACCACAATAACCATAATTAATGTTTATTACCGAATTAATTTTTGCTGCTAGATAGCACTGCTGCTCCTTTTTCATAATTAACTTCGGTTCCCAGAAAAATAATATTTTACACCGCGTGTCCACAGAATTTCGTTTATAGTTGATATAGACATTCATTTGGGATATTTTAAATCGTATACTTCGATTTTTTTTATTTAAAAAAATTGAATCATTCTATTATAGACGTTTGTGGGTCATATAACAAAGGGACCAGATAATAGATGTATGTATATACCAAACGGGATGTGATGAGAACGTAATATATAGATTTCAATGCCCTTTCATTGGAAAACTGCCTGCAAGAAAGCCAAGAGGTCTTTTAATGGTGCGTGATGTGTTAAAAATATATTGCGCAAAGGTTAAACAAAATTTCCAAGTCCTTTACCAGTTCAGCACGTACAACAACCACTTGATCAAGCTTGTAGTCAAAGGTAATATTCGTATATCGGCCAGTGAGGAAAATCATTTTTTGATACCGAGGGTTAGATTATTCAACCTGCACCATCTGGATATGTTTATAAGATCGGTCTGCAGCAACTTACAATCTTTTAAACTAGATACCTCACGGAACAATTTCAAATCATCAGCGAAGAATAACATATGAGATGTGATATAGGTTATTATTTCATTTATAAATAAAATGAATATTAGAGACCCAAGATTAGAACCCTGAGGGATTCCCGAAGAAGAAATAAATTCGCAAGACCTAAGTCCATAGAAGAAAACATATTGACGTCTATTAAACAGATAGATGTACCAGAGAATCACTATATTCAAAGGACGTCAATTTATAGAGAATGAAAGAGTGATCGAGACGATCAAAAGCCTTAGCAAAATCGGTATATAGAACATGAAACTGAGTAGCTGAATCTGGGGGATGAGACGAGAACTGTATACTGACATAGATTAGTCACAGCTGATCGCTTTTCAATAAAACTATGCTGGAAGGGTGAGATGCTTTTCAGACAAAGATAAATAGCAGAGTATAGGCATTGTTCAAGGACTTTGACAAAATTTGACAATACGGATATAGAGTGATAGTTGGATGTATCAATTGGATCACCAGCTTTAAATATAGACACAGTGCGAGCATTCTTCAATTTGTCTGGGACCGCTGAAGTTTCTGAGGTTGAAAAGGAAATTCCAAGCAAAGGATTCACTAATACATACTTGCAATCTTTAATGAAAAATTAGGGAATTTGATCACGACCAGAAATACGAGTATACTTTAGTTTATAGCAGTATAAAGACTCAATAATGCGGCGGTATAACTTAGTATTACATATGTATTGAGGATAGGTGGCAGATGATGGATCGGTGAAAACACTAATAAAATATTCCGTAAATTCACTAAAAAAATTGTTGAAGGTTACTGAGGCTGACATTGTTGAGCACCATATTACTAGGAATGCGACTTCTTCGTTTCTTCTCCCTGATTAAAGACCAAAACTTAATTAGATTGTCAATAATATAATTTTGTACATTGGCGAGCAAGTTGGAACAAAACCTAGTTGGCTGACATTTAATAAGATGGCGAAGTTCTCTAAACTGCTGTAAAGAATCGACACACTTAAATCGTCTGTAGGAGGTAATATTTCAATGATTATCTTTGGTGTGTACCATTTAGGATAAGGTCACTTTCGGGATAAAATGTAAACATCAAACAACTAATAGAGTGTTGTATAAAATAAGTCGCGTGCAGTATTGATATCATAACAATGGCAGCAACACATAGCTTGATATAGGCACGGCAACTTAGCTTTCCTGAAGTTACACGTCCTTAAGATTTCTTTTAGTTATACATATGTCCTTGATATTCTAGGAAGTTGGTAGGTGAAACTAAAACGGTGGAGACTTCAGAAGGATCGGATAGTAGATATCCTTGGCAACTAAAGCTGCAATATCTCTCAGTATATTCGCCCCAGTGGATTTTCCCCCGTGATTGATATTTATTTTTGTGCTCAAATCAAATCGGTGCTTTGTAGTCAAATTAAGATACGTGCGTAACTGTTCGAAGATTACTGCAATTGCTCTTAAGGGAAGAGATTTTTCGAGAATTATACCTTTCGATCAGGAAACAGAAAGAACAACTAGTGCAGATAATTTAATAATAAGAATAATATGCGGTTTATTGGCACTATATAAGTAAATACAAACACAATATAAATTGAATATGTAAACAATATATAAAAAAAGAAAAATGCGCCAATAAGTTTAGGATCAGCGACTTAGAAAAAGCAGCTGCTCTTTTTCATAAAGAAAATGAATGAACTATAACGAACTAAAGCCTGAAACAAGACTAAAAATTAAAAAATAAAAAGAACGCAATGCTAAAGATAGAGAGAAATAAAGAAAACAAAAATGAAAACGAAAATGTTGACCAAGTATATAGGTAATACCGCTTACGAGCTGACCGGCAAACACTGTTGGCTTTAACTCACGAATGTCCAAAGGAATTGCAAGATATCTAACAACATTATAAGAGAATAACCCTTTGAACATCTCTGGGCTATGAACTGCAGGAGTAAGTAGGTCTTTAAATCTCAGATTATCATTATGAACATCCGTTCTAAATATAATCTTACGATAGAGATAGCTAGGTTTTTTTATGATAAACTATTTTGTGATAAAATGCAGTAAAAGAGAACTCAGCTCGAAGTGACAAACACAACTATCTTGCCCAAATATATTACTATTAATATGGATGTTAGTTTAACTGTTACGCACTTGCCTTTTAATAATACAGTGTCCGTGAAATATTTCAATATATTTACTGGCATCGTGACATCTAGAGGGATTTAAAGCCACTTGAATTCAATGGTCTTGTGGTGGGTTTAGCACGTTACGCCGGAGACGTAAAGATGTTGGGTTCAAGTCCCCTCCGAGACCGATATTTTTTCGGAAATTTAATTACGTTGGAAATTGGAAGGAAATTGTATGGATGTTAGTTTATCTTGCCCACCCCAAAGTATAAGATATTCTTTGAAACTTACGAATGCCGTAAACAAATTTTAAGCCAGAGTTTTGCAATCGCTGAATTCTATCTCTGTTAATATACAAGCAGTTATAGCAAACACTCACGCAAAAATTAAATCTTGACAAAATAAGAGATTCACATAATGATTTTCTTGAGTTTGTATGTAAACATTTTTTGTTACCGTATAAAATTCTCAGATTACAGTAGCCAAGTCTCAATATATGAGATATGTTCCTTTAAATGAAGTTTCGTATTTAAATAGAATTCTAAATTACGAGCACGATCTGGTACTGAAATAATTCCATCATTAACATTGATCTAAATACGGGATCTAGGAGCATTATGAGCTCTAGACCGACGAAAGAGTAAAACTGAAGTTTTCCTTGTATCCTTGTATTAATTTGAAGACAATGTTTTAGTAATATGTCAGCAAGCATTTAAAGATCATTATTTATGTTAGAAACAGCCTCATGCGCTTCCTTCTCATTAAAAGAAAATAAATGTGCGTATAATCGGCATAAAGATGATATTTACATTATCTTAAGCATTTCACAATATGAAATGCGTGGATAATGAACAGTATAGGACCAAGAATACTGCAGATTCGCAGGTAAAGGCTGAGCGAAATCTTGACTGTTCAAGAAAATGTCGAATTTGCAAACTAATTGCTGTCTCTGGCAGCTTCGTTGTGCAATTTAAAACTAGCCTAAATCTAAATTAAAACCTTCTAAAATTAGAAATCCTTTTCTGTTACTTGAAAAACTTGGACACCATACCAACGAAATATTGCATTTTAAAACAAAATAAATAAGTAAGAAAATATCGTTTTTCTTTAACATAATGGTCTAATTTTTTAAAATTCAAAGATCAAATTAAAAAAAATTAACCAATTTAAATCCTACACATAAAATGTGTGGAGCAGTTATTTCAACCTCCAAAAACGCTATTTGGGCGTCAGGGAACAAAAGCTAAATCTCTAATTAAGCGGTTCCTCTTTCAAACCTTCCATTGATTCGTTGTTTATACATTCGTCCGATTTTATAAAGCACGAAACACGCGCTTTAATTAAAGCGAACAATTCTAATGCTTCCCAATTTTGATTTTGATACTTTTTAATCTGAAACCATTACCGAGCGTTTCTGGTCATTATTTCCAGTTTTCGAAAGTTAGAAATTAAAGTTGTCGAAAATCCTCGGATTTAATTTCACAATACAAACGCCATGTACAATGAACTGTTTTACACTGAGAGACAAATGCTTACAACAAAATTCTTTTTCTGAGAGTCCTCTTTTTTTAAATTATTTTTAACTATACTTACTTTATTTGGCCAATAGGACAAGCCAATTCCAGGATGACGTAAAAACAATAACATAAATATTTAAAACAAAAATACATATGTATAAGACATTGCAAAATACATAATTAATAGTGTCAAACTCACAGGAACTACACCACATCACCGATAAAATCTAAATTTCATTCAAACACGTGGGCTAGACAGGCAACCTTAGCAGTAAATTAGTTCCTGTTGAAGAGATCGAGAAAATTGAACACGGCACGAAAATACACGAAGAGATTGGATGGAGGGTTGGCGCAATCGACTGTCAATAGATTTGTAAAGGAAACGCGCACTGTAAATTTGTCTTCACTCAAAGAGACTCCAAATCTTATGTGGTTCCAATTATCTATTGTAGCCTTACCAGATATACACCTTCCATTTTAAAGGATAAAAATTTTGGGAACCTATGGTGCACACCCTCAATACAGTCCACGCAGCATCGATAGTAAGAATATCATATAATGGACACGTATTCTAGGCAGCTTAAAAGAAATGCTCGATACAGCATTTACACAGGATGTTGCTCCGTAAAAAAATGTAAAAGATGTTTTGATAAATATCAACATGGCCACGGCTGAGGAACGCATCTGATATATTGATCAAAAGATAGATGAAGGCCGAGAGTTATTACAAGATCCTTTATGGTCTTGCTCTTATGAAAGTGGCAATTCTTTTAAGTTATACACTCTGATGGATTTAACATAAGACTAATGTCTTACTATCAAATGAAATATGCAATTGATAGACTACTGTATATTAACCATATCATTGACAGAATCAATTCAAGACTACATCTTGACATCGTCAGCATGAACCAGGATGTAACTGGTCAAAACCGCCTGTAGACAATCAAGAAGTCGCACGAAAAAACGGAGGTACCAGATTCGAGCTCTGAGGAACGCCAAATACTGGAGCCATTGTAGAAAACACAACATAATCGATTTTTAAATTAGGATTCTATCAGTTTTTGTAGACAAAGTGATATGTCAAAAACTTAAGTAATATGTCATCGACTTGCCTTTCATCGTCCAGTGTCACAGTGAGTCGTTTAATCGATTTTGTGGATCGTTTCGAAATAAATCCATGTCGTTTCGACATGTGCGGCTGCACGTTATTGTATATGGAACAATATAAAACTTGTTCGAATATCTTCGTAAAATTGGATAAGATAGATTCGGCTTAGATACGTCAGTACTATTTCCATTTTTAAAAGAAAATATTTCCAGAGAAAAGTTGGTAATCAATAAGGGCGGTTTAGTATACAACAAAACACAAATAAGAATGTTCTAAGATTAGCAGAAGAAAATGTAGCAAATGCATCGACGATTTTCTGAGGATTCCGACAAACCACGTCCTAGCAAATTTCGCTAAAGTGCCTACTACTGTCTTACGAGTTTTTCTCTTGGAATTTATTAATGATTACTGGATGAAAAGGAAGTACTTCCTTTAAGCTGACTGGTAAACGTGATGAGGAATTGTGGTTATATATTTAAATTACCACTGTAAATATTTTTCAATTAAGTAAGGTTATTTTCCTAACATCAAAAATGAATCGAAAATTCCCGGTTCTACTTCTAATTTTACGCATCCTTCCTAAATTTTTACATTAGAATTTTAATTGCGTAATTTCAACGGCTTAATTAAATCGTACAGCCAGTAGGTGCTCAAATTACACGCGTTTTATATAAAGACAGAGAATTTCCCGAGGCTTTTACTTGAACAAGAGGAGGTTGCAAAGGAGAAGCTTTAACCTTTTCCTTTAAAGTGTATTTACTTAAACTTTTATCGGATAAGGAAGCGATTCAATTTGGAAAACAGACAAATTTTCATATTACAGAATATCTTAAGTAGATGTGATAAAAGTTTTCTATTTTAGATCCTTGGGTTATTTAGAATATATATAAATTTTAAGTTGTATAAGTAGGGAATAAAGCCCCAAAGAGAAGAGGTTATTTTGCTTTTAGACTGTGCTTTGTCCAATTATGTTTTTGTAGATACCGTTGTGTTTTCTTTTTCAATACTTATTTTTGTATTCGCCGAAATTATCGTTAGCTTCAAACTACTTCAAGAAAGTTCTATTTAGTCCTTATTTAACAAAACTTAGTGGGACATTTTGAAATGTTTCTACAATTATAATAAACCACCAATATAGCAATATTCTTAGAGACTATGTTGAACAAAGCAATCATTATAACTGCAATACTTGGAGAGTGCTTATGGAAGAGACTAAATGTTTTTCTTCATTATAATGCTCCGCATTATACCACTGAGTAGGAATAAAATGAGTTGGTAGATCTCTTCTGCTTTATCGAGCTAGAAATTCTAAATTACGTCTTCTATTGCAGAAAATGCCTAGAAAAGAATACCCAACAAAATAATGCAGTAGTGGGGAAGCTCCACCCGCTTGTGTCGCTGTGTTTTGGGCGATAGGTAGCGCCAAAAAATGTTCACTTAAACTCGTTCGGTTATTTTTGTTAGGAAGAGAATTGTAGTATGAAATGGAGATGGTCGGGCGAAACTGCACCGAAGACACCAGGTAGGTAAAAACATGTCCGCGTATTAACGCTCTTTCCCTCCTCATATTGTTTTTCCGGTTGATGATCCTACCAATATCATGAGTAGCTGTATTTCGCAGCACTATTATGTTGGGAACATTTTCTACTTTATCAAAATGTTATCATACTTTTTTGTTTTGTATAATAGCATTGCATAATAACAATACGAGGTATGTTTTAGAATTATTAGTTCTAAAGTCCTTAATTGAATGTATCTACAATTTAATATTGCTTCCTTTAAAGTATGCTCCTTTGGCATCCATACAGGGTCTCCAGCGAGTTTTCCATTCCGAGTAACAATTTTGGGCGTCTTATTCCGTTAGGCTGTAGCTTGTGTCATGACTCTTTGGATGGTGATTATTCTTCCGTCACGGGAAAGTCTCAATTTTCGCTTCTACATTGGTGTCATGTCTGGACTATAGGACGAGCGTGGGAGTACTGGAAAGTTTTTCCCTTGCCAAAAATTCTCTAACCGATAGCGAGCTGTGACTGCAGGCATTATCGTGATCCACAAGTTGGCAATGTCAAGTCGCACACGCAAAACTTTTTTCGACAAACGTACAAGGACATCATGACAAAAGGTTTGACTGACTGTGTGACCTTGCAGTTCAAATACTTTGCGGATAATTACATGGTCGCTGTGGTCCAGGTGTGTGGCGCTCCGTACTTTGTCGCTTTGTTTCAGGATCGCATTCGTGTATGAAGTTGACAAATGGAGAAGAGATTTTTCTTTTGTTCATCAAACAAGTTCTGAGGCACCATCTTTGCACTACCATTTCGCATGCCTAGTTCCTTTATTACAATTTGACGAACAATAATAAACGAACTTCTTCCGGAATTGGACCGGGTCACGATGAGATATATATAGAAATGAAATAAGAATAAGAGGAGGAAGAAATAAAAAGAAAAGAAAAAGAGATAAACAGAAGAAAAATGACAGAAAGGGGGTGCGTGAAATAGAAAGAAAGGTGAAAAGAGCAAAAGAAGGAAAGAGAGACAGAAAAAGAATGGGGGGCGAGAACAAGGGAAAAATAAAAAGAAATAGAACAAAAGAGAAAGATGGGGTCTCACCTTTCCGGGGGAGACCGAGAGAAAAAGAAAGAGAACAAAATAGAACCTTTCTCTTTTGTTGTCTTTCTTTTTCTCTCGTTCCCCCCTCCCACTCGTTTTCTATCCCTCTTTCCTTCTCTTAGCCTACGTATTCATTTCGATGAACAGTATCCTTGTTCTGAGACATATCTCGTAAAACTGTCAAAATTCTCAGTATTATATCAAATATTCTTAGCTGATCAGGGATTAGATTAGGAACTTACCTATTTATTTATAGCTAGCTGGAAAAAGTGATATATTTTGGTGATATACCTTGCAACCGACTCAATTTTTTATTTCCTTAAAATACAGCTGTGGCCATATGTATTCGCCACCCTTTTTTGCTTTTTATTCCGACGAATATATAAGAAATAAAAGAAAATTGATCGATGAAAATGTTTCAATGTGAGTGTATACAGATATATACAGATATTGCTTATTGGTAGCTCCTTCCTGGGCTTTTATCACCGCACGAATTCGTCGGGGCATACTGCTCACTAAGTTGCAGCACTGTTCGGGGGTGATTTTATTCCACTCTTCGAATGTTTTTGTTTTTAAGCATTGCTTTGTGGTAGATGAGAATTTAGCTACATTTCGCTTTAAAATGTACCATAAATGCTCGATTGGCGATAAGTCCCGGGATTGTGCCGGCCATTCCAGGACCCGCACGTTATTTTTCTCGAACCAGCGCATTACTTCGCGAGATTTATGGCACGGTGCATTATCTTGTTGGAAGTAATACTCTGGCTCATCACTATCGAATAATTTTAACGCACACGTTTCCAGAACTTCTTCCAACATATCGATGTAAGTCCGACTGTTCATTCGGACCTTGCAGACGAACAGTTCTCTGATGCCTGTTGCACTCATGGAATCCCAAACCATTATACTACCACCCCCAAACTTGACTGTCGGGATAATACAGTCTGGATGGAAGGCCTCTCCTCGCCTGCGTCGCACGTATCGAGGCCCAGGTTTACCACAAAGCTACCAACAAAAACATGAATACTGTTACATTTTGGAACCCATTAAAAAGAATAAAAACACTGTAGATACCAGGAATTGAATACAGAATATCGCAAATACAATAATTATGTATTACTTACCTCAATATTTGACTCATCCGCCCACATAACATTGGCCTAATTGTCAATGGTCCAGTCGCGGTGACTTTTAGCCCACAGCAGTCTCTTTTTCTCTTGTTGCGGAGACAACCGTGGTTTATGTAGAACCTTGCATCCACCTAAATTTAATTCACAATGGCGTCTTCTAACCGTGCGAGGAGAAATAGCAACATTATGTAGCCGGAAAAGCTCACTGGAAAGCTGTTTAGACCCTTTTTTCCGGTCTCGCAAAGACATCCGTTCTAAGACTCGCTCATCTCTGCTGGTTGTCTTCTTTTTTCGACCAGTTTTCGGTTTGTTTGTCAAAGATCCACTCTCTTTGTATCGTTTTATCGTCATTCTAACTGTCGATCGCGCACATTTCACTTGTCGGGGAATAGCTGACACCGACAACCCTTGCTTTTCTAACACCACAATTTGTCCTCGCTCTACCTCCGTCAATTCGCGTGTTTTCGGCATTACTTTTTACTCTATACTATCGTATTACACAGATAAAATCACAGACACAATATCTTCACTCTAACTAGCTCAACCTTACTCTTACAACTTTTAAAAAAGACTGAAGAAATATTCAGAAATTACAATTTTACGTCTATTTTCTAATTTACTCAGAATGGCCCACAATAAACCATTAAACCCTCATTACCAGGTACCTAGTTAAGTCCGTCATCGACCCTGCTTCTTAGAAATACAATAATATTCGTGTAACACGTTCAAAACGAGAGTGGCGAATACATACGGCCACAGCTGTATGTGTGTATATGTCACAACTTGAAGATTTTGAATTAAAGAACCTTATTCTTAGTATTACTTGCCTTCTTTTTATACAACTTCAGTTGATGATCGTTAACATATTCAAACCATTGCGCATGAACATAGTTGCCTTGTGAGTCGACAATTTTTTTTAAGATTGCTCACAAAAGTGAAATATCGCACGATTTTGAAGCAACCTGTAGTACTCCCTCTTTTGTATATAATAACGTTTTCCGCAGAAGGTGCTTCTTTGCGAAAACATATTTTACACAACGAGGATGACATTTTCAACATTTATTAGCGTCCGGCCGCAATAACGACGACAACAATGGATCTCTCCGTGCGGTACAATCTCGTCGACAATGTGCCGCAGTAAGTGTTGCTTCGCGTGCGCTACGCGAACAATGGTAGATGGATCCGCGTCGTCATCGCGCGTTGCGCTCTGCAAGCTCGTTATACTGACCCATTTCGACATGACCACACTCAATTAGCAATTATTCCGGCATTTCTGGAATTGTTTTCTTGTACGCGTACCGGATGACAATGAAGGGAGCGCGATTAGCGTGCAATCTAGGTGGGGACGGCTACGGTAACCAAAGCCTTCCATTACGTGCATGCGTCTATATGTACATATCTGTACACCGGCCGGGTACACTGGTCTGCCTGGTCGGCGTTGTTCGATCGGCCTGCCTGGAAATATCAATGATATAAGACACGCTATTTGCT
Source organism: Trypoxylus dichotomus (assembly GCA_023509865.1). Classification (NCBI taxonomy): domain Eukaryota; kingdom Metazoa; phylum Arthropoda; class Insecta; order Coleoptera; family Scarabaeidae; genus Trypoxylus; species Trypoxylus dichotomus. Next base: position 74,187,170 of record CM042074.1, on the reverse strand, counting down.
ATTTTTCTGTTATTTTTTTGTAATAAAAGCAGAAAAAACGCATTTTCCTGTAATAATCATTTTTATTTTACGAGAAAGCTTCTAAGCACAACAGGGTGCTTTTACAATCGTTACCGTTTGGGAATATGTTTTTATATCATAGTAAATAGTATGTTTGTTTCTTTATGTTGTTAAAAAGTACAGAATCATATCACGTTTATTTGTCTGGAGTAAACTAATTTATAGCAAAAAGAGTGAGCTTGATTTTTTGCTCTAGACTGCTTTTGCTGCTCACTTATATTATTTTGAACAACTTATTTTAGCTGAACAAGAAACAATTTTCTTATCATTTTTATTTAATCAGTGGATGAGTGAAATCTGACTACTTTCTGAGCGAAAGTGACAATAAACAATAATATTTTCTTTCAAGGCTAACATAATAATTTCGGTGCACTAGATTAGGCCAAGTGCGTTGGTTTACAAAATTCGAGAATATCAAATCCAGTTCAATCCCCACACCAGTCGAATTTTACTTAAAAAATAGGGAAGACAAATAGCCAGACAAATCATTGAACTAATGATGAATCATGCAGGCAACAGACTTTATCAGTCTTACGCTGACAACAACAGTAGGCACACTGTCGAAACTTTGGAATATGAAAGATCCATAACCCATGGTCTATCCAGGTAGGACTACATCACAGGATGTTATGCTTTCACGTTTCGAGAAGATGCCTTTGAGTAAACAAACAGAAAAGAATCTACAAAAAATTATACATAAATTAGTGACGAATACTATAGAGTAGCGTATGTTGTTTCATTTTATATCACGTATCAACTCTAGATGTACTTCTACGTTTACTGTGTCATTGATGAGGACCAACGTTTTGAAGCGGGCTCTGGTACACTCCCACTGGTCGACAATTATAGATGGGAGGATATTTTCTGGTGCCAAGAACCTTGAGCTTTATGCGGGAAATGTTTTTAAGTGTTAGGTTTTGTAGCGTGCTGTAATGCGCAGGAGTTACTTACCATTAGCACACACATATCATACACGCACACCTATTCACACACATACCCGCGTATACTTACATATAACATACGTTCAAATAAATTTTACCTCAACCTAGTCTTTGAAATTATACTTGTTACTGAAGCTCCTAATATGAATTTTGTTTGGTATAAGCCATTTGAATGACATGACAAATACTCTGTCAAATTGACATCTAATGCAACTGAAAATAACACAATTTACGACAAAAGTTTTTACTGGAAGGGACTACTAGAGGTAAATTTTATTTGAACGCTTTTTACGTGCATTTAACGCAGGCCACAAATGTTTACCCATCCTTAAAATATTACAAAAACAAATCAAAATCTAGTTACAAAATAAATCTTTAGTCTGTACTTATACAAAGAACTGTTGTAAAACTAGTTATAAAAACAAGGTACTTTACAATCATAACTTAAATTTGCGATTCGTCAATTTTATTACTGCCGCATGCATTCTTGACATTCTCTCTAGCTGCTTTGTCAGTGGTAGCGGCTTTATTTTCCTCCACGTATTTTGTATGTGACGCCAAAGTACCATATTCATTTGGAGTAGGTTTCCGTACCTGTCGGTCGAATTCCTCCCAAAAAGCTCGGTCTGAACTTTGGAGCGACCACTTTATAACAATAATTTTCGTTCTGCGCTCCAGTTATTCCAAATACTCATGGCATATTTTTGCAGTGCGTTTTGGATCATTATCGTGATGGAATATGCAATTCTCACTGACTAATTCTGTTCCAGATAAGATGACATTCCTCTCCAAAATCGCATTATAACCTTCTTTTTAAGGATACGATCTATTTTGACCAAATTATCCCTAGAAGTACCGTCAAAGTAATCCCAAATCATGGCTAATCCTCCTCTATTTTTTATTGTTGCTATAATACGGAATTCCAGTGCTTTGGTCGTCTTTCGATCTGTGGACAATTAATTGATAATGTTAGGTCCCCAACTATGATGATGATATTAATGCTGTGATATGAGTTCAAACTTATGCTGAGTTTTTTCAAAGGCCATATCTTGTGCACGAGCGGCCTTGTAGATGGTTAAGGGATAATCGCCCGTGTAATTAATAATGATGAAGCTCCTGTATCTAGTTTCAAAATGTTAGATCCAGTGCAGATACATTTAGCTTTCATAATGTTGCTATTGTTAACAATCATGTTAATTGCTTGACACGGAAATTGAGATCAGTTTGTTTTACACATAGATATCTAAAGGTAACTTGTTCTTGGACGTTAATAAAACATTTCATTATGCTAATTTTTTGTCTTCTGTTCGTTATGGCGTAAAGCACTGGGTGCTTACATTACATGCACGTAGAATATTTTTAATGCAAAAGAGGTCACTACGTATATTTAAATTAAAATTGGCTGAATCATATAAACCCATATTTAATCAGTACAAGTGATTAACATTCTAGGATATTTATATTCTACAAATTGCCTGCCTGTTTTGTTCACAAGTATTATAACGGTTTTGGTAAAATCAATGTTTAACATAATAATAACACGAGACGACTTAAAAACCACTTATTGCTATTACAGCATAATACTAGTCTTTATCAGAACAGCCTTCATTACAAGGGTTGTCCTCTTTAATTGCCTGCAGTCTATAAATAGAGCTTATACATCCAAGAAGGAAGAACAGAAGTTTCTGATGCAAATTAATTGCTACAGCGCCGATGAATTTATAAATTTTGGTAGAACTCGTTTGTAAGTGCTCATATGTTCCCGTACTTTTGTCGCTAGCTGGGTTCCCTGGTGCACGTTACAGATCTTCCATGATTATTCAGCTTATCACAAATACGAGGAACCATGTACGTCCTGATGTTTCGATGTAATCACATACATCTTCGACTGCAGTCGACCTCAAGAAGAAGATGTATGCCATTAGATCGAAACGTCAGAACATACATGGTTCTTCTAAGAACTAACGCCTAACGCGGGACAAAACCCGAGAGGATAACAAGACATCCTTTACCCGCGAAAACATATATATATATATATATATAATATACCTTTTTTTCTTCTTGACTTGTTTCAGGCATGTGTATTTGTATTTTACAGTAGTATACATGTTTAGGAAAAAATATTATCATTATTATAGATTACTCTGAGATAGCTTTTACATTGATGAATTGAAGTTAGTTACGAGTATTATAATTGCCTATAACCCTGCAAGCATGTCATCTTTTAATAATTAGATCAATGATTCAAAATGAAGCAACAAATACAGTTTTCCAGAATGACTACGACTTTGTCCAGAAACTTGTCGAAAATAATTAGAAATACTCATTTAAGCTTTTAAGGCTATTAAAGCTTTTATAGCTGTGTTACTCAGTATCATGCTAAGTATGTTAGAGTATTTTAATGTCGAAAATCTAATCGCCGCAGTAAATTTAGCCTGGATTAAACTCATTCTGCCTCACATTCAATTCAATTATGTTAGTCCAGAATTTCCATTTTGGGTTCTTTCTATCAATTTAACCTTGTTAAAGCCATATACGCGACGGCAGTGCTTCAAATTCGTTGAACCGGTATCACGGAATAAAAGGGGAAGGCGGTGCTCTAGCGTAATTAGCGGCTTCAACTGTCTGATTTTTCTCTCAGCGGTCGCTCTTCCTTTTCGTTATTCTTTGAGGGTCATTGTGCGTATTGTATTGTTACAGATAATTACACATGATTGCACGTTATTAGTTTTACGAAATGCTAGATGCGCTGCACCCCTTGTACGTACATATATACCTACGTACAACTGCTAATTAGGGTGTTTCCCTGGTCGCGGTGCGCAGTTAAGGAACCGTATTTTATTACGTAACGATCGACGGGTAATTACTGTTTTCATTAGAATAGATTGGGTTCGAGGAAGCAGTGAGTTGATTGCGCTCTTAGAAGCTTTGTAGTTATCGAACGCAATAATGCATCCACTCACTTCGCTTGTTGCATTTTATTATCGGCAACCAAGTTTTCACAATTAGCATAAGCATGAAGTACTAAATATTTTTTCAGTATATAAAAGCTATGGCGATAGCTTTTATTTTGGAGTGAAATAAATAACTGTCGCTGGTCTATGTGCTAGACGGTTCAGGAAAAAGGGAGTTTCAGTATAATTCGTTTCCTTTTGAATACTGACAAGATATCGATGGTTGACATTGAAAATTTGAATACTAGTTTTTTTAAACTACAGTATCCAAAATGTTTGAAAATTTGCAATGTAAACTCGCTTATTTGATGCCACGACATATGTAAACTCATTTAAAAAATTGCCGATATATTGAATTTCCCAAAGGTATTTTTTTATAGTTTCTACTATTCATTCCTCGTTTATCTTCTGCAATATTCTACTCCGTAAAAGAGGAGGTAGGGAAAATACAATTCTTTCTTGCGTCCGTTGTTTGATCTATTGTCTACCATACTTTTTGATATTTTAATTCTGTCTGTACTTGATCCGTAATCGTGTTTTTTGCCACCATGAAAGTTATACTGTAATTGACTTCATGTTGGCAATGTCCTTTTCGAAACGAATTTCGCCCAAACCTTTGAAAAATTTTCATTATCTACAATATTTTGTGAAATGTTGTACACGTTTTCACTCGCAAAAATATTGTACGGTAAAATGTTGATATTGCAAGCAGTACATTTAATAATGATGATCTAATCCGGCATTCATACACATACTAACCATACACGTATGAATCCTGACTTCGGGTATGTCTAACTGCTTTCGAAATATATCATCGCCGTCAATAAGTGCACACTCGTTTCTTCAGGCTTACTCTTCAAATATTCAAATTAAATAAAAAAAATAAAACTTAGGTGTTTCTGTTTTTTTTCTCGATGTTCACTCTAGGGAAGTTATCGTCATTTGATTTTGTCTTTATAACAGCCAATGGTTTAGCAACTGCAGTGCAACAATGTTTGATACCACGCACAAGACTATATGCAGTCATCATCCGCAATGAACTTGTTACTAATACCAGACATGATAGAAAGTAAGCAGTCTTCCGTATTTATTGGTAAAGAACTAGTTGTACCTAACAAAAGTGCTGGAGAGAATAAGTTGGCAAAGGAAGTAGCAATTTCTCAGGGGTGATCGAATACTTCATTGTTATCATGTGCAGCATATGGAACCCCAGTTATACGATGGTTTTGGTCACTGAGTTTCCACAATGCAGAAATATTCGACTTTATGTTTCTTTATATGTTAAAAAAGTAGATACAAGGTAGGCGCCATAAATTCTCTGCCTGACAGGCATATACAGGTTCGAGCGTGTTCAAACTCCGTCACGGCATGCATGCACATATCCGAGGTCTACGCTATAAATATGACGGTTCGAACAGTAGTTTTTAGTAGCCAGCCAACCAACGTGACTAGCACATGACAATTTCTAAAAGTAATGAAATCACATAAAACAACGTTTAGATGACGTTTACGGTGGTTAATTTCTTTCGTATTTCACTGTAGAAAAGTGGGCAAAATGTTTCCGTTTGGGGCAAGAATCCCTGGAAGATGCTGAACGGTCGGGTCGGCCATTTGAAGTGATAACACCCAAAAAAATTTTAATTATTGAAGATTTAGTGCCAGAAGATCGCCGTTTGAAAGTTAAGGAATTACCAGTGATAAACATATACGAGAAAAGTATTTGTCGAATACTTCATGATTATTTGTATATGAATAAAATTAGTGAAAGATGAGTACCGCGACTTCTTTCTGCTCTTCAACGTGAACATCGAGTCGAATGTGTGCTGTCGGTTTTAAACGTGATGACCTAAAACCGATTTTGGAGTCCATTGTCACAGGGGACGAAACAATGGTTCTGGTTTACTATTCTCTATCAAAAATGGAGTCTATGGAATGGCGACGACCTGATGAACCTCGTTCCAGAAAGGGGAAAGTCGTTGAATCAACAAAAAAGGTGATGGCCACAATATTCTAAAATTTTGCGGGTATTCTGCTGACTTTAAAGTGCACAATACAACTATGAACGGCACATATTATGCGTCTTTATTGCATAAATTAAGGGACAGTATTCATGCAAAACGTCGTGGAAAATTGACAAAGGGTGTACGATTATTGCATGACAATGCCGCCGTTTCACAAGCTACCACTGGCGAATGTGGTTTTCAAGAATTGAAAGAATCCACCGTATAGTCTCGATATGACTCTTCAATTAAATTCTAATTTAAAAAAAAAGACCTTAGGGGAGGTCGTTTTAACGACAACAGTGAGTTGCAAGCAGCAGTTATAGAACATTTTGACGGAAAAACTTCAGATTATTTTTACAAGGGTATCGAATTATTAATTAATCGTAATAAATGTATAGAAGTTAGGGAAGATTACATTGCAAAATAAAATTTCTTATATTTATTATATTTCTTTTTTCTATATCAACCCGACAATTTATGGCGCCTACGTCGTGCTCTAGGAATCAGATATACTTCTCTTCGTCAAATTACGAAATCTTTTAAACTCGTAATGATGTATGTACATATCTCATTTCCTAAAGTCAGTAACTAGGAAAAGAAGAAGGAAAGGTTGAAATATCTCCGTATAAGGGACAAATTTTATATACGTACACAGTATTCGCAAATGTAATAAAGGATATTTAAATGCATTTCGCTTTGAATGAAAGCGATGCTAACTCTAATCCAAAACAATTTCACAGAAAGCATATTATACAAATATATCTGCGTTGTCATATTACAAACATTAAATTTTCTGGAAACGTACTTGGCTTGATTTATTCCGGAAAAAGCGTCATATACAATTTCCATTCCAAAGCTAATTTATTCGTCATTCCATTCTTCGTTGTTTCACGGGCTACCCGAAACGACAACATCTGATAGTGCTTTATCGCGCACAGGTGGGCCCATTCGATGTCACACGGAACGACGTCGTCGTATGACTGTAATCTCTGGTGTAACGTAAAAGTATGAAGGAGTAGCGCAATAATAATACCACTAACATTTACGTCAGTTCCTTGAGGCTGCAAAATGGAAATACGAAGAATTAGCATATGGCGTAGTGTTTTTACCTAAAATGCATACTTAAAACAATAACATTCATTCTTATGCATTAAACGACCAGGTAATATTGTGCATTATGCATGAATCGGAGGCGGATAGAAATTAAGTTATTACTACTAGTGACGGTTTCTTCTATGGTGTACAGGTCTTCTCAACTGCCAAAAGTAATAATAGAAAAATATCTAATTTATAAAATGAAGAAAGCGTAATTCTACATTTTTAAAATTATAAATGAAAAATTGATACTGCAGATTAAGATTCGAAATGTTATTTGTTATATAAACACACAGTATATCAGCTTGTAGAGGAAAGTATAAGAGGGCTCTACCAAAATAGATTAAACAAAAGATTAGAATGTACAGAAACAAAAGAAGAATGGCATAATATAAAACAAGCAGTAAAAAAACGGCATCTGAAGTCTTGGGTAAAAATAAGAAACTCAGAAAGAAGAAAGGACTACGAATATGGTCAGATAAGATGGAAGAAGCAGTGAAAGAAAACCGAAAAAACATACATGCAATATATTAATAGCTCTACCAAAGTAAATCATGGAATTTACAAGCACAATAGAAATATTGCAAAAGAAATATCCAGAAAGATCAACGAAGAGTTCTGGTGTAGATTTATAAGTAATATCGAAAATGACATACATAAAAGACAAAATCTGGCTTATAAAGTAATGAAATCATTAAACAATCAGGAAAATGACAATATACAAATAAACAACTGGGTAAAACATTACGAACAGCTCTGGTACAAGGAAACTATTGACGAAGCAACAATACAAGAAGTAGATGTAAAAGGTATGGATGATATAGATCTAACAAAAGTGACATGCGCTTTGAGGGCTGCTAAAAGCAGAAAAGCGACCGGTATGAGTAGCATCAACACAGAGCTTTGGAAATACGGGGGACTTTTACTACACTTAACACTCCTACATATACTTAATAAATGCTGGAAAGATAGTATTATCTCTGATGATTAGAAAAGATCAAACGTGTCCCGTTGTTCAAAAGGGCGATAAGAATAACTTTTAAAATTACTGAGAAATCATTGCAGAAGAACTAACAGAAGAGGAACAAATGGGCTTTAGAAAAGGCAGATCAACCACAGATGGAATATTCACTCTACAACAAATTATAGAAAAGCACAGAGAAACACACACAGAGTTTATAGACTTCTAAGAAGGCTTTCGATAATGTAAACATATAAATTACGGGATACTATGAGAGAACAGGGATATCTATATCGTTTAATAAGGGCTATCCAAGGTTTATACACAAACACCAGAATTATGGTAGATATAGCCGGAAGATTACCTAGGGAAATACCAACAAACAATGAGTTAGACAAAGCTGCTGTGCCAACATTATTTAACATATATATTGATGCTATTATAAAGAAATGGAAAAAGAAATGCCCTAAAGGATTACGTCTATACCAGAACACCACCCTAAATTCTATCTTATATACTGACGACTTGGTACTCCTAAGAAAAAGAGAGGATGATCTACAGAAAGGGATATATACATTACAAAAATCCTGCCAAAACTATGAAATGAAAAGATCGGCAAATAAAACCAAAACTATGGCTTTCCTAGTAAATATCCCATTAGGACAAAAATAGTCATGAAAGATACTGTACTGGAATAGGTGAAACACTTTAAGTATTTAGCCTGCGATGTATCGCATCTTATGATCGAAACAAAGACATGAAAGAAAAATTGAATAAATTCGCACATATTTGTCCAATAATCAGCAGAACGTTAAAATACAAAACAAGAAAGGATATACAAATAAAATTTTACAAGACGATAGGAATGCCAGCCCTCTTATATGGTAGTGAAACATGGACAAAAACGAAAAAACAAGAAAGCAGGATACAGAGACAAGAGATGCAATTTTTAAGAAGAGTGAAAGATTGCATAAGATCTAGTAGAATAACAAGTGTAGATATAAGAACAGAACTAAACATGTTCGACATAAATGAGAGAATAGGGGAAAACAAAAATAAGTGGAAGGAACACGTAGAACGAATGAAAATGATGAGGTTGCCAGCCAGAGCGGATTTTATAAATGTTTAGGAAGAAAAATTAAGCAGGCAAACCAAATAAAAGACGGGTATCGTAGCAGACGAAGTGCCTAAAACCTGAAATAAAGAAACAGAAGAACAAGAAGAAGATGTCTTGAAAATATGGGAATTTGTTACACCATGTACATCGTATGATAGCATGGGGACTACATTTGAAACAACAAGGAAGATGCACAAAATCTTGCTGTATGAAAACAAAAGCTACTGGATTTTCAAATTCATTCGATCTTTGGACAACGTATGCCCTTTTACCTGAAGCGTAAGCAAATATGTTGTGATATTTTGGCGCCGAACATTGATTATGAATAATATGATTGTAATTTGATAATGTTTGTTTAATTTCTTTTAGTAGTAGGGGGAAATCCTCATTGACTCCTGTCATGAATACCAGGAAGTTAGAGACTGTTACTGACTAAAACCCCATATTTTTCTCTCTTCGTGGGGCAGTGGAATCACCTCAGGGTATACATACATCAGCAACACCAGATTGTCTCAGTCATACTTGTCTTCCGTCCGTCGCAATTAGAGCGCGCTCCTCTTTCACCTTTTCTCTTAGCACTTCTCTTATGTAGGTGTGAATTCTCCTCCAGTTACACTCGCTTTCAATCATTAAACTCACTATGGTTTGCTGAGTTACTTTTTCCCCAAGATCTGTATTTAGCGAGTTTCTCTTATTCACCCATTTAATGCACTCTAGAGTAGCATGCGCAGGCATATTAGTCCTTTTACAACACAAACATCCCGATAAAGACTGTGTCATGTAGTAGTCCGTCTTCCTACGTTGGCATTGAACCCACGGTGTGATATTTGAAACAAATGCTCTGATGCATTCGGCTATTAGATTTAGCGTGCTCTGTAAGTATCGCCAATTTCGTATTGTTTTTATCCTCTCCTGTGCCTTTGTTGTTTTAATGGTTCCGCTTTCCTCCGCCAGAAGAGAAAGAGGCGGGCTTCCTATTATCACCTGTATGGCCATCTTCGAGATAGTTCTATAACCGCAAGCCACCCATAGTAGGGTCCTGCTTTGGAGTCTCTACAGCATGTCCCTGATCTTGTGAACCGTCCACGCTTCAATCCAGACGGGGACTGCATATAGCAACTAGGGTTGGATGATTGCCCCAAGACCATGCGCTTCTCACTCCCCGGTTCTTCCTCATTGGGCATTAACTGGACATTAATTTGATAATGTTATTAGGTTCGGGCAATATAATATCGCAACCATACAGTAGCACAAGATCAGTAAATTGTCTTACAAAGTTTTCTCATATGCAAAACCACATACATCAAGTTCCATCACAGATGTAACTTTCTTTGGTAACGTTAATATTTTCACATTTTATTGGATTGTATACTGTTTATTAATGCAGAAAAACAGAGCAAGAATAAATTGCTAACCATTACTGAAATCGTTCTTTTGTTAATTTTCCAGATAAGGATGCTACTAAATGAACATTCCACGGTTGAAAAAAAGACTGCCATTCACTTCTATTGGTTCTAATGCTCCTTTTCCTGTGTAGACGTATATACATACCTCATTTACAAATTTTACGGAATATGGTCTACGCGGTTGCATAAATTCTAGATTTGTATCAGTTTTTTGTAAAATCGAGATTTCTCATAGAAATAAATGTATTCATAGGATATGTATAATCTAAAATTTGACAGATAACAAAAATGATGAACAAAAGATATGCACTAACTTAGATACAAAGCACATTAAATAGCTTGGTGACTCTCCTAGTTCCAAAAAAGATAAATATACGTGAATCTATATAAGTTAATAAAAGAGAGCTATATTGTATAAGACCTAATACTTCGAAGCCTAATTTCCCACTAAATTATACACGTACAAGATATTTTATCAAACAGATCAAAGATGTGTTTATCTCAAATCACGCTGATCAAATAAACATGTTATTCGCCTAGAAGGAAAATCAAATAATTATTTGTTTGCACGAATTCGTTTTTAGTCAAAACGTTGTTACATTCAATATACATCTATCAGATTGAAGTATGTATATAGTATACAGATATAATCTGAGCAAAGTCAACGACGGGAAGGTATCTACAATCCTGCGTTCCCCCACTATAGCTATAGCTATGATGTAATAGAGCAACAACCAAGTAGAGCTTACGGTGAAGCACTTATAGGCTGATTGTAGGGGAATACTATAGCCAGAAAGAATAACGTAAGACGCACATGCGTATTATAACCGTTGACTTTCCTCAGATTACATCTGTATATTACATTTGAACGCAGATAGTAGTGATAGGCGTGATAATAATCCAATGCTTGTGTTTGAAAGCATACAAGTGTTAGATAAAAGACTTCCTGTACTCCAAATCAAAAAAGATCAAGATTGATAATAGATATTAAATTTTAAAATAGAGCTAGTTGTCTGTATAAAGTTGCTGCGTGTGGATTGTAACACTAAAACAAGTAAGTTCTTGTTTTGCTGATATCACGCGCAAATATATTGAAATGGATTATCCGGTACCGGCACCAAGAAATCCCAAAAATATAAATTTAAGACCAAAACGACCAGAGAGACCACCTCGAAAACGAGATATTGAATTATCAAGAAGACCAACTACACCTGTCAATACAGAAGATATCGTTAAGAATTACCAAAGAGAACTATTAAGAAAACTAACTATGTCTACAAATACAGAAGATACCACTAAGAATTACCAAAGAGTATTAATAAGAGCACCAACTACGTCTACAAATACAGAAGGTACCGCTAAGAATTATCAAAGTGAGGTGTCAATAAGAGCAACTACGCCTACAAAAATGGAAGATACAATTAAGAATCTTCATGGTACGCCTGGATCTTTATCGTTAATTACAAAAGAACACCATGCGAACACTACAACCCATCAAGGAATGAGCTGTATGGAGGAGGTATATAGAAATTCTCAGTCTATAGTTGATCAAAAAGCCAATATTTCTGAACAGCACGATAGCAAATCGAACCGTTCACCTCTAATTTCTCTAAAGCTATTTTCAAAGCTACCTACTTTAGAAATTAGACCATGGAGGAGTACCAAGAACTGAAATTAAATTAAAACAGTACAATGATTCTTGCTTAGTTAATGTAGGAATGCTAAGGTAATATATTTTTGTGCCGTCGTAGTTTGAGGTTGTTACGGTTGACTTATAGTTAAGCCATTTGCACAACTAAGTAATTACTATTGTTCGATATTGATGTAATTCATTGTACCAAATAAAATAAAGATCACCTATCTCGCAGAATGTTTTGCTTTTAGATTAGCTAATCTCTTGTCAATGAAGGTACGTAAAATTGGACATTATGTATTTTATTTGTAAATTCCACAATATCTAACTTATCTTGTTGAAAACCGTATAAAATCCATAAATCTATATCTGACTCATTGAATTTCATTATATAAATAACAGAAGATTATTATACTCATTACGTCTTTTTTTAGAAAAACAGTATTTCCCATGAATCACCTGTAGTATCAGATTTATTTATTTGCCTTATCCTTTAGATAAAAAGGAAATTGTTTAGGATACAATTTTAAATGAAAATAAAGTAAAGAAATTAAGGATGTAGACCAGCGAATGCCATTAGCAGAAGAGGATCCCTAAGTATAAATCTATGATTGATAAATGTAAGATACTACGAGGGCGGATCCTCATGCCCCACCCATCACCTACTTCTAATTAGTTGTTTGATTAATGTTTTTGACATTTAGTGAACTGACATTTGTAGATTATATCTACATAATATGTAAAGTTTGCATCTCAAAGTGTTGTTGTGGTGTGGCTAACTTTTGAATTGTGTGTCCTGATTGTTCATAAAAATGGATCCTGCAGAACAAAGAGGCATAATAAAATACCTCCAGAGAAAAGGCATGACGTCAACTTAAATTCATAAAAACATTATGGCAACTATTGGTAAGTCTGCAGTTTCTTACGATATGATTATGGTCCTTCCATAATGGTAACAACAGATAAAAACATTAAAAAGGTACACGGTATCGTACTGCAACACCGACGTGTACGCATTAGGGACATTGTGGAAGATACCGGCTTATCATATCATGTGGTGCACATCATACTGACTAAAGAATTAGATATGAAAAGATGAGTGCAAGATGTATGTCCGAATGTTAACCATTGATCAAACAAGAAATCGGGATTTGATTTGCAAACATCATTTGGAAAGGTACCAAGCAAACGAAGAGAACTTTCTTAGTAGGTATGTTACCATGAATGCCATGAGTGCATCATTATGATGCCGAGACCAAAGCGCAAAGTAGAGAGTGGAAACATCATGGTTCTCCTCCTCCACGCAACTTTCAGGCCGTGCCGTCTGCTGGAAAGGTTTTGCTATCTGTGTTCTGGGATGCTCAAGAAATCATCCAGACCGACTACTTGCAAAAGGCACAGAGCATTACATGGGCCTACTACGCACATCTTCTGAATTGCGGGACGTTATTAAAGAGAAACGCCGAGGAAAGTTAAAGCACAGAGTGCTCTTCCATCAGGGTAATGCTCCCAGATATACATCTGGTATTGCAATGGCTGCTATACACCAAGAAAGTTTTGAATAGGTGGGACACCCACCATATTCGCCGGATCTGGCCCCAAGTGAATACAAGATGTTCCCCAAATTAAAAGAAATCTTACACGGGGCAAAATTTTCCAGTAATTATGAAATGAAGCAAGCTGTAGAGAGGTGGTTTGCAGAGGTCGGACAAAGATTTTTGCAGGAGACTGTTGACATGTTGGAGCACCGATGAACAAAATGCATTGGCGTAGAGGGGGACTATGTCGAAAAATAAAAAATATAATGCCTCTGTAGTTTTACTGTAAGGAGGTCAGGGGTACAGCATAGAGATGCATCCTCGTAAATCTTCACTTTTTTTACTGCTTCAAAATTCAAAACCTTACAGTTACAGTAAGTATTAAAATAAAGAAATATCCATGTAGATTGCTTCATATTAGATATGAATTCCTTTTTATTGAATAATAGCGACTATTCTTTTGGGCATACCATTTCTTAACTTCTAAATTTATTCTTAGCTTATAACTTCGTTAGGCTGCTCACTATCCAAAAAATTTCATCACTGTTTTCCCAGATGTAACATTCCACGTGTTTTCTATTGGATTTAGAACTGGAAAATTTCTCGACCAATCCAGCAACGACACATTTTAGAGAATTATCATGTGTAAATGTGTACGGGCTGTTGGTGTCATCTAACCTTCCAGTATATGCTAATAAATGGTCTAACACGTGTTCGTGTTGTTTTTAGTCCATGGTTCCCGTTATAAAATACAGTAGTTCTGAACCCATTGCTGTAATGTGTGACCAAATCATTACTAAAAGTGAACGTTTTAGTGTTTTTACTGTACAGTCTTCTTCGTAATAGTGATTTGAACGTTATATTGAGAGTCCCAAAAGTATTTTTCAATTTGTTTTTTTTTTATTGTACGAACACAATCGTTGAATGGAGAGTGGGGGGTATGCCAATCGCTTGTCCCGTCTTTGGGAATTTAGTCATTGTGGAGCGTTTTACGAGAGCAAACTGTGCGCGAGCTTTACAAAAATTTCTCAAATCGGCTACATCTTCTCCTTGATGGCCATATAAGGCAGAACTGCTGTTGTTGGAGTCTAACAAATTCAAAGCAGAAGCATGAGATGCCATTTCACTTGCCAGAAGTTACTGCCGATAGTTTTTGCACTTTTTGGTATATGGGGATGATTAACAAAACTTGTTGCAGTATATTAATCGTTTCAACTGGTGCGTGTGCTCTAACTCCGTCTTGTTGAAAATAACCACGAGCAATTTTTTCTGTATTTAATTTATTAATAAAAGGAAATGATTCTTTCGATACCTGCTGGCTGTTAAGGTACCATTATAAAAAAAAGCAGACCAATGATTCTCCTCCGACTTATAGCACGCCAAACAGCAATTTTTTTGTGAATGGAGAAATGTTTCGACATAAAATTATCAGATTTTTTCAGTGGATCACATCGTCATATTTTGTGAATTGATATAACAATTTGGATAAAACCATGATTCGGAAAAGAATTTGTCAAGTAGGTTATTGTCGAAATTGTTTAAGAACCATTGAAAAAATGTTATTCTTCAAGGATGATCAACTTGCAAAATTTTTTGAAAACAGATAATGCAATAAGGAAATAAATGCAAATCCTTTTTCAGAACCATATGACAAGTACCAAATGATGTGCCAGTTAGTTCAGATAAGACTCTGATGGAGGTTCCTGGTGCATTATCCATAATTTCCCTTACATTATTAACAAGCTTTCGCTTCATGCTCCCTGTTTAACTAAAGACTTTAACACAATGTTTAATGGTATGTTGAAAACTATCATAATCAATTTCCGAGTTTAGAAATACGTTTTGAAATTCTTTCAAAAAAGTCTCATAGAGAGTATAGCCATTGTCCATTAACTTTTCGTCCATTATCATTCAATCATAAATAATTTATGCTCGGTGGAAAACACGATTTTAAAATTGAAAAAGGTTTAAAACCCAATTATACTCTGAGAACTATACAATTGAATTGTCAATGAATGACATGCAAATGTATAAATATAAATGTACTATTATGTACAATATGTGTTACTAATCTCAGCTATTAATAAATTCGTATTTATTTATCATATGAAAAAGAATTGCTTAAGATATATTAATGATTAAACATTCAGTATAAATGTAAAATAGACATAAGAGATATTAGTAGAGAATGGCAACTTAATAACACGAAAACACAATTGCGCTTTATGTCCTCTAACTTAAAAAAGTAAATTATAATGCGTAACGTAGAATGCACTGTACACCGTATCTAGGTAGGAGGTTGGGTCATCAATATTGGATTGTGAATAGCGTTAATCCATGTTTTGAATCTGTCAAAATTTATTTGACCATATATGTATATAACCTTAAAACGACTTACCCTGTATATTATTTTTGTACAATTTAAATTCTAATATAAAAGAATAGTTAATAAGAAATAACTGAAAGCTAAATATAAATATCAGAAGAAAACTTTGACAACCAAATCTGACAAGCAGCAGAAATGGAATGGCTTTGAAACTTGTTTCACCAGTAGTAAACAAACAATAGCACTGCATCAGAAGGTATACTAGGACTTGTATTACCCTACTGTATAATTTACTTCGCCTCCGTATATAAAACAATTGCTTACGCTTAAAATTTACACATTGTGAAATCATTTGTTCAACGATTCTAGTATAAAATATTACATAATTTCACCTATGCGCACTATGCTTTTTTTCTCGCTTTAGAGATATTTGCTTTTATACTCAAAATTAGTGCAATAATAAGCATGTTTATTCATGAAGTATATTATGTGAAACAGAACAAGCTTCCTCAGTGCACAATAAGGGCGTCTTCACACTCAAAATTATAGCTTAGGTTTTATACTTGATCATTGCCCTTATTAACATAGAAACAGCAACACTTTTACTCCTTAAAAAATAATCCGGACAAGGACGAGTGTTTAAGTTAGTTGGAAGATAAAAATCGATAGTAGTTTTTGAATTATGGGAATCTTACTCTAGGATTACTAAGTTTAAACACCAACATTTAATTACTGACAATAATTTTCGTAAATTGTTTTCGGTTATTTCAGGCAACGTACAGGTAATCACACTCTAAAGTCAATATCAATATTTAACACTAGTCGATTATCAACGAAAGAGAGAACTAACACCATGAGAAAGCTGTATTTACAGCGTTTTCTTATCTTGGTGAAGAGAACCTGTATTTGAAAAAATTCTACTTTCTCAAATTCCTTGACCTTATTTTCTAGATTGTATGGGTTAGAATTTCGATTTTTTCGTAAGTAATTTAAAGAGAACAAAAAGAAATCGCAGGATCTTTTCGCTGCAAACGAAATTCTAACTTTGCTCATTACACAGCCCGCATCATTATATCGTGGAATTCAATACTGTAAATACCATCTACGCCTAAAAATGCACCTTGCTCGTAGAATCTCTTCCACACATATTATAAATTGTATTCTTGTTTCTCTTCGCTGCAAGGTGTCACTTATTTTAAAAACACGTACTATAGACCTACACATCGAATATAGAAGAAAAAATATTCAAGGAACAGCTGTCTGTCGACTCCGGAGGACGGCCAAACTGTTCACCTTTCCGATTTCCTGTGCGGCGATGGGGGTTAGCTCTTGACCTCCGATGATTTTTTCTAAACGAAAAACGTTCGCTGTCTTTATTTTCTACTCGTCTGGCTTAGCGGTATCGCGAAGGATGGATGCTGGAGACTTGGGCGAGAAAGAATACGGCTAGCGGAGGCCGGGTGGTTAAGATAAAGGTGTCCATTGCTAGAAACATCTGCCGCACGTGTTCCTGCGTCATGGTAATGACTCGGCTTGCAGCTCGAGATCAATTAAATGATACCGGCTTGTCGTTAGCACTGTTTTAGGAATCTCGATTTCGAAATTTCTTAAGCAGGAAGAAAGGTGCTTTTAAGACAACGCAACGTTTCATAAAAAATCTCTTGAGATGACATAGATGATACGTAATATAAATATAGATGTTTAATAATGTATTATAACAATTTGCAGCGATAATTCATGGATATTTTTTTATTAATTAATCACAGTCGAAAGCACTCGACAGAAGATTCGGCATTCTCCTTAAAAGTCAAGAATAATTTTAGTACTTCGTTATCTTCAAATGCTTTCTAAGAAATAGCGGTTCTACCGAAAATTAGTTAATAACAGTCAGCTTGTTAAGAAAATGTTAGAAGTAATTTGCAACATCATTCGTTTCGTTAGTGATGTCTAAATTTATTCTATAATATTTTATATCAACCTATGACACATACATACGTACTAAGGTAGAAAATCTGAGACAGTTATTTTGCTGAGTGGGTTCTTTTCTTTAGATCTCCATAAGGATACTGGCAAGTTTCAATCGGATAGATTTTGAATAGCTGGAACGATTTTTTGGTGCACACTTAGGAGCTCAATAACCTTTGCTGCACAAGTTGCCTTGTGTGTGCGTGTGTTCTTCGAAGATAATAAATTTCATATAAACCAGTAATGTGCGTAGCAGTACAGCATGCTTCTCATTAATCGAGATAATTTTGAAGAAACTAAATATAAACAGGTGCATTTCAAAAAACGATATACACTATCGGCCATAAGTATTTACCCACCTGCATAATTAGGGATTATTCAAAGAAACTACTTTTTATCCGTATCAAAATATTTATATTATTAAACTGTAAACACGAGATAGATTATAATTCCTCTGTAATGATCTGTGTCTACATAATGAGCTGAATGGCATTAGGGAATTCAGGTAGACGAATTAGATAAAGAGCAGTTTTTCGGAAATGTTTATCATAACCGCCATTTTCATATAATAAAAAAATATTTTGCCTTCAGCGCGCGCTGAAATATCACAACATCGGTAAAAGAAACCGAGAAATTGCTAAATTACCGGAATTAAACCGTAGAACTGTGGATTATAGTCTTAAAAAATATCAAAAAAGTGGCAGTATAATCAATAAACAGCGACCTGGATCGTCAAAAATAATAACACCCGCAGAAGATCGCGCAATTGTAATCACGAGTAAATGAAATAGACGAAACATAGCGCCTGAAATTGCTGCCGAAGTGAATATTTCCCATCATCGCTGTGAAGAGGCGTTTGCAACAAGTTGGTTTGTATGGAAGAATTGCTATGTGGAAATTGTTATTACACAAAGCAAACGAAGCTAAATAGTTGACATGGGGAAGAGAACACAAAGACTGAACGTTGATTGATTGGAAGAAAGTACTCTGAATCGATGAATCTAAATATCTTACCTTCGGTTCAAGCAGAAGAACATTTGTCCGTGGATCCAAAGAGGAACGAGGATTTGCGTCCTGTATTACGCCAACAATAAAACACGAAGGGGGATCAGTCATGATTTCGAGTTGTTTTGGTGGTACCTCTGTGGTCAAAATAGATAGTATCCTTAGAAAAGAGGGTTATAAGGAAACTTTGAAGAGGAATGTCACCTCATATAGAACAGGATTACTCGGTGAAAACTTCGTATTACAGCATGATAATGATGCAAAACACACTGCAAAGGTATGGCGTGAGTATTTGGACCAAGTGGAGTATCAAGAGAAAATTATTATGAAGTAGCTTTCCCAAAGTCTAGATCTTAATCTGTTCGAGCTTCTGTGGGAGGAACTCGACCGACAGGTTCGAAAATCTGCTATAAATTCGATAATAGTACTAGGGACGCAACTAATCCACCTTCGGCATTGATTATCGCTCGAACAACTCACGGCAAACTTTCCATTAATTGTTTGAGCTTTTCCCCTGGGATGTTGTTCCATTCTTGTTGAAGGATATTCCGAAGCAGTTCCTTGGAAGTAGGACCGACACTTTGAACTTTCCTATCAAGTTCATCCCACATGCAATGGGGTTGAGATCTGAACTTTGTGGTGGCCATGTCATAACCTGTAAAATATCTACTTGAGTTTGCTTATTCAGATACTGTTTGCATATTCAGGCTGTGTGTTTCGGATCGTTGTCTTGCATAAAATTAAAATTCTCGCCAATTAGTCTCAGCCCAGAAGGAATGGCAGTCTCCAATATTTCGCGGTACTACTCTTTCCGCATTCCTTCGATTCGATGTAACGTTCCTGTTCTTGAGTAAGAAAAGCAACCCCAAACTATAACTGAACCGCCAGCGTGTTTTATTGTCGGTACAATACATTCGAGAAGCATCCCTTCATTAGCGTAACGTCCGACAAACATTTTCTTACTTTGACCAAACACAAATATTGATTCGTCAGTCCATAAACCATTTGGCCACTATTCTACCGTCCAATCTCGATGCCCACGGGCCCACTGTAGCCTTTTCAGTCGGTTATCCTGCCCTGGCAATGGTTTACTAGCTGCCGCGCGACCGTTTAAATTTCCTTCAGCCTGCCGGAGTTTGACGGTGGTAACTGAAATCGGACGCTGACGTTCTCGATTGAATTCGTTAGCTATTTTTCGTGCTGTTTTTCTACAATTCACTTGATAATTGTAGTAGACGATCGTATGCTAGGGTGCTCATTCATGAGGTACCTGGACGGTCATGGTCCTCTAAGCCGCCAGTTTATTGATACCGGCGAATGGTGCATTTTACTGTCGATGCGACTAGATATAATTTCTCACCGATTTACCTGCTGGCAAGGCCTCTTTTCTGCAAAGTTATTATACTGGATCGTCTAACAACATCTGTTGATTTACCGCGAGGCATTTCGAAAAGTGTTGTTCTTCCTTAGTCAAATTTCTATGGGCGGTAGTGTAAGTACAGAATAAAGGTGTATAACGAGTTTTTGATTTGTTTTTGTAATATTTTATGGGTGAATGAACAGTTGTGGACGGTAGTGTATTACGATAGTGGAGTTTACGTCTCCACTGTGCACGTAACTCAAGGAGCTTTTTTTAATACTTAAATATTTTTTTAAGTGAATGCCGGAAAGTGGCATCTGAATGTAAATAACTGTAATATTCAATATACGAGAAGAAGATTGCAAAATTTGAATGTTTGCTTGTATATAGGAAACATACAAGTGAAGCAATTCATTTTGAATTGACATTAATGAGGCTATCTAAAAGAAAACCATAACACCTAACTACGAGGGGAGGTTGAGAAGTTCGTGGAATGGAGTAGGGATACATGCGCTCGCTAGGTGTCATTCTGATTAGCGACTCATCACTAGTATATAAGTTAAGTTGTAGCCCTATAGCGTCAGTCGTTTACGAATAGTTGCCTGCTAAACAAGTCAATCCGGAAGAAAACTGAAACTATGGAGAAAATTGAACACCGTGTTGTGATAAAGTTCCTTACAAAGCAAAGAAAGGACGCTCAAACTATATTGAATGAAATGGAAACCGTTTACGGGGAACAGTGCCCTAGTAAATCAATGATTTATAAGTGGCATGGTCTTTTTAAACATGGTCGCGAGTCGATTGAAGACGACCCCCGCTCAGGACGGCCAGTTGAGGCCACCACATCAGACATCGTCGAAACAGTGCAAAAATTTCTACTGCAAGATGCCCGTTTGAAGAAAAAACAATTATCTGCATTAGTTGGAGTATCAGATACCACCATTTTGCGTATCCTAAATGACCACCTGGGTATGACGAAAGTCAGTGCAAGATGGGTACCGAGAATGCTCACGCCGCTGTAGAAACAGCAGCGCGTCTGTGCGTCCAAACAATTTTTGGAGCTGTGTGGAGACTAACCTGCACAGATTTTGGAGCGGATTGTTACCGGAGATGAAACATGGGTTCATCACTTTGAGCCTGAGTCCAAACAGGAGTCCATGCAATGGCATAAAAAGGGGACACCCCCGCCAAAGGAATTCAAAGTGTCAGAATCGGCTGGAAAGTTGATGGCTACTGTTTTTTGGGATTGTGAGGGGATATTATTGATTGATTACAAACAAAAAGGTAGGAGCATAACCGGAGAATATTACGCAGCGATATTAGAAAAATTAAAGGAGGCTATCAAGGAAAAACGTCGAGGAAAATTGACCAAGGGTGTGTTGCTCTTGCAAGACAATGCGCCAGTTCACAAGAGCAAAGTTGCAATGGCTGCTCTGCACAAGCATGGCTTTCAATCAATAGTCCATCCACCCTACAGTCCACACCTGGCACCTAGTTATTTTTATTTGTTCCATTTAATTCCATTCCATTCGATTTAAAAAAAGACTGATGTGGAATAAAGTTTTCCGGCGACAATGAGGTAAACGAGGCAATTTTGGCCCATTTTGAGGTGAAAGATAAAAATATTTTTATGATGGTTTAGAAAAATTAATTCATGGATCTAATGAATGTATTGCGCTTAAGGGTAATTATATTAAAAAGGAAAAATAGATTTATTGTTTTATTTTATTTAAAACACTTTCATTCCACGAACTTCTAGACCTCCCCTCGTAAGTGAACGTTATTTAAATTCTCCCCAGACATATAAGGGATATTTTAAAATTACTCGCATTTACATAAAGATAATATTACAAAATGATACTTGTATACAGAAATTGCATTTAGAAGATTTCATGTAAAACCATACAAGATTAAGGGAACAAATTATTATTTTACCATAAAGTGCACTCATCCGAGACGAGACATTACATTAAGGGTGAGAATACAAATCTGCAACAGATGGTTCGGTGAGCAAGTGAAATTCAAGGTAAGAGCGAAGATTACTAGTACTTCTTGAGCGACGAGTGCTTGTGTTAAGATTTCATTTATCAGCTTATACTATACACAAGCTTCCATTCATTTAGCGCCTGCACTTATTTCGTGAGACAGGTGGAGGAAAATTAATATTTGCACGTTCGCTTTGGTATTTCTTAGCTTGCCATCTGATACTAATACATTCTTGGCGAATTAGCAGGTTGAAGATGGTTAATTGCTATTATTGAATTGCGCTGGTATTACGCCAGCGATCTGCATGGTTCTTTTTAATGGTCCATTCTCACTATTGATTTTTACCTAAATACGCATTACTTTCGTTTGCAATTATGGCAGATTTAATTTTAAAATTTAATAAATAACTGCCATGATTCACAGGGGAATAGCGGGAACTCGAAAATTTAGAGGTTCATGAAATTTCAAATACTGAAAGAGTACTGTCCGTTCGTTTTATTTAGGCGAATTCCGACACACGTCGATGCCTGCTTGGATTACGTTCGAAATATGCGAACGATAAACACAAAGTGAACATTGACACTTTTATTTACGCAAAAGATTGACAATTGTAGAGCAATATATTTGCAATTAATTGTACTTTAATAATAATAACCTATAAAAATAATTCAATGTGTGTTGCCTACAATAATAATATGCTGAAAATGTATATAGTAATAAAACAAGAAAAAAGAGGGAGCCTCACAAAAATGGTTCCAGATCCCGCTTGTTTGAGTTCCTTATCATGTGGCTAATAGGTGCCCTAAGCAAAATGTTGGTATTAGCTCTAGGTACATACTTGAAATATATTATAGAAGCGAGTATGACGAGTGGGCACTGCGTAGTTTATTTGCGTTAGAAGAGTTGGTGAATCGATATTATTTTTCAGGGTCTTGCAAAGAAACTCCACACTTATGCTCAACAAGTAAGCTATAATAATCTGGTAGTTATAATGGTAAAGTAGTGTGTGTTATTGTAGGAAACCACAGTATACCTGTTGACGTTCAGAGGGAGATAATTGACCTTTAACGATTTATATTAGTACAAAAATTGTCAACAGAAATGAACGCCGAAGTACAGTATTGTATGATAGGATATTGACGTGCTAATTTAAAGAATTGAAGAGTAGTTGATAGGCCAAGTATTTTATAGCATAATTACAACACGTGTAATAGTCACTTTCACAATCATTATCGGATTAGAAGTAATCGCCATTGTCAGATGTGGCGCCATTGTCATTAATTATAAATTCCTCTCTCCTAAAGCGGTAATTTTTTTATTTTCCCCATATTTTTTTCCTACTTCTATTGCTTGTTCGCAACACTTTTTCATTCATCTATTGGTGTCAAATGAAATTTTTCTTTTGCCAATGTCTAGTTTAAATTTGGTATTTTTCGGATAACAAAGGGGTAATCTCAAAATCGTATGTCCTTTCTCTTCTTTTATACTATGAAATCTATATTGAATGTAATCTATTTTGCAATACTTTATCAAAAAATACAATTGGGGTTTTAATATTTCTGGTGAATAATTTATATTTTTACCGTTCAACCACGGTATCACATCTCCTTTTCTAGCAGTGCAATTCGGGGCGCGATTACTTTGAACATTGTGATAAGATGACAACTATCACAGAATTTAGTAGTATGTTAGGAAGTAATTTCCTCTCGCAGCAATTTTCCATTATTGACAACATTAATTTCTGCGTGAGAATCACCACTTACGGTACCAGATTTGAATATCTACAAACAGTTTGAAACGAAACTTGTACTGAAATCACAATTCTGTAGCTGTTCCTTGCAATTATGGACATAGAACCTAGCACCAGTACTGTTAAAAGTACATGGGTGTATTCTCCTCCAAAGAAACGATAGAAAGCAAATTACCTGAGTAACACTGAAAGGCAGACTATTATATAATGAGATGTACTATTTGAAATTTTTTCAGCAAATAAGTAAAATATGTGTTTCCTAGACAAGATAAATTTATTCATTTTCGTGTGTTGTAACTATTACATTCAGCATACATTTGTCTTACCTGTAGAATTATCTCTGAAGAATCTATATACAATTTTATTTGATACAGATTTTATATTTCAGGCAGAACAAATTTAAGTTTATCGCGTGAAATTGATTTCACAAATTTATAGGTGGTAATTTGGGCTGGGCCTCTGTTCAATGTTATCTCCCTATTTTTGGAATAAAGTATAACTAAAATGCATTCGCAGTTACAAGAACTGAACTAAATAAACATATATGACCGCATTTGTAGTGCTAGTAGCCGAAAATTTACGAAACTGTGGAAAAGAGACTACTTGAAACGGTGAAGTCGAGAAGAAAATTTCACTGGATTTCACTGCAACTTCGTATCTCTATTAAGGTCAAGGTAAACACATGGGAAACAAATATGAAACGTGCTATATAACACATGGGCTGAAAAGTCCCGGGCCTAACACATAGATGACGCTAGTTTTATTGCAGTCACCTTTCTCTCAGTTAGTACTAACCTTTAAAAGACAGCTGTTAAAATTTCATGATGTTCTATTCATTAATTTGTGAGTTATTGTGCTAAGAGTCGCGCTACTTTTGTTATTTTCAAAACAATGGATCAAAAACAATTTCGTGTTTTAAGCGACGCAATGGCTTGAAAAGTGTTATGGGGACTCCTCTCCATCAGAAACAACAATAAAACGTTGGTTTGCTGACTTCAAACGTGGTCGTAGAGGCACCGATGATGCAGAACGCAGTGGACGTCCAAATGAGGCGGTAACACCAGAAAACATAAAAAATCCACAAAATCGTTTTGAATCATCGAAAAGTGAAGTTGCGTCAGTTAGCTGACATCGTAAAGGTATCAAAAGAACGTATTGGCTTTATATTGCATGAGCATTTGACTATGAGAAAGCTCTGTTCAAAGTAGGTGCCACGTTTGCTCACTGTTGACCAAAAACAAGAACGTGTTGATGATTGTGAGCAGTGTTTGGCCATGTTTAAACGTAACAAACCGGAATTTTTGCGTCGATATGTGACAATGGATGAAACATGGATCCATCACTTCACTCCGGAATCAAAACAATCGTCATCTGAGTGGACAGCAACTGGTCAACCTCGTCCAAAGCGCCCGAAAGCACAACAATCGGCTGGAAAGGTTATGGCCTCGGTATTTTGGGATGTGCGTGGTGTAATATTCGTCTACTATCTTGAGAAAGTAAATACCATCAACAGTGAATATTATACAGCTTTATTGGAGCGTTTGAAGGCCGAAATTGCAAAGACACGACCGCATATTGGCAAAGAAAAAAATTTGTTTCATCAAGACAACGCACCGTGTCATAAGTCAATTAAAACAATGGCAAAACTACATGAATTGATCTTCGAATTGCTCCCACATCCACCGTATTCGCCAGATTTGGCTCCCGGCGACTACTGGCTGTTCGCAGACCTCAAAAAAATGCCCGCCGGTAAGAAATTTCGCACGAATGAGGAGGTTATCGCTGAAACTGAGGCCTATTTTGAGGCAAAGATAAATCGTTCTACAAAAGTGGTATTGAAATGTTACAGCGGCGCTGGAATGATTGCGTTGCTCTCGATGGAGATTACGTTGACGAATAAAGCTAATTTTGAACCAAAAAAACCGTGTTTTCTTTGTTAGGCCCGGGACTTTTCAGCCCATATTTGATATAAATATTTGTGAAAATTGTGAAATGCTTTAAAATGCTAAATTCAAACTATTAATTATAGCCTCCATTCAAGTGCATCCTGGTATTGTTTT
Source organism: Trypoxylus dichotomus (assembly GCA_023509865.1). Lineage (NCBI taxonomy): Eukaryota > Metazoa > Arthropoda > Insecta > Coleoptera > Scarabaeidae > Trypoxylus > Trypoxylus dichotomus. The sequence goes on along the minus strand of CM042074.1, from coordinate 74,161,010 downwards.
GAAGAGAATAGTAAATCTTTGAAAATATTTGAAACAAGAGAAGAAAGCTTTTGGCAAATCTTTCTGAAATTTATGTCAATGTATGTAAAATTATTGAAAAAAAGAAGACATTTTCGAAAGAAATACAGACGAACGTAATAATCTGGGCGTTTTATGTTTATTGCATTACACCTGATTCACTTTCATAGCCGTTTTGCTAACGCAAGAAAATATTACGAATAAATGTATTTCGTAGGATAATGCGTACGGCCATAACCGTTAAGGAAGCACATCTTGCGAGTGTTTTGCATAAAAATCTATGCGAAGAAGAGAAACGTATCACCTGTAGACGTTGCGAAACCCCGGCCGTATATTTTCTCCGAAGAATCGACAGATTCCGTGTAGCTTGGGGAGCGCCTATTGTCCTTAAAATACTACCCTTATTATGGGAGCACCAAATTCGCTCCGATAGGGGTCCTCCGGTGATACCGTCCCCGCCGAGATTTAGGAATAGCGATCGTAGAACGTGGGAATTCAGCGGTTTCGACCTACACATGCCCAGGTCTTCGGGGATTTTCTCGAAATCGATACCGTAAGTATATTATAATGTTATCGGGAATTCTTAACCTTCGAGTATTTAAAACGTGCAGCGATCGTGAGAAAGTAAATTTACTATCGACAAGTTCGTCTTAATACCGGCCCATAAAGCAAGAAAGGGATCCTTAAGTTTACAAGGCACGACTCGCAGATCCGTTCTTTATTTATTTTTCTGTAATCTTTTCTTTTTTTAAACCTTATTATCTTTTCTTCTTGTTGTCTAGTATAGTTCTATTTTACGCATTGTTTCCGTAAGCTTCTTGGTAAACTCGTCAGAAACACCTACTAATTTCTTACATTCATATTTTGTATATCACGTTTTTCACTCCCACTTTCAGTTAGAGACGTGACTAACGATTTTTTGTTTTTGTTGTACAGTTCAAAAAGAAAAAACTTCTAAATGTATTAAAAGCATTTTCAAACAATCTTAGTAGTTTTCTATTACATTTTTCTGTTTAAGTCTTAAGTCTCAGTCTAAGCACTGCACTACAACGTCTTCTAAAAGCTCCTTGCATACTTAGGTGTCCTATTATATTGGAAATTACCAACTTCCACGAGGCTTTTTAGTACGCAATCTTGGCATCGCATTCGACACACATATGAAAAATAAATTTTTTACTAATCAAAAATTTGATGGTGTTATTTGAGTTTTACGAAAGTAGGGGTTATTTTGTAGAAATTAACTGCTTGTATTTACTTTTGTTTGATTCTATTATTAAAAACAAGCTTCACAGATAGACGCCATCGGATGCAAATATATATATACGTGTATGAAAGTATGGTTTTTCGACATTTTGGCCCCGTATGAATTTTGTCCTGATTTTCTCGACGTTTCAACGTCGAGAAAATCAGTCATCTTCTGGAGCTGGTCTGCCACTGTTTAAAGCTGGTTATCGACTGACTGGTCTCCAGCTTTGAACAGCGACATATACGTTGAGACCTATATTTTCGCGGTTGCCGTGTGTGAAACAACACTCCCGGGTTTCTGACCATGTATGTTGTTGATTTGAAACGTCGACCTGATCGAAATGGTCTCTTTCGGAACCAACAACATACATGGTTAGAAACTCGGGGCAAGCAGACGTCTGAATACATTCAAACCACAACTACCTCAAAAAAAAATATTAATGCGATTACATCGAAACGTATCCGGTTTTTCTAGAAACCAATGCCGAACGCGAGATGAAATCCGAGAGAATAACAAAACATCTATATGTATATAAGTATAACCTTAAGAATCAGAGAATAGACGGAGCGACGAACAGCGTCAACCACATACTTGAAAGCCACTCGGAATCGACTCAATAAGACTTAAGCTAACTGCGATCCCCACACAAACCCACGCACCAATCTCTTAACACATAAACATTCGGATCAATCCCACGGGGCTACGCACACATGACGTCAGTAACGCAAACCCCACCAAGGTGGCACGGTAACTCAACGTGTAAACCAAGCTAGAAGCGCAACCACTTTGAAAGAAGGTCACGGTACTTCGACCTGTTAACCACGTTAAAGGCGAAAATCTTCTGAAGGTCGAGTTACCGTACAACTTTGGTTTCCCCGTTTTTCTCCTGAAGAAATCTCCTACCACGGAGTCGAAACATCGAGATCCCGCCCTTCTCTTTTCTCTTTTTTTTCTGTCACCCTTCTATCTTTCCTTTTCTTATCCCTTTTCCGCGTTTTTCTTTCTTTTTCTTTTTTCACCTTTTTAACTCATTTTTTGTTTGTTTTTCCTCTTAGTCTTATTTCACTTTCTTCTGTTATAATTTATCATGAAACGGTCAAATTCCAGAAACAGTTCATTTATTACATACATTGAGATTATTTTCTACTGACTTCTGTATAACCGATTTGATTTTATCGCTACTTTTCCACACTTTTAGTATTTTCCCATTAATTTCCTAATGATATGATACTTTCTAAAACAGTCGATTCACTTTCTATAGAATTTAGGACTGGAGAATTTCCAGGCGAATTCCATAACCGATAATTTCGCAGAGTGTACAACTAATATGTTTATAATAATTTGACATTTTGAAATTTGACCGCTGTAATCTTTAATTTAATATGATAATTTAACGTAATAATACTATCCAGACGTCCTATCATGTTCGCAATCATCAATTTTCAGTGTGCGATCTTGGCATCACTTTTGACAGACATATCCACTTTGAACAATTGTATTTGGCAGCTCACAAAACCATCCATTATGCATAATATTATATAACACCTTTATTCTTAGTAAATATTCTCTTTATAAAGTGTAATATTTTTTAACGTTATTTTCTCCTGCAGATGTGTTTCTTTTTGTAGTTTAGCATTAATTTATTGAAGATATCCAGAAAACCAAATATCCTATTCAAGAGTTCATATGAAACTATAGAAATTTCACTAAGTGTATCTTTCAAATTTGTCTACTACTTTTAATATTAAAGAATGTAAAAGAAAATTAATGTTTTCTTTTTTTAATTTTATATGTTATTTCATTTTGTATGTACTGCATTTTTAATAATTTCTGTATTTTATCATGGTATCGACTTTTTTTGTTTAAATCCACGTGCACAAATAAAATTTATTATTATTCTTATTAAAAGACACAACCCGAGGCACGTTATATTAACTCATATTTTATTATTTAATACTGACATTAAATAAAATGTTATTCTGTATTTTTAAAGTTGTTCTTATATTCGCACTCCTAAAACATTCATTTAAAGCAATTTAACCAAAAAAAATATTCGCGAATCCGAATATTTCCTCTTCCACTTCAGTCGAATGAGATTATTACTACACTTCCATTTCAGCTTGTACTGTCCTAAACATCTTACCCACTTCCTATTCACTTGTTTATTTCCATATACACTACCGCTCAAAAGTGTTTAGGCACCTCTCACTGACAGCAAAAATGTATAAAACCTCAGCAAAAATGTTAATAATATTTATTTTTTATGTACAGATACATGTACATGAATAAAAATATATTAAATAAATGTGAAAATTAAAACGTTTAATTTAAATTTTGCTTTCATCTATGTGACCTACTCTTGATTTAATAATTGCAGCACACAATCGAGGCATTCTCGCAATAAGTTTTGCCAGAGTTTCTTGTGTTATTGAGGTCCAACTCGATTGCAATTTGTTCCACACATCAGTAGCCGATTTCCGTACTTCCCGATCTAGTTTTTCCCATAGTAACTCAATTGGATTCAAGTCGGGGCTTTGGGGAGGCCATTCCATAATTTTGAGAGTTCCTTCCTCTTCTAAATGGCGTAAATAGTCTTTACATAATTTAGAGGAATGTTTTGGATCATTATCTTGCTGGAAGATAAAATTTTGACCCAAAAGTCGAATTCCGGAAGGTATTACGTGGTTCTCCAGAATTTTGCGGTAGCCTTCTTTTTTTAATGTACTGTCAATTTTCACAATGTCCCCTACACTAGTGCTAGCAAAACAGCCCCAAATGATGATAGAACCTCCACCATGCTTCAAGGTAGCAGCAATACACTCTTCTCTGGCACGTTCATCCACAGATCTTCTTACGAATATGCGTCTTCGGGTTCCGACCAGCTCAAATTTGGACTCATTCGTCTATAGGACGTTGTTCCACTCTTCTATGGTCCAGTGTTGGTGTTCACGAGCCCATTTAAGTCGCTTTTGCTTGTTTTGTTTGCGAAGTAACGGCTTTTTCATCGCAATACGTCCATGGAGCCCGGCTTTCTGTAGGCGACGTTTGACTGTAGAAACACTAACTAGTTTTTGGCAACCAACATTTAATTCTGCGATGATTTCCGGGTCTGTTTTGCATCTATTTAACTTGCTGGTAACCAATATTCTGCGATCGTCTGCAGATGTTGTCGCTTTTGGCTTTCCACTCCGTCTTTTATTAAGAAAACTGCCAGTTTCTCGATATGTTTTTACGTTATAGTCAACCGTAGCGTGGTGTATTTTCATTTTTTTCGCAATTTGTCGATTACTGCCACTTTTATGGTAAGCTATTAAAAGCGCACGTGTTTTCGTACTAACTTCTTTTCGCGGAGGCATTTTAAAAAATTGTCACACGATATTTCGCTCACGACGTGAATAGAGTAAATACCACACTGCAACTGACCATAGGTTACAGATTTCACTATAATCTTCTAGGAAGGTAATTTAAACATTATTACCTACAATCTAACAGATGACTAAATTTACCCAATAAATTCAGAGGGATTGTTATTGTAATTGCACCGCAATAAACAGTTTATGGTAATCCGACCAAGTGCATGTAAATGATAGTAAACCTTATGCGATATAATGGGTGTTTATCTTACTGAACTATATTTTATTTTATTTTTCATTTTATTATAATGTTTTTTTGGTAAACATAATACTATATGAATAATCCATGAAAACAGGGGTGCCTAAACACTTTTGAGCGGTAGTGTATGTACACGTTATCTATGCATAACTTTTAACTCTTTCTTCTTTTCTTAAAAGGGAGTGAAAATGGTAAATGCTGTAATTAAAAATAATATTTGGTTTGCTCGTCATTTGTTGTTATTGTAACTACCGCAGTTTTAACGTAAAAAAAAACAAGTTAATTTGCGTTGAAAGGTATGTATAAGTGACTAGTATTTACAGTAGTTTGCAAATATTTATTTTAGAGAGGCAATTAACAAAATTGTGATGATACTGGTAATAGATTTTACTTTAACAACGTAGCGTAACATTCAGTTGCATCGTATAAATTACATTAATCAGTTGTGTTTAGATCTGATATAGGTAATCATGAAATTACATAAGCTGATTAAGCTGACTTAGTGAATCAATATCCAAAGTTCTATGCATACGCTGGCCAAATATAAATAAATCATCGTGTAATTTCTCAGAGCTCGTAATGAATTGTCTAATAATAATAATACCCATGCCTTTGCATTTCCCAACAGTTTGCAACAACTTCAAAGGGGCATCGGGCGGCCATGAGCTATTATTACGCCTGTGTCTGTGGTGCGTCTTAAGATATTCTTTCTCGGGGTTCGCTGTGGACTGAGGAACCCAGAGAAAAATCTCAATCCTGAAAAACAGTTCTGGGGCTCGAATCCGGATAACCACTGATATAAACAAATATCCAAGGTATTAAGCCGAAATACGAGCCATTTAAATTTAGTCGACAATATAGTTACGTCGCCAGTAACGATGTTGTAGACTAAATTTATTAGTGCAAGCCTGAAAGTGTACAATGATCCCCAGTTAAGGTATTTCAAAGTGACTTAAAGCCAATCAAAGTTGTTCACTCAGACTGTCTTGCGAAGGAAATTTGTCAGTTCTTCCTTCGATTTTACTAGACACGGGGCTATCGTAACTTTAGAGACTTTCAATATAAATGATAATTATTATAACGCAATTTGACTGCCAAATATCCTCGATAAAATAAGAAGTAATTGATATCGGCGAATTCTGCGTCTTGATGACATCGCCAGTAGAATTGCTGAATTGATGGCTCATTGCCCATGTCCACGTGATTTATTACCTTGTAATTTTACATAATGAAAATACAATGCGCGGTAAGCAAATTTCGTCGCTTGAAACATATCTTGCAAGATTCCGAACACAGTTCTCCAACATTATCAGCTGTAGAGTGCTTTGTAAATGGACTCGAACAAATGTAAAAGGGTATTAATAGAAATACTTTGGAAGACAACAAAATCGTTTAACAAACTTTAGGTGTCTTTTTACATAGTTTCCAGAAATATTCTTAACAGCCGTTACATTACGTCAACGACTTCATAATTTTAGCTAAATACATTCTCGTATGCTGCATTGAAAACTTGTAGAAGTATTTTATAACAATTGCTAATTAAATTCATGATATTCCTGGCAAGTAGTTTACCAGAGAAATTCTGTTCTGCGAACTACTAGGGGCCACAAAGGGGTGATATTAATATTTCTTGAAACAGGTGCAACTTGTTCTAGTTCCGTGATCGCATCTGTTGTAGGAAGTGTTCCGGTGCTAGAGTACAAAGTTTCAACAATATTACGCTGTAACGCGCGAAATTATATTATGTCCCTCTTCAGTGAAGCGTATTTCATGAGGTTACGATATCTGACGATATAATAAGCAACTTATATAGAAGAGAATATACATAGGTGCATTTCAGACATAGAATACCTTTGTTTACGGTAAAGTACCGACATAGGCATTTTTTCGAAGATTTTTTAGACTTTATTTGATGTCTTAAAGATCTTCCGTCAAAAGACGTTGAAGATATAAGAGGTATTTGTGTATTTGTTAGAACGTTATATGTAGAATTGGCTAAATTTTCGGCACGTCAGGTTCGGACTCGCCAGCATGCACGACCGATACGAAAATTGCCTAAGTTCGTTGAAGCAATCCGTCTCCATTTCCCGGCTCTGAATGCACGTGTGGTACATCGTATTGTGCATTGTAATGTATTTAAAGTTATAACGTACATCAAATACATAGGAATAGTGGATGCCATTGAGAAATTGCAAAATGCTGGGTTATTTAAAACACATCTAAAAGAATGCCTAGAAAATGATTGTATTATTGTTACTCGAATCAGCGCAAATAGTGGACGAAGTGAGTACAGTACTGCACACTATAACAGACGAGAGAAACAAGCGTGTTATAGAAAAGTTCGAACGAGTTTTGAATAAAGATTTCGATTTAATAACATTAAGACAAATTTGTAGTGGTGCATCTGCAGATCCGTTAGCTAACTTCAAAGATTATTTTCACCATGCCTGTGTTACATCGCTCGATGTGGAACGATTTTTCTGAAGGTATAAAAACGTTTTCCCATCTGTGAACCAATTTCACCGAGACAAATATGAAAAAATTCAGCAAATTTTTCATGATCCTCTCTAATTCGGTTTGCTGAACTTACCAACAAAATAAAGAAAGTAAGTCTTTATGTTTTCGACGTACGTGTTAAACAAGGAGCACGTGCATTAATACTCCGTTGAAATCAATGGACAAATTAATTTGCCAAACAAAAGCGACAAATTTTTGTTTTATGTATAACATCTTTCAAAGCTAAGTTTTTAACAAAAAGAAAAACAATTCAACATTTTTCAACATATAAAAGGAAATTCTCGCATTATACTGTTTAACTAGATTTTGTCAAGCCGATACATTTGGCTAGTTGTATTTTACAATTGCGGGCGAGTCCGGACCTGGCGCGCCGAAGACTTCGCCAACCCTGGTTACAAGGAAAAGACGGTTCAACTGCCAATTTGCTAAAAATCCACCAAATCAAGATTTGTCATTTCTCAAAGCTCTAATGCTTGTATATGAAAAACACTATTCCGTAACTGCACAAACGAATAAAACATTCACGCACTTGATACCAAAATCAAGAAAATACGGTTAAACGTATGCGGGAGGCTAGAGAAAATAAGGAATTTCTCCAAAAACGCATAGATAATGAGGTTCTCTGCAAGTACTTTAGATAAAAGTTAAAAATTTGAACATTTTGGCATCTTTAAACATAATTTATTTCTTTGCACATTCACAAACAAACACTGCACTCCTTGATATGGAACCAAGTTCTTGGGATAGGAATAATACCTTCACATCCGCTAAAAAATGCTTAGTGGAATAATTATAATGATCGATCCCGCAGCGAGAGCTGTTAAACTGGAATTTTATTATTTACCATTAACAACCTCAAAACGTATTTTAAGGATTTACTGCCGCAAAAAAATATAAGTGTAGATTATATTCTACCTTCCAACATTATAATTTTGTTCCTCCTCGCCGTGGTGCATTCCATTTATAACTTAACTTACGGACTAATTGTATCACGTATTTGTGTGAAAGATTTCCCTACGGGATAAATTTAATTGTATATTCCAGCTGCTCACTCAGCATGCCCGTTATTTTAAGTGTAATATACGATTTCCAGTATTTCTGTTACGAACACCAATACTGCAATTCACAAGCCTTCTCTATTTACTTTTCGGTCAACGATTCTCATTATGTCATCTTATTATTATTATTATTATTATTATTATTATTATTATTATTATTATTATTATTATTATTATTATTATTATTATTATTATTATTATTATTATTATTGCAGAGAGGGAAAGCGGACAGCAGATATCCACCACCACCGGGGTTGCCGCGCCGCTAAATTACAGTAATAAAGAAAAGTTGAATCCCAAAACAGCCCGTCCAAAACACGCAGCCCTGCTTATAAAACCAATGCAAGGGAAAACCTATGCTGAAGTATTATCTGAGATTCGGCAGAGGGTAAAACCAGTAGAGACGGAAGTGAATATAAACGCCGTCAGAAAAACCAAAAAAAGGGGCCATTTTGATAGAGTTAGGACGAAGTAGTAGTAACTGTAAAGGGTTTACAAACCAGCTTCAAGAGGCTTTGAAGGAAAAGGCGCAGGTCAGCACTCTTCAGCCTAAACTTAAATTAGAGGTTAGAGACCTGGACTGTTTGACTACGGTAGAAGAAGTGACTGGAAGCAATTAGGAAAGCTTTACCAAATTGCAGAAACTGACCCGAAGGTGATCTTAACCAAGGCCAATAGCAGACAGCTCAAAATGGCGTTAGTTGAAATTAATGAACACTATGCTCTTGAGTTGCTTAAAACTGCTCGCATTAAGGTAGGATGGGTGAATAGCAGAATACGAAAGAGACTTGAAGTTACCCGGTGCTATAGATGCTTTGGCTTTGGACACCGGCAGGCAACCTGCTCTGAACCAGATAGAAGAAAGGAGGGGCTTTGCATGGGATGTGGAGAAAAGGGCCATCTTAAGAAGAACTGCACCAACAAAGCTAGATGCTTTTTGTGCAGTGCTGAAAATGCACGCGACCATGTTGCTGGGTCAGGCAAATGCGGAGTTTTCAGACAGGCGCTTGAGAAAGCAAGAGCAGAAGTACATCAGTGCTCTAGAAAAGAAACATCAAGTTAATGAATAGAGTTCTTCAAGGGAGCAGAACAGCAGATGAGATCAGAGTAATTCAGATCAATATGAACAGAAGTAGGCTAGCTGACGAACTTTTATATCAGCTGGCGTTTGAATCCAACACGGATATTGTGTTTATCAGCGAACAGTACAGGAACCGAGATCAGCCCACTTGGTTCTCGGATCCGCTGAGCACCTCGGCTATATGGATATCCAGTTCAAGAAACATTCGAGTAGAGGGCACGGTTCCGAGGAAGGCTTTGTCTGGGTCAGATGCGAGGCGATGACTTTCTTTAGTTGCTACCTCACCCCAATGAGAGTATTCAACAGTTCCGCACAAAGATAGATGCTTTGGAGGATGCTATCTTCAATACCCAAGGAGAGTAATTGTTGGGGAGACTTTAATGCTAAGGCGATAGAATGGGGTATACCGCATCCGGACTCCCGAGGAAGGTATATTCTAGAAATGGCGGCCAGGACTGGGCTTATTGTTCTTAATGAGAGGGAAGTGACTACCTTCCGTCGACCTGGTTACTCAGAGACTATACCGGACGTCTCTTTTGCATCCGAGGCATTAGTACCTAGGATCGTGGACTGGAAAGTATCTGAAAGTTATACAGGAAGCGATCACCAGGCTATTACCTTCACCGTGTATGGTCGATCTGAGGCCCGCTGCCGGTTCTCACCCGAATTCTGGTGGCTGGAACTTTGGGAAACTTGACACGGAACGATTCTGTAGGGCCCTGCCTCCTGTATGTCGACTTATAGCAGGATCGGAGGTAGATGCGAGGGAGCGAGTGGAGAGACTTGTTGAGTCGACAATGTCAGGCATTGCATCTGCCTGCGATGCTTCTATGCCTAGAAAAGCTCCCCGACATTGTAAACGGGCAGCTTACTGGTGGACGGCTGAGATAGCTGAGCTGCGCAAGCGTTGCCTCCGATTAAGGCGAATCGCGCAAAGGGCTGGGAACCGAGAGGAGGCTAATATAAGATCTGCTGAGCACCGAGAAGCCAAGAAATCCCTGCGACGGGCAATTAATGAGTCAAAGCGCACCACTGGAAAGACATGGTGTCGGACGTGGACTCTGAGCCTTGGGGGCTAGGATACAAGCTCGTCACCCGTCGACTTGGGGCGATGAAACCGCCGGCTATTCTGGAGCTAACCAGGATGCAGCGAATTGTGCGAAGCGCTTTTCCCCTCTCATCCTGCGAGGATGGACAGAGGTTTGAGGATGCCAGGAGATTTCCTACCATTTAATGAGGAGGAACTCAGAACGGTAATGGGGTCCCTTGCTCAAAGGAGAGCACCAGGACCGGACAACATTACAAACGAGATCCTGAAATTGGTATACCAGCATAGCCCACATCTGTTGCTGGATATGTACAACGAGTGCCTGGCCGCGGGAGTTTTTCCCACACGTTGGAAGGTTGCCAGATTGGTGCTAATCACTAAAAAGCAGGGAGATCCGGATGACCCATCTACGTACCGCCCTCTATGCATGCTGGACACGGCGGGTAAGGTTCTGGAGAGCTTATACGGACAAGATTGCAGGCAGTGATGGAGGATGCTGGGGGTTTGTCGCCCCGACAGTACGGATTCCGCCGGGGAAGATCAACTGCCGATGCTCTACGGGAAGTTTGTGATGCGGTAACCAGAGCAGAGAACCACAACCACTACTCGCGTCGAATCGTTCTTCTTGTTACCTTAGACGTCCGAAATGCATTCAATTCGGCATATGCACAACTTAAAAGGCAGATCTGGTGAAAATTATGCAAATTTAGCAAGAAAATTCCATATAGAGTATGGAAAAGAAATGTTCATCACATGTGACCACTTGAAAAACTCTTACACAATATTAGGAAACTGATGTGGTAAGGTACGAGCAAAAGACACTAATTTTGAGGTCATTTAGAAATATTGCAGTTATAAACATTAATTTTGTTGAAAATTCAAAATTCAATTCGTCGTAATTCTCAGTAATTAAACACCCTAAAACTCACATTATTCAGAATTTTACACATAGATCTTCATTTAAGGACTTATAAGACTTCATCCTCAGCGACGGAGCACATTTTCAACTAGGTTGATTTGTAAACAAACTTATTTACTCTAGAACGCAGAAAATCTACGAAAGATACTAGAAAAACCATTTTATATATAAAAAGTAACTATCTGGTGTGGTTTATGGGCCGATGGAGTGTCTCGGTCATGCTTCTTTGAAAATTAAGGCCACAATGCCATTACTATTACAACACGTTTTGTGTATCTGTTTGTGGGAACATGAACAGAGTTTGAATTGGTGCTTTTCCGTTAATACAAAAACATTTTAAAAAAGTGAACATACACATGCTTTATTTGCTTATATATTGAAGGTGTCTCTATACGGATAAATTTTAAAGTTAGAGTACTTTACTAACATTATTAGAAGCAAAATCAGTAATTTGACTTCAGAAAAAGTGGTTGGAATAATTGCCATAATCGAAAATGGGCGATCTCAATCATACATGGCTAATTTGATGAATATTAATCAGTGAAGTGTTTTTAGAGCAGTAGCGAAATATAGAAAACAGGAAGTTACATATGAAGACCGGTGGCAGGTCGGCCAAGATGTACTACTCCTTGAGATGACCGATATTTAAGACTAAGTATTGCATAGGGGGCATGTAACTGGAAGGCAATTAGAGATCGACTTGGTTAGAGTTAGAAATAGTCGAATAAGCACCCAAACCGTCCGTAATAGGTTGAGTCAGTGTAATCGTTACACCTCCCCGTCTTACTAGGAATCACCAAGTGGCCCGCTAAAGGTTTGCTGGAGAACATGTCAATTGGGAAATGAATGACTGGGTCAACATACATACTTTTCACAGATGAGTCAAGATTTAGTCTTTACTGCTCAGATAGGCGTATACCAGTGTACAGACGAGTCGATGAGCGCTATTCCCAGTGTAACATCAAATCTACGCCTAATTTTGGCGGTAGCTCTATCATGGTTTGAGGAGGTATCTCTTTAGCAGGTTGTACAGAATTAGTATCAGTAAACAGAGGTACAATGATTGCTCACAGCAATATAACAGACATATTACAAGATCATGTAATACCATACGCACAAGTAACAGGCAACGGGCCCTTGTTAATGTACGCCATGTAGGGACAATAGTCCGGGAATATCTTGATCAGATAGGCATTTCAGTTTTAGATTGGCCTGCAGTGAGTGCAGACATGAATCCTATCAAGAACGTGTGGGACTATCTTCACAGAATGGTGCAGACCCAACATGTTGCTCCAATAAAACTACAGGAATGAGAAGATTCCTTTCGTAAGGAGTGGGAGAATTTAAACTAAGCTTATATTTATTGGTGGTTATTTGAATCCATGCCAAATCGAATATGAGCAATCATAAGAACCAGCGGTGGCAATATCGAGTATTAAGCTATTATCCTGTAATTATTTTTCCAGAAATATAGTTTCTTTTACCACATCTGCTGAATAAAAATTTCAAATATGAGTTTCTGTTTTCATTTAGTTCCTATATTAATTAAATATCATCATAACAATTGTTTCTTAGAGTATATTGGGATATACTCAAAAGTTTCTTTAGTCATAAAATCATTCTTGTGCTACGAAAATGAATTATTGGATACGTTTTAGCAGAGTGTATTTTTCTTTATTTCCAAAGGGCTAAATTGATTAAAAAGAAATTGCAGATAGAGCATAAATTGCATATTTTCGGCGTATTTTTGGACAAAAGTGATATATTTGCATGTGTATTAATATTTTCGTGCATAAAAATCTGAACTCTATCAATAGATAATGTATCTATAATTTGAGGATGTTACTTTCGAAAATATTCTCTCGATATCTTAGCTTACTTTCGGTCTAAAACAAGATATATTTCTTATATAGAAGCGAAACAAGCAGCAACATATTCACCCCCGTTAGCCATAAAAGAAAAGTATTCTGGGGAGTATTAAGAGTTTTAGAATATTTTGCGAACAGCGAGCACATCAAAGACACAAAGGATATAACTTTTCACTTTTAAAGGTGAGAGATTTTCCTTGGCTACGCAGAATGTGTATATTTCTTCTTAGAAACAGTAAACTTAACTCCCGGTTTCGTCGGATTTCACTTTTTGGCAACAAAATATATCCCGGATAAAATTCAACCCATAAGATTTTCACGTGTGAATGAACTCTAATAACATTTTTGAGGCGCGCGCGAAAAAACGTTATACGTTTCGTTCTATAATCGCCTCACGACGACAAACGCTTTGAAATCGCGGGTTCCGAAGTACAATTTAATGCATGAGTGACTCGTTTGGATACTACTTTATCCTTGAAGAAATCATCTTAGGTCTATAACATCGTGTAACAATAGTCTATAACGTTTGTGACTGGTTGCTGTGACATAGAAATGATATAGTTTTTATTGAAAGTTTATATTTTTATTCTTATTTTCTCGAGTTCAATACAATATTCTGCGTTCTTTTGTACTGTAACATATTTAATTTAAAAACAGTACAATCTTTTTAGCTGCCAAAAATAGAAGTTAAATAGCTAAACGCTATTAATAATTTGTTTCTTCATTCGTTGCCTACAACTCAGTTTATGTTTCTCAGAAACAACTGACTTCTATGTGAAAGCTAAACTCAAGCGCAACATGTCTAACTTTTCATTTGCTACTATTGACATTTCTATGCTGAAAACCACCAACGTTTATAGTTACGTCATAGTTGGTTATGACGTAGATGGTGTCTGAAACAAATTCACGTATACCAACCATGTTTGCAGTGAATTGTACGAAAAAGAAACAACAAACGTCAAATTTTAAGGTTATTATCATCTTTAATACATTTTCTTGGTTATATAACATTTTAATCAACGATGCATTTAAAAACCAAATCATGAGGAACCAACACGATTACAAATAGTGAACTTTTCTATTGACAATGCTTCATAATTGTATATCAGTACATTTGTACTTACGGAAAGAAGCTGAATGGGCTGAATTAATTATTAAATGTTTTCTTAACAAAAGTCTATCACTCTGATAATATAGATCTCTTATGAAAGAACCTATTTTTAAATCAAAATGTAGAAAATATTCAGGGAAGAAACATAAAAGTGTTTAAAGTAATGTATCTCAAACGAAATGTATCTTTATTTTATTTATGTTACAAACAAATTTCTATACAGTATGGCATGCAAAACATAACATGAAGTAAATTAAATTAAAATATGTCATTATCGAAAACAATAATAGGGTAATTAAAAATGTATTTAATCTGTGTCTTCACTCTCGTGTTCTGATCCGCAATTAACCGTCAGAATAAAGTCCTCTACGTTTACTTCACGTTCGTACCACTCTTTAATTATTTTTTTTCTATATGGTTTATGCAATTTTGCCAGATATCTGGTGTACAGATGACCAAACTTTCTTGACACGTATCTAATACTTGTCTATCGCTATAATTATTTCGACAAATATGTTTATTATAATCTCCTTTCGCATATGCGCATATCAGTTCAATAGAATTGAAATCGCAGTGATACGGAGGAATTCTTAAAACTCCATGTCCATGTGTCAGAAGTAATTCGTCACTAACATAAACATTCTCTTTTATGTTTCTTTGTTACTTCTAAAAGTTCAGTCTTATTCATTGTATCTTCACAGATAATGTTATTATTATTATTTAGCCACGCAATAATTGGACCAACCTAGATTTGGTAAAGTCAACTAAAACACTATAATAAAATTATTGATGGTTCTTCTAAATTAGGCATTAGTTGAGTTTCAATCCACTTTGTAAATAAATCGTTATTCATATCAAACAGTAATCACCTATATTTGATTTTAAGGCAAATATCAAGTTTGCATTTCATACAAAGCCGCTTCTGGTACATAGATGCAACGCAATAAATCGTTTACCATCATAACCGTCGGGTTTTCTGACACTTTCTATATCGTCATCCTTCTATGATTTTCTTTCACATCCCTTTGAAAATATCCGGGTTTCGTCCTGGTATACGATATCTCTTTTTAAAGATGATGTCAACATTTCATTGTACTTCCTTAGGAAGGAAAACCGTAATGCTGAAATATCATTCCTCTCCATAAGAGCTCTACGGTTATTACCTATTTTAAACTTAAATCCCAAAACGTGAAGTAAACGTCATTATGGTCAACTTATGCGTACACCTAAACGGCCTAACGGGACAAGACTGCTAGAATTGTTACCAGGAATTGAAAACCTGCTGGAGACGCTATGTGTATTCCAAAGGAGCATACTATGAAGGGGACAATATTAAATTGTAGATAGAATTCTAAGACATACCTCGTATAATTCCGGGATCACGACAACGCATTCATTTCATTCTTAATGAAGATCACGACAAGATGATCGAAACGACAAGTATTACAAACTTTCTGCAGGGCAGAGAACACGAGAACCGAAGAATAGCCAAAAACAATGGCTGCGGAAGCCTGAAGACTACGTCAGTCATATTACAACAATCATGCAAATCTTGTTCTTCCTTGAGCGAGCCAGTCACACCTCATCTGTAATAAATCTCAACTTTTTTTCAGCATTTTCTCTGTAACCACAGCTAAGCCAATACTGCTAAATTTCGAATATTTACTTTCTATATGCTGTTTAATTTTATAAGCTATACTATGGGTAAATACTTTGTTGACGAATGGATTTGGCTAATCCGGAACCGTGCCAAAAATATTGATGGAACGGATTAAGTGACTGGACACCATTCAATCCCTTGTATAACTATTAGCACATACTATTTTACTTTTTCAATAATAGTCGAGCAACATGTGCACCGAACGCGCTGTTATGTATGCACATATAACGAAAAGAATTTGTTCGGAATAGTACACGATATCACAACAATTACATTCTTCAAAAAATACCATTAACAATTGTTTTTGTATGCCCGTAAAAAGCGTTAAAATAAACATAGAACCGCTTTTTGATCACAAAATGAAACGCTTACAACGACCATTCGTATTTTAATTCGCTCTTGTTCCTAACACGGGTAAAACGGGAAATATATATCTGCGCAATATAAACTAAAGTTATAATAACACCTTTTTTTTATTAATGATGGTAATTTTCGCGTTTAATGTTGATTCATCATTAAACGTGAACGCGTTCGGTGCCCAATGTTTACAATCGATGGTGTATCGAAAGGTATTATTTGCTTTTGCCCAGTTAAGTGCTAATGACATTATGCAGATTTGTAAGGTCACCGGGATTAACGTGCGTAGGCAGCATGCATCTGTTCGTGTATGAATATTTAACAGAACAAGCGTGTTCGAGTAGGTAGGTACACCGTATAGTGTAAAAGACGCGACACGTGCCCCAAGAGGATTTTGTTCCACCTGCTCTGTAGCTGGCTTTCCATTACAATTGATAGAAATAACCGGCTTTTAATCTGTTTACCGTTTTGCGAAATGCGGTTTCGATGCATTGGTTCTGTTTGCTTTTGAACCTTTCCATTGGATTGCTAACTTTTTTAATTGATCACTTGCAAAATAACACTGCATTCAATAACAAACATGTTTCGGAAGGGGGCTGTTCAATAAAACCGTATTATTGTGGAAAACCTCAGGTTCTTTTCTTGCTGAGTGGTTTCTTTTATTTAAATTTTTGTTTGTTTTAAATTCAAATATATATATATAGTGAAATCTCCCTTGAACGGACACCAATGGGACCAACTGAAGATGTCCGTTCGGTAGGGGTGTCCGCATAAAAGAAATATGTAGTAGATACAACAAAAATCGTGTTTTAACGAAAAATGAATATATTAAAGAAACTGGGACATTTAAATCGTATATGTATATAAATGTATTTAAAATAAATAAGAAACTTTAAACTTAAGAAAAGAAGTTTATTTTCTTTATATATATATATATATACAAAGTATAATATATGTACATAGATACATAGATGTACTATGTAATACAAAACAATGAAATGAATAGTCACTTTAAGGACGCAATTCATATATTGTTGTTTGTCTTCTCTTTTTCTTTAAAATGGCGTCTTGAAATCGTATTTTTAATTTAGAAAGAAGCTCCAAAGACTCTGTATCTCCGTGATTTTCGACAAAACTTTTGAGCTGCTTGGTCAGGGTAATAGCTTTACCATAATTTGGGACAGCTTCTGTTGGCACTAGAACATCATCGACATCAGAATCTTCCGAAAGTTCTTGTATTTCAACTGGATTTGCAATTTCTTGTTCTGAATCTGGATCTTCAACATACAAATCTTCATCTAAGTTTAAAAAATCATTAAGGTTTTCATTACCCGTCAATTTAAATAAATTCTTATTTTTGAGGATATCTGAAAGTACACTAAGAGGCAAATCATCTTCTAGGTCAAATGTATCAGCCTCAGTTAACTGGTCTTCACTTTGCATATTTACATAATTAAATCCTGCTTTGCGGAAGCAATTTTGCACTTCTCTTTGATTACTTGGTCCCAAGCGGTTTTTGCCAAATAAACTGCATCCAGTGGTGTAATTTTCTTTATTAACTCAAAAGCTGTACCAGCAGTTTCAATGTTTACTAGCAGATGTTTGAGTATTAAACTTCGGTAATAAGTTTTAAAATTCTTTATAATCCCCTGGTCAAGTGGTTGACAAGCTGATGTACAATCAGCGGGTAAAAATATTTTTATATTATTTAAGCGAACGTCTTTCGGAGATCCCGCATTGTCTAAAAATAACAAAATGTTTCTTTTTTCTTTAGCCATTTTCCAATCTAGGTCTTGCAACCACTTTGTCATAATTTATCCTGTCATCCAAGCTTTCTTATTGTATTTCCAAGTTACAGGCAGGCTATTTATATTAATGTTTTTAAAAGCTCTGGGTTTAGCTGCCCTACCAATGACTAGGAGTTTTTCTTATTCACCCGCCATATTTGCACAATGCAAAATTGTAAACCTCTCTTTGGGATACTTACCCCCAACACATTTTTCCTTCTTTAATGTGAGCGTTTTGTGGGGTAGAGCCCTAAAATACAGGCCTGTCTCATCGGCATTATAGATGTCTCTTGGTGAATACCTTTTAATCAAAGGACATTTTTTTAAAAACGATGAAACATCTTCAGCATTAACCGAAGCTCCTTCTCCCAAAATCGCTTTAAAACTTATATTGTGTCGGATTCTAAATTTATTGAGCCAACCAGAAGAAGCACTGAATGTACAATGTCCCAAAGAAGCGGCTATTTCTCTTGCTTTACATCGTATTAGCGGACCTAAAAAAATAAATAAAATAAGTTTTTTGCGTTTTTGTCACGACAAACCTATTGGTAATCTCACTTTTTTATCTATTTTAGAATTTGATATGAAAGGAAAATCAACGCATTAATACAACGCATTATCTAAAAAAATCATATGCATACCTGTTAAAGGAATCCCCTTATGCCGAGCTGCTGTAAATCAGTCATAACACAATTTGTCAATTTTAGTACCATCACCCGTCAAAAAGCTTCGTTTTTCATTCAAATTGCTGTTCGACATCCATTTGTTTAGAAGGATTTCTTTATGATTAATTATGTCTGCAGTTTGTGTTTTTTCAATATTAAAACGCTTGGATAAGTTCCTTACATTTAATTTCTCTTTATTGAAAACTTCAACAATCTCAATTTTTTTGTTTAAGCGTGAGAATTTTCCTATTTGGAGCCATTTCTGCAATGAATGTGTCGCCCACTCTGTCTTTTCCGCATAGAAATCAGACTAATATTGAAAGCAGATTCAATCGAAAGCGTACACCCAAAGAATAAAAACGGTAAATCTCCGACCAATTTGGGGAAATTCCTAATTCATGCCAGGCAGAAATGCACGACATAGGCTGCGTTTGTACCGAAAGATTAAAATCGGTAAATCTCCGGTTTACTCGGGGAAGTCCCAGCGAATTGGCGCGCGGCGCGATTGAGAAATGCAATAGCAATACTCTCGATATAAAAATAAGATAAGGCGTTTCTTTTTATTTTATTTTTTGTCCGGTTAAGTAAGGTATTTTCTCGTGTCCGCGTCCGTTTAAGAGAATGTCCGTCCAAGAAAGAGTTAATACAATGGAAATTATATGAGCCGCTGGAGACCATGAGAAACTGTCCGTTTAAGGAAGGTGTCCGTGCAAGAGGGGTGTCTGCGAAGGGGAATTTCATTGCATATAGTTTACATATGCATATGTTGTTTAAGGGACGCTTTTTTCTTTAAGAAATTTAAAATTATAAACTACATGTCAATAATGAGTAACCAATGTAGATATCTGTAATATCCAGGAATAAATATTATAAGAAATTCAAGAAGAAAGAGTCCGGTACTTTACGTCCAACAACAACAAAACAAAATAAGGGCATAAACCAAACCCTACCGGGAAAAATCAAATACCTAGATAAATTTAAAAATTTAGAAAAAGGTTATTGTTATTTTGAATGATAATAATACATATTCTAATAGTATGTGTAGAAACTGTGACCGCCTATAGCGCCTCATTTAATGAAAGTTAAATATAAAAGGGATGACCAAATCGTCTGCGCGTTCCTCAACTTGACTCATCACATGGAACCCGATCATTACCAGTCTGCTAGTCGGCGGCAAAGTGGGTTTAAGTTCCTACTACTTACCCAATAGTTGAAAATTGCTTCTACGGCGCCACCTGTTTAATTAAAATCCTGTGCCGAGGTTGGAGGAAACAGGACCCTCGTAGATAGTCCTGAATTATCCTGGAGATGAAGAAGGCGAAAGGCAAGAAAACTAACTACTCAAATTGAATCCAAATTTAATTAAAATAAGACCAAAGAAGTATAAATAATAATATTTTATAACAATATGTATGTTTGCATAAGTAAATGAAACAACTATTAGAAATGTAAAATTGGTTTTAGGCTATTGATCATTCAATAGCACAAGATCTTATCAGTCGCGCTGGGCAACGATTCCGCTCATTTATACTCTCAATATTACACGTCTGGTCTTTAAATATGATACAAAGTATTACAAGTACCAAATAGTAAACCTCAAGATCTCAGTTTTCTAATTCTGAGCTATCGAAAATTTACAGACAATAAGCTTAATAATTAGTCTTCGAAAATTAATAAAATCAATTATCCACAGTTGAACTGAGATTTACAAATTTAATACTTCTGTACCCATAAAAAACAATTCCAAAGATATAATTAATAATTCTTAAACTCAAAAAAAATGGTTAAAAAAATAACACACAAGACATCTCTAACTTAATTTACTTATTTGTATTAAAATCTTAAATAAGTTTGAAGTTCTCCTCGCCGTAATAATGTCCAACATAGATTTCTTAATCGGACGATTACTGAAACACGCGTTGATCTTGTCCTCTTATGTTCCAAAATTCAATCGCGTATTACGAGAACTGCATTCAAAAAGTAGAAACCAGAAATCACAAGTCAAATACCACAAGGTAAAATTAATCATCCAAAGGAATAGGGGCTATAAAACTAATAGCCATAAAGCAAAAAATAATCAAAACCCCCTAAAAAAGAAATAAGCACCACGACAGAATTAGTGACCGGTATTAATTATAATTACCGTAAAGATGGGGATTAAATGAAAAGGGATGATTAGCGATTTCAGAAACTGCACCTCGTGCTATATCAAAATGGAGTCGGGAACACTGCTATCAAAATCCGAACGAACCAGAAAAACCAATGCCGTTTTTCTTCTCAAAATCAATTAATTTCCAACGATCAACTTCCAAATGCGACACGGTAAAAGCGATAAGTTTTTACTCAAGTCCACAACTATGCGAAACTTCAAAAATCAAATGCAAAAACGCTACCTTAAGCAAACACTCCCAACGATATTTTTATTAAGAATGTAATAGCGTCAGAGTCACGAACCAAAAAGTGCCGAAAATTTTCGTCAGGTTAAAATTCTCCCCACCACGGAAATGCGAATACCGATCAGTCATAAGGATTTGTGAGAATTGAGAATATTAAAAATTTATTACTAATTGGAAATATTTAAATGAAATAAACAAAGATAGTTTACGACCTAAATAAAATAAATACATACAAAATCTATAATTCTTTCTAAAGCTAGTAGTGAACGCCAGATCCTCTACTCAAAATAACTTCAAACATCCGGCTCTTCATATTGTCTATGAATTTAGTCATTGTTGAAATAGGAATATTATTCCAACACCTCGTTACCGCAGTTCTTTGGCGCTGCCATATTGTTTATTATTGGCATACACCACTGTTGCCAATATTCCCCAAAGGTTTTCGATCGGGTTCAGATCGGATGAGGGAGCAGGCCATTGTAATAAATTGAATTCATTTTCATGAAACCACTCCTTTGTTTGTCTGAAACTGTGAATAGGTCCATTATCTTGCTGAAATATCCAGTCTTGCGTCGAAAATTTTTCACCAAAATCTATCAGAACCATTTCCAGAAGTTGTATATATTCGCGTAGAAATAAAACATATAGGGGTTTTATTGCCATGGGCAAAAGCCGCCCGAAACATCACACAATCGCCACCAAAGTTTACTTCGTTTGGTCAGAAAATGTGACATTGTTCCATTCATGATCTTATCTCATATGGTTTTGCGCTAATTTCAGTCTTGCCTGTTTGTGTCTCTTTTAAGGATGGTTTTGAAACCTTTTTTAGTCACCGAAAACATTTAATGCATGATAAAATTTGTTATACATGTCTATTTATTCCTGGTAATTTTATATCACATTTTATTTGTTGCGCCGTTACATTAGCAGAAGAGGCTACCCGAATTATCGATGATTTTTATTAATTTATATGTATACTTCGATAATATAGGTATATTTAAGAATAAATAGACTTTTGAAGATGTTTAGAGATTTCTTTACACTGAAAGATAATGTCTGATTTCGTAGAATGTCTGTCTAACTCTGTGGAATTATAGAAATTTCGCTCGTATTGATACGTTTATAAGGCAGATACTTCTCCTACATATCTAACAGTTATAATACTGACAAAATAATGTTTCTCCTATTTATTTACGTTCAGAAATGTAATAGAGGAACTAGAAATTTACATGGAACTACAGAAATTTCACTAAGTGTACATCGATAAAACTATTCCTGTCACATTAGATACTAAACTTTGCATTTTTTTCTGAAATTTACAGAGATACTCGGAAAAGTACACCTAATTTATTGCAGAAGCAAAATGCTGTAAAATTTACGAGTAATTTGAATATTATCGCGAACTTATGGTAGATATGAATTGCGTTGGTCGTGTTCTTTTTCTGACATAGTTCGCGTTTTGGTTAAAGCAATTAATTACACTGCATACGTTATAACGTAAAAGTTTAAATTCAGAAAATGTAACATCTGCGCACCAACTTTAGAGAACTTGACGCCTTTATTGTCGCAAGATCGTATATGTACATACATAAATGCGTGTATGCATAAGCGCGCGTATAGTTTACTACTAGTAGTAACTAGCAATAAGTATACTCGTAAACATCAATGTTTAGAACTTTAACATTGCGCAGATATATGTATGAATCAAGTAACTGCTTCTCAGTAAAAACATGTATATGAATGGCAGTATAGAGATTAGCTTTCAACAAGTACTAAGATTATATGTACGACAGTGTTCTGCAATAATCAACTGACACTTTAGACGACTACAAATATTAAGCAAATCCATTTCCGTGTAGTTTCTTTTTAACACAAAACGATATTAATCTTTCATTTGCGGTTCAAAATGTTGTCTGCATTTTTTATTATATTATCAAAACATAAATTTGCTCATATAAAATGAATATTATGAAGTTGTATTTCCACTCAAAATACCATAAAAAATGAGTTAGTAACAGGCTTAGTGCGTAGTAAAAAACTATAATTTATATATCAGATCTTAAATCTATGTTTATATATTCATGATGTCTTTTGGTTTACCGTTACTAAACATAAATCACTTTTGTTTTAGAATAACCAATAACAAAGTCTTTAATGACGTATTTATCAACCACTGGTATGATTCAATATTCGAGAAGTTCTAACCCGATTTCTGGTGCATAGACATTTAAAGGACAGACTTCGATTGTGCGTGCAAGCAGGTGGTGAAATTATTGCGGTGCTCGCCAATGTCTTTTCTAAAGTATTTAATTCAAAAGAAATTACAAGGCGCTATACAAGAGGCTGTTGAGCAGCTGCAGCAGGGCAGAAATGAAAATAAATTTCAAAAACATTTTATAGTCCTTGCTCAGTGACTGTATTTCTTGTTCCATTGAATATTAGGAAACAGATGGCATTGAAATAAAAAATATGTGTCTGAACTTAAGCCATATTATCATGCTCGTAACACAACCTTAACTTTTGAAAATTCTTTTAACAGTGCCATCGCGATATCAACAATGTTATTTGATTTAAAAATACAATAAAACAAGCTCAGTTGGTATTCAAGATTTTATTAATAAAAAAGGCGAAATTAAAGCAAGTGTTGAAATTGTTATCGATTATTTTCAATACCCAAGTTTACACGCCTTCTCAAGCTGTTAAAGGCATTTTGCAGCGTTATTAATGCAAATTCTTCAATAATTGTTTGTTATAGATCTTTTTCTTACTGTAAAGTTATAACAGCTGGCTTAAATTCAGATATATACTTTCTACTTGAATTGCATTTTCGTCCTAGAAATTTTAGGATATCACAGTATAATTAATGAACTTTCCTTATAGATATCGTTGACACTGTCTACAGCTTAAGAGAACACTATAAAGACAACTATCCCTCAGTCCAAAAGAAGTTTTTCTTTTAATATATTGAGAAAAATACGGCAATCCTACAATGTCTACGATAGTAATTGCCTCGATTTTTGTTGTCAAAAAATGAGTATATTATTGCTATTGTCGGAGTACCTTTTGTTACCACAAATCCCCCTATATAATAATGAAGAGAGAGAAGATATTTTTATAAAGAAGTACATGAGCGGAAATAAGCCCCAAAATATAGAATAAGTTTGTATAGGTCCGATAATAATAATTTAAACAAAGAGTTATAATTTTTCTCAAATAAGATCATATTTAGATAGGAGTTTAGTTAATATTTAATATATATACAAGTACAGGCAGTCGTCTCCTGCGTGACGGTCGAGGTATTGCAGATCGATCACACTCGGTCTCCTTTTGTACCTCGTCGTAACACATACAGTAACGTCGTCGAACGAATATTGGAAGTTTTTAATTTAATAGTTTCAAGTATTGGTGGAAATCGCGTCTATAAATTTATTTAGTGTTCTGTTGCAATACTGGCGGGAATCATTCTGGTAAGGTTGTCAGAACGCATGTACAGATTTGCTTATTAAGTACAAATTCTCGGCTTTCTATCATCGTTCGTCGAGGCTACTGTGTCCGTTGTCGTCTATAGATATTTTTAGTCTTCTATTGCGATTCTGGCGGGAATCAGCCTGGTAAGGTTGTCGGAGCGCATGCATAGATTTTTCAATTAAGTACAAATTCTCGACTTTCTATTATCGTTCGTCGAGGCTACTGTGTCCGTTGTCGTCTATACATATTTTCAGTCTTCTGTTAAGTTTGTGTCAGGAATCATTTTGGTAAGGTCGTCGGCGCGCATGTATAGACATCTTCCACAAGTACGATCACTCCGCTTCTTGTTGACGGTCGTTGACGCCGCAGCGCCCGTTGTCATCTGTACGTTTGTTCGGTCCTCTGTTGTATCGGGACTTTTTCATTTAGTTGTTCGTCGTAGCGAACGAGTTTCACGGACCAATTTTCTTATGTAATGTCGGCTTCATCTCTCCGTTTTCCTTATCGGTGCGCATTTCGCACATTTGTTGGCTACTGCCTTTTTCCCTTCTTTGGGGCGCAGTAGCAAAGAGCTAAAGATTGTACATAGCGTATTATTTCAAACGAGAACGCCTGGGTAGCTGTCACATTACTTTTGTTTTGAGATCGGCTATTTTCGCTACTGTCGCCCTCAACCAGGCGTTCAAGCTCTAAGCGATAGGGTGGGTTCCCCTATAAATGTGTAAAAACGAAAGTGTTTGGTTCAAGTACAAACACAAGCCATTGAAACAGGGCCAAGTCCCTTAGACAAATTTAAAACAATGAAAATGTATTAGGCTCCCGGAAAAGGAGATATAAATAAGCATAGCACCGAGGTGCGCTTATAAATTTAAGAAGTAAATAGGGTTGGCTCCCCTATAAAAAGGTAGTGCTGCATGCATACATATAGAGGCATTAGTACATGCTTTTAACAAAGCTTCTGCGGAAGCATATAAGAATTTAACCTTTTAAGCACAATTTAAACATAGGTTTGCAACGTACTTGCTGAGGCGGTACCTTATATTGCTACCAAAGGAAAACATACATATACAAACATGCTAATGTACATTACATATATAAGAGAGCTCGAATAATTGCAATTATTGAAAATATATATATCTTACGTACATCGTAACTGTACATAGGCTAGAGTGTACACATTTTACTTTTAAATATAATTTTTCTGCGCATGCGCATTGAGTTTCACTGTACAACCTTTCATCTAGTAAATAAGCAAACATACTCTACAAGTAAGTATTGGTCAAGTAATTCAGGAATTTACGAGCAGGCTACGGCGGCGCTGTTCTTCAAACCAGGAGAACGTAACAAAGAGAAAGCTATAAGGTTTAGCTTTAAGGTTGGTGTCCCTGCTCAACAAATGGGAGCTTGACGAGTTACATAACTGATAAATTTTCGTTTAAAAATAAAAAATAGTTAATATAAGAAATCCTATTTTCTATATACTGAAAAGGGTACAAACCTATTGTTTACCTCTTCCAATGTAAAGTGTATGCAAGAGTTAGAAGAATTGAATATGATTAGGGTTGAGTAAATTTTGTCACATGGTACTGCGTAAACCACATCATCGATAAATTTTTGTGCAAAAGGTAATTGAATTGATAACTTGTTTATTATGATCCCATGTTATTAACACTATCAGGCGAATCAATTATGAACCGGACTTTTCTTTTTAACTCCCTCTAGGAGAAATGAGTGGCGTGACGTTTTGGTACGTGTTGGAGGGAAGGGGATGTAAGGTGGAGGAAAATAAACTGGTTCGTTTCACCAGAGGAGATGGGCTGTTAGCAGCATCATGTCTGAGCAAGAGGTGCACACGTCTGTTGATCATTAAATTTTTGGCACGGGAGAGGGTAAAACATGTCAAAATTTTGCGTCCACCAACTGCATAGTTCGCTCAAAAAACGCTTTCAAGGACCCAAGTCTACGGTTCGTACAAAAAATTTACGATGGCCGGGAGTCAGTGGAACACGAGAGCCAAGCACTCCGATCGTGGACGAGCACCAGTGAAGCGAACATTGGTACGATTCTAGAAGCATATTGCTTATTGATTCTTTCAACCTACGGAGTACAGTTAATTCGGTCTATTATTGCCAATTGCTTGATGAAATGAAACTGGCCTATTGACGAAACAGGCGAGACATGCCTATTCGAAGTGCGATTCTGCTCCACGACAATGCTCGGCCACACACAACGGCATTGATCCAAAATAAATTAAACAAAGTTCATTAGGAAACACTGGAACATCCGCACTACAGTTCTGATCCGTCACCGTGTGACTACCCCTTGTTTGGGCGATTCAAAGAAGAACTGGGAGGTCTCGACTTTGACGATGACGAAGATGTGTTCATGCGCAATTGGTTACAAACGCCACCACATTCATTCTTTGATGACGGAATTAAAGAACTTCCGATACGGTGGGAAAAATGTGTGAATGAAAGAAGAGACTATATAGAAAATAAGTTGTATTCAATTTCTTTTACTGTATCAATATATGTTTTAAAATGTCCAGTTCATTTTTGACTTACCTTCGTATAATTGAACTGACTGGAGATCCCATTCGAATTCCAAATTCTTTTTTATAAAATCGATTGCTACATATAAAATAGCAGTTACTGAAAATAAATGATCTATATTAACAAATTTGTTGGCGTAATATTGCATATTTTGAGACAATTTTTTTCAATTATAATTTAAGCGATAATATAGTAATAAAATTACAAAGCAGTTACACATGCGAGCAGGAAATATACTTCGCAGGAGTAAAGGTAAAGCAATAAAAGTAGTCCTCTAGTAAGCTATGGCTGATACTGTTATAATATATGTTACGAGAACTCTGAATAACTTAACATGAGCAACCTATTGCATTCGTATGCTAGCACAGTGCTTAGTCTGTGACTTAGATTGGTCACTTCGCTTATTCCACAGAGTGTATACGCCTACATAATTTGATACCGAATCGCCTGTCATAAACATATTTCGAATAGCACACACATACATATATGATCAGAGAATATAATTAATTAAACAAAAACGTATAAACAAGCATGCAATATGTACTTTTAGCGACATCATATAATTCAAATTTAATAACACTTGCGCTTTGCACACCTTCAAAGGTACGCGCAACGGTGATTCTAATATAAGTCGACCAAAGCAGAAGATCAAAAGAATATCTCATCGCTCGCAACACTTTGTGGATGCCACCGACGAGAAGCTTTATACGTTCCAAACAACGTGAAGGTCTCAATGCATAGCCGTTCCCGGCTAACGTGGTAAGCTGATCGTTAAAGCGGAAAATCGGAAGTATAACGAGATGATCCCTCCGTATATACCGACGTGAACTCCTTAAAAGCCGCCCTAATTAGTTGATTAGGAAATGCGTTGATATTTTCTAGATGTAATCGCACGAAATGTGAAGTGGAGACGAGTTTTCATTAGCGAATCGCTTTGATCATTTTCGATAGATTGCTAATAAATCTCTTGTGAAAAGAACGTTCCCTTCTTCCGTGTAAGCGCATTCACTTTCACTTTCAAATTTTCGGTTGAAAATGTTGTTAGTTTAAAGTAAAATATTTCACATACGCAAATAACTTCCACATTAATCAAAAACACTTTTTACTAAAAATTATTTTAAATTTAGTGAAAGTTGTAAAGGAAATTCCGCCTTTTTTGTCTTTCTTTTTTGTTTTACACCGTTTTTCCCTTTTTTCCCTTGTTATTTACTTATTTCCCTTTTTTGCTTTCCTGTCTTCGTCTTCTTGACACGGTTCAAATCCGTAAATAGTTCCTTTATTAGTGCAAAATTATTTGTCTATTCCCCGTATGGCTGTAGAGAAAATTGAAAATTGTAGAGTGTTTCACATCTCATCCTATAATCCTGCGTAATAACATTAAAAGCTAATGATTGCAATCATCGAATACTTCTTACCCAAATAACACATTTAGTGTAATTACTTAATGAGAGGGCAATTTCCCAAAATTTGTGTCCGTGTGTTGTAGAACCTTTGTGAGATTAGCACCCACTATTATCATTACAAGACGTTCCCGAGGAATAATTTGGGAAATTCGCTAATGCTGTGGTATAATTAATTTATGTCGCTTTCATCCACTAAAAGTTTATGTGATGGGGTATGTTCTCTTTATTGTATTATCTATAATCGACAGAATTATTTAGCTACGTGCACAAATAAAATATCGATTCTATACCAGGTATATTTTTGCATATATAATGCCAATACACAGGCGAAATTAAGTACGTATGATTGTTCGTTATTGTCGATTTTACAATGTGTGATTAAATTGGCAAAGCAATAGTATTTTTGTACTACATTGCAGAGAAAATTTGAATTTTAGTGCTTTCGTAAATGGAATGTTTTCGATATTTTTAACATTTCGTTTGTGAGATAAAAGTTTCAATAAAACAAATAATAAAAAAACACGGCACATGTTAATTTAGGGTTAGTCCGGGAGAGATCGCCATAATTTTTCCAATGGTTAAAAATCATCTACAATGAAAGTTTTTCAAAAATATTTATTTGTCGCGTGAAGGTATAAGAAAAGTAACATAACACAAAACGATGAATTTTAAAAAAATGTAACTTCTAAGAAATGATGCACAAAAAGTATTAATTACTTTTTAGTTTTTTTGACTTATAGTGAAGTTTTCCGCACTTCTAGCAAAAGTCGCCGTAAGATGTACACTTTCATGCAACCAGAACATAGAGTTGATACATTGAATCCAATCAACAGCTTTCTTAGTATGTTTACAGTCCTTTTCACATCCTACACACAAGTTTTCGTCAAAATTCTATTCATTTCCTAGATTTATTTCTTCATCTTTCTCGTTGCTTGGAGATTCCAATTCTGTTTTCTTATTGTTCTTGACTGTCTTTTTTGTGTTTGTCATAACCTTTTTATTTTCAACCTTATGTTGTTTTTCTCGGGCATTTTTTTTTCTTTTTCTTTGAGAATTTCTATATATCCAGCTGATGTTAAAACAGCTGCAACTTTGACCCGCTTTTTAACAGAGGTTATTTTTTTTTGAAGAAGAAGAAGAAGAAAGCGGAAAACCAGACAGTATATTTGGCGGAATAATTTTTGTGTAAGACGTTTGTTTAGACGTTGATAATTGTGCTTCTAAACCATTAGTTGGTTCTTTTGCAGTCTCTGTCTGTTTTTGAGGTGAAAAGTGTCCTATTGTACGCGAAGAAGCTTCTTCAAAGAAAACGCGTATTCTGGTATGATGTTACGATTGAAAGGTGGAACTCCCGTTACTGTAAAGCCTGATGAACCGTTTCTATTGTAGCAGTCTTACCACAACTTGAACTCAGCAACTCACCAAACTGATATCCGGTGACGCGTCATCCAGGATGAGTTCTGAGCCATAGACTAAATGATTCATAAAAATGTGCCTCCAACTCATCTAAAACAATGCCTAGAAAATGACACCAAGTTAAGAAAGTGCTGTAAATACAGCTTTCTCGTGGTATTAGTGAAATCAATTCACGACAAAGACATGTAAAGGGACATAAAACCCTAACACACGGACATATTTCTGCCAATACCACGAGAAAAGCTGTATTTACAGCGTTCTTATCTAATTAATTGCGTGTAGTAGTCCCCTGTAATGCTCTGTCCCTTTTGCAAATAGTCAGTAGTAGATGATTCCTTGAGCATCCCAGAAGACAGACAGCAAAACCTTTTCAGCACACGGCACGACCCTGAATTTGATGTTTTCACTTCCTACTTTGCACTTTGGTTTCGAGATCATAGTAGTGCACCCATGACTCATCCATGGCCAACTAAGAAAATTGTCTTTGTTTGCTTGGTACCTTTCCAAAAGACGGCTACAAATCAACACCCGATTTCTTTTTTGATCAATGGTTAACATTCGGGGCACTCATCTTCTTCATATCTAATTCTTTAGTCAGTATGTTATGCACCACATGATGCGATAAGTCAGTATCTTCTACAATATCGCTGACGTTCTTCCGCATTTAAAATCTCGACACCAGCGTTTTACTATATCACAAGAAACTACAGACCTACAAATAGTTGGCATAATGTCTTTATGAATTTGAGTTGGCGTCATGCCCTTTCTTGGAGGTGTTTTATTACGGCTCTTTGTTCTATAGGATCCATTTTTATGAATAATCACGACACACAATTTAAGAATTACCCACAGCACAACACTTTGAGGTACAAACTTGATATTATGCAGATATGATCCACAAATTTCAGTTAACTAAATGTCAATAACATTAACTAAACGACCAATTAAAAGTAGGTTAGGGGTTGGGCATGAGGATCCGCCCTCGTACATGTATTTCCCATTAAAAATGCTGTTTCCTTTTTAAATCTTTTACAGATTTCACAAAATACTCTCAAACATGTGAGCGCTAATGTACATAGCCAATTCTTCTTTTCTCAATATACATAAAGTAATTTCTGATGTAACAAAATATCGCCTCATCTTAAATAAAAATTGCTTCTTCTAGTTCAAGATATTAAGGTCTATACAAAAAAAATATATTTTGCCGAACTTCCGAAATTATTTCCCAAAAAATAAAGATGTTACAGCATTTATTAGTTTTTATTCAAAAAAAAAAAACGAACAAAACATTAATTACGCCGTTTCATTCTCGATTTTTCATAAGCGAACCATCACTTGATATTGCCTAAACGTTTCCTTTTTCTCCTTTTTTTTTGTCTGCTTTCCGTACGCCAGTGATAAATTAACAGAATAACCTCGTTTCGGTAATCGGAACGGATTGTCGATTAATTATTAAGACATAAATCTCCAGACACGACCCTCAGATAGTTCGGCTTTCGGAGCTAAAAATCGCCGCGGATTTGTTTCGATTTTGGCGAGTTTAATTCGCACTTTCTCCCGCAGAGGTCACGTGGAAGACATTTCGCCCGGCCTTTGCGGCCCGCGCGTAAATTTCCCCCTTCTACAAAGATTGGCCGACGATCGGAGCATTAATTAAGGTGAAATATCGTCGCAGATTCGTAATCAGATAATGTTCCTTTTGCGAACCGCCGTAATATCGTAAATGTGTTCGAGAGACGACCGTGTACACCTGAAGATTTAATGGGAATGTTGCGTAAGATATCTCGTGGATCAGATGCAACCATTGTCACTCGGATAAGAAGTAAACAGAAGTTAATTAACTGATACGAAAGCCGATTAAGAAGGAGTGTCGTTACAAGAAATAGACAATTGCAGATGTAGAATGTCTGACATACACACATTACAACATAAAGCTTACAACATATTCGTTTTGCATAACATACTGTACGGCTGCATGTCTCCAGCAAGACCACCTCAGAATTCGCAAAATTTAACTAGTGCATAATTTTGTGTCGTTTTATGCTGCCATAAAACGTTTTGTCCCGGGGCCTATAGTAAGTAAATAGCAATTCTTTGTGGTGACATTTTGTTGGTCACTGCATAGCTTTGTACTAGTTTTGCCTGCAAACAAAAAAAAATGCCGTACCGCTCTTTTAATTGAACTCTAAAGCTTTCTATGCAGTCGTACTGGAAACGTATCTATAGGACATCGCTGTTGTAAGCATACTCAGAAAACTTCCTTATATATATATATATAAGGAAGTTTTCTAATAATATATATATAATTATATATATAATATACGTATTCCTACTCAGCTTGTGCCATTTTCTACATGAAAAAAAATTATCAGATAAGTCAAAGTTATTGCTGCAATTTCGATAATAATAATAATAATTTATTAAATGCCCAACAGATGACCATATAATGCATTAAAAACTATATATATATATGTATGTATATATATATATCAATACATTAAGTAAATACCGGAAACAAAAATGAAATACCAATAAGAAATAATTAAATAATAAATACCAATAATATGAAACATCAAAATCAAAAAAAAATTAAAACAAAACAAATTAAGGCAAATCTAAGTTATAACTACTTAAGTTTCTTGCCGAGTGTACCAACGGCGCTCGCCACAGCGTGTTCGTCCTAGCTGTAGGGATCCGAAGCAGGTGATGCGACCTCGATTCCAGGCGTGGCACACCAGACAACAAACCAGGTGAGTCAATTCTTCCGGTGAGAATGTTTTGCATAAAAGAAACACTAACACGCTTCCTTCCTTCAACAAGCGTTACAAAGTCATGCCTCTGAATTAGCTCGTCGTAGAGTATACCCCGTATAGGATACTGCCAACCGTCCTTATAAAGGATGTTTTTTATAGAGGTATAAAACTTTAAATTGGCAACACTTTTTTAACTGGCGGCCATTTTGTCAGCTGTCAAGTGATTTATATTTAGTTTGGTTTGGCATTTCAACATGAATAGACTGACGGCTGAACAACTCTTCCAAATTGTGCAAATTTATTTTGAATATCATGGTTCTGTTCGAAAAACGTATCGCGTACTACGTCCATTTTATGGTCAACATAATCGTCCATCAGAGCAATTAATTCGATTAACTACGGAACGTTTTCGCAACACGTTTACTCTAAATGATAATACGCATCCACAGAGACGTCGTACAGTGCGTACAGAAGAAGTCATTGCCGCTGTAGAGTCAGTCTATCCGCCATCGTGCACAGGCATTGGATATGTGTCCATCCTCGTTATGGAAGATTTTACGGAAAGAACTTGGTTTGCGCGCTTACAAAATCCAACTCGTGCAATAATTGAAACCACACGATCACCTAGCAAGGCGTAGATTCGCTGAATGGGGCCAAAACAAGATTGCAGTTGATCCCGATTTTCATAAGCGAATTTTGTTTAGCAATGAAGCTCACTTTTGTTTGAATGGATACGTCAATAAACAAAACTGCCGTATTTGGAGTGATGGTAATCCTCAAGTGTATATTGAGATACCGTTACATCCAGAAAAAGTGACTGTTTAGTGTACTTTATGGGCTGCTGGAATCATTGGTCCGTACTTCTTTAAAAACGATGTTGGTCAGAACATTACAATCAATGGTGACCGCTATAGAGCCATGATTACTGACATTTGCGTTTATTAATTGAACAACCATGATGTGCAGGAGCTGTGGCTTCAACAACACGGCGCAACATGTCGCACAGCTCGTGCCACAATTGATTTATTGAAGGAAGCGTTTAATAACCGTATAGTTTCACGTTCCGACCCGTGAATTGGCCTCCGAGATCGTGCGATTTAACGCCGTTATACTATTTTCTGTGGGGATATGTGAAGTACGCTAGTCTACGCCGATAAGCCCGACACGATTGACCACTTAGAGGACAACATTCGCCGCGTTATTGGCGATATACGGCCACAAATGTTGGAAAAAGTCATTGAAAATTGGACCCCTAGATTAGACTACGTGCGAGCCAGCCGTGGCGGTCATATGCCAGAAGTCATATTTAAATTATAATGCCAGAAGATTATCTTTCGAGTAAAGTAAATTTCATGTCAATTTAAAAAATTCATCTTTCTTTATTCCATTTCAAAGTTCTATACCTCTCTAAAAACACCCTTTATGATAGATATTTCAAAAATTTGCGCTGAATCCGCTCAAGAAGATTGGTTTGGATGTTGTAGAAAGGATACCATGCCACGAATGCGCGTTCGACCTTGGAAACCACATAAGCATAGAAAAGGCTCTTTGTTGCATCAAGGCTAGTAAAATCCTTCCAAGTGCGACAAATAAATCCTAATAATTTAGAAGCGGCTGTCGCGACATCTGAGATGGTTAGAGAGGGTAAACCTTTCATCATATATCACACCTAAATCTTTAATAGAAGATTGACGACCATATTAATATTGTTAATGTAATTCAGAGAGTCTATTCTACACACCCTTTTTCTAAAAGACATGAAGAAACACTTATCTACATTTAATTTTGAATTATTATGCAGACAGCAGGAATGAATCACCTAATAGAGGACAGTTAATGGACTTTAAAAGATCATCGATATATATATTAAAGAGGCGCGAGCTAAGGTTCGATCCTTGAGGTTCTCCAGAGGTAGAGTTAAAAGTTCGAGATTTAAATCCATTAAAATAAACGTAATTAAGTCTGTTTAGAAGATATGATCGCATTAATCTTAGGAAATTCCTGCTGACACCGAGAAAATTCCACTTCTCCAACAACTTAGTATAAATAACATCCAGTTGACCACTCCCATCCACGGTCTCAGATATTGTTTAAGAAATCTGTGCCAAGTTAGTTACAGAGATATGATTTGATACCATAAGAAAAACGTTTATAAATTAAGACTTCAAAAACCTTCGCCAAAGAAGAAATTATAGCCATAGGTCTATAATTGCCAATATTGGAACCATCATCCGTTTTCAAGATTGGCGAAATTCTGTCTACTTTCCATATACCAGGAAACGTACATGTATGTAGGGCCATATTAAAGATTATACATAGAGGAGTGGCAAAGATAGTAGCACAATCCTTCACAAAAAGCAAGGAATGTTATCATCACCAGATGTAAATTTATTCTTAACGTCTTGATGCATTGTCTTACTTCCTCAACCGAAACAGACTGCAAACACAACGGTGGTAAGCTGGAATCAGTATCTGGAAGATGAGTTCAAAGGCTTAGGTAGAAAAACACCAGAGAATAAAGTGGCGAAAGCATTAACTATCAATGTTGGATCACTGTATTCGTTAGTAGCATCAAGAACTTTACGAGGAATCCTGGTAACGCCCTGACTAGAACGAGTGAATTGCCAAAAAGAACGTAGATATTTTGTAAGGCTCAGTTTGCTATTGCGAACGTATGCATTATATGCTAAACTGATGTCTATCTTAGCCAATTTTCGTAATTTCTGAAACTTCATTCTGTAATAATTGTTTCGTGTGGTTTTCCATTTTTTGTGATAATAGGCCTTCAGCTTAAGGTATTTTTTATTGCAGTAAAGAACCAAGGAGGGCAGCGAGTCTTGTAATTTGAACCAAACATAGGAACAGACCGATTCAAGATAGTATACAATTTGTTGTAAAAATTCTGAACAGCTAAGTTAATATTTTGGTGACCCGCAAGAAAGGTGTACTATAATATCTTAGTAGACATAATATTACTTTGCGCTAAAATAATATTACGCCCCTTGAGCTAGCGGTCATGACACTTGCTCGAATAGTGGGAGGGCGTAGGTCCAAATTTTACCGCGTCTGCACATTTAAAAAAAAAATTTTAATGTCGGTAATTACGAAGAAGATATAATTTATCATTATAAAAACAGACATAAGTTTAATATTAATTTAGAAACTGTAT
Organism: Trypoxylus dichotomus; assembly: GCA_023509865.1. Lineage (NCBI taxonomy): Eukaryota > Metazoa > Arthropoda > Insecta > Coleoptera > Scarabaeidae > Trypoxylus > Trypoxylus dichotomus. Next base: position 74,124,906 of record CM042074.1, on the reverse strand, counting down.
GTTTTAAAGAAGAAAATACTGCATAGAGATATTAATTAATTTTTTGTAGTATTGGGTGCTACGTAATTTGCCTGCCTAAAAATTTCCCACAGAAATCAATAGACAGTTTTACACGATTTATTTCAAACTTTGTAAACGCTGTGTGTTGTAAACCATTTATATATTTCCTTCAACGAAAGCATTACTTTGAAACACATTTTTTAAGAACAGGCAACATACACGCATGTACAAATCCGTACGATTATATTGCTATTCGCGGTTTCAATTTCGCTCAATCAATAACAAAACCATTATCTACGGTAAAACAAATCAAATTTGCGGTTTTTCAATTTCCGTAATTCAGCCGCCTCGAATGCGGAATTTCAATTTTGCGCCACATATTTGAGCGAAGGAGTGTCTTCGGGAATTCATAAATCATACGGCTTTCGCTTACGATAATGAAAGCGAATAGAGTTGTCTGTCATTCCCTTGTGTTTACGACTAAAGACGTTCACATCTCCCACCCTTCGGTAGTTACAATGTTTTTTGATGGGCTTCGCGTGAAATAGTACGATAGCTGCATAGGGTGTCGCATGCATAATTTATCGTCTTCGCACTTTGCCGTGCTGCTGATTTTGAGTTATAGATAACATTGGCGTAATGATATTATAGGTGTAGTTTTATATCTCCTTTCCTGTCGGCACTTAGGCTATTAAAGTGTTAAAGTGAAAACGTATGTAAAGGCGTCTCTCAAAGTTTTCGTTTTATAAGTGCGTCATAATTTTTACAACCGGTGTGTGTGGTCCAAAGTTAACAGCTCATTTTCCGGAAGTACCCGAATTTTAATCAATCTGCATTTTAAGTAAAACTGTAGAAATAACCAAAGATATTTGAATTCGTTTTCTCGGAAATTTACCAGGGTAAAATTACCCCGTAATTCAAAAACCAATTCCTACATAAGCAGTATACGCCAGGCAAAGATGTTAATTTAATTTCCGTGGTATGACCAAAGTTAAATTTAATTTAATTAATTTATGAAATTTTTAATTAAAAATTTCACGGTTCTCGGTAGGATTTGAACCTAGACCTCCTCTCCGCTAGACTGGTGTGTTAAATCAATTACACCACGTAGACCGTCTAAACAAATCGCTATTTAAAATACTGCTCTAAGTACAAAAAAATCTACCACACTACTACGGCATTATCTTGTATTCATACCTCAGTTCATCATAATGCCACTGTTTTAGAAAGGGTTGTGGTAAATTATTATTACTGCTTCTTCGCGAAGAAGTAGTGGACCAATAATTCTTCTGCATGAAGCTGCTATCCAAAACGCCAGTCTTTTCACAACATAATGGTTCCTGCATAATGACATCAGGATTTTCACTAGGCTATATGAGCATGGTTTGTTTGTTAATATAACCATTAAGATGGAACTGAGCTAATTTTCAAACCAATTGCAGTATTGCACACTCATTACATGACCAATGCTTGAGTTCTTGGACAACATGAATTTTATGTGGACATTTTTTGAGATCTTTGTAACAATATGCTGGTAAGCACCATATAATGAATCAATTTCCTGTGAACACTTTCCAATTGACTTAAGGCGATGTCTTCATTTCAAAACCTTCCACCTTAAATTTCTGGAAATCTGTAAATTTATGAAATTTAAAAACACATTATTTTCTAGGCATTCTTTTATAGGTGTTTTTAAATACGTCATGATAAGCCTGAGAAATCATTCACATGTGCAGTTCCCCTTGCACTGCCCTCGTGCTGCGCCCTCTCGGGCGAGCAATCCACGAAATGCACGAGAGACGGGTGTGAAACTAAACCCGCTTCTTTTTGGTGTGTCTGACTTTACAGACAAGTGTTTCTTTCTTTTGGCACTAGTTAACACCAGGAATATTCACTTATATCGTAGAGATAGATATGGCGATAGAAACAGCCAGCGAATTGCATGGGTTGAGCATAAACCCGCTTGAAACTACGCTGATGACGCCGGGTAGGCAGAAACATGTCCATGTGTTAGCGTTTTATGTTTCTTCACATGTCTTTCTCGTGAATTGATTTCACTAATACCATAAGGAAGCTGTATTTACAGCGTTTTCTTATCTTGGTGCTATGTATTTTCTAGGCCTTCTTTCAGATGTGTTTTTAACCAAATATTCTGTTTAAAAGTTCATGTGGAACTACATAAGTTTCGCTAAGTGTAAAGCATATGAGTAGTTCTGAGTTGGTGTTTATCCGGGGCACCATGAACACCCAACGGGAAGAAGAGCTGAGGACATAGCGAATCCCTCGCAAACTCGCGAAGGTTTGTGGTATGAATTGCTTGGGACACCATACTTCAAAAGGTCATCGAGCACGTACTGATATCAATGTCACGAAAAGTGAGTGGGTGTGGAAAGGCAACACAAGTTTAATAAAAGTAAACTGTTCTATTGTTCTCTTTGTTTTGAAATTGTAATCAAGTATTACCTAATGGTTATACATTTCGTCCAAAAACTCGTCTTTTTTCCTAGTGTTATAATTTCCATATCATTCAATATAGTAAATTGGTATTTTAAGAAAGCTTTATGTCTTAAGGACATAAAACGTTATTAAGATTTTACCGCTGCTAAAATTCCTTTTGTCTGAATTCGTTATTGCTTATTGCTTTTCATTAAGTATCCCAGGTCATTCATTAAGGTGTGCAACATTAGTGGTATATTGGCCTATATTCATCGTTTTCCGCGGCCGTAACTCGCGTCAATTACTTACTTATGCGGTTGCAGCAGATACGTGACGTTCGTCCGCAAGCCGGCGTCTTCATACAGCAGAACAGGGCTATCCCCGGCGCCTGTAGTGTAGACAGTATATTTTCTTTCTACTTGCAATTTTCGTTTTACATCTGCATGTTCTCAAGAAAATCTATTTACTTAAGAAAAATGTAGAAACAACGATTCTAGATTTCTTAAGTTGGCTGAAATTGTTAAATAAAACCAACAAAAGAAAACGTTTATTTAACACGTTAATTTAATTAATTATAGAGAATGTAATTAGAGTGACTGTTTGCAACTTTGTTGCGAATTACTTGAAGCACGCGGTTATAAATAGCGGTCATTCCATCACTTCTTCACCATTCCGAACCGTCGCAAAATAAAGGCCAAAGGAGCTTCAACGCGCGTGCACATGTTAAAAGAGAAAAAAGAACGAACGGCCTGAGCACGCTACACCGTATAGACGTCTGATGATGTTGGCCGGCTCGCTGCTGACGACATCATGAACGTCGTTGACCGACTAGATAGTGGGTAACAACATACCAATACAAAGAACGCCTGTGCACATATGCGGGTCAATTATGAAAACAGTTGCGTCCCGATGCAGGTGGTGGGCAGGTGCAAGCGTTCTTCTTGCTTTCGTTTCTTCGCTCTTTTCCCCTTTTACGTCCTTTTTTTTGTTGTTCGTATTTCTCGATTCCCATTTAATTCGTTACGTGCTAGCGCATATTTCTACATGCGTTTGGTTCACATATAAAAGGTCAAAAGCTTTCAATAAACAACAAATTGCAGAACTTTACAAAAAGAGCATAAAGAAAGAGGCGTAATAACATTAACTACATTAAGGATTAATGTGAAAATTATCACAAGATTATTAAATTTAGGAAATCCTTTTGTAATGTAATTACCTTAAAATTTTAAGATTGCAGAAGCGCGATTAACAATAACACTTCAAATTGAAAATATTGTAAAAAGCAACGAAGTGCGGTTAAATAAAGAAAAAATCCTTCTGTTATAGCTTATTACCTAAATTGCAGCTTTTAATTAGTGCAACACGAGAACACCAAAAATAAGTACTTATATGTATATAAAGATTTTCCCAGCTTTTACAAGAAAAGAACCAATTATACTCCTTCGGCGAAAATATGTTAGTGTATGTACAAAAGGAGCGTTCTGCGTCTAATGATGTGGTGTTCGCGAATTCAAAAACTGAATTTGCTTGGGCTTCTTTTTTTTTCATGGACGGGGTTTTAACCCCAAAGAGCAAACTCGGCCAGTACCTCGCCTATTGTGCACCCATGTGATTTTAGCTCACTCAACCGGGTTGTACTTCAGCAACAAAGTCCATAATCCGCTCGAGTGGTAATTTTCCTAACTTGGGTCCGTCAAGATGAGCATCCCCAAGGTGAACCTGTCTTTCCCTGCAGACTGCAGGGCAGTCGACAAGAAGGTGCACAGGAGTATCCTCTGCTCTCCCGCACTTTCTACATTAAGGAGAGTTTACTAGACCCATGTGATGCATGTGTTTATTCAGTGCGCAGTGTCCAGTTAAGATCGCTGTGAGTGCTCTCAGTTTGGTCCTGCTCATTAGGACTGCTTTACACAGTCTTTCCTCACCTGGATAAATCCCGAGAGATTTACAGTGCCTTAAACCGTCTACACCGTTCGTATAGGACCGGTGATTGGCGGCCAGTTCGGATCTAACGTAGTTCTTAATACTGCCATAGGTACTCCCACACGTCGGTTCAGGACCTGAGAATGGTGGTCCACTGGCATCTTTTGCTAGCAAATCGGCTATTTCGTTCCCTTTGATCCCCGAGTGGCTTGGCACCCATCTCAGCGTAACGCTGCAATGTTTCGCCAGTTGTTGCAGCCTTCTATGGCACCCCAACACCACTTCGGAGTCAAACTTGACAGCTTGTAGCGCCCTAAGAGCGGCTTGGCTGTCCGATACGATTTCCACCGCTTCCTGGTCATGTGCGTAGTTCAGAGAGTTCTCTGCACATGTCTGGATGGCAATTACTTCTGCTTGAAAGATGGAGCAGGAGACCCCTAGACTGATAGCCTCGCCATCCGGTTCTCCCTCTTTCCAAATTCCAATACCTGTGCCATTCGAGGTTTTCGAGGCGTCCGCAAACCAGCGGGAAATCCCCCGTCTCGATTTGCTTGCACATGCCTTTATTGCTTCGCCGTTGGGAATTATTACATTGTATCCCCCAGCAAAGCTATACACGGGCCGAATTTTGTCGGTCCTCATTGACAGCGGTGCTGTCTGTTCGATGTAGTTGAAGATGCTGGTGTGGTCTCCGAACTTGCCAGAGAATACCTTGCACCCACTACATTTGACTCTGTAGGCTGCTAGGGTTGCTTCTGACCTCATCACCAGCTGCAGTGGCGGAAGCCAGTGCTTGGGCTTCTTACGAATTTAAATTTAAGATACAAAGTTTAACAATCTCTAAAAATCTTTCATAATATAAAACAGCTTTAAGTCACGTTCCCCATTGCGTCAATGCCGGCTGTGGTCGTTGAGGAATGCCTGGACAAGTCTATTTAAACTAACGAATTTGGAGATTTATTAAAAAAAAAATTTCTAGAAACTGTAAATTGATCTACTTTTGGATAACATCCAATAAATTCAGCTACAAGATGACATGCATGGAGCAAACAGGTTACATGAAGTAATTGGGGATAAGGTTTTAGTAACTTTCCAGCTTTAACCATGCTCGAACCCCCATATGTAACCAACATTACAAATTGGATTGGTAAAAAGAAGATGCAAGAGTGCCTCATCATTTTTTTAAAGTAGGCACTAACACACAAAATTGTGAGCAAAATTCGCTTCTTATCCAAAATTTATGTTTAACTATATAATATATATATATATATATATAACAAAATTATGAGTAAGATAACCATATTTTTAAATAAAAATAATAACTACACAGTGCACAATAATAATAAAACTAATTTCTAATTTACATAAAGACAGTTTATTTTCATAATCAAATATATTTTTTTTTTCTAAATTTTTCAATCAACATAGTTCCATGCATTAAATATGTTCTTTCAGCATCAACAGACGTGATTAGTGCTGTATATTTTAATGTAGTTATATTGTCAGAATTTAAATCTGAAATGAACGCTGAACAGTATGCTTGCGTCTATGCCAAGAAGAGACAATAATGGCTTGCGGGTGTGTTGTAAAAGATATTACAACATGCCTCTCTCATTACTCATAGCAAAACCAGGAAAACCTCATATCTATCCGAGAATAACTGATTTTCCTAGTCATTGAAGAGGTTTTAAAAACTATTCTACGCAAGCCTGCACATGATATATTCAACAGAATCGCTTTGAACGACGATGCAGCTCAAACACGTATTGATGAAATGAATTACGATGTGGAAAGCTTATTGTGTAACACATGGGCTGAAAAGTCACGGGCCTAACACATAGATGACGCTAGTTTTATTGGAGTCACCTTTCTCTCAGTTAATACTAACCTTCAAAAGACAGCTGTTAAAATTTCATGATATTCTATTCATTAGTTTGTGAGTTATTGTGCTAAGAGTCACGCTACTTTTGTTATTTTCAAAACAATGGATCAAAAATAATTTCGTGTTTTCATTTTACACTGCCTCTTGATGGGAAAAAATACCGTTCAAGCGAAGCAATGACTTGAAAAGTGTTGTGGGGACTCCGCTAAATCAGAAACAATAATAAAACGTTGGTTTGCTGACTTCAAACGCGGTCGTAGAGACACCGATGATGCAGAACGCAGTGGACGTCCAAATGAGGCGCTAACACCAGAAAACATCAAAAAAATCCACAAAATCGTTTTGAATGATCGAAAAGTGAAGTTGCGGGAGTTAGCTGACATCGTAAAGATATCAAAAGAACGTATTGGCTTTATATTGCATGAGCATTTGCCTATAAGAAAGCTCTGTTCAAAGTGGGTGCCGCGTTGCTCACTGTACACAAAAACAAGAACGTGTTGATGATTCTGAGCAGTGTTTGGCCATGTTTAAACGTAACAAACCGGAATTTTTGCGTCGATATGTGACAATGGATGAAACATGGATCCATCACTTCACTCCGGAATCGAAACGATCGTCATCTGACTGGATAGCAACTGGTGAACCTCGTCTAAAACGCCCGAAAGCGCAACAATCGGCTGGAAAGGTTATGGCCTCGGTATTTTGGGATGTGCGTGGTGTAATATTCATCGACTATCTTGAGAAAGGAAATACCATCAACAGTGAATATTATATAGCGTTATTGGAGCGTTTGAAGGCCGAAATTGCAAAGAAACGACCGCATATGGCAAAGAAAAAAATGTTGTTTCATCAAGACAGCGCACCGTGTCACAAGTCAATCAAAACAATGGCAAAACTACATGAATTGAACTTCGAATTGCTCCCACATCCACCGTATTCGCCAGATTTGGCTCCCAGAGACTAGTGGCTGTTCGCAGACCTCAAAAAAATGCTCGCCGGTAAGAAATTTCGCACGAATGAAGAGGTTATCGCTAAAACTGAGACCTATTTTGAGGCAAAAGATAAATCGTTCTACAAAAGTGGTATTGAAATGTTAGAGCGGCGCTGGAATGATTGCGTTGCTCTTGATGGAGATTACGTTGATGAATAAACCTAATTTTAAACCAAAAAACCGTGTTTTCTTTGTTAGGCCCGAGACTTTTCAGCCCATGTGTTTATTGTTAACAAACAAATCACTTCTCTACTTAAGTTTTATATGAAAATAGTTTTTTGCATAGTACATGGTTGTATTTAATTATGGTCGAAAATTTTTCTTTAAAAGAGGTGCTTTGATAAATATTTTTTATGTTCGTAATTAAAGAATTAACTACTGGAAACTGGTAATTTGCCCGGCTGATCAATTTACTGCATGAGCTCAGCAAGTAATGGAAATAAGATTTTTGTATTCTTTTTAATTTGCCCTAGTTTTGAATCTGTATGTTGCTGTGTTGATAGCCAAAAGAAGAAGTTGTGACAGTTGGCAATATATTTGTTGCAGAATATATCATTAACCTCTAAACTATTAGTTTTCCAAATGTTTTGTACTAATAAAAAGAAATTTTTGTAAAATGGTTTCACTTAGAACACCAATTAATAAAGTTAGAATATGCCAAACACCAACGCCAGTTGTCCCATAAACAATAATTTAGAAAAGCTGACCTTTTATGTGGCTTATATCTGCAATAACTTTACTGTAAATCGAACATATGTACAAACTTTTTCTTAATACACCTTCACAGAATATATTTTTGTTGCAAAAAATTTGAGGAAGCCGTCTAAATTTACGATCTACTATGTTACCTTATTGGGAGATTGTATGCATTTGGATGTATTTACACTTATGAATGTTTCATATAATCTTAAATTAAAATACTGTTCCAACTCCATTTCTCGCATCCTCTTTTATCACAATGATTGCAAGTACTGCATGGTTGTATAATTTACAGGTATCGCAGTAAACTCCACACCATACAAATTAATAGTTACACACAGACTGTTGTTAACTCGGTTGGCATGTGCTCTTGAAACACTGCGTTTCGAATAAAATTACATTAATTTAGGTAGTGTGGAGTTCACTGCGATACCTGTGGATCCTCTTCTGTTTTCCAATGTTGACGTGCTGTTCTATTTCTAACTTTTTTTTCACTGCTGGCTTTAAAAAATAAGTTGTTTTTGCATAATATTCTAATTAATTATATTATTTGGATTAAAAGTGGTATCTCTTTAAATAAGCTATAAGTTAATGCAATTTTCGGTTTTTGTTAAATGATAAGCAAGCAAGAGTTTTATTAAATTGGCTTTGAAATTATTAAAAAAATTATCGCTGTTTCATATGCCTTGCAGAACACCTCTCTATTTAAAGTCAGCTCAGAGTAAATCTTTATCCACTCCATTACAAGATATCTCACTTTCGGTACTATGCATTTTGAGTGTTTATCAACTCTAGTTCTAACTGCAAGAAGCATAATTAATTAAATGTAGATGAAACTTAAATGGGATTAAATTTCACAAATATCTTTATTAAAAATTAGGTGGCCGGTTTCATGTACGATTACGTAAAAGAAAGGAACAAAGTTAAAGAACAGGTTAATAACATAGTGCGTCATAGTGATTCTACTTTGATAAACTTTGTTTTTAACGTATTTATTTGGTTTCCTTTTGCACAGCTGTTTTAATAAAGGTATTTGTGAAATTTAGTCTCTTTTAATTTTGATCGTTCAATATCATGAAATCACGCCAATTATTTATTATAGAATAATTATTAAAATAAACTTGATAAAATAAAAATAAAATTTCAAAAGTCCTTAAATCTAAAGTAACTATAAGTCTAGGGCGTGAAAAGAAATCTAACACTTATGTGTAGAGACCGGATTATATGCAAGGTGCATATATTTTATTTTATTTATTTATTATATTTTATATTAACAAAATGAAATATATGCACCTTGCATATAATCCGGTCTCTACTTATAAGATTTATACCTAAACAATTACACGTCTCTTCAACCAGTATTTTTTCGAATTTCATATATGAATACGAGCTTCATCTGGGAAAACAGTTTATTCCGCTTAATATTCAAAATACATTAAATATGTACACTACCGTTCATAAGTATTTGGCCACCTACTTTTCTTTAATATCGAATAAAATCGTATTTAAGTGGTGAATATTATTATTTATAGTACTTAGTTAATATTTACATCTATATAAAGCCATACAAACACACATACGAATGTATATACAAAACTGAATCAAATTTTGCTTTTATCAATATAGTCAGTTCTTCCTGGGTCCACAGTACAGTAGTACATACTGGAGTGGCTTATTATATCCTTCGACCCAATTCATCCCATAACAATTCCATAACTATAAGGCTGTCCCCCTCTTGTTTTTCTTTCACTTACTCGTCGCACATCTTAGCTGTAGGTATCGAGTTATTGTCGTGCAGAAATATGAAGTTTTCACCTACTAGACGCACTTCGATGACACCACCTTATTTTCTATAATATTTATGCATCCCTCTTTTCGCAGGATATTGTTAATTTTCACTAAATCCCCGACAGAAATGTGCGCAAAATACTACCAAACGAACGAATACACGTCTGCGTGAACTGTAAACTTCGTATCGTTACTCCAAAAGACCTTGTTCCAGTTTTCAATGGTCCAATTTTTGAATGTACCTGTGCCCACTCTTACCGCTTCAGCTGTCATACTAATCGGTGTCCTGCGTTCCCCGTTCACTTCAACCGCAATTTCTGGCGCGGTTTTTCGTCGATTTCCTTTACTAATTCTTACAATTAGATGATTTTCTGCTGACGTAATTTTTTTCGGTCGCCCGCTTCTCTTTTGTTGGAAAAAATACCAGTACTTACTGACATTGTAATCCACTGTTTACCTACTAACGTTCAATTCGCGTACAATTTGTCGATTGCTTTTACCAGTTCTATGGTAACTAACAATTAAAACACGCACATGTACGAACAACTGTTTAGTTTTCGCCATTATAACATAACTAATTAAGAAATATCAAAACTTGCAGGTAACAATTCGCTTGTGTGCATTCTTAACAGTAAATTTCGAACTAACACAAGCTGCAATGATATAATACAAAGAGACTTCGAATTATAAAATGCAATAAAGCAATTAACTAAATTGCATTCAAATTTCAAGAAATCTCATTAACAGGGTTGGTATCCTTATAGCTGAGGTATAGTTAAAATGAATACTTATTCCTAAGAACTCGCTAATGGAGCGTATACTAATGAAACTTACTAATAATATAGTATCTCAGACTTTCACGGCCGTTTATCACAGTCGTAACAGTTGTCGGGTTCAGCCGTGTCACTAGGCTTCTTTGTCCCTGACGCAGTTGTTCGCGAAACGTCAGGGACAACGGCGGAACCCGACAACCGTTACGACTATTACTGATAATATGTATACATATGAGGGTTGTTGTATCTATTCTCGTTGTTTGTAATAAATAATTCATAACGAAAAATTAAGACAAAACGTAGGCGGCCAAGTACTTATGGACGATAGTGTGTATGTACTGCACCTTAATTTTATATTTTTTTTACATTGTCATTACTTCAATGTAGTTCTTAAGCATTAGATTGATATTTTTAAAAATATGTTACTTCCACAAAATCTGAACTCTAGTAATAAAATGGCAATTAAATTAATTAATAATTAATCAGGACGGTTGACTGTAAAAATGTGACAAAATACAAAAATACAAAGAAAAATTCATCTCATTTTCAATAATATACGGTGAAGAACATGGCTAAATTCAGTATGTATGGAAGATAAGTTACAATTTAGTAAATGTTCTGTCTGCAACAGAAAATGTCAGTGAATTTAATCTGAAAACGAGAAAATGTTGTTTTAGATGTGTTCTTCCAAGCGCTGATGGTAAATCGCTTAGCAAAAGTAGGGATTGTCCAAAGGCAAGTATAGTACCTGTAAAGATAGAAGTAGCTACTGGGAAAAGTTGTAATTCCACCACTTTGCTTTGAGTTTTCATTAACATCAAATGTATTGTTAATTGACGTAAAGATTGCGCATTTGCAGTGTTAATTATGTTATTAATTAATTCTAGAAGGGTGATGTTGCAAATTTTGCTTAAAACTTCCAATCTGTGTAATCTATCTAATGAAGTAAAAATTGGCAATATTTTCTTCTCCTTTGAAATATTTATATACACCATATGACAACTAATTGACAAGTATGATAAGAAGAATGAGTTTAATGTTTAAATACACCAAAAGTAAATTCTCTCTCGAAAATAATCTGTGTGTCAAATTCTGGACGTATGCTCAAGTTAACGTTTAGCAGTTGTTCAGCTTGTTCTAATACGAATCTTGTACGCGAATGTATTTACCATATGCTCGAAAAAGATGCAAATTACCTATTGGAAGATGTTTCCCACAACAGCAATAAAGTATATCGAAATATAAACATAATTGACCACGAAAACATTTCCTCGAATACACTCTGTACCATTCAATGAAGCGGACAGCTTTCAATTGCGTCCGGTATAGATCAGCTGATATCAGCTGCATAAAAAACGTATAATAGAATCTATTGTAATGCAAAGATGGTCTCGGTGCTTGCTTAGACAGCTGGTAGCATATGGATTGCAGTACGCACGTGTATGCAATTTATTTCAACAAAGAAAAATAACATAAAATAATAATAATCAGATATCTCCACTGATTATGGCAACAAAATTGCAAGTTAAGATTGTATTTGTACAATAGTAAATTACATTATATATACGAGGTACGAACGCTTACTATCAATTATTTTTTATTTAGTTTTTGTGGTTGGGTTTGTGGCCAGATTTCTATCCAAGCATGTTTGAACTGAGTTTTGAAATAAAAACTGCAGAGAATAGTAAGCGAAACAATCTTCAATCTCAGATGAGAAATACATACGCCTCAAAGGTTTAAGGATATTAAATTATCTCAAGATATACTCTATGTTCTAATTTGGAGAAGTAAAATGAAAAGACGTATTTACTACTTTTTGACGGCAGTTTTAAAACTAGCTAAGATTTTATATAAACCCAATAGCCAGCCTACTTTTGGCGCTTGAATTTAAAAACACTCCTCCGAAAAATAGAGTATAGTAAACAAATGCAGTGATGACGAGTTCAAGGAACATTTGAGAATAAAGAGAATGTGCATGTAAGATTATTGGTTAATATTAAATATTGTATTCTATTGCAGTTTCAAAACTTTTAATAGAAGAATAAAATAGAGAGATGGTTGTAGTTTTCATTATCTTCAACCGCAAACAGGCTGACAATTGGTCAGACAGTGATGGCAATTTTTAAAACAGTAATATACTCAGATGGTACTATCAAACAAAACTGGCTATTACATAAAAACAATCTAGTGGAAGAAGTTTTTATGTAAAACATATACATATGTTTTATTGCGTCACCTTTATTGTTAATGATTGCACGCTACTGACTGTATTTTTAATAGGTGTTGGCATCTTTCCAGTGAAGTGAATCTTCTAGTATTTTGGAGGATTTTTCATAATTTTTGGATATCGAGCATTTTAGAAACTTTCTTTGCATACATATCTAAAGCTTTTTAATTAGGTTATGATCGAGGCCCGAGCGCCTCAGCTAGTTGTAATGTTAAGACGAAAAATATTTACGAAAAACGTCAAAGAAAAACTCTCCCGTGCACGCTACTGCTCGAACGACTGACTACTTAAATACCCAAACCATGGAAATAATGGATCATCCGCCGTATAGTCTGCACCTAGCATCTAATGGTTTGTTCTTACTTCAGTGTGTAAAGAATAAATTATGAGGTTTACATTTTACATCAGCCGAAGAAGCGGCCGACGCGTTTAAAAATGAAATAAATAACCTGAAACAGAAAGGCTGGAGAAAATGATTTAAAGATTGGTTTTCACGGATGGGAAAATAAATGTGTTTTGTCAATAAATCTTGGACGATTTAAGTAGATATTTCCAAAACTGAGGAGTATATTTGCATGTATTATATGGACCCAACGATTTCTTCACCTTTCTGAAAATCAGGAATTGCATGGTCAAAGGTTCCAGTCGTCAGAAGGAGCAAGCGATGCCTTCGAAAACGCAGTTTTATAGTCGTACCAACAAACTAGTGGAATAACTGGTTTCAGAATTGGTTCGAGGGCTTGCAAAAGTTAGAAACATGTGTAGGGCCTATCCTTACCTACACATATGCTACAGAAATAAGAAATTTCATGCAAACCAGTAAAATGTAGATGTTTAGACCAATTAAAGCAGTGGGATAAAATCAGAAGCAGACAAATAAGAGAAGAATGTAATACCTAGGGTATCGTACGATTTGTCAGAACACGTAAACATGAATGAAGAGACCATGTTGACCATATGGAAACCAATCGATGAGCGAAATGGGCAAAAACAGCAATACCTCTGTCGAGAAGGCTACCCGTTAGATCAGCGAAGAGGTAGCGGAAATGTTAAAGCTCAATAGGAGGTCTAAAGAGAGCAGAATGAATAGGACTACACGCTACCGACAAGAAAAAAAAACATTTCTTCTTTAAATGCACTTTTATGCTGAAAGTAAGACCACTTATTGTGTACACGATGGCGACCTGAAATGTTTCCGGAATCGACAAGAAAAACACAGTATTGGTGTTTTTTTTTATTTTTCGATGCAGTCTCCTCGAAAATCAATACATTTTTTCAAACGGTGATCCAGTGTCTTCAAGCCGTCGGAAAAATAGGATGTTTCGAGGTCTGCAAAAGAGCCATCTGTAGCGATGACCTCTTCATTTAGGATAAATCTCTTTTGTCCCAGTGAATTTTTCAGGTTTGGTTATACGAAAAAGTCGCTGGAGCTAGTCACCGGCTAGGCCCGGTGAATATGGAGGATGAGAGACTGATTGGTAGCGCAACTCATTCAATTTAGACACGACAATGTGGGATGAATGAGCCGGTGCACTGTCGTGGTGGAAAAGCACTTTTCTCCGCTGCATACGAGGAAGTTTCTCCTACAATACTGCATCGAATCGGGTCAATAAATCGCTGTAGTATTGCCCCGTGATCGTCCTTCCCTTCTCCAGATAGTCGATGAGGATCACACCTTCGGAATCCCACAAAATGGTCGCCATAACCTTTCCGGCCGATGCAGCGGTCTTTGCTTCCTTCGGAGGCGATTCGCCAGGAAAAGTCCACTGCTGCTAGAGTTCCTTGGTCTCTGGTATGTAGTGGTGGATGCAAGTCTTATCAATTGTTACGAAACGCATGAAGAAATCCCTTGGATTGCGTTGTATTCTGGCCAGACACTTCTTCGAAACTGTGATACGATTTCGTTTTTGTTCCGGTGGGAGCAAACGCGGAACCCATTGCGCTGAAACCTTTTTCATACCCAAAATTTCGTGTAGGATATGGCCAACGCGTCCTTCTAAGATGCCTGTTGTTTCTGCTATCTCTTTCTGCTTCAATCAGCGATCGGCTAACACGACATCATGAATCTTGTCGATCATTTTATCGTTGGTTCTGGTTGGTCTGCGTAGCTCGTCACTTGTGCTTGTGCGGCCACATTTGAACTGGCTCACCCAGAAGCTGATGGTCGAATATGATGGAATACATCTGCCATGAGCCTCTAGCAAAATATTTCGAACTTCCGTCGCCGTTTTCCCAACTGTCCAAAAAGTGTGTTATCACTGCACGAAATTCGATTTTATCCATTTTTGCGAAACCGCCTGTCTTGCTACACAAATCAAACTCTTAAACAACAACTATTGAGAGTAGATGACTGAAATTTTGACAGTTGCCATAAAAAAGGTTGCTCTTTCCGACCAATGAATCTACTTTCACGCACCATCTCTTGTCAATTCCGGAAACATTTCAGGTCGCCCTCGTTTGCGGTGTATATGCCTCCCAATTTTGATTAAAGTGGATAAGTTCGAGTAAGTAACGCTTCGTTGTTATTTACGAAAAATTGCACACCCTTCACAATGAAATCATAGCAAGCTTTAAACTAGTAGATTACTTCCAAGCATCTCAGATTTATTACGTATCTCGCGTCTCATTCATACTGCACGTGACTGTACTATTCAACTGCCGGTATACCGCAACTAATTTCGCGATTCGATGGTTTCGGAAGGTAAAGTATCGGCTTTACAATGTTGCGTTGCCCGACAGCATATTTTTGCGAACGTCAGACTTCGGCACATTTACATAATGAATTGTTTTTGTGGAGGACGGCGAAAAGAGAAAACACGGATAAAGCGAAACAGAGACGAACGTATCGAATACATGGTCCGGTGCTGACGAATTCGATGTCGAACGCGAAGAACCCGAAATGAGAACGAGTAAAAATTAATTCCACGTGTAAACAGAATTTTATTAGGGAAGAAAAAACTAATAAATCGTATGGAGGTTAGCGTTATTCGACGGCAGATGCTTTGTCGCATAACAAAGGCCATCCGGCGATATGAAAAATTACTCAAAAGATGGATGATACGTATAAGAAGAAAAAGAAAGGGTATGAATACGTAGTGCAAGATATGTACTGTTAAAGAAATAGGAGATCCAGATGAATGTAGATCTTCTATTATTAGCAATGTTCCTATGCTTGTGTGAAATACTCTTTTGCATCAGAACAAAAACTTACAGCTGGTACTTCTTTGATGTTACGTTTGTGTTAATAAAGTGCTATTACTAACACAGGCGACAACGTCACTAGTACATTTACAAACGTAATGAAACGTTTGGCAAATGTCCATCACAATTCCATAAACACTCTGTGTGAGTACAGTTTGAATTCAAAATTTAGGTCCAGTACCTCAAAAATACGAGGGTGGATCCCTATGTTGTACCCCTGACCTCCTTACAGTAAAACTACAGTGGTATTATATTTTTTATTTTTCGACATAGTCATTCTCTACACTAATACACTTGGTCCATCGGCGCTCCAACATCTCAACAGCCTCCTGGAAAAATTTTTGTCCGACCACTGCAAACCACCTCCCTATTGCTTACATCACTTCATAATTACTGGAAATTTTGGCCCACGTAAGATATCTTTTGATTTGGGGAACAGTCTGTAATCACTAGGAGCAGATCCGGCGAATAAGGCGGGTGCTCCACCAATTCAAAGCCTGCTTGGTATATAGCAGCCATAGCAATACCATATGTATGGCTGGGGGCATTATCATGGTAGAACAGTACACCGTCCCCTAACTTTTCTCGGCGTTTCTTTAATAGCATCTCGCAATTTAGAAATTAATTCTTCGCAGTAGGCCCTTGTAATGCTCTTTCCCTTTCGTAAATAGTCAGTCAGGATGATTCCTTGAGCATCCCAGAACACCTTTCCAGCAGACGGCACGACCTTAAATCTGCGTGGAGGAAGAGAACCTTGATGTTTCCATTTTCTACTTTGCACTTTGGTTTCGGGATCATAGCAGTGCACCCATAACTCATGGTCACACATCGACTAAGAAAGTTCTCTTTGTTTGGTCGGTACCTTTCCAAAAGACTACAAATCAACACTCAATTTCTTTTTGGTCAATGGTTAACATTCGGGACACCTATCTTGCACTTATCTTTTTCATATCTAATTCTTTAGTCAGTATGTTATGCAGCATATAATATGATAAGCCAATATCTTCCACAATATCCCTGATGCGTACTCGTCGGTCTTGCAGTACGATATTGTGTACTCTTTTAATGTTCTTGTCTGTAGTTACTGTGACGGGTGAACCACCGGCATGTTGGTTTTCACACGATGTTCCACCGCATTTAAAATCTCGACACCAGCGTTTGACTATATAAGAAACTGCAGACTCAACAATAGTTGCTATAATGTCTTTATGGATTTGAGTTGGCGTCGTGCCCTTTCTCTAGAGGTATTTTATTACGGCGCTCCACAGGATCCATTTTTATGAACAACCACGAGATACAATTCAAGAATTAGCCACAGCACAACAACACTTTGAGATACAAACTTGATATTATGTAGATGTGATATACAAGTGTGAGTTAACTGAATGTCAAAAACATTAATCAAACAACCAATTAGAAGTAGGTGAGGGCTGGGGCATAAGGATCCGCCCTCGTACGAGGTGGTACTGAAATAAGTGACAGCAAAATGTCAGTGTTCCATTCACCTCAGTTTCCTTCAAACTAGCCCCTTTGTTTTGCTGATACGTTCAGCACCATTTTCGATTCAGTTTCAACATTCTCTATGGTCTCAAATCTTCGCCATCGTGATTTTCGCCTCTGGAAAATGAAAAGTCGCAGGGAAGCAAGTTGGGAGAATATGTAGCATGAGGTAGTCATGCTGGTTTTCGCTGAAAATTGCTGATATGTTCAGGATCGTCCTCGATTCAGCTACAATCTTCCCTATGGTCACAAACCTTCGTCATCTCAACTTGATTTTCGCATTTGGAGAAAGAAAAGTCGCAAAGCAGCAAGTTGGGTGAGGATCCTGAATGAGGAACACCAGTCGTGTTGTTTTTCGCCCAAAATTGCTGTGTGATGAAAGTGGTGATAAAAGTGTGGCCTTGCATTATCATGCTGGAGAACCCAAATGTTGACTGATGCTCGACTGTTTAGAAGCATTTAAAAGTTGTAAGTTTGTATTTAACTCGATGTGTCGTCCTCGAATTTAAAACAGCACTTAATACAAATAGGCTGTTCTATCAAATCAGCCATATATTATAAAGTATTACATAAATTATGTATGTTTTTCTGGCGTTTTCTTCTATATGAAATAAATGGTAGTTTTGTCATCATAGATTCTAGTGCGTAATGTGAGAAAAATGTTAATTAAATTTAATACAATATTATAGCGACCAAAAAATACTGTAAATATTTAGGGCAAGTCAAAACTTGTAAATGCACACTAAAACAAGTAAATCTTAACAATACTATCTCTCCATCAATGAAAAAATAATACATAACTGTAATCAAATGTAAAGGTCAGAGAAATAAAAATTGAGAATTAGAAAATCGTGTTGATTAAATTAAATGGTTACCTACCGTATCTGTCGCCAAATACTGAAGATGATGTTTTAATTAATAACTAAGGCAGAGAAAGGTCCAACGAGGTGCAATAGGCGTCCGAAAGATCTTTTCTTAAATTCATCTTGACCTATGTAGATATTAAAATCATGCACTTTCAAAAGTGCTGTACTGAGAAACATAATAAACTTAATTAAACGAAACATCCACAACTAACAAACACCAATTAAAGAGATTACGAAATACTGGTGAATACACTTGCACAAAAAAATCCTGACTTTGGACGACTAGTATTTCTTTTAATAACTTACCTTTGTTTAAAGAGACGATATTCAAAAATGTTGAAAAATTCTTCCATCGCTTGATATAATCAATTTCAATAAATACCATTAGATCTGAAGGATCAATAACATCAAAGATATTTTCCCTATAACCGCCCAGCAAGTGTCTTATATTTAAAATCGAAACTAATGGAGAAGTTCGAAAACGAAATTAACTGTAGGGAATTGCATGAACGGCAAAGTAAATGTTGCGGTAAACCAAAACTATTTACACGGTGCAGAACGCAAGCAAAAGAGCGAGATAGCGCTATTTAATTTATTTAACGTTTATCAAAGACTCATAGTATTAGCAGGTGGTTACCAGCCCCCTACACACTCGGCGTTGTGAAAGATCATTCGCTAGCTTTCGCTATGAAGGGACAGGAAGCGGACATATCCTCCCCTATCTACGCTTCCGGCCTTTTCATGTACGATGGGTATTTTTCGAGATGCACTCGTCTATGACTCGGACATTATCATACAATTTAACGTTGAAATTTTAGTGAATTCGTTACAAGTGGGAAGCCGTTAAACTATAGATACGGGTGTTTGCAAAATTACCGTCTCTCCTTTCGATAAAGGGCTTCTAATGTATAATTTAATCGATGGCTTTTCGTTTAATTAGAACTTAGCTTCTCTTTGTTCACAAAACTCAAGGCAGGATATCTGGAAAGACTTCGTTTTATCCCTCGCACCACACATAATTTTCCTAAAAGTGCTTGAGATATGTGTATATAAGTATATTTACAGTTTAGTTAGACCCTGGATTTCAGGTAATCAGCACGATTTCGTTGCTCACCGGTCTACAGTAACTAGTCTTGTTACAATTGCTCAATATTTATCTGATAGTGTAGATGTTGTATATATCGACCTAACAAAAGCTTGAATCAATCACACCCTGCTTATTAATAAATTGGATTGTATTGGATTTTCCTTTTCGCTTTACTCCAATCGTATCTTCTTGATAGAAAACAATTTGTGACATGTATGGGCTTTTTTGTTCCTGATATTTATCAATGATTTGTGTTATCAATTGAGCTGTCCAAAGTTACTATATATATATACAATGACTTAAAATTATATATCACAATTAATAATTTTCAAGATTGCGGTTATTTGCAAAGCATGTTGGAAAATTGATGTTCAGAACGTAGGGTAATGCTTCCTGGTTCACTCTTTGAAGTTTAATAGGGATTTATACTATCTTTGGAGATAATACGAAGTTATTCTCGTGTAGGAAATTTTCAAGAAGTCAATTTGGCGATGTTGTTGCAGGTCCAATGCGCATTCCCTTCTGCGCAGAAAATTGTAGCTTATAAGACAGAAGCGTCAGACAAAGAATCATCAAAGCATGACTGCTCTGGCAAGCAACAGCCCTTCTCAGGGCGATCCTGAAGACGGCAGTAGACAGACTGCCGAAACGTTGGACTATATACGTTCAACGAACGATGGAAATAACCCAAACAACAACTCTAGTTATGAGAATCCATCGCCAACAATATCACGTCAAGAGCTAAATTTCTGTACTTGGTCGTTAGGCTACACAGCAAACACTCTTGATAGGTTACAGAAATATACAAATAAAACAGTCAGACATGCGATCCTTTCCATGTACACGAGAATTTAGAATATTCTGTATTTCGAAGTTAATAAAATTTTGAGAACGATAAATATACGTGTGAGTATAGTATGCCTCTCATCTTAGGAATAATTATGGAGAATTTTGAACATGAGCTAAATCTTTCTTCAAAAACAATATATGTATATGATAATACGATAGTGGAGTTCACGTCTCTACTGTGCACGTAATTGCAAGGACTTTTTGTTTTTTCTTGAATTACTTTTTTTTTTTAATTGTAACCTGAGTGCCGGCAAATGGTAAACAAATATAGATAACTGGAAACTACAAAAATTGAGTGTATGAAAATTCTAAAGAAAATTACAGGGAGTGTTAACGTTACTTTGCCTCCAACAACAAAACGTAAGCAAGCGAAAGCCAAGTTAAAGTTCAAAGAGATTGTAATGCAAAATTTGAAATAAATATCAATGTACTCTATTATAAACACAGAATATTATTACAACATGTTTAATAAATACTGGAAAATGATAAAGGAAAGGTTTTATTGTAGTTCACATATCTTTCCAGTAGTGTGATTATGCACCGTAATTTTTTGAAAAACCATTTTGGATAATTATTTGATCCTCTCATATACGAGGTATGTCCCAAAATTAATGAGAATGATTACTTTTAATGTGTTTAACTGAATGTATCTACAATTTAATATTGTCTCCTTCAAAGTATGATCCTTCGAAATCCACACAACGTCTTCAGTGAGTTTCCTATTCCAGGTAATAATTCTGGAAGTTTTGTTCCATTAGGCTGTTTATAACCTGCGTCTTGGCTCTTTGAATGTTGTTTATTGTTCCGTAATGGGAACCTTTCAATTTCCGCTTAAGCGTTGGAAAAAGAAAATAATCAAACGAAGCCATGTCTGGATTGTAGTAGGGCGGATGTGGTAGTACTGGAATGTTTTCCTCTGCCAAAAAATCTCTAACAGACAATATCGTTATACAAGATCCACGAGCTGGCAATGTCAGGTCGCACACGCAAAACTCTCTTCCGCAAACGTTCAAGGATCTTGGGATTCACTGTTTGGCTTTGTGGTACATGTGAACTAATAATTATCATTAATTCTGAGACATACCTCGTATGCATTGCTAATGTAATAAGAAATCATATTCAATAACAAAAAATTATTACTTATTTGTTTTTTTAAACTCTCATAGAGTAGTAGCATTTATTTGCATAATAGTGTGTGTTATAAAACATTATCAATTGTCTAATCTTACTTGAACGAGAACCTACGTACTTTTGTTTAACATAGCAGCACTACTACTGCAAGGAATTGTACAAACATATATCCGCCACTATCTGCGTTTCCGGTCTTTTCACGTTCGTAGGTATTTCCCGAGATGCACTCGTCTATGTCTCGAATATCACCACACGATTTAACGTTGAAATTTTAGTGGATTTGCTACGACCATGAAATTGTCGAGACAAGTAAGTACATGCAAGTATGTGTACGAACGTTAAGGTATGGTGACATGCGATGCCGGAATCCTTTGAGAAGCATTCTCGTTTATCTTTCGTCATTCGTGTATCGTCTTGTTGCCTCTTGTGATCGTTTTGTGTATGTGGTATTTTAGACGTCAATGAACTGCGATATCGAAGGATGTTCCCCATTCCGCAACGAATCACGGAGAACGGTATTCCTTGTATATCCACACCGGGATGATGTACGTGAATCGAAACGTGTTTCCGTATCCACGTAGTACGGAGCTTTTACATCGAAAGTGTGTAGCGGTGTCGCTTGTCCGGCGATCTTTGTCGATTGCAAGCGGCTTCGAACCGGACGGAGAATGATGGTCTGTTTATTTTTCGACGATTAAAAGCATGTCGTATACATTTTAAATCGAATTGCAACGTGTACAAAGAACGAATATGATTGTTTTTGTTATTGATCAAATACTTCAGCAACCGAAAATTTAAACCATTCAAGTACATTTTGATTCGATGATATCTTAAAATGTAGGGTCTAAAAATGGTATGCATGTATACCGAGTGAAAAGCTGCAAGCTGTCTATTGCATTCCGGGCGACTGGAAATGGGAAGGGCTCCAGCTGGAGGCGTACATAAGCAAAGCCAAAGCGCAGATTTGTTTACATTTGCCGACACGTCATAGCTCAGCCGAACGTGATATTCGTTTTCTCCCTAAAGCTTACTCTTATTGATGGTATGAATAACAGATTTATGAACACATTAATTGGCTATGCGAGCTATTGTAAACACGATTTACGAAGTTTGTAAAAACAATATTAAATCCCACGTTACATTTGCATTAAAGGAAAGGGACGTAATAAAACAATACTAATTTGATAATTAAAAATTAAAACTGCGATGGGTAGCATTGACTTATTTTTATTCATATCAAGGTATGTATCTCGAAGCATCATGAAGAATAAAATAATATTAAACTTTCTAAACTGAATAAAAGCTCTTATCAAATAAATAAAATTCTGAAACTTAACAAATTCTTATTAGATTAAATAAAGCCTAAAAGCAATAGTTGCAAACAAATGTAAAACTATAAATAAAACAAAAAATTGTAAAAGAAAATTAACTATTTATTAGATGTTCGAATAACTGTCGCCGTTGGTACGAGCAGTAACCCAAAATCGGTCATCAAAATTGCGACAAACATTTCTTAAAAAATCGTTGCTAGAGCTTGAATGATTTTCACACGTAATGGTTTGCGATTCGATAAACGTTGTTCAGCGTGCCCGTATAATGAATTAGTTAAAGAGCCCTAAAAAAAGTCGTTTGGGGTTAACTCCGAAGAGGTTGGTAGCCATTTAATAGTACTCGAATTAGCGATCCATCCATAATCGCGTGTAACTTCTGCAGAATTGCCACTGTAATATTGTTTTACTACAAATATTTTTTTTATAGAATTACTGACCACGATCAAAACTTAATAACCGTTATAAAACTAGAGAACCGTACCCAAATATCCAGCGACGCCTTATTAAGAAATTAATGAAATGAATCGAACACCGGCTATACTTGAAATGAATTACGTATGTCAACTGATTTATTCCCCTCACCTCAGTAATTCGGAATGAGGGCTTCATTAAATCGCCTCAAAATAAAAAGATCGATGTGAAGATAGGATTTAGTAGTCGTAGTCAAACACCGGTGGAGAATACCGTTAGACAGACATAGCATACTGACACATAATCGCCCTGCAGAATAGCATGCGTATTTTTCGACTTTGTTAACTTATAGAAATCTTATTTCATCCTCCTCTTACTTTACGCCCATCGACACGTCAAAACCTATACAGGTCCACTGCTTCAAACCAAGGGGAGTGAAAAATACGAGGGTTAGTCAAAAACTCGCGCCTCCCATTTTTCTCTTTTTAATTTACAAGAAATTAAAATGCAATTACATAGATTGAAAGCTACAATATTGATGATTAATTGAATATATATGCAACTGCAGTAATGTATGATAACCTCTAAGCAATAGTAGTGGTAAAAAAATTAATAATGTTGCGTTATCAAAGTTAAAATCATGGCGATTATTATCTCGTGCATATTTTAGGCACAAATTAATTATTAGTTCTAATACATCATCATCGAAAATATAAAAAAATATTTCCAATCACAAAATAAATTCGATTTAACGTAATTAAGCAGTAGCCATCCAAAAAAAAACGAATAAACTTGAAACGCATTTACAAATTATTCATATATATATATATGAATTACATAATAGAAGCGGCTACCATACAAAAGTAAAATATTTCATTAGCATTATTAAAATATTTAAAAAGTGAACGAGTTCTTGTGGGAAAATAACCTAGTGTTGTCAAACATCTAAAACTTATTGTAGGGAAATTTTAAGACTGCTGAACACTACGATTTGACACTCCCTATTAAAGTTATGTTTACTTCTAATGTTTCGATCCAACTCTTCTGTAGAATGTATTGGATTGGCCTGTACTTGATGTTTTATATGATCCAACATCATTAATACTCAGACTCCCTACAGTACCATGCGGTTTTTTTTATCATCAATTTTACTTTTACATCATAACTTTGCCTTTTACGAATTTAAGAAGGGATAAAATATTTCAACTTCTAACCTTAGCTGTAAGAGTAGTTATTGTTATTGTAGTCAGAACATAATAATAAGGAGACAAAGGAGGAGAAGAAAAAATCGGAGAAAAAGGTGAAAAAGAACGAAATATAGAAGAAAGAAAACAAGAATAGTGCTTATTAATAAGATACAATATATTAGGAAAAATCCAGAAAATAAATCATAGACGATCTTTAAGTTTTTGCCAGCAGCAAATGGAAACTACAATAGCAGATCACAAAAATTGAACACTGTAGCACAGATATGCCAAAATGGAACTTCAAAGATGTCGTGTTAATTCACTCTATAAACGAAAATGGCAATGGGTACGCAGAAACGCTTAATGCCGAACATGTGTGCTTTTTTGTATCTCAAATAGATAGTATGGACCTCGAAGATATATGAGCATAATATGGTGTAGAGTTAAATTTTGACGTGACACACAAAAACTAATATGATTTGCGGATTCAGCAGACCCAAATTAGTAAAAAACAAGTCCCATACAGAGGTCAACAAAAATTGTGTTGGGCAGTGTAATTAACAGTGTACGAACATATTTTAGAAAACGTCTTATTATAATCACAATTTATTTCAAGTATATCATACGATTATATAATTTACAATTAGTAATCATGAAATAAAAGATTGTTGTCGTCTATTACTTGCGTTGTAAGTTCAACGTTGCAGGGACTGTATGGTTGTATAATTCACAGATATCGCAGTAAATTCCACAACGATAATTAATAATTTACTTGGAACGCAACGCAGATTTCCTCTCACTATTGAACGGCACTTACTTTATCAGTGTGGGAGATATATAAAAATATCGCAATTCCAACTATTCCAATTATTTCAATTTTTCTAAACAGTATAAGAACTTAAAGTACAGTCCCTGTCCAATTTATCAGGGCCACTTGCTAAAATAACGATTTTCTTAAAATATATAATGAAAAACGTATTGTACAAACATAAGTTTTCAGGACTGTTTATAGACATCGTCACAACTATATAACTGATATTTTCTAATGCCTCTTTTGGCTTTTATAATTGCTTTTATTCTTTTTGGCATACTGTCTATGCAGGTACGGTATGTCTAATTGTAGCGTCATTTTGCCACACATCCTCGATATTTTTTACTAATTGCTCTTTTGTAGTATTTCTTCTCGAATACACGCGTGATTTTAAAACACTCCACACCTCCTCAATCGCATTGAGGTCAGAAGAATTTGCCGGTCAAGGTAACACTGGCAGAGCGTGCGCTTCCAAAAAACTGTAGATGGATTTGACCATGTGGAATGGTGCCTTATCGTGCATGAATGTGTAAGGGGCTTCATTTGGATCTAAATCATTGATATATGGCATCAAGACATCCTCCAATACACGCTTATATTGGTGTTGATTCATGGTGCGTTAACAAAAATACAGTGGTCCAGGACCTTTGACTAACGAAGGGCGTTTCACCGTTTTTAGTACACTAACTTCACCAAACCGTTCAGATGGTCGTCGTTTAACAAATTCAGCTCTTTCAGTCATGACTTCTAGTTTTAACTCATCGCTGAATATGGTCCTTAACGAAAACACATTGTTCAAACAATAAAATTTTACCTGGTTTACATATTCATATAAGTTATTTTATCTTTCCTTTTGCAAATCATCAATTGTGTAATGTTGATGACGTTTTGCCCATTCGTAACGTGCTCGCTGCATTATCGGTGTTAATCTTCCTATTTCTTTGGTATATAAACCTCGGTTTTCAGTTGCTATTTGCAGGATACGTCGATCTTCTCGATTAGTAGTGATCCCTTTATTGCCGCAAAACGCTCTTCCGGTGCTTGTAGTGGGTATCTTTTTTTCCATCAAAACGGCTTCTTGCTTTGTAATTGTGCCTTAAGAATAGACTCCCGTACTCAACATTGCCTCAATACGCAGTTTTTTTGTCATTTGGTATGCCCTTTTTTTACCCACAAAATCTAAAGCGTATACAAGCAATAACTTAAAGTGCAGGACTAACACGTAAACACGAAAAAAAATACTTTGTTACATAAACAGATAAATATTCTTTCTACAATAGTAACCGATCAGAATAATATTCTACGAATTCCTGTGTCTTTCAATCTTGTTTCTACCTATCTTCTATACAGTTACAGTACAGAATGATTCATGAGGGGGATAATAATAAGCAAGAGGTTATTAAGCAGAACTTTCTGAATTCCTTAGAAAGATAGTTAGGGAACGTATTTAGATACGTATTGTAAACCCTATTCATGAATTTTATACTTGTGTTTGTAAATTATCGTGTTGGAAACACACAAAAGATGAAATTTAAAAGGTGGCCCCAATAAAATGGACAGGAACCCTTTTTACAGTGTACGGTTAGTGTAAATCGAGACAGGCGTATTTAAACCTTTATTATAAAAAAACCATAGATAAGGATTTAAAGGCTGCAATAAAAGAAAAATCACCACATTCCCGTTTTATTAATTACACTAATGAATGGTAAAAATGAGTGGACTTCCTTATTATTAATTTATTAATATTCTGGATGATCTCTGAGTACACCCAAGAGTCCACAACAATATCTATTTTCACTTCTCGAATTCTTGTGACGTGCATAAACAAAATAATGACAAATTAGAAGAATAAGCGTTAACTTCAAACAAATTTGCTTAAACAGTTCAATCTCACACACACAAGAAGATTCAATCCAGAGTCAATAGCCGAAAGTTTGTTAGTTAGAAGCTAGTTAAATATCACGAAACTAGAATCGAACTAATTTAAACATCAGCGTAGATTGACGAGTCTGCTAACGACTAGCGCAAAACGTGCATCTTTGGTATACACATGCAAATACCCCATTTACATCACACGAATGTTAAAGGTATGCATGAGTACGTGAACATGTTTCAACGCTCAATTATATCCGGTTTTTCCGGAAGCAACTAAATTGCATCCTAATGGACGTTTGCGAAATTGAATTTCACTTGTAGACACATGTAATAACACCTGTTAATTACGCATACTTGGCACTTGTCCTTTCACAATTCTGTTAATGATATAGTTTAACTGACAATTTAACCTACAATACTCTAAATAGTGCATTGTCCTACATTTTGGACAGCGAAGCAACAGGTTGTTGGTTACGGTTGCATGAATGCAATCAGTTTCATCGTTGTCAAAGTGGTCGAGTTTATTATAGATTACACAGTATAAAACGTTTGCATAGGAAGTAGATAATTTTTTCTTTTCCTTTCCATTTAGCCTGTCATAAAATCATTTAAAAACGAACAGATTAATTTATATACAGTCCCTGCTCAATTTATTAAACATACCTAAGAACTTGAACGTATAACATATGTATAACCCTTATATATATATATATATATATATATATATATATATATATATATATACATATATAGCTTTGTATAGGCACTTATAATTGCAGATATGTAATTGCACCAGCGTCATCATTACAAGAATGGTATAACCAATACCTATATTAAGCAAAACAATAAAATTGTTTTGCATTTAGCAAATTCATTTCTCCACATAATATTTGTAGCTATATATACTTAAGTTTTAGTTAGTCCAATAATGAAAGAACCAAGAATTCAACGGGCAGGTTAGGGACGTTATTACACAGTCTTGGCCAATTGTATTAGACACCCTTCACTTTTATAGATAGTGACCAAACAGTAAGAAATAGAATAAAACTACAAGAAACACAAGAACAAAAATGTATGTAACAATAATTTATTTACAAAATATTAGAATTATTAATATTTAGAGCAGTTTCTTCAGAAGGAGAGATATACACAAATATAACAAATTAATAATAATAATCTTTATTAGTCATGCATCCAAAAGGTGAGACGTAGACATTGTCAGAAACTAATAATAACAAATAATAAGTACACATCCATATTATTCAGAAATTCATTTAAATTATGCTATGGTCTACTTAAAAGATACTTTCTCAAAGATTGTTTAAAGAAATAATATGGTTTCTTCCTTATTTCAGAGGAGATATTGTATATTCTAATGCTCATGCATATTAAACTATTCGTAGTTAACGTAAGCCTGTGATTAGGGACATGAATCTCTAGGTTTCGTATATTATAGTCATGATCCGGGTTGTTCTGAGCTCTAGGTTATGCTCGTTTTTATGGGCGTATAGTGCGACCTCTAATGTGTAGATTGCTATAATTGTTAAAAGCTTCAATTGTTTAAAGTATGGTCGACACGACGTTTGCTGCGAGATCCCCGCCGTTACACGGATAGCTCGCCTTTGGCATAAACGTACTTCTTGTACTATAGCTGTAGCTATAGTATGTAATTATTCTATAGCTTAAACGTGATTCAATGTCTGAAATGTGTATCACTCTCATAACCTCGTAATTTACTATAGCTCTCAAATGCTTTAGTTTGAAGATTGATCTAGATCATATGTGGGCAACAACCGACCCACGGGCCTGATCCGGCCTACTGTAAGATTTGATCCGGCCCGCGAGACATTTTGAAGAACCCAATTAAAAAAAATATTACACTACTTACTCATACTCACTCCAAATGTAAACACAAAAAGTAAACTACAAAATGCGCCAATGCACTTGCAAATAGAGTTGATCGAGCTTTAAGGAAACTCACTCCTAAAATCTAAATTTGAAGACGTGGAGTGATTTCTACAAAAAATACCTCGAAGAAGACCATTTTTCGGAGCTTAAAAAATTCGCAAGAAGATTGATTTGTGGGTTTGGCAGTACTTATAAATGTGAACAGTGTTTTTCAATGATGAAAGTTAATAAATCAAAACATCGTACAAAGCTGACTGACGATAATTTGGAAAATTCTTTGTATCAGTGGAATTAATCAAGCATCGATGGATTAATTTCCCACATTCAAGCTCCGTGTCTCATTGATCTCGTTGTCGCTATTTAACTTTTGTAGTTTGTAATAATTCCAAATTTCACGATTTAATTATACTGTTGTACCTTTTTTTTATTTCATTTTCTTATTTTAATAAATTGCATTATAATAACTAGAGACCGGATTATATACAAAGTCCAAAGATTTAATTCAATTTATTTATTATATTATACGTCTATTTGCAGATGTCTTACACTGATTAAAGTTAATTAACGCTAATTAACTACAATCAGTGCAATATATCTACATATAGACCTAAATATAATAAATAATCCGGTCTCTAATAATAACATTGTCGTATTATTTCATGTCTGATATCTACCGCTAAAAATCACGAACACTACTTTAAAATGCACTACTTTTAAACACGGCCCCGAACGTATTTGCACATTAAAGTTTGGCCCACAACATGTCAAAGGTTGTCCATACTTGATCTAGATAAACAAAGCGAGATTTTATAAATGTTCATGAAGAAGAAGTGTAAGTAGGCCAAATAAACGATGGGCATCGTAACAGGCAAAGTCCCTAAAACCAGAAGTGAAGAATAAAAAGAAGACAATTTAATATATTTCTGTTATACTGTATTGACTGTTTATTTAATGGACATGTTTTGGGATATTTCCTTATCTTTTAATTCAACATTACTATTATATGATGTAGTGAATTTTCAGCTTCTAAACTGCTGTTTCAACATACGCGGGTAAATTTCTGCATTCTTTCACTAGTTATTTCGATGTAGGTTGACAGTGGGAATCCATAAATTTTGGAATCATTACTCCGAATTAATTAATCAATTTATCTGGTGCAAAGTGTGCCAATACCATTCGTGTCTGTATCGGATAAGGAATAAATGTTTTTCAACCATTTCGTTCCGCATTGGAATCTGTAAAGTTGCAATGTTATTGTTTACAAGAGCACGAAAATATTTATAATTAACGATCGCGTAGCTCGTTAATTAATTCCCGTGAATTTAAATGAAACGATTTCCCGCACAAGTTCATGCGTAAAGGTGCGCGAAGATATCCAAATTCATTAGCATCCTCGCGCTAAACGAATAACGTTTACATCCGACGAAAAATAATACAGTTCGGCGATTTCGGGCGCTGGCTTTAGATTATCAACTTCAATATTTACGAGTTTAGGCCGGCAATTAGCGCGACTTTCGGATGCGAGGAGGCTGGCGGCGAAGTTACATCTGTCCGAAGTTTCGCCGGTTTTCGACCGATGTTCGGTACGTTCACCGGGGGATGATATTTTTACCTGAATTGTTGGTTCGGGTCCGCACAACACCCACGGGTCGGATAGCAGCTGTATAGCAGGGACTGCAGCCGACAGAAGGGAAGCTGATGCTGCCGACCTGATGCTCGTGCCGTTTGCCTGTTTCACGGAGGTACACATAGCCAATACTAAATCGATACATTTACATTTTTTCTCGTAATTGGATTACCCAAAGACCTTCTCTGTTGAGTGAGGACCGTCTACAGTGCGTAAAATCGTAAATCAAGGAGGACTTTTCTTTTAATTTCAACTTGGGTGGGTGTAAGCCATCAGTTCTTAATTAAGAAGCTTCGTTTTAGACAATGGACCACTCCATTTGAAATTCCATTAGTAAAATATCAATACAGGATATTCTAGAATTTCTGAACACAAGGCCTAAGCACAAAAAATATTTTTAAAGTTTAGTTTTCTCGTGGAGATTTTTTTAAAAACTAAATACTACGAAGGACTGATCTAAATTTTGATCTATTTACCAACATATTATTAAGACTAGACAAGCTTAGTCGGCAGCCTGCGAGGGAACAATTGAAGTAATAAACAATATAATACTGGCTGATTATTAATTAGCCTGTTAGTGAAAGCCAGTAGTGTGAAGCTCCCATAAATATGGTTTTAAGCAATCTAAAAAAAGCGATGTTGTAAACATTCTTTTGGCTTGGGAAACAATTGACAAACTTAAACGTTATATAAGAAATTCAATGAAGATCTATACTAAAACCTTTATCATTTCTTGTGTTTTGTGTTTTCTTGTCTTTATTATAAATGCTGGCGCAATGGGTATTGACAGTTTTTGAAACGCCACTTTGGAATATGACTACAGTGAGAAGTATAATCAATGGCCTAAATGAATTGTTATATAACGCAGTTTAGTAGCCTATAAATCAATAAAATCTGTAAAGAGGAACAATTTTCGGTATTCTGCTGCCGAAAAACCTCAATTAGTTCAAGAACAACCCCTGTATTCCGAAAAATTTATGGTGTGGTGCGGTATGGCTGCATTCGTAATACTAGGTCCGTACAGTGACTGTAACTTCTCAACGGTATTTACAGATGCTCCAAAATTTTCTACTTACTGAATTGCAACTATTTGGGGTGGTACATAACGACTTATGGTTTCAGCAAGATAGAACAACAAGCGATACTGCGCGGATGTGCAAGGCTGTTCTAAGAAATGGTGATTTTAATTGGCCGCCAAGCTTTGAAAGTCAACATTACTCAAAAAATTCGAGCGATAAAGAAGGGAATGCTGCAACGAGCCACAGCGAGTTTTCAGTCACGACTTTATGAATGTTTAAAAAAGCCCAGTGGCCATTTAACAAATGTTATTTTCAAAAAATAATTTTTCTTGTTAAACTGCATTACATGCGTAATAAAGATGTATTCTTTCGACTTGGATCGTTTCTTTTGCTCAATTCTCTCTTTTCCATTTGTGTATAGAACTTAACCGTGGTTTTCTTACTGCTATATGATCCCTCAGACCGGCTTTTACTAGTCTTAGTTCTACTGTCAACACACTTACTGGCTTGCAGCGATGTAAATTAAACTCTGCAGTAGTTTGCGGTTCAGTGAGACGCCGATTTCTTGAGCAAATCACTCGCGGCTGTGCTGGTCGTCTCGTTCCACAGTTCATCTGAGCCTTCCACTTTGCTTTCTGTTCTGAAGCCTACCGGTCTTTTCCCTTCTTTTAATTGTCCTACACCCACAACGCTCAGAAATATTTAGTTGTCGAATAATTATTATAAGGCAGATGGATGATTTCTTTATTGCCACTATAAGATTTAATACAGGAGGTACATTGATTTCGTGTTTGACTGGATTTTATAAATGAGTCTTATTGTTATCAATGTATACTATCAATATTAAATTGTAAATGCCATTCTAAGAAGAGCAGTACGAATTTCCCTTAATATTTTTAAAATAGTTCTAAGTATAATACAATATATTAGGTGAGATCAAACGTATAATTCATGAACGGTAGTGTATGTGGCCAAGTTGTTCATCCAATCGAAATGATGTTCCGCTTATGATACTAAGTGTAAAAAAATCTCTCTTCAACATATCCCTTTCTGTCATTTAACCATGCCCATGTGTCTTTTCCAAACAGTCGCTGAAATTTGTTTTAACTTTCGACTATGGTATGAAAAATTATCCAGCACAGTTACCGAATTTGGTGGTAAGTTGGAAAGGATTTGCTCTTACCGTTTCTCTTACTATCAATAGAATTTTACTCAAATATCGAATAACAGTTTGCACATAATACAAAAGTGCGAAGGTTTTTGCGATTCCTTTCCTTTCGAGCTTTTGCGTTAGTGATACTGTAGCTGGTCCTTGCTATTTATGCACGATATAAGAATTTTCTTTCCACAACTCAAAGCTATGCTTGTTCTTTTGGCAACGGAAAAAAGATTCATGTTTCGGTGGAAATATGAGATTCGTCTGCTTTTCCCTAGTACGGTAAAATTTTTGTAATGGTTAATAGAAACCAATTGTGAAAAAAAATGTTCTCATAAGAAACGGAAACTAAAGAAAAACTGCGACAAAGATAAGCAAATAAACACGACTCGTGCGACAGCAACAAACAAAATGGAACCAAACTAAAGTATACATATAACTAGAGACCGGATTATATGCAAAGTGCATATATTTTATTTCATTTATTTATTATATTTTACGTCTATTTGTAGATGTCTTACACTGATTAAATTTAATTAACGCTAATTAAGTTTAATCAGTGTAATG
Source organism: Trypoxylus dichotomus (assembly GCA_023509865.1). Classification (NCBI taxonomy): domain Eukaryota; kingdom Metazoa; phylum Arthropoda; class Insecta; order Coleoptera; family Scarabaeidae; genus Trypoxylus; species Trypoxylus dichotomus. The sequence continues at coordinate 74,091,661 of CM042074.1, read as the reverse complement.
CATCTACATATAGACGTAAAATATAATAAATAAATAAAATAAAATATATTCAGTTTGCATATAATCCGGTCACTACATATAACTAATATCATTAAGCTCAACTTGTTCTCTATCGCTGTGACAACCAACAAAATAACCTACGAGTAAGCGAGAAACTAAGATATGTACTGGCATGTTTATTCCGTAACTTAAAAGGTATAGAAGTGCTCCATAAGACTCTGTACTGTCATGTAAGGTGCGAACAAACTGTAGATAATGCACAGGTAGTGCAGTAAACTCTACACCATACAAATCAATAAGTTACTGACAACCATACAGTCCTTGCAATCGTTGTTACTATGGATTTGATTACTAGCTCCTGATGAGAATTCGTTTCATTACTATGAGAGTATGTAAAGTGACTCAAATCTATTGGACTTGTCGTCCAATAGATTTGAGGCAGCGTGAGCATTTAACAAATATACAGTATAAGCGGTGTTATTCTACTTCGTCGCGTAACGTCTCTATATCACTATTGCTCCTATTAAAATTCCAAGCCTGGTATAACTATGAAAGTTTTATCGCATTGTCCAGACATTTGAATCTTTTTATTATAAATTTTCAAATCACTACCGATTATTTGGTCTCTTACAAATACGACATGTATATTTCTAGATCATATTTCGGTCAATAGCTGTAGAGCCGAAACCTCATTAAATTATAATACGTATGGTACTATCTGCTGCGGCAAAAACCGGTCTCCATATTAACGCTTAGAACTCCTACAAATGCTCCAGGTAATTTGAAAATACACGAATAGGCCAGCTGTCGGCCAAATGTTATCCCTCAAACGATCCGTAAAATAATAACATAAGCAAAGAGACCGCTGGCAAGTCGCACAGTCAAAGCGATGTCTAGGTTACGGTTGACACGTGCTTCTAAGTTACGTTCAGTAGTAAAAGCGGTAATAATAAGAAACATAAACAATCCGCCTCTCTATTCCGAGGCGCTAGGTACTAGCACGCTGCATTAATTAAAGGAGAAAGTAAACTGGTATGATTTATGCACTTACCTGCCAGCCTCAATGCAGTTGCTACAATTAACTAATACATGACGGTATTGATTACAAAGCAAGTGAGAGGAAACAACATTAAAATTAGTGATCAGAGAGGTAATAGCTCAAACACCCGGTGTTGTCCGATTGTTTTAAAGAACAAAAGTGATGGTGTTTGAACATTAGTAATATAAAACTCAGGTTGTCATTCATAGTATTGTCTTCAGTATGTATTATCTGATGAAGAAACTTATTCTGCTTCATAGAGCTTATTTTATGATTAAAGATAGTGGTTACTGCATTTACCTTGTGGATGGTCTGAAATAAGAAAAGATACAGAATATAATATATGTACGTCCATAATATTTGTATAATAGTACAGACAGATATCTTCTCAGATATTCTATTTTAAATCTATTGTATTCCATTAATGGTACTGTTTAGAGATACTTTTAAATTATATAATATAATTTTCCATCCACAGTCAGCCTTACGCATAATTTGCATAATCGGCTAATTGAAAATGCAGCTCACAGTGCATTCTTATCCCAAGAACTGCAAACAACTGAAACAAAGATAGATTTTAAAATGCGGAAGCTTTGTTAATTTTGCGTTTCATACTGAGTTACTGGACTTCTGTTATTGGAAGGACTTAAGTTATTTCGATTTACTGTACTGAACAAGGCAACCAAGTTTAGACAAATTGCAATAACTCGTTGCAAAAATTTTGAAACAAAAAATATTTTTTAATAGTGTTACTTTTTATCTTGATAGAGTATTTAACTATTGTCCATAATTTCATTATAGTTATCACAAAATGCATTACTGTTCCTTCTTAAATATGTTGCTATTATAGGAAAAAGATAATCATTGCAGCCCCATTGAAAATCTGTATCTCTATTTTCTAAAACGTTTTTCTTTAAATCCCTCTAATCTCTTTTTAGTCTATTTAAGAATAATTTTACTAATGCCATTATTGTGATTGTACAGATTGGAGGGGGCAAACTCAATCTCCTTTTGGAGTTGCACAGAAAAATAGAAATAATGGCGGGCCAAGTATACTAAGGAAAAGAGATGGTTAGAAACTTGTGTGGTCCTGAAAAGAGTGCTCTCTGTAAATATAATCGCACCTTTGATAAAAATGATGTTCATGATTAGTCTTTTGTTTTTCAAAAAAGTGCATAATTTTGTAAAATCAGATCTTTTCTCTTAAAAGCTTCAATGATGCGGACAGTTTTGATGTATGTAGATACAGAATAAGACATGTACTTACTCTTATTGAACGAAGTATCTCTATACCCCAACGATTAAAAAAATGATTTAGCGAATTTGTATGCAGGGAGATATACTTTTAAGTTAGATACCGGTAATTTAGATAATTACAAAGATCGCATTAGCAAAATTGACAGTAACAATACTAAAAAAAAAAAATTGGAGATTTTAAAAACCTTTCAGAACATCTTGGAAAAGAAAAATATATAAATTAAATGATTATATGTATTACAAAGATTGTTCTTTTTATACAACTTTTTATACGATGGCCATTCGGAGAGTAAAAACGTTTTGTTTTCACACGTGTCCGCATACTCCCACCTGCCAAGTGCGCAGTATTATCCGCCTTTTATACGCGCAAAAGGTCCGAATCATCGAAATTTATAAACAGATAACTCAGGTTTATGGTAATGTGATGAACGAAGCGTCAGTTCGGAAGTGGTGCATCACGTTTAATAGCGGATGGTAGTGTTCACGATAAAGATCGGTCGGGCCGGCTCTCTGACGGATTCAAAGTTAGGATTGAAACAAAAATTCAAGAAAATATGCGTTTCACAATTAGTGAACTGCATTCATTCTTTCCAGAAATTTCAAGAACCGCGTTTATACAGAATTGTTAGTGCAGATTAGGGCCACAATAAAGTGTGTGCCAGGTGGGTTTCACAAAACCACACGAATGGCAGCTGCATTGATATTTCTCAGTCGCTATGACAAGGATGGTGATGAAGTTTTAAATCGCATTGTCACTGGTGATCAGACTCGGATGTTACATTTCACACCCGAAACGAAGCACCAATCAATGTAATGACATCATTCGCAATTTCCAACGATACCATCAGTAATAGGTCGGCGGCGGTGGTAGGGGACGCGGTCACGTGTGAAAAGAAAAGGTTCTTTACTTCTCGAACAGCCCTCGTATAACATTCAATGTATTTCCATAGTATTAATTAAACAAATACCTAAAACACAAATAACTAATTAGGAATATGCGTAAATTTAATTTGCAAAAAATAGATTGTTATTTAAGAATTAAACAAAAATAAAATTTAATAATGTATGAACGGATGTGTGGCGTCATCTATGTTACACAAGCAATACCTACATTCTCTATCGGTAAAACAGGTATTAACACAAATAATAAGAATAAAGTTGACATCTGTTGGTATCGAATTAAATCTTGCATCTATTAAAAATAAAGCAATTTAATCCAAAAATCATATTTTATAAAATATATTAAAATTAGTAATTATACATTTTTACAATTCATGTAGATATATCTAAAAATAGAATATAAACAATCAAAATACTTCCTCGATGGAACTTGTTACAATATAATTTTATAAAGTATGTATAAATATTACTATATTTTAAAGCTTGTTATTGTTTCTGTTACTCTTTAGTTGCCTCTTTAGGACTGAACCCCGTCAACATCTTTTAAATCTAATTTATTAAGCAACTTGGTCAATTTCTCTGCTTTTCGTTGCTCATTTTGTTCAATAATTGTACATAAATGCTCTGTTAAAAGTTCTTTCTTTTCTAATTTTTGTTGCAGGTCTAATTTTGCATCTAGAAACTCTTTCTCTGCTTTTAAATACCTTTTCCTAAAAATAACGTATTTCAGCTATAATAATATTAATATTTTAATAAGACTCACTCAGCTTCCATATAAATAATACTGGCAGTTTCAATTCTTCTTCTAAGTAATTTTACATCATTCGATAAAACTGCATCCAGCTTTTTAAATTCATTTTGTATTTCGTTGAGTTTTTCTACTTCCTCTTGTGTTCGCTTTCTTTTATCTGCTAAGGCCCTAACTAGTAATTCTTTCCTTCGACGATTTTGTTCTTCCATTAATTTTTGCCTCGTTTGTAGTTCATCAAGATTAATTGGTTTCTTTTCAATGTTATAGATATTATCTTTACCAACATCATTATATTGATTTCCTTCATCAACTACTTCGACACTCTTACTATTCGTATTGTTTTCTGTTTGTTGTTCACCAATTACTTTTACTTCAACTTCCACAACTGGATCCGGGCACAATCTTGCTTCTTTAGGCAGGTCAATTTCATCATTTACAGTATTAATGGTATTTCTGCTCTCATCAAATCTTACTGTAGGTCGTACAGACCTTTTGCTAGTTTTCATACCAAGTTTAATTTTATTTTCTGCAAAAATTAATTGGTATAAGCTAGTACACACTAAAAAAGATCAAAAGCTTACCATTATCTGTTGACTTGTTTACAGGTGAACCATTTTGGAGCTTTTTGATATCATCTTCGCTAAATCCTGTGAATGTCCCCGACATTTCAAATTCTACTTATTTTATAACTTACGCGTAAAATGCCACGCATGACTTAAGTAAGTATGGGGGAAAATACAAATTGTACGAAAATAATACCGTATTACTGGGCTGATCCATACACTTTACTCAAATATCACCTTATGCAATAGATTCAAGGTAATCTAAATAAGCTACCTAATAAAATTACAAATGTTTATATCAGTTTACATTTTATCAATTCGTAAACGTTACTATGACAGGTGTCAATATACCCACAGTACACTCAAAATTCAAAATGTTCCCAACTAACAAAAAATATATTAAAAGAACTAAATAAGTGCTCATTATGCACATATGACCGTGGAATTAGACAAGCTATAACAGATAAGTAAAGACTATAAAATATAACATTAATTGTTAAAATTATAGGATCTAATGTTACAACCCATGTTGGCTGAACGCAAGTGTTGTAACTGTGGTAGTTTAACTTTATTACGTTGGTGATTCGTATGATCACCATCATATAAAGAGGGCAATTTAATTTAAAAGTTAAAACAGAACAAAAATAAAATGGCTGAAGGTGAATTACGATGTAATTTGCAGTCTTGTCGAAACGTATTAGAACAAAATGCTCTCATAACGAGCTGTTCTCATATATTTTGCTATCAACATGGCCAAGTCAGTATTTCAAACGAACACTGTCTGGCATGTGGGACGAAATTTAAAAGTAAAACCGATTTTTCCATGGCGGATTTACGGCCGACAGACCAAACCAAATCTGTAAGTATATTATCAAGCGTATTATTCTCTTTTTTTCTGAATTTCCAACGGTTAAGATGATGTTAAGCGGGCTAAATCCTGATCAAGTTTTGGAGATTGCTAGTAGATCAATAAGTTTCTATACGTATCAGCTTTTTAACGAAAATCGATTGAAGGATGATGAACTGAAGAGGGCCAGAGAAGAATGCGAAAACCTAAAGAGCTACTGCAATGTGCTAAAGACAAAATACAAATCCGAAATTGAAAAGCTACAAAGATCTACAGTTGGTAATTTACTAATTCTTATTACGACCGCAAATTGTCTGAATCTCTATCTTTTTTTAACAAGGGTTGAGGAAGGAAATTGAAGACAAACTTGCCGAATTGGAGAAACAACGTGAGCAAACGTGCCAATACTCGCGGTTGTCTAAAAAATTACAGGTAAGGAAATGTCAGTTTTGTGATATATATATATATATATATATATATAGGTATTTTTGTGAATTTAACTTTTTAAAGCTAATACAGGCCTTTCATTGAATTGTCTATATAACTTTGTTAAGAACATAAGATCAAGGATTTGGAATAACAACCAGTATGTATATAATGGTCTCCCATAGAAGTAATTTCGACAAAAATCATGATAAATGTTCGTACACCTGTTATTTATTTGTCTTGCAAATTATATGTTAAAAACTATGTAGTCGATTAATTCAGGTCTTTAGTCTATCCCAGGGCGCTCCAAACCTTTTATCTTAAGCGCCATACCGACTCCTTGTACTAAGTTCCGAGGGTCAAGATCTATCTAATAGCCGTCATGCCAACATAGTTTAGAATTGCGCACTAATTTCAATTGCGCTATAAAAGTAACGCGCCATCTTGTGAGCATCCGCGAGCAGGATTGGTGATGCTCGCGGGTCGTAGTTTGGAGGCCCCTGATTTAACCAATTCCATAGCAGAAAACATAGGAGTAATAGTGAAAAGAAACTATTTATACATACCTTGTGTTGTCTTTTTCTTTTATTCACCTTAAAAATTTCTCGTCGTGTTAGTTTGTGATAACACAAAAAACAATGCTTAAATGTTGTGTTTCAGAACTTTTTACTATTCATTTTACTGTGTTTATTCTTTCCCTCTATCAAGCGGACACCTATGATATGCCGCTCAGTTTGCCTTCACTAGTTACAAGAATAAATAATAAGAGTATTTCTTTGTATTATACTGTAAATCTGAATTTATTTGGAGAACTATAAATTTTCTCGACGCAAAACTTCTTTTGTCACTTTTCAGATATCTGTAGTTAACAGTTTGCGAACCATTGATATATCTTATCAAGAAACAAGTAACCGCAAATCAGAATAGTCTCTTAGTATTAATTATGACTATTCGAAACACCACTTCTATGCCTTTAGTAGGAAATGCATGTAACATAATAATACTTGTAATAGAAAAGGACACAGTTTAAGTTTAAGGCGAATTTGCCTTTTAATTCGTGTAGTTCCTGGCACCAAAAAACTATAGGCTCTTGAAAAAAGGTCTATTGTGACATCATTCCTTCTCTTCGACGCATTCAATACTTCAATCATTATATAGTTTATTCGCAACTTAGATGGTAGTACAGTCATATGGGATATCTCTATTCTTTTTAGGTTATAAAACCTACATATCAACATTTCTTATTTACATATCAACACGTCTTGCTTACTTATACTCTAAGTAGTCGGTTGTCACGGGTTATTAATAAAATGTGCTTAGAATTTACTGACGACTGTTTAAAAAGTAAATTAGAAATATATTATTATGCATATTGCATATACATTTTATGCTATAGTAATAATGAGAATGATAGATGGTACAATGTGGAATATATTTCATAAATTAACTACTGCAATAAAGGTAATCCGCCTAGAAAATTGAATGGAATTGCTTCCACCATGTACAACGAATAAGCACAGGCCTGCCACAAATACGGTGTTGTGGTACACTTTTTGTATCTTGCAGGAAGCAGAATCTTTTTATTTCCATAGGCGGGGATTTTAACCCCGAAGAGCAACTCGGCCAATAACTCGGCTTTTGTGCACCCATGATTTTAATTCATTCCACTGGGTTGCACTTAGACAATAAAGTCCACAATCTGCTCGGGAGGTAATTTTCTTAACTTGGGTCCGTCAAGGTGAGCATACCCAAGGTGAACCTGTGTTTTCCTGCAGATTGCCAGGCAATCGATAAGGAAATGCACGCTCTCCCACATTTTCTACATGCAAGAGAGCTTACTAAGCCCATGCGATGCATGTGTTTATTCAGTGCGCAGTGTTCGGTTAAGATCGCTCTTAGCTTGCATAAGGACTGCCTTACGCAGTTTTCCCTCGTCTGGATAGATCCCGAGAGTCTTGCAGTGTCTCAAGCCGGCTACACCGTTCCAGTAGGACCGGGGATTGACGGCGAGCACAGATTTAACAAATGTCTTAATACTGCCATAAGTACTCCCACACGTCGGTTCAGGACCTGAGAATAATCCTCTATTGGCGTCTATTACTAACAAGTCAGCTATTTCATTTCCTTTGATCCCCAACTGGCTTGGCTCCCATCTCAGCGTAACGCAGCAATGTTCCGCCAGTTGGCACCCCGCCACCACTTTTTAAAAGTGAAACTTGACAGCTTATAGCGCCCTAAAGGCGGCTTGGCTGTCCGTTACGATTTCCACCGCTTCAAAGTCATGCGCGTAATCCATAGTTCTCCGCAAATGTTTGGACGGCAATTACCTCTGCTTGAAAGATGGAGGGGGAGATCCATAGGCTGATGGCCTAGTTATCTGGTTCTCCATCTTTCCAGATTTTAATATTTGTGCCTTTTCTAGGTTTTTGAAACATTCACAAACCAGCGAGAGATCCACCCAAGCAGAATCTTACATGATTTTCAAAATGTGCATTTTTATACCATGCGTATTTAAATAGATTGAAGAACCTCAACAATGACAAATGATTATAAGTTAAAGATTGCAATTGAATGGCACTGTTTCTTTGGTGTAGTTATAACGCAATCCATAAGTAGTACTTCATTGTTTTTGTCTCCACGGCGGATAGGGTTTGACTGGAATAGTTTCCAAATTGAAGCCGTTCTCATCAACATTCTAAGCGTTGTGATGTCCAACACTGATAATTTTAGGTTTCACTTGATTAAAATATTTTTCGACAGTGGAACGTAACTTTTCAACATTGGTGTAAGTGGAACGTGTAATAAACTGTTATTTTACGAGAAATAATTTTACGTCTCTGTTTGAAATGCCATACCTACCAATGATTTGCCTTAAATGAAGACTAGTCGCAGCACCAATATACGATGGTTTACGTCGTGGATAACATTTACGCTCTTTAACGCATCTTGTATGTATCTAGGCTAATCCCTGTTGTTATATATTTGTAAGAATGACGAAAATTACAATTGAATCGTTGTTTTCTTTAACGTACGAATTATTTCACATTACTTTTTTAAACCGATGTGGCACGGACTCCGAAAAACGATACTTCGCCTTTTTTACTTCTCCAAAACTCAACCTCTTGCGTTTCATATTCAACAATCATAATACCTCCTTCCTGAAGAACACTATCTTCATGTCCGTAATCTTCATCACACCGCTTCTTGGTTCAACGATTTGCGACTCATACGAACCAGCCAAGTTTTCAAATTCTAGTGCTATACTTAGATGTTTCGAATGCAAAATGAAGGCTGCTCTTGAGTTCCTACAATGATATCCCTGAAAGCATCGTACAACGCTTGTTCTTCACGTGTAATATGTGTAAAGGCGATGTTTGCAACAAGAACATTGGCAATGTTGATTCTCAACAACAAAATAGTGAAACGTAATCGTTGTCAATAAACACGAGATTTTATGAAATATAAAGCACTATTAAGAAAACAATAAACTGACGGCATTGAAATACTTAACCTGGATTAAATCTAAGGAATATAACAATCATGCATTCTACACGTGAAGATCTGTGCAGAGAAGGTATTATTAGAAAGCCTTTTAAAATCACAGACATCAATCATGGTAAAGAACAATATAGATTAGCGGTTCAAATACCTGTCTCTCCATTAAATATGGTTAAACATTTCATTTATCTCATAGCGGTCATGGATCCACCGTGTGAACAGTATCAGACTGAATATGCTTAAAAATATATATAAGGAAAAGTTTTAGCGCAGCTTGGATGACATGGGTGTAGTAATCCTGAATCCGTTAAATGTTTCAATTTCCGTTAATTACACATGTAAACTAAGAGTTATTGCACATTTTTATTGCGATACTTAAAAAATACGAATATTTTTTTTCTAAATTATCGTATAAATAAACGTTGAACACTACACAAGTTTATCAGATAGTTTTAAGCCGTCCTGTTTAGCCATTTGATAAACCTTTTTAAGACAAAATTTCCCCAGAATATGTTCTCGACAACACCAGGTAATTTTCCCCAAGAACTTTACTGTCATCTAAGTTAGGAACGAACTAGAGCCCACTATGGCTCTATAGTTACATTGCGCTGATATGTCTGTTTTAAGTTTAGTATATGTAGCAAAGGTTAGATAAATTCAGTACTACTTATATTTGTTCTACTTGCAAAATGAAAATAGCTATCTTTTTGAACATATTCACTCAGTATCATTTCATGCGGTGTTTTATCAGCTAATACTCCACAAACCATTATTTTGCGAAATTATCGCTGCTTATCGACTACAATACGCAGCCGAGGGACGGGATTAACTTATCTCTGTCATTTTTAAGGCATACTTGAACGCATATTTTCAAAGAAATAAAGAAAGTTATTTCAAAAATGGCAACTAAAATATTCTACAGTGATACAATATTAAGAATAACTATAGACAAAAATCTGTAAAAGTAATAAACATACTACTGAGTTTCAAATGTAAATGTAATTGTACTGATGGAAACTAATTCTAAGTCACCTACCTTTATTAGTTTTAGGGAAACCACAGACTTCATATTTGTTTATATTTATGTAATAATAAAAAGGATAATTAGTTCATCAGAAAATTAGTTCAGTGGTGTTAAAGTAGTTTCTAAATCTGATCATAAACATGTTATGAAACAAAAATAGAAGCAAAATATTCCGAAATTCTTTTACGATAAACTAACTATAAAACTAAACGTTTTTTAAGTGACGGAAGATGTATCCATCTATTCTAGAGGAATCAACAGACAATATAATGTTCGTGGTATTCATATAAACGGTATTCTAATAAGTGGAGTCTGTTAGAGGTTGGCAATATTATTTTCTCCAACTACCATAATTTGGAATAGCAGTTAGTAATATTAGGTACGCGATGTATTAGAGATAAAATAGTCTAATCACAATTTTTCTAAGGTCCAAACATCAACAAGTCTTGTTATTTATGAACAGCTCACCACAACGTTTGAAAACAAACATTAGCTAAGGGTGTTTGATATTTCATGATTACAGTTGGACCTAGCTGCCTCTAAAAGACAAATTACGATGCTGAAAACAAAAAAGAGCACGGAGGACATTGCCACTAAACAATATTCTGCACCGTCTCGCTGTGAATTTAACTTCAAACCTAACGAACATTTACCAGCCGGATGTCACAAGAATAAGTTGTTTGAAAGCTCCCCAAGTATGTATATATCCCTAAAACATAATCATAGATGTAGTAAAGTATATAGGGAGATATTAATAGGGTGAAAATATATATTTTATTCCACAAGAACAAAGTAGTGTTAAGCCATTAGCAAAAATGTCCTATTTGATGAATTTTTTTCACATTCACGTCTCTTTTAGTTTGAATTTGATGTGAATAAAATATTATTTTACCGCTCACCGAAGTTCAATAGACATTTGATCTATTTTTAAAGAGGAAATTAAATTAACTTGGCAAAAAACTAAAATGTGAACGCTTAAAAACTTAACATAAATAAGCAATTCCGTAGATGACCGTGAGAACTTATTTCTTACTCCCTGTTGAGTTTGTTCCATAGAAGGTCTATGGAGTTCAAATTGAGATTTTGAAAGTGGTGTGTTAAGATATTCATCTGTCACACTTCTTCACAGTCTATATAGATCGCTTTGAATTGTTGTTCCGCATAAATATGAAATTTTCTCTTAATAATTTTGTCGGAATCGCATATTGTTCTAGAATGTGCTACTGCTCTTTTCTAAATTATTATTTTATTGAGTAATTCTTATTGGCTTATGAAGTAGAGAAATTGAGAATAATCGTGGAATAAGACGTCGGCTAAATAGCTGCCGCAGTTGTGCTGGCATACACTGACCGTTTTAATCAAATATTTTCCAAGTCAATTGGTTCAATTTTAGCAATTCAGGAATTGACTGCGATTTGTAAACATAGACCTCGAACCTTACAAAACCCTAGAGGAAAAGCGCATGGCGTCAAGCAAAATGTGGGCGGCTAATTAATATCAACACTTCTGAACATCACAAGATCAGAAAAACGTTAAGGGTTAGCCAAATTAATTTTCAAAAAAAAAGAAACGGTCTAATTACAGCCTATAAACCGCAAGGATAGCACAAGGATTTTTATTGCTCCAAATTCGACAATATCCAAATAAAACTGAGCTTTATCGCTAAAGATATTAAAAAAAATGTCGATTCATTGTTTGATTTTTCATCACCTAATTAAGGAATTGCCTCTATTGCAAGCAACCTCGCTTAAGCTCATGGATTAATTGCATTTTGTAAAGGTAGAGTGTAGTAGAGATGAATATCTTATTTACTGAGAATTCATTGTAAACTGATTCTACTGCAAGTTCAATTGTTGGATGACGTGTTAGTGTTACTGAATTCTCATTGATATTCTTACTAACTGGTTGCCATGTTATCGGCGGGCCGCACACGATGGGAACGCAGTAGAGCTTGGAGAAGTTGCACCGAATTTGTGGTACTTTAACAATAACATCGGCGTATCTAATGGGTGATCCCTTAAAATAATAATTGAGGATCGCTTCTTAATACTTAGTGATTTTCCATGCTGCATTTTTCAAATAATTTCTCCCACTGTAGACTAAATTCGTATAACCTTATGCTGACACTTTACGAGATTGTTTATTTACAAATGATTAAAATTGTACTACTCCAAAGTGCAATTGAAAAGGTAAATTGTCAAGAAATATGGAATATCGTACTTCATGCCTTCAGTAATATTGTTTAATGGCTTAAATTCCGCAATAAATCATTATTATCTTGACCGAAAGAAATATAGATATTTTATGATACTCAGCGGGTAATAACTAACGCTGCAGAAACGAGCGGGCACTCATTGGTGGCGATGGTATATTTGAAAAGCGGTCGGGTATACCCGAAATCGGGATTCATACGCGCATGGTTAGTATGTGTACGCATGATCGATTAGGCTGATGATGGCGAATCAACGTAGTTTTGTGCTATGTTCAACGAGTGTTATTATACATTTCTATATTATTTATATCTTAAGTGTGTGAAAGATTCCACAAAATATTGTAGTCAATGACGAATTTCTAAAGTTTTGGGGGAAATACATTCCGGAATAGATCAAACAAAGGCAGAGTTAGAAGATCAAAAAAAAAATGGCCGACGGTAGATGAAACAACGGATGCAAGAAGGAATTGTATTTTGAATGTGTTAGTGTGCATGTTAAAAAGCGGCGAGGAATCCTTGCCTCTTCTTTTACGCAGTAGAATATTATAGAAGACAAATACGTAAAGAACAGTAGGAACTATAGAAAATACCTTTGGGAAGTGCAATATATCAGCAAGCCATTTTCTAATATTGGTTACAGATGGGGGTTCGAACATGGTTAAAGTTGGAAAGTTCCTAAAACAATCTCATTCTCAATTTCTTCATGTAACCTGTTTGCTCTATATTACAATTATGCAAAAGTAGATCCGTTTATAGTATCTACCATAAAATTTTTTATTAAATCTCCAAAACAGGCGAGAAGGGAGACGTGGTTAAAGCTGTTTTATGAGAAATGTTTCCACATTATTAAACAAATAGAGAAAATTTCCCAAAATTATTCAATTCTTTTAGATACTATTCGCCAATTAAAGCACCAAGCTGTCATTACATGAAGTGCTAAATATATATTTGATTATCTCAAAGTTTCGTTAGGTAATGAACAGGTAGTATAGGAACATTAATAAACGATAAACTGTGTGTGGTTATAAATAAGAATCCCGATTTTCAAACTAGAGTAATTACATTAATTATTTTTAATATTGATAGTAACCGACCCGTACGCTGCTGCGAAAACACTCGTTTCTGCAGCTTTGATCATAATAGGTGCAAATTCTCTTTTGTAAAGGCATAAATAGCACATTGTAGAATAATATCATTATTAATCTATTTCCATAATAGCCTTACAAAATATTATGAAGTGTACAATTTGTCATGAGCGAGAATGTGGTGGAATAAGGATTTTAGTACTTTCTTTATATCTGCAGGTTTCTTTGATTAATCCATCGAGAAACATGTGCCTAATAGTATCAAAATTTGGACTTGCTTCTATAGACATGTTTGATTTCAAACATTTTTTTAATTACTAATTTTGAAAGACGTTTGTAATGAAACATCCTCATTACTAAGTTGATGTTATTTTCTAACGTTTATCTTCTTTTAGATTTGGGAATGTCAAAATGGCCCTACGCGAGATATTCTGACTAGGTATAATTTTACTCCAGAAAAACTTTAATAATTTGATTTAATTAATAAGAGTTATTGTATTCACTTCTTAAGCAAATATTAGGTAAGCTACTACAAAATGTATGTACAAAATTACACATTAAATTAATAAAGGAGTTCTTTTATTTATATCATTCCTTTGGAATTTTGAGAGGGGTAATATTTAATTCCTCAAGTAATTCTTTTAACGGTTGGTCCCATCTCTGTTCGTAGTATACGTTTAAAAGGAATTTTGCTTCCATGCCTGTACGAATTGCCCAAGGTAAGTAGTACTTCTTGTAAGTTTCTCTATTTTTAGGTTTTAAGCGTAACGGTCCAAAAACAGCTCCTCCAATGCACATTGGGAGTTTGGTTTGTATACCTTCGACCCATTTAACGCTGATTTCTCCTGAAAATATGTCGCATATTCACAGTTTTACAACTTTACGATAAATACCAATTTTCTACAGTCGCATATTCATAGATTACAACTTTAAGATAAATAGCAATTTTCTAAACTAAAATGAATCTAAGATAAGTAATCTTAAATACTCCGTAAGTTGCTTCGATTAATATAATTGCTTTCGAGAGTTACTTATATGGATGTATAATAACTGAAATAACATTTTAGTGATTGTAATCGAAATTTATGTTATTAATTGCTACGTTCCATATAATTGTAATTTTATTACATATGTATATGATATAGTAAATAACCAAATTCATCAAGGTCTGCCGGAAGATCCGGTTTTATTTATCTAATACTATATACGTTCATGATGTATGCATCGTGCTGTAATCTACCAGATTCACTTACTTGCGCCTAACGAGTTAGCAATTAGATATTGTTATGTATTCACGAGATTCAATGTTAACACAACGCTAAAAATATCTTTAATCACATCACATTCAGCATCAAATAGAGAACTTATTCTTACAGTTGATTAATAAGTTATATAATGTATGTAATAATTCAATCATTTGTTTGTTGTTGTAAGCTAACTTGATTCAAAACTTGTTTTTAATACCCAGGTTATTCAAAAGGATCTACTCGGATAAGTAGAGCGTAATAGCACTTGAAAGAAATTTGTAACACAAAGTGTTTATGAATATTAGCAAATCATAACACAATACAAGAATATTTCACCATGCGATAAAAACTAAAAAGCAATTCTTTTGTTTTATACAATAAAATACGATAAAATGTATCGGATGCTCCAAAATTTCATTTACAGACAAGATCTCTGTTATTCAGAAAGTACAATGTAAAAATAGATTTGAATTATACCAAATGGTTCTTCTGAATATATCTTAAAAATCTTACAGAAATTATCAGAACACTTACAGAACCTATCCTTTCTTTAAATGGGGTACATTATCTACTCTTTTTACCGAAAATGAGAATTTAAACATTATAAACAAACATAAGATTTGAAATATCATATAAAGCATTTAAAAAATACGAGGGCTGTCTTGTTTCAACATCCGTTCGTGCCTGTAAGGTCATGCGAGCGGTGGGAGACGGGGATGTCCAGAATGTGACTGCGCATCTCCTCCACTATAATATCTGTCACTTGCAACGTCATTATGCCACTATCAGCTGAGTTGCAGACACG
Organism: Trypoxylus dichotomus; assembly: GCA_023509865.1. Lineage (NCBI taxonomy): Eukaryota > Metazoa > Arthropoda > Insecta > Coleoptera > Scarabaeidae > Trypoxylus > Trypoxylus dichotomus. The sequence continues at coordinate 74,076,007 of CM042074.1, read as the reverse complement.
TAAACATGGCTGCTACAATTGATTCTCCCGTCAAGTGCGAGTTGCGTAGTATAATTCTATTCCTTCAAGCAGAAGGGACTAGTGCAGCTGAAATTCATTGTAGAATGAGCCGAGTATACGGCGAAAGCTTTATGGCAGATGGTGTTATGCGTGAATGGTGTGGGAATTTTAAAGAAGGCCGAGCCGATGCTCACGATGAAAGCGGACCAAGACGCAAATCTGTCGCATCAGAAGACATTGTTCAATGAGTTGATAAAGTGATTCAAGAAAAGCGGAGGTTTGCCATCAGTGACTTGGTGTGGAATGTCCAGAAGTTTCAAGATCAACTGTGTACACAATTGTTATTGAACACTCTCAACTATTGTCGTCTACAAAAGAGCCATCTAAAACACGAAATTAAAAATTGGAAGGAACATCAAAAGGCCTCATACCGGGAAAATATTCTTGGTCAAAATCATGCGAGGGCAAGTACACCGAGGACATTCATATCTTTCAGTTAGGAGGACCTCAGACTACTGGCAGGAATATTGACAGGACATGTAGCCTTAGAGTATTTACACAAACTTGGAAAAAGCGACGATCAACACCGTCGTCAATGTTAGGGATGTCTAGAAACGGTAGAGCACATTGTTACCTTCACTCGTCCATGATGCAAATTTTTCAAAGGGAAATAACTAACACCTAAACTAAAGTACAAGGATCTTACACAAATATTAAGGTTTATTAAATTATTCTAGACACTTTTAGGGCATTGTTACAGTAAATCTTTTTGTTTCATCTAAAGATACCTAGAAAATAACAACAGAGATAAAAACGCTGTTAAATACAGTTTTTCTCATGGTATTGGTGAAATCATTCACGAGAAAGACAATAAAGAGACAAAAAATGCGAACACATGTTTCTGCCTACTTAGCGTCATCAGCGTAGTTTCGAACGGTTTTTTGGTCATCACATTGCAATTCCCTCTCTGCTATCATTCTATCTAACCCTCCAGTTCAAGTGGTTATTATAAAGAATGAAACACTTGTCTGCAAAGTCAGACACAGCAAAAAAGAAGCGGGTACAGCTTCCAACCCTTCTCACATGCAATACATGGATTGTTAGTCCCGAGAGAGCGCGCGCACAAGGGCAGTGTATAGAAATATATCCATGTGTTAGCGTTTTTGTCTCTTCACATTGTCTTCCTCGTGAATGATTTCACCAATACCATGAAAAAAGTTGTATTTAACAGCGTTTTTATCTTTGGTGTTATGTCATATGTTGTTTATCTTTGAGTGAAGAGAGGTTTATGAGTTTGGGATGGGATATGGATTTACTGTTTATGTAGTATTCATCAAAAATCTTACCAATGCGCTCAGTACTCTTCTAAATATAAGTCAAGTTAGTACGCATACGAAGCCTCTCTGAGTAGAGATTATTAGAGTGAGGTTTAAATATCAGTTAATTGTATTGTTTATGTATTTTTCGGTGTATTTTCCTAGACTAAGGTTGTGGTGATATGGAAAAGTTCTTTGACTAATGTATTAGGCGCGAACATAGAGAGGGTTGATGACAGCTATAACTTTTTCCAAAACAAACATTTAATTTTGGAGAATATTGACGTCTTATCCAAAGGATTTAACTAGGCCCCAACGCAGAAATTCACTCCCACAGAGGACATTGTTTCTTGAATACAATCTACATTTATTAAATTATCTGCCGACACTGTCGACCGTATTATTTGCCTTGATATTTCTAATATTCAATCATTCCATACCTAAAGAAGGAAGAAAAGGAAGCATAAATATAAATCCCGATATTGTCATATTGGTCACTAATACGTTATATGGTAGTTGTATAAACAAAAGATTCGTTCGCCACCCTAAACCCCTTACAAGTTTCAACAATGCTAATGTTTAAGTGTTACTACATATTATATTTCTAAACAAATAAGCTCTTACCTATCATATTAGTTGGCATCTGTAATATTGTGTGGACCAAGTCGTGAACTTCTCTATATCTTTGCATAACGTAGGCTAAATGGATATCTTCTACAAAATTAACAGGAGATCTGGAGTCGGGAGTTACTTTCTGCAAATAGTGAATACGCTATCTAAGTATTTTCTGAATATTCAAAATTGTTTTTTTTTTTATACATTCGTCTTCAAGAAATCTGTATAAATTTTTCCAAGCGTCCCTTCGGGATAAGTCTTCAGATTTTCTAAATTTACAGTATTGGAATTTATCCTGGGCCTTTTTCTTAAGATTTCTGATCCTTCGGGCGAATTTTCCATTTGATTAAGCATATACTTCATGGCTTCATCTCCTTCAGGCATAAATCAATAGTCTGCGTCAAAAATGTTAACAAAAGGTTAGTGTAATTTACCGGTAGCTTCTCCCATGCAAGCTATCATCTCTGGCCTGGTTGGATCCGTAATACAAACAACCGCAGAACCAATACCTAACAAAATCTTCTGGAAAAGATTGATGGGAATGTGATGTTTGTTGAACTCTTCTTCAAAATCATTCGACACTTGTATTTCAGGTTGAGCAGCTAATGACATAGTTTTGTGACTTAGGGCAGTTAACCTTCGAATATATCGCACTTGTGATATTGCAATCATCTAGAAGTTATATATAATCACGCTTAATTCTCTCGCCAAGCAAACTTAAAATAAAGTTTGAACGATGTAGTAATCATATATATCACGGAAATTAAAATTTATTTTTCCTGTATTCCCAAAAAGAATCCAGTTCCAATGATAATTACAAAACATTGCACTATAACAGCTAATAATATATATGCGACTAATAAATTAGAAAACACTCAAAACATTATGAGTTTTACGTGACCTTCAACTATGTGGCAAATTGACTGAAATTATCTCAAGCATGTAAAAATTGAAGGCTCGAAACGTGTCATAATATACACTACCGTTTCTAAGATTGATCGCACCTAATATACTATGTTACACTATTTTAAAAATATTTACGGAAATTCATACTAGTCTTCTTGGAATGCTATTTACAATCTAACGTTGATGGTATATATTTATAATAAGAAGACTTATTTACAAAATCCATTCAAACATGAAAACAGTGTATTCCTGTATTAAATTTAGCAATAGCAATAAAGCAATAATCCGTTAATAGTTAGAAATTGGGGATGATTAATAAAGAAATTCCTCGACAATTAGATATGAGATATGAGTGTCGAGTGCGAAGGACAATTAAAAAAAAAAACAAGAAACCGGTAGGCTTCACAGCAAGGAATGAAGTGGAAGGCCCAGATCAACCACGGAACGCAGAGTTCAAATTACAACGCCGTCAATAGTGTGTCGGCAGTACAACAGAGACTAATAAAAGCCGGTCTGATGGATGGTATAACAGTAAGAAAACCACGGTTAAGTTCTATACAGAAATGGAAAAGACTAAATTGACGAATCGAAATTTGAATTATTCGGAAGTAAACGTCGCACGTTTGTTCATCGCTATCCTAGAGAAAGACTGTAAGACGGATGTATTTCAAAAACAATGAAACATGGAGGAGGAAGCATCATGATATGGGGTAGAGACCGGATTATATGCAAAGTTCATATATTTTATTTCATTTATTTATTACATTTATATTTTACGTCTATATGTAGATGTATTACACTGATTCAAGTTAATTAACGTTAATAAACTTTAATCTGTGTAAGACATCTACATATAGACGTAAAATATAATAAATAAAATATATGCACTTTGCATATAATCCGATCTCTAATATGGGGTTTCTTTAGAAAGGGAAGAATTGGAAAATTAGTTAAAATAGATGAAAGAATAATAAAAGATGTGTATTTGAGAATCCTAGAAAACGATGCGGTTCCGACTGAATGTGAATTAATTGAGGGGAGGTTGGCGGCAAAATAACGACCCCAAAGGTGGTTAAAGCTTATTTTCAATAATAAATGGAGCGGCTGCCATAGAGCCCTGACTGCAACCCTACTGAGCTCTTGTAGAATCACTCGGATCATGAAGACCGGAAAGCATCTATAGCTGGCAAAGCAGCATTCTGGAATGCTCTGCAGGAAATGTGGAATGCTATAGACGAATCGTATTTGGAATGGGTAGTTCTAAGGATGCCGTGTATCTGTCAGGCAGTTATTAAAACAAAAGGCGGTTACTTTGAGGAAACACAACAGTAAGTATTTTATTAGAGTGTACTATTTTGTCAATAAAACATTGTAAGTTAATGAGTGAGGTTTGTTTCTTTAATAAATTTCCCGTAAATATTATTTGTCTAGTTTATTTTATGTTTCAATAGTAAATCTAACTCTTATGTCCAGTATGAAGTATTTCACTTTCACGTTACCATAAAAAGTTACAGAACCATAAAGACGACGCTCCTGAGCTATGTGTACGAATCTATATCTAGCTAAGTTCTTAAAACATTGAAAGTGATATGTGATTGGAAATGGTTTTTGATGAACATCATGAAATATTCAAAGAATTACCTTATTCAGAAATTCCCATAACAATCTTCACTTAAAGGCTTACAAGATTCAAATCATTCAACAAACAAAGCCAGTCAGAAATTCGTAAATTGTTCGAAAATTCGAAGATTGATGATAACTCTTTGAACAAAATCATTTTTAGCAACGAGGGACATTTTCAACTGGACGTGTTTGAAACAAACACAATTACCGAATCTGCAATAAAGAAAATGCAGGAGATATCGAAAACATTTAGTTTCAGCATGTCGCTGTCATATCTGATGCATATTGATATTTTACCCTAACGATATGGTATTTGAATCTTTCGAAGACGACACGTATCGATTGATTGGCTAGATCGTGCGATTTAGCACCTCTGGATTTTTTCTTTTAAGTTACAAAGCAAAAAGTTTACGCTAACAATTCTGAAACAACTGATGATCTTAAGGAGAACACTGTTAATGATATTCGTGAAAAGCCGCATCTATGCCAAAATGTTGCAACAAAATTTAGCAAAAGGGTGGAGGCCTATCGTACAAAACCGAGAAATCACAAGATATTACTTTTCATTAGTAATAAACTGCAGCTTTTATACTACCAGTTGAAATAAACATGTTGTCGTTAAATAATTAGCATGTTCTACTATAAATCTAAAAAGTAACTGCAATACCTTTACGAAAGCAAGATACAAAAGACGTGTAATTTGGGCATAGCAATAAAAAGATGAACGCTAGAGCAATGTAAAGGCTACTACAGATAGATGAGTGGAAATTATAGTATTGGAAGGTATTAAGTGACCAATGTATTGTTGCTGTAAAGAAACTTGGGAAAAAGTTTGTTATAACTTAAATGTATTGCGGTGGCATTTCTTTAAGATAACTTCACAAAATAGATGAAATAATCTCTTGATTCCATCGAGATTGCGCATTAGCAGTGAACATTTTGTATTCTAACACGACAATAATCTCAAACATACCGAAAAAGTAAACAGCGACTATTTAAAAGAGCCGGAGGAGAAAGGACTGATTTCTTTAATGAAGTGGGAGCTACAAAGTCCAGGTAAGAACCAGTTGGATTGGAGTGTATGGCAATCAGTCCCAACATGATAACAATTATCACTTGCAATTAAAAACTTCCCGCGTATCGCATACTGCGTTTGTTAAAAATAAAAATGGTTAGATACATGCAATGATTAAAGTAAAGTTTTAAATATTTTGATAGAATATATCTACAAAATACGGTGGTTTTATTGTTCATTATATTTTAATGTCTTATCTGATCATCTTTCTTTTAATATTTTTTATAATACCTATCATAATGAAAGACAGGTAGAGTACATGTCGACCGTTTATGAACAAGTTTGCTGATAATATTCATGTATGAAAACTGTGGCAATGGAAAAACAAAAGTTGTAGTGCACTACCGTCGATATATATGGGGGCCACTATAAAAAGTATAGAACTACTAATATCTTAACATCATATACTATACATTTCAATTGTATTTTAGTAGATTTGTACCGCAGTTTATACAAACAGTACCCTAATATAGTGCACTTTAAATTAAAACTAATTTGCATTTTAGGACACCTGCCTTATTTTATATTTTCGATAGCTGAAACTATATTAATCCTTATTGCAATCAGATTCAGATAAATTCTAGGAAAGAATTGTATGTAATGTAAAACGATACGGTTTCAAGAAATATATTATAGAAATACGCGAAAATGTATGCAAGTATTTTGAATAGAGTATCAGTTAACTTGTTATCGCGGGTACAAGATCGTAGCCAAAAATGCCGAAGCGACAAGAAATATCAAGTGAAAAACGTTCAGCCATTACAAAATTTCGTGGTGATGCGTATTTAATAGCACAAATCGCTAAAAAAAATAAAGGTGGCAAAAACCGCAGCATTTATGATTCTTAAGAGAATACAGAAAATAGGTTCACTTCGCAGGAGAAAACTGTCAGGACGAAAGTGAGCAACGACAGGATCCGTTTATTATAGCATGTTCAGAGATCACTCAACAACTTAATATTTCAAGAATACCAATATCTCTCACAGCAGTTAAGCGGAGAGTACTCACAGCAGGGCTAAGGGGGAAAGCAGATGTGAAAAAGCTATTGCTAAAACCACAAAGTAAGAAAGAGAGATTGGAATGGGCCATTCAATACAAGGATGGGACCCTTGGGTAATGTTATAAAGTATTATGGATAGATGAATCCAAATTCCAAAACGTCGATCATTTGCGAGGCGTGGAGAAAGAGTTAGTGACGAATGTTCCTACTGTGAAATATGGTGGAAGAGGTGTGATGGTTTGGGGTTGTTTTGGTGGTACAGCGATAGGCGATTTGATAAAAAGAATAAATCACCTTCAATTAAAATGTTGTAATATTTTAAGTTTTTTCACGTTGTTAAACGTTCTTTTCGCGATGTCGAACATCTATTAATAAATATTACTATAAACCAACTCTATATATCAATTCAAATTAAAAGAAAAACGTAAATTTTAAAGTCGTTCCTATATATATATTTACGGTAGTGTACTCTTGTCAAATAGGTTCATATAGCTAGTATAGAATTTATGGAATACTACAATAATACTAGTCCTGCAAGTTCTTAAAAGTACTCACAGTATTTTAAAGTAAAATTATCAAACTTCTAATAAAACGGATTATTTTAGATTTTATGTTAATATATTTATAAAGAATTTATCATCCAAGTTCCCCGATAGTGATAACGTAGTGATAAATGTCAGTCGTATAATTGCAAAACGAAATTTAAAAAAAAACGATCTAATCAGGTGAATGAATCGTCTAATGTAATCTTTGGCGTAAATAATATCAAGATTAATAGTTCTTATATTCCGTATTCTAGAAACAATTACGTATCGACTACACACACAACCGCTCATAACAGAATGTACACCTGAAATTTTAACAGATTATTTTATTCGTGTAATAATTCTATAAGCATGTACACCAATTTACTACTTAAAGAAGTAAGTTGATAAATAACGAAACTGGAATATTACATATGAAAATCGTGAAATAATTATATACATATATATAATATCCAGGCAGATATTTCGATTTCTAAGAACTATCTGAGTTCCTGCAAAAATGGTATTCACCCCATAAAGTATCCAAAATTACATTAACAGTAAATCCAGTTTATCATTAGATACCGCTACAATATTTATTATTAGTTATTCCTTTGTGTACACCTGTACAAGAAGACGTAGAAGAATAAATGTATTTCTTATAATTGTTTTGTTTCAAGTTTTGAAGAAAGCGCCAAATTTTGCATGAAATGGCCCATATATTTCGAATGACCCGAATGATTTGAAAGCAGTTAGCACTATGACAACAAGCTTTAAGTAAAAGTTTTAACATAAGAAAAGCAGACACAAACAATGTTCATATACTAGTAAAAGGTAAAAGGAAAAGGGAAAACAAAAAACAAAATGTCAGATCGAGAGCTTGAAGAACAATTAATAGAAATAATTTACCGACAATGTATCGATAGAAAGTTGCAAGAAGAGACGGAAGGAGATGAAGATAAAAAATGGAAAAGGGTAAAGGGAACGCCTATGGATGTAATACAAGCGTTGAAAACTATATGAAAAAGTGAAAAGAAAAGCAAAGAAGAGCAAAGAGAAGCAATAGGTAACGCGGTTTATAATGAAAGTCCATGTACTTTTGAAACGTTGAGTTTCGAATAAATTGTTAATTTGTGGTGTGGAGTTTACTGCAATATCTGTAAAAGAAGATCTGTTGTAAAAAAAGAGAATTTACTTGCAAAAACAACTAATGATAATATCGAATAAGGGATGGAGTAGAGAATTTTACCAAGAGTTAAAAAGTCAGAAACAACAATGAAAATCGGTTATGATTCAAGATAAGCACAGCAACTTAATCGAAGGTACAGAGAGGACATTCGAACGATAGGAGAAGCATACTAAACGAAGAGGAATCAGAATAGAAGAGAATTCCATGTACAGAAGCAATGCTTAAACACTTAAAATACTTATCTGAGAAAATTTTGAAGAAATGCGGAAGGCTGAAAAATGGAAACACAACAGGAGCAACTAAAATCTCAATTGATACAATAAAAGCGCACAAACAATGTCAAAGCAATTAAAAGAAACTATGCTGCTCCCAATTCACAAAAAAGGAGACAAATCGATCTGTGACAACTACAGAGGAATAGCCGACAACATTTTTGCAGTAATAGTAAAAACAATAACTAGAAAAAATAATACAAATAAAAGCGGATTCAAAATAATAAATCTGCTGTGGATCAATTTTTTACCATGAAATAAATATTTGAGAACAGCCACGAACAAAAGTTATCATTACACATCCTATTTCTAACGAAACAAACATACTTCAATCACAAGTATAATTACAACGCGAGGGATAAAATGGTTGAGTCATGTATATAGATGTTCACAGGATAGAGTGGCGGGACAGGTGGTTGAGTGTTCTGTATTTCAGAAATAATTATATACCGGCTACGTATATACCGTGTGGTCCACTTATCTCGAATCGCTCGAATAATTTGGAAACAGATAGTATTATGAAAAGGAGTTTCAAGTGAAAAGTTTTACCATCAGAAAGGGCTCATGCAACAATAACATTGTCGTAGTTCTAGGAAAACATTTCGAAATCACGAGAAGATTAAGTTAAGTCTTTTAAATGGAATAAGATATTAGAAAAGTTTTCAAAAAAATATTCAATTCGAAGTAAAAAAAGAATTAAAAATCGGATCGCCTTAAGTTAACATTAAAAGGGATATTAACGAAACCCTAAACAATAGTAATAGAACGAAATATTAAAAGCTACTACTAGGATGATAAAATTCATGTTACGGCAACAATAAATGAATTACTAATTACAACCTGAGGCAATAGTATAGGCCACTCATAAATTTTAAAGAAAATAAGAATTAAACTCAAGTAGGCAAACCGTGTTGTAAACGTATAAGGTTGATTGTAATAGTTTCTGGTACTGGCATTGCGAAAGTAGTGATGAGCAAAACTATTCAGGGAAAACCACACACCCAAGTACGACAAAAGTATGTCATCAGTTTTAGTTTTGTCCTCAACGGTTATAGTGCAAATAAGGAAAATAATTTATAATAAAGTCTTTACATGATGTATTAAATGTTAGTGTATTAATATGCTTTCTACATATCAAGATGCCATGTAGACAACAATTGACCAACACTGAAATGGGTATAATTCGTACTTGGCGCGACAAAAATTGGTCAATTGCAAAGATAGCAGCGAATTTGAACAGAACCCGTCTTGTAATTTACAGTTTCTTAAATAAAGGCGAAAATGACGGAAAAGCAGGTAAATCTAAAAGACCCAAAGCGATAACAGAACGTGAACGTCGCACAATTTACGGTTTGCATCCAAAACTTGACAAATAGCATAACCAGCAGGATGCACCAATCTGCAAAATGTTCAACGTCTGTTGAAAGCAACATCACACCTCACTCAAAACGAAAACAATTGCAAAGAAAACCTCCTTTAACGCGTTAGCATAAAAAGCCAGATTAACATTTGTAACCGCGCGTTTACATTAGCGTAAACGCTGGCTAACATTTTTACTGACGAGAAAAAGTTTAGTTTAGATGGTCCTGATGGCTATCAGTGTTATTGCCATGATCTAAGAAAAGAGGAAGTAGTTCTGAGCCGTAGGCCGTAGGGTGATGGTAGTGTAATGATATGGACATAACGGAAAAACTAACATCAAGTTCTATAATGGCAAAATGAATAGCGCAAATCATATAAATTTTATCGTCGATCAAATATCATGACATGCTGAACAGATTATTTGCCGGGATTTTGTATTCTAGCAAGATGACGCTGCTATCCACCCTATTCAAATTGTAAAAAAATATTTTCGAAGAAAAAAAATATCAGTTCTTGATTGGCCAGCCCTAAATATACAACTTTCTCATGGTATTAGTGAAATCAATTCACGAGAGAAGGGTGGGAAACTGTACCCGTTTCTTTTCGCTGTCTAACTTTTGCGGACAAGCGTTTCTTTCTTTTGACACTAGTTAGCGCCAGGAATATTCACTTGTATCGTAGGGTTAAGTATGGCGATAGAAACAGCGAGAAAATTACATGTGTTTAGCATAAAATTGCTCGAAACCACGCTGATGACGCTGGGTAGGCAGAAACATGTCCGTGTTAGCGTTTTATGTCTCTTCACATGTCTTTCTCGTGAATTGAATTCAGTAATACCATGAGAAAGAGCTGTATTTACAGCGTTTTCTTATCTTGGTGTTATTTCCTAAGCATTCTTTTAGATGTGACGTGTGAATATGATCGAAAATGCCTGGAGAATTCTAGTACATCATGTATACAGCGGCCGACGGACAATTTAATTCAGGAATTAACAACCAGTATTTTAATGGAATAGGAGTGTCTAGAGCAAAAACTTATACAAAAATTGTTTGACAGTTTGTCAATGAGAATGCTTGAAGTAGTAGAGAAGCGAGGTACTACTAGAATTTTTTTATAAATAAGTAAATTATTTTACATGTTTATAAAATTTAATTAAATCATGTCCTATACTTTTGACGCACCTTTATTTCGTCAATAACCCCAAATTATCCATATAACGCGTATTTTTCTACCAAGTAATGATAGCAATAGTGAAATTTGTTTAACATATACAGAAAAAACTTGACATGCTTAACAAAACAATAAAATTTCTTTAATAAATGTGGTGTCCTATACTTTTGTCGCAGACTGTATGTAAAGTTTGCAACTAAACATCGGATATAAAATAAATACATCTTAGAATCAAATTAATATAAGGGTTTCGTTGGTTTTTCCAATGATAAATAATAATTCCCTTGTAATTACCAATTTTTTAAATTTTTTCGAGAAAATGTCAGTTTCGACAAGATTTGAACCTACGCCCTTTCGCTTAGAAGACGAACGTTTTAACCAACTGCACCACGGGACCATTTCTATGGAAAAATTTAAAAAGTAGGTAATTACAAGGAAATTGTAATTTATCATCTTAGAATCACTTAGTAAATCTAAAATTTACTTAACCTGATATTTAAATAGCGCTTAAAATGTAGAAAATAATTACGAAAGCATTAAAATTAAATAAAGTTTGTTCTCAAGACTGTAATTACAATTAAGGAATATAGAACTTATCACACAATTTGTGAAATACCCCATAAACCAATTAATGGCGTATTTATTAATATCGAGATATTTATTTTAAGAATTTTTTATTGTTTTACATAAATATCCTCCAACTTTGGTAGTTTATATAGTGTTACTCTAAAGCGCCATCACTCTTTTAAATATCAATAACGAATCAATTGGCACGTGAAAAAATATAAAAATAAAATTATTTATGGTGAAGTGGGAAAAAATTATTATGTATGCAACAATTGCATATAATCCACAAATTAATACTCAGAAGTTTGCAGAACACTTTGACATCTCACGAACCAGCGTTGTTCGAATATTTAAGCAGCAAAAATATCCATACCGCATATCATTGCACCATCACCTTTACGGAAATGATTTTAAACATCGTTGATAAAACAACAAACTCGAAATGGCAATAAATTTTTCGTAATGTAGTATTTCTCGACGATTTCACCTTTACTAATCATAGACAGATAAATAGGCTTAATATGCATTATGAGTAGCGGAGGATCCAAGATGTTTGCGACTGCACTGACATGGAGTGTCAACGTTTGGTGTGGAATTCTTGGTACCAGAATAATTGAAATCTTCTTCATTAGAGATATGTGCATCAAATGGCAATAAACACATAGATTTTCTAAATAACGTGTTACAACGTTCTTTAAAGATGTATCTCTAGAACAGACAGTAATAATGTGGTACCAATAAGACGGGTGTCCAGTTCATTATTCATTGATGGCTCGAGAAATATTAAATAATGTTAGATACTAAATTTCTATGGGGTTACATTAATGAGAAAATGTATCGTAGTGCCACAACACCTCTTCAAAATATGCATTGAAAGAAGCATGTTCACAAATTACCAAAGTTCATCATTCCTTCATTAGCTTCATAGCTTTCTAGAAACCCAATTTTGTTCACAATTTGATTGCAGGGCATTAATAATAGACCTCATGAAGTCTAATATTTTTCTATTCCGAATTGAATTCTTTTTAAAAATTTGCCAAAAAATATTGCCATTCATTTAAGAACCTGATTGACCTTCCTGTGACCTTAAAGTGTTCTTCTAGAACTACAATGTCTTCAATGTATAAATCGTTTCTTATCTTGAAACTTTTTTGATGCAACGATTTCCAAATTGTTCGGATAATTAGAGATAAATGAACTAGCCTGTATAAACATACATACGCGCATGCCTATAAATATTCGAAAAGTAATAAGGAATGAAAAATATTATACCAATATTTCCAAGGGCAAATCCATATTAATATTCAAGCAGTAATAATTAATATTAATATGTTTGGATTCATGTATCACGCTTTACAAAAACAAAACTTTAATTGAATTGCCTAATAGTAAACTTCGTGGAAGCGTTAGACAGTAATTGCGTCAGAAAGCGAACTTATAAGCCATGTGTTTCCTTACAGTTCGTAATGCCGAAGTACTTATTACAGACCAATACGTGTTTAAAATAAACTACTTCTGGTTAGCATATTATTAAGTAAAAGCTGACATAATTCCCTGCTTTACATACAATTTTCCGCATTCGATTTATTTTTAAATTATCGGTGTGCAGTTCATTTTAAGCTCACGTGTTTGATTCATTTGGACATTTTAAAAATCAGAATTTATATGATAAGGATTAAACGAGCTGCTGTAAAATTGTAGTATAAAGAACAAAAATACTAATTTCTTTTATAAAATGAACTTGGGTTTTAGGTGCCTCTATGACGCATAGTTCCTTTAGAATTTTAAATAAACAAAAAATAACAAGCACAAAGAAAATTATTTTATACAGGCTGATTTGAATTAAGTTTAAATTGCTAATATAAGTTAAAGTAACAAGCTCTGTGCTTTTTAATGCTACTTCAATCGTAATTAACAGAACAAAACGCGTTACAAAGAATATTTCAAATATGAATATTTTTTTTAAATAGGAAAATTAAAATGAAGTATGGCTCTAACACGGATAATAAAAAGAATATAACGTATTGTAGACTATATCAAAGATATTGTGTCAAAAATCCTAGCAAGTTTTCTCTATTCTACACGAAAACAGATATATATTTTTCGACAGCGTCAAAATCCTACTTTAGTAAATATTCCTCTTCTTTAATGGCCGATTCCATAAGTTGTTCTCTTGGACGTATGTATCTCTTCTAAAAAAAATCGTATTTCAAACGGAATGCCTATGCATTATGAATTCTCCGAAAACCAGTTAATATGATGGGTGTCTAAAAAGTTCATTTATTCGGTATTACTGATGTAAATATTTGATATTTAATTATATAAATAGCTACTTATGTATATCCAAAACTTCATAAAATGTTCCGAAAAAGCATTCCATGCATCAGGGTAGCTTTGAAGGGGGAGAGCCTGGAGATTGCGAATGGTGCGAGCACACAAGGGTCCGCCGCGTTCACAGATTTTATAAAATAAAATGTCGACAATCATGTTACAATGAAAGTTTACTAAGAGTTCTCCAAAGAACTACAATTTTGATGTGAAAATGAAATCCGAAATCCAGTTAGTCAAAAACAAACCAACAATTGAATTTTTGTTAAGATATTTCAAAACTCAAACGTAGATATAGGTACTGAAAATTTACATTTAAAAGATTTTTAATTTTGTTTTGAACAGTATCGTAAATGGAGATTTAAATCTTTAACTGCAAAGGAAAAATATGATAAATAAATAAAATAAAATATATGCACTTTGCATATAATCCGGTCTCTAATCATCGTCATCATCATAGCATCAAAGAACTTATTGAAATTTTTCTCTTCTTTTATTCATTACTTGTTTTAGGAACTTTATTAAAATTTTTATCCAAAATTAGATTATCTTCCAAAATTCTTCAATATATACAGGTTCCTTAATTCTTTTTTATTTCGTTTGCAAGGAGTTACGAAATTAATCTTTTATTGATTGCAACTTAGAAATAGCAATAATACAGACTTAATTTGGATGTTCACTTTAACAATTATTAAGCAATTGAATGTTTAATTGAAAAAAAAAAAGATTGCCATTAGAAAACTGCAAAGATTACAACTTTCTCCGAAATGGAAATAACTTTTTTCGTACTGTTAGGATATGATATACTAACACCTAAAGAACAGAAATAAATTTAGATAAAGAACATGAATGTTTTAGAGAAATTCTTCATCCGGAATTTTTTTTTTATTCACAATTGAGAAATTACTTTTTCTTTAATAGCGCATCTACACTTGCTCTAAAAGACGCCCGTTACTATGTCCTATTTCCTTGAAGCGTTTGTTTTAGTTTTAACTAAAGGCACATAGCATACTTTGTTAAAGCACTACTTGATAATTAAACTAGCTACAGGTCCAGTTTTACTGATTTTTATTAAAAATCACAGAACATTAATTACTGACAGTCTAATAAAAATATTTATACATTTGGTAAAGTACATGTTTACACTTAACACTTAGAGACCTATTGAGATACAAAATCTGCTAGGGACTTTGGCATGGAAAAGAAATAATTTCCACTTAGTTATACATATTATAAATAAACAAAGACAAATACTTGAATAAGAATACTTTCAGAAAAGCCATATCTATATCATACTGATATAGACTATATGTAATGAAGTCATTATTCTAATAGGATACTTATGTATATTGGTACAGTTACTCTTCTCAAAATTATAGTAACAAAAGTAAAGCCAGATATAATTTATACAGACATTATGGCACCCAGATATTTTGTCTCTTTTAAGTTAACATATCGAAGCACCTTATAAATGTTACTAAGTATTTGAGGACAAGAAAATTGATATAAAGCTAGTGCTATTTTCACCACTCTAACAAGATTATTGTCAGAGCCTCTGCAACGTGCACTATACAATGTCAGTTTTAGTTGGCTTGTCAGGTAACGCCATATAAGCAGGTCCACTGTCTCTCTTTCTAAATGTTACATATGTATAAATTAAACTACCAATTACACTTATATTTAAACCATGGAAGTTTAGCCATGAGAATATATAATCACCCCACACTATCATACCTAAGTATGTAACACAAATATTCTTCAAGCAACCGATAATGGTTGTAGTTAAAGCCGAGTTAAAGTACGTACATAATACAACACTATATGACAGTATGAATCCCATAAAACATGATAGTAAAAAGCATACTAAGAACCAGATATCTGTCCAACTGCTATAAAAGTATGCAGCGTGAAGCTCACCTGTGTAGTATGCAAAACATACGGCAGGCACTAACATAAAGAGAGAATTATAATACAAAAGTCCATATTTTCCTAGTTCTTTCGAATCCAACTTCTTCTTCATATACACTCCATTACCAGCAGTAAAAAGATCATTCAACAGCACAAAAATGTATCCGTGAAGGGTAAAAGCTAGATCATTACTTGCCGCAACTAAAGCACCAACAATCATAGTGTATACACTAACTTGAACACTAAATGTAGGTTTCACATTTAAAATATAATATTCTGCTATCATTGTCATCAATATAGAGAATCTTCGTAATGCAGTGAACATCGGCAAACTTAATTCCTTTGTACCACCTAATCCAAAAAGCATATTTCCTACATATATTAAAGGCAATGGCCAAATTTTCCTAAATGTTCCTCGTTCAAAGTCGGGATAAGTTATAATTCTGCATTTCTTTGCCACAAACAACACAAGTACTGTAGCTGTCATTTGGCCTATACCCAGAAATTGAAATGATGGAAATCCAAAATAGGTTAAAACAGTTTTGTTGATAACAGTAATCATAAACGATGAGAATCCGTAAAAAAGTGCTGAGGATATCTTTTTGAAGACGGCGACCTGTCCATTGTCGGGTTCTTCTATTTGCGCTTTACTCTTCATTTTGGTCACTCTTGTCTTGATGGTTGTTTAAAAACACTTTTCAAATTTATTGTAACGCATCTTTCGCACGATTTATGCCTTCCAATCGGCACCGTTTATTAGAAAGCAACACGTTTATGACTTAATAGCACATATGACTGACGCACCAAACCGCGGAATATGACATAATACGCGATACCCCCCACTTTTAACATAACCTTATAATCATAAAGTCCTTTTTAAAAATTAACTGAAATTTGATATGTAGAAGACAAAAATGAGAATTAATACTTACAATGATCTTGCAGATTTTTTTTATTCTAGTTACTGTTTACTATTCTTAAATTCGCTAATAGATTATTATACAGATGTCTATTACATATGGTTGGCTTCTAAGGGTCACATGAATCTCTATAATTAAATGTTATTGTGATGAGAGTGGAAGAATATAAATTAAAATTTGAGTATGATACCAAAAAACAGCTCAACAAATACGTACAAAATAAAATATCTTTTAATGCACAATAAAATTACAGTTTCAATAGAATGTTAACCATAAGAACTATTCCCTTGGATTTTAGAGTGCAGCACATAAAACAGATTAGTGATAGCTTTCGGCACTTGTGGAACAGATGGCGCATGTTGTACAATAAATACTATATAAAAAATAATTTTAATGGATGGCAAAAATATAAACTTATTTTGTTTATTGGGAAAATAATAAGGGATTACTTAATCGCTACACACTTATAAAAAAAACAAAGTGATAAATTTCAGGGATGAACAAAATATATATTAATATACCAACAGATAATATCCAAAAAAGTTGGGTGGTTTATTAAAAAATAATTATTGCGAATATTAATAAACGAACTACTTCCGGAATTGGACCATGTCATCAATGAGATAAAAAATTAAATAAGAGTAAGAGAAAAAAAGAAATAAAACGAAAAAAAAGAGAAAAGGAAAAAATGAAAATAGGAGGTAAAAAAAGAGAAAAAAGAAAAGAAAAAGAGAAAGATGGGATGTCACCTTCCTCTTCTCTTTTTTTCTTACCTTTTTTCTTTCTTTCGTTTTCTGTCTCCCTTCTTTCTTTCCTTCTCTTACTCTTTATTTTCTTTTCTTTTTTTCACCCCCTATTTTCATGTTTTCCTTTTCTCTTATTCTTATTTCATATCTCTTCATGACACGGTCCAATTCCACAAGTAGTTCGCTTACGCCGTGGAAGCCTACGTATTCATTGCGAATATTATGAATCGAAGTATCTACATAACATAATTACGAAAAAGGACAAAGTACCAAGGAAACCGTTTGTAGTAACTTAAAAAATATTAAATCCACAAAGCAGTGTAATGTAACTTTACCTTCGTTAACACTACTACAAGATTGTCCTAACAAAATATCAAAAATGAAAAATTTGTTAGAGGCACAAGAAATAGGAACGACGAAAAATATAGAAAATAAGCGAGTATCAAAGCATTTTATTTGGGGCCAAGTGCTAATTTTGCAGTAAAATTTCTTATGTACTTGTTCTTTTAGGTGATCTAGCATTTTAATCAGAATGCTTGTGAATTTTAGATATTTCATATTTCTGCCCTCCAAGCCTAGGAAAATAGAAAAAAAATGCTATGCGCCAAACCCGGTGAATACGGGGGTAGCCAATCAATTTGAACCCGAATTCGTAAAATATAGCTATGACGACTGAAGTAGGACGAGTTACTTTAACTTATTTTTTCTTCAAATGCAGTTTTTTTTGCGCAATTTCTGTCTTCAGCTTATCAAGCAATGGTACATAATAGACAAAACAGTTGCCGGCACTTTTCTAGCCGATCGAATCTACCTTAGTTGAGTGTAGGTTTTCACGACCGTCATCCATAGTAGAAATATTGTTCTGGTTTTGTCGTGTCTTCACTGTTTTATTTGACGGTTCGCTGATCATGCTGTCAGCTTCTTCAGAAGATTTCTAAGGACTGTATCTACCTATTTCGAAACCGATTCCTTCTTCGCAGTCTACTGTTTGGATTACACGGTAGTTTTAGAAGTATATTCAAGTTTTATTTACGTTAAAATTTCGGAACCAAATTTAATAACCACCAAAACTCGGACTGATTTTGCTTACACTGTTTCAATAAGGCTCAGAAATATTCATTCGAAAACAGGAGTTACAAAAGCAACAATTCAAGTCTTATGGAAAGATAATTAAAGATGTGGAAGAAGTTGAGGATAAAGCCAAAACGAAAACCGGAAGGTTTTTAAAATGGCAAAGTTTGCAGAATTGTTTCAATTTTTACAGAACTAAGCCAATAAAATGCGAACTACAACAGTTACCCAGGGTATTCATTGGAAAATTTCCCAACTTAAATTTCTGGTACACATTATTGTGGAGGACAACTTTTTATGCAATAATGGACTCGCCCACTTTAATCCCCTGCCCCCGAGAACTACCCTCTTAAAAACCTTAAACGGAAAGGGGTATCGATTAATGCCTCATTTTAATGGTCTTGTGGAACGGTACATTTTCGTGTTTGGTTTCTTGAAATTGGTCGACTGGTTTCCGAGTTTTTTATTTTTGTTTTGTTTTAGGCTTAAATATTTATTACTCAAATACACTTCAACTACTTAAAAGGGTCACTACTAATCGAGATGTTCGACATATCCTGCAACTAGCAACTGGAAATCGAGGTTTATCCGCTAAAGAAATAGGAAATGTAGTCTCAACAAGGAGTGCAAATATCCACGTATAGACCATTGTACGAAGCTGGATTAAAATGCAGACGCCCCTAAAAAGGCGAATATTAACACCGACGATGAAGCGAGTACGTTATGAATAGGCAAAATGTCATCAACATTACACAATTGAAGATTGGCGGAAGGTAAGACAAAATAACTTAAATGAATATGTAAATCAAGCAATTTTTTTTGTTTAAACAATGTCTTTTCGTTAAAGATCGTATTCAGCGATGAGTCAAAACTAGAAGCCATGACCGACAGAGCTGAATTTGTTAGACGACGTCCATCTGACCGGTATAGTGAAGCTAATGTAGTAAAAACGGTGAAAGACCCTCCGTCAGTTATGGTATATCAGTCGAAGGTCCTGAACCGCTGTATTTTTGCCAAGGTATCATGAATCAACACCAATACTAGCGTGTGTTGGAGGATGTCTTGGTGATGCTATATATCAATGATATAGATCCGAATGAAGGCCCTTAGACATTCATACACAATAAGACACCATGCTACATGGCCAAATCCATTCAAAGTTTTTTGGAAACGTACGCTCTGTCAGTGTTATCTTGGCCGGAAAATTCTCCCAATCTCAATGCAATTGAGAACATGTGCAATGTTCTAAAAACACGTGTGTATTCGAGAAGAAATACTACAAAAGAGAAATTATTAAGAAATATTGAGGTGGTGTGGCAAAATGCCGCCACAATTAGACATACCGTTAACGATTGTATAGACAGTAATCCAAAAAGAATAAGAGCAAATATAAATGCCAAAGAAGGTATTACAGAACAAACTTATGCTTGTACCATACATTTTTATTATATATTTCAACAAAATCGCCATTTTAGCAAGTGGGCCTAATAAATTGGACAGGGACTGTACACTCGATACTCCTTTCCGTTTAAGACTTTCAAGAAAGTTGTTTCGAGAGAAAGGAGTAGAGTGAGCCACCTTTTGCATAAAAAGTTGTCCTCGTCGAGATTACATCTTATGTGTTTCAGAAAATTTTTCATAGATTTCCAGTTTTCGAGTTATTCTGGATAGAAAGTTTTCAAATGAACACACTGTACGTAAATGAATTAATTCTTAATTATAATTATAATACATAGATTTTAAATATTTGATTTAGTCAGAATATCAGATATTATAACACATCCAAACTGCAGATGTTACATGCAAGAAATACAAAATAACTAAACCTCTATTCAGTCTATTTGTCAATTGTAAACAACTCCAACAATAATGCACTAATTAAGAGCATAAAATAACTAACTTTTTTATAGAAATTAAGTGAAATTAATGGAGTATAATTTATACTGTTGTAGAGTAAAATATATCACTCCGATTCTAAAGTTCTTCCCCCAGCCTTATATTTTTAATGTATAATGTATTAAAACTTACATTTATTTAAATAACAGCCTTATAAATTCTAATTCTTTGTTAAATCTCCATAAAGTGAAAAGGGAAAAATAATTTATGTTAACACAAACTGATTGTTCTATAAGAAGATTTGATCAAGAAATTGGTACTTGGAAAACAGAATTCATAAATAAAATTGCAAACAATTTGTTTTATTGATCCATATACAATACACTTAGCGCTTACATAACAATTCGTAACAAAAACAATACGTAACAAAAATATAATGCTCAGAAGCAGATTCCTTAGAATAAAAATGATTCTATGACGTAAATACATAATTTATAGTCACCAAATATGGTATGACTTTGAAACGTACATACAATAACTGCGCATAAATAATCACTTGTGTGTTATTCTTAGAACTGTATTATATTTGAAATGAATACGTAGGCTTCCACAGCGAGAGTTAGTAATAAACGAACTACTTCCGGAATTGGAGCGTGTCATGATGAGATATATAGAAATGCAATAAGAGTAAGAGGAGAAAGAAATAAAAAGGAAAAGAGGTAAAACAATAAAAATGAAGAAGGGAGGCGTGCAAAAGAGAAAAGGTGAAAAGAGTAAGAGAAGGAAAGAGGAACAGAAAAAAAGGGGGGAAGGGTTAACACGTCGAGTCACTTTGACCTTCTGCCAAAGTGGTTTCGCCTCTAGCGTGGTTTACACGTCGAGTTAGCGTGCCACTTTGATTGCCTTGTTTCTCCTGAAGAAGCCTACGACGGAGGCGAAACGTCGAGATCTCATCTTTCTCTTTTCTTATCTTTCCTCTTTTTCTTTCTTTTGTCCCCCCCCCCCCCTTCTGTCCCTCTTTCCTTCTTTTACTCTTTCTACCTCTTCTCTTTTTCACGCCCCGCCTTTTTCATTTTTCTTCTCTTATCTCTTTTTCTATCTTTCTCCTCTTACTCTTACTTCATTTCTATATATCTCATCATGACACGGTCCAATTCCGGAAGTAGTTCGCTTATTCTGTTATTGCAGAACACTTCTGTACTTTATGAATCTAATAGCGAATAGTACTGAACACAATTCGTTAAAATAAAACAATAATTTGTATTTTGTAATGGGATAACTCTTGTTGGTAAATGGATAGGGATGTTCAGTTTACTGACAATTATTGTGGCGTGTTGTTGTGCCGAACTGTTAGGGGGAAATCTTTTCTTGTGTGAGTAAATTAGCAGCAATTAGAGGAGGGAGCCTTATCACAAGAATCACTCGGAGTGGGTCGTTGAGGATTTAAATCGCGTACTTTTGGAGCAATCATTCGAAGTTCGACATTTACGACATTAAAAGGCGACTATACGTTAGTTGGTGAACATTATAATCCGGCATATGTATGTACATATGTACAATAGGTTCCGTGCAAGCTCACGGTTATATAACAACGGCTGAGATGTAAAACTAGATACTCCTTTGATTTCCAGAACCTACAAGAACATGTCATTTCTGTTTCCATCAAAATAACGATCCAAAACATACTGCTTGAGTTGCAAAACGGTAGTTTGTTATACTGGAAAATCTAGGTGTCTTCAAAACGTTGGCCTGGCCACTTCAAGACACGGATTTTAATGTGATCATATATTGGGTTTTTGGGACAAATCGCACTCCCAAAAGATCGCCAATACAAGAAAACGATGTGTTCGATGTTCTACAAGTAAGGCGAATCCGCCTAAATTTAAAAATATTTCAATAGTTGGCGTTGTAATCCAAGCAAGAGGTGGATAATTCTTGTAAAAAATGTCCATGCAACTAAAAAACTAAACGCATTACTCTTTAGTAATTTATCTTTGTAGTTAATGCTAAAACAAACGTAATCTCTAGAAAAGGCATAGTGATTATTTATTTACGCACAGTACACTACATTTTCTTGAATTAACAATTAATTATTTGCAATAAATAATATAACAACAAATACGCATTTTATTCAAAGCACACATGAATTACAAGAAGTTTTACGTTGTTTCAATTAAGGCAAATTTGACAAGGCAGCTTGGTGATGTTTATGGATGGTGAATGTTAAGAGCACTATAATTTCAGTATTTCATTTAGAACTAAGCAACACGTTCGCATATTGTGTACAATTTACATAATATTCAATGCTCGAGTCGACATCAATTTGTTTTAGAGATAGTTAATTACAATATAATTGAAGTTATTTTTAGATATTAATGTGAATAGCTGCCATAAAAGTTCATAGAATAAGACAAGACAGTTTACCATTTTAAGTTTCATTGTGTTCGTGTGAACGTAAAAACTAAAATCTAATAAAAGGTACTTCGTGCAATCTTAACAATTAGAAATCAAATACTTAATAGTACGCAACATTAACTTGTAACTAACAAAAAGATAAACCAAATTCTGTATACATAAGAACGGTAAGAACAGGAAAAATTTAAATTCCAGTTGGCGCTTAATAAGGCACAATGTGTGGTTTATGCCGCCAAGGCAATTAATTCATTGTATCTGTATGCATGATTCTAATGTATCACAAACATTGTTATAAAAATTACATTCATTTTTACAGTTTAAAAATAGTAATTGTTGACAATTGCCAGTTTTTATTTACCATCACATATAATGCATTATATGGATATTTTTTTTTAATCCCAAGATAATCATAATTTACTACTGAATAGAGTTGATATAACATTAAAAGTTTCTACAAAATTTTAAAAACGTTTAGCCTTACTCGTATGTGTCATTCCATCGAAAATCCAGTATTTGTGTTATCGAATTTCAAAGGAAATTTGCACTTGACTTATGTTTAGGTGGAAAGGATTTAATTGTATAAAAGGATTGATGTAATCGTATTTGAAAAAGCAAGGAAAATTACCAATTTTAAAATATTACTGGGAGAGTTAAAACCTACGGAAACACAAAAATTTCTAGTTTTCTTTACCAATTCGTGTATATCACACAAGTTTAAACGTGAGATATCTTTTGAAGTGGCACGCCGTAACTTATACTAACTAACCTTTGCTTCTTTCAATGCGACAATTGTTAACTTAAAGTCTGAGGTAAGCAATAAACAGAGGTAAAATATCATTTATTAAGTTATCTAACATAAATTGTATTTAATTGTCTATGTGTCTCATCTAAGATATTTAGGAGTTACCAACCAACAGCTTTTGAGAAATTGTAACAAAATGTTATAAGCTAACTAAAAATTAAATACATTTACTAATGCAGAAAACATAAAAGTTTAAGTTGTATTCAAATCAAAAACATTTTTTGTAAATACACTACAAATTTTAGAATATACAAAATCAAGATGTATAACTACATTGGAATAAAGAAATTAGATTTTTAACGTTTCAAATTTTGTTTGAGATAACAAAATTGAGACTATCGTGGAAAATCTGTGACCAATTATTTTTGCTTGTTCCAGCACCCTACGATTTTCATTTAGATTTTTGGGAAAACTGTGGAACAGTAATGTTTTTCGAAAGTCAAACTTTGACATTTGTCATAATAAAGCCAACATGATAATAAATAATCTAATTAATAAGGCAAATTTTCAATAAATTGCTTTTACTATGACAGTTGTCAAAGTTTGACTTTCGAAAAACATTACCGTTCCACAGGGTTTTCCAATTTAAATGAAAATCATAGGCTAGTCTAAATGAAAATTTCATTGAGGACATGGCACACTTTGACAAATTGCGCCACCTTTAGCTTATTGATTTATCTTTGTAAAGAACGATATCGCAGGTACCTATTTATCTTGTACAATTTTAAGTTTTCAAGCGGTATATTTGGAATAATCTGTTTCCCTATCAACTTGGATTTGACATTACGTACGAATAAGGCTTCGTTTTGGATTAAACTGACATTAAATACGGTACTTCAATACTTCATTCGGATTAGCACACTATTATATATTTAATGGCATATAATCAAAGTTTAGTATCTGTAGTCTTTAAAGTAAAGTTATGCCTGATAAAAAAATGTATCACGTTATCACATTAGCTTGTACAGATTTTGATTACCTGTGAATATTCTTACCGGTATATGTAAAAAAATATACACCATTAAAAATAAGATTTAGGTTTCCAATGCATACGTATTTTCTATCAATTACTTTGTAACTTCCAAATTAGCTTATATCTATTGTTTTATAATTATTTTGGATTCTGACCTTCAATGTCATAGAAGTAAAGTAATAAATATTGAAAATTTATTTTATGTCATCTTCAAGGAAATAGTCGACTCTATATCATTTTTAGAAGTAAGCTGGAAATTTAATGTCGAGAACTGGTGCAATATTTTTTGGAAACGTATCTATTTGCGACTTTTGCACAAAACATTTTATGCACAATATAAATATAATTCTTCCACGCGTTGATAAGGTGCCTTTAGTATAATGCTTTAAATTTTGTATTATCACAATTACATTAACTAAACCACTAACAGAAAATTGGTAACGGTTTTGGTTTAAGTTATACAATATAAACACCCTTAAAAACTAGTTCTTACACTTATTCATAGGCGGAGTATAGAGTTACAGTAGATTTTTCTATTGGTTCAATTAAACTAAATTACTGGTCTGGGGTTGCCTACTGAGCTTTAACAATTACACATTATATAGATTTTTTTAGCGAATATCGTGTTTTGGTGATTTCGGTTCAAATATTTTCATAAATTGGGACTGTATAATTTTTTTGGAAGTTATTACGCTTCTTTGGTTCTAAAAATGATCAGGTACCACCCACAATTTATAATATAATTTCAAATAAACTTTCTTCTCTTTGGCTGAAAAAGCTGTTTTTCTCATCTTAGCAATACTACTCGATATATAACATTTGCTCATTCATATTTGCTTTCTCGTTAGATTACCTTTTGAGGAAAAATTTACTTTCGTTTTTGTATTTTCCGACGAAGAAGTCAAACACAATTTCACAAATATTTGCAATATAGTTAACAGAAAGTAATATATGACATGTGTCGCTATCACTGCAGCTCCATCGGATGTTCTCTTCTTCAGTAACTTAAAGGTGTTGAAGTTATGAATAAACTTAAACAAATATAAGGAAATAATATAGATTTTAAACAGCACCCTAGTTTCTAAATAGCGGTGATTCTGAATTAGACGGTTTACAGCTATAAAAAGTTGGCAAAGTTGTTGGAAACGTTGAATAGTGATATAGCGATTATGGTTAACTTAATGCAGCTTCTTTTGTATACACCAGTTTAATAGAAAGCCTTACATGTAATTTTATTTTGTAATCGATAAATATATTGTTGTTTTCAAAAATATGGACTTCATTAAGATTTTACTTTTTCGTCTCTATGCAAGTGCTGCAGATAAAAGTTGTATTTCCTTTGTTTATTGTTGAATGAAACCCCAAACTTTTTATTTGTCACAAATTACAGTATTACTAAATATTCTACTAGATTTTTTTGTCAAAAGGAAAATGTAATATAATTTTTTAAGAAATCTATGAAAATCTGATAATTTTGACAACGTTGTAAAGTGATTTCTACAAGACTAATGGCAACACTAATGCGGTTAAACACATTTGGGTTTATAACAAACAGACTTCGCACTACTTAAATATTGTAGGTACATATGCGGAATTACATTGTTTATGTTTGTTAAAAAATCAAATTTACACTTAAATAATATAGATATAGCTAATATGAGAATAAAAATTGATAACAGTGATTTAGAAAGGGTGGACTACATTAAGTATTTGGGATAAACATTTGCTATTCAAAGAACATTTGTATATAAAATGAAAAATAATTTACTTCCAAGTTACCTCGGTGAAAGATCGAAAACGGTTCATGATACTCATGCTTACAACACTAGAAACTATAACGACTTTATTACTCCCTTTCAAAGAACGCAGACTTCCAAAAATATATTTGTAAGTGGTCTTATGTTATATAATGGTTTTATTGTATAGCTTGTTAGCTAAATAAAGCATGAATGAATATGGTAAGTAACAAATAAATATCAATTCATATTATTTAGATGTGTGCTGTTTCATATACTCCTGTTAAACATTTTTTGTACTAAGTTTAAATAAAGTTTTTGTACATAAGATTCTGCTTTCTTTTACACACAAGCTGTAACGAGCTTATGTAGGTATACATATACAATGTAACTTGTAATTTACGTATATAGCAATCGAGTAAAAAATTAACCCATTTAGACATTTTTCATATTACGTATATATAATCATCATATGTTAAACAATGTATAGTAAATTATGTATACAGAGTGTCCATGAAACAAAATAGAAAAGCATGAAAAATGGAAAGATCTAATTTTATTAGACTTAAATCCAAAATATTTTGCGAAAATTCCTTTGCAGACGCGAGAAAAGAATGATAAAGATATTTAAAATAAAAATCTCTTTATTTTTCGCAGCCGAAATATTCGTGCGTAAGCATGTTATTGAAGTCTTAGTATGCCGTTTGAAAGGTATACAGTGTTATTTTGAAGTTTCTATAACATCGACGGCTGTGTTATTGCAGTCTGCGTGTATGTATGCGAGTTTAGTTAAATGAACGTATTATGTATAGATTCCATATTACAATTTCCTAGTTTTTCTAACGTTCTCGTTGTAATTGACACAATTTTTTTTCATGTTTCATATAATTACACCTTGCCATTTTCCGTACTTTTGTATTTTATTTGAAAGACATCCTGTCTATGGATAAGCATGCAATTACACACATAAAACAGTGCAAAACAAACGGTATTATATTCATCAAAATATTACAAAATTTAATTACTGATTCCATAAAATAATTCAATTTTCTGAAAGAAATGTTTACTTAAACGTTTTTGAAAAATGTAATTGCAAAGTGTAGTTTTTAAAGAATAACTTCCAAAATGAAACACTTAGTTCTCAGGTGGACATAATTTACGGAAAGTTGAACTGGATTGAAATATTTTATTTCCGAAATTTGTCGTGATTAATAAAACTGTTACCAAAAATCTTCATTTTGATTGACTTTTTATGAAAAGAAAATGATATTTTCCCTCTTTGGCAGTTAAAAAACAGTTACTCACTATTTTACTGACACACGCCGTGTATTTATATATATATTCAAATACTATATATATATATATACATATATATATATATATATATATATATATGTGGATATCTAAATCGTGATTACAAAAAGAAACTGCAAAAATACAGTGATTATTAAAAAAAAAAACAATAAGTTAACATTTTAAATGGTTCACAGCCGTTTGTCATAACGCTTCTCGGATTCCGCCGTGTCATTAGGTTTTTTGTTCCTGATATTTCGCGAACTGCGGTTCGCATTTTCAAAGGTACCGCCGTACCTTTTAGCACAGTTGTTCGCAAAATGTCAGGGACAAAAACCCAGTGACACGGCGGAACCCGACAACCGTTATGAGTTTGATAAGTTACGGTAAGAATGCTTACCTGAATATAACCAATAGAAATCTTGCTACTGTAACGATACACACTGTTTTCGACATATTCATTTGCAACTATACTAAAGAAAATGGATTAAAAATATTGTTTAATACTGAAAATAAATTTATTTGTGCTGCCTATTTTGTACGCTCGACCTCTTTTGACTACTTAAAATCCATAGGAAATTCGCTTTAAGTGCTATTTATCAAAATTGATAAACTCGTTTGTATTTCTTTCTAAACGTAACGTAACCGTAAACGAATGTGCCGAAGAGGCTGATGCTCAATGCAAAAATATTAATAGCTGAAGGTGAATAATCTTTCCACATGAACATGCTAACATAAGCTATCAAAATATCTTTAAGAGAATCTATCACAGCAGTTGTCAAAACGGAATTACAAAACGTACACGAGATAATACTGTAAGCCGATAGGATACCGAGCACGCAAGAAGAGACGAAACATCCTGTGAACACTAAATTCGCCCAATCGGTGTACTGATGTAAAGATCCCAAATCGTCAGTGTAATAACCGATAACGCTTACGGGCGGAAGTGCAAAGAGAGAATTGTAAAAGAGCAGTCCGAATATACCGAGTTCGGTGGTGTAGAGTATCTTGCTCGCGAACACGAGATAAACGATAAACAGCGTAACATTCACCAGCACGTAGAGAGATCGGAGGAAATGGAAGTCGAAATCGAAGTCAACACTGGCGCCTAGTGCGGCGCCTAATACAATCGTAATGATACTTATTTGCACGTTGACACTGTGTGTCGTCCGTAACACAATAACTTCCGCTGGTACCGCAACGATGACCGCCGCTTTCTTCAAAAACATCACAACGGACGTGCTCAATTCGGCAACCTCTCCTAACGTGAAAAATAGTCTGCATAGATGCACTACCGTTAAAGGCCATATTTGCCGTAGTACATCGAGAGAGAAGCCGGGGAAGGATACGAGCTTACATCGTCTGGCGATGAATAGCACCGCAACTGTTGCCACCAACCTGCTGAACTCTTGAAATTGGCGTGTGGGGCCCCCGTAGAACGCGCAGTATCTGTTAGCGATCCCCGATAAGAATAATGTTGTTAGACAGAACAGTGCCGACGAAAGTTGGTATGGAATTTCGTCCGTTATAAGTTTGGTATTCATATTCATTTTCTCTCGATCTATTAAATAACGTACAGATGTCTATTCCGGTAAAAATGCACTGTAACCCGAATTATTAGTAGGTATAGAGGCACTTGATCGATTATCAATCATGTTTCTCTTTATCTTACTTATAGATAAAATATTTCATATTTACGTGAATGTCCTTATTTGCTATATAAACGTCATATAAATGAAGATGTAGGCCGCCATGTTAAACACTCCGTTAATTCGTTATCATCTTTGTGTTAATACGTAATCGTATTTTGAAACGATGATTTTGGATTAAAGTTACACCACGCACGAATTTAAAGCAAGGTTACGCGAACTAAACGAGGTTGTTATTGATTCCCAGCTTACGCATATCTAAAAATAAACTTCGTCCGCCACACAAACATCACAGTTTTTCCATGCTCACTCAGCAGATCTACAGTACGTACATACATATATACATACGTACTATTAAGATCCAGTATTTTCGTACTATTTCATTAATATGCTTTAACGCTTTGGAGAATTAACTATGTATTTTAATTTAAAACGTATAATTCAATGCTCGTTTCTAGTTTTTGCTAGATATGTCCATTAACAGTATAGAAGATTGCGTACATAAGCACTAATCTTTTAAACATATTTAAGATTTTTCTTGAGAAACGAATTAACTCTGCCATAGTTGTGACGGGTAAATACCAAATCAGTTCTTTCTTTTTTTAAGTTCATAGGTTAAATGGTTTCATGTTCTGTTTTGTTTTTTTTTTTAATATTGTCTTGCCAGAAAGTAATCGTGTATACAGTCATGAATAATAGAAACAAACCTCTGGCCAGTCAGAAGTATTTGAGTTATGGCAAGACAATCAAAATTATATGGCATACGTATTGGCGCTTTTATGTATACTCAGCGAAATTTCTGTAATTTCATATCAACTTTTGAATAGAATCTTTGTTTTTCTTGATATCTTCGGCAAATTATGCATCGAAGTTAATGCTAAACTGCAAAGAAACGTAAATGCAAGAAGAAATGATATTAAAAAAATATATTTTATACAGAGAATATTTACAATAATGGAAACTCGAAACAGCGAAATTTCTATAGGTTCATTAACACAAAATTAATAAATAAAATAAATACATAAAAAATGTGTAATTCTTTCTAAACTTAGTAGTGAGTGTTAGATGCTCTATTCAAAATAACTTCAAACATTCGGGTCTTCATACTGTCTATCAATTTGGTCAATGTTGAAGTAGGAATATCAATCTAACACATTATCGCAGATTTTACTTCTTTGACGTTATCGTATTGTTTATTACTGGTATACGCCTCTCTTGCTAATACTCCCCAAAAATTTTCGATCGGGTTAAAATCGGGCGAGTAAGTAGACCATTGCAATAAATTAATTTCCTTTTGATGAAATCACTCCTTCATTTGTCTGGAATTATGGATAGTTGCACTGTCTTGCTAAAGTATCCAGTCTTGCGTCGGCAATTGTTTACCAAAGTGTATGAGAAATATTTCCAGAAGTTGTATATATAAATTACAATTCATTCGCGTAGAAATAAAACATGTAGGGGTTATGGGTAAAAGCCGTCCAAACCATTACACTACCACCACCAACATTTCGGCTTATCGCATCTTCAGTGTTCTTTCGCAGATCGCGTTCAAGTTAAATTTCTTCTCGTCATAAGATATGACGTTGTTCCACTCACGATCCCATCTCATATGATCTTACCCAAATTTCAGTCTTGCCTGTTTATGCGTCTTTTAAGGGAGGTTTTGAAAATTTCAATTACGATACAGTAGTGTAGCGCCATCTGGTGGGGAGCCACGGACCGGATTGGCAGTTCTTACACGCTGGTGTTGGTCCGCAGGCCATAGCTTGAAGACCCCTGTGTTGATGATTTATTATTTTTGCCTTAATGAGTGCAGAATCCAGCAGCCGCAAGAAAAAAAAAACTTGATTATGTGGAGATAATGACAACCCAAAAAATGGAACTACATAACAAACATGCACAAGGATAGGGTTTCCTTAGCAAGTTTGATCTTGGTTTTTTCGTAGTGTTATTCCTCTCGTTCTTTTAGAATAAATTAGGAAGAACTATGATACACCAACGAAATTTGTTTTATTTAATTACGTAAGCGATTAAGGTATCACGTTGTCAAAGTTAATAGTGGCAAAAACACCTCCCGTATTTGGAGAGGACGCTATGTGAGTTTTGGTGGGGATATGGCTGTGGAGGAGTTATCGATCGATAGCGGTATACGTGCCATTTACAGTAATCGAGGTGCCTTCTAAAAATCTTCAGAGAGTTGTTTCCTGGACGTCTTCTCTCTTTGCGAGGAGAATCGCCTGGCCCCTAAAGTCACCCAATTTATCACCTTGTTTTTCCCTTTGGGGACATTTAAAGGCGTCAATGTACAAACATTGCCCCACAACCCTGCAAGCACTGAAGAAGGCAATTACTCAGACCGTAGCTACCATTCCACCGGAAATGACACGAAACGAAGAACTATGTACAATTTCCAGGAAAGACTTCGTCAATGTGTCAACAATGGAAGACGACATTTACCGGATAGAATTTTTAAAATGAAGTAGTATAAAATGGCATAGTATTTGTTTTCCAAAAGTAAAAGTGTTCTTTCTGTATCTTTGTTTATTTTTTTTGTAACTGCCTTTTGATATATGAAAGGTCTTTTTGTCGGCTCCTGTATGATACATGCGCTGCTTATCGTTTATCTAACACATTTTTCTGTTTGGCAAATATTTTTTGGTGCTTACTGTTTGATCAACAAGTTTGTTCAGTGTATATAGACATATATACATTTAAACAAATACTTTCATACTTACCAATATGAACCATAGATAATATTGTTGTAAGTACACTGAAAACCACAAAACTTGTAGTTAGTCGGTTATGACGTACGCTTAGGTATCTAAGCTTAATCTTATGTTATATACTTCTATCTTGTTTGTGTATACGCATGCTTCTGACTTTTATACACAACGCTTGTCTTCACTTTATCAATGAAATAATGGTGTAACTACAAACTTTCTTGATTTTATCTGTAGCTGTAGTGGTAGTATATTCACATGAATTGTTGGCATCAGCCAACAAACGTATATACATACTTTCGTGGGTTAAAATACAAACGCGTTATAAAACTATGAATACACAATTTTGATATCTAGATGAACGACGTACTGTCTTATCTGGTGAGCAATGGATCGATGTAGGACGCGAATTGAAAAACTCCGTATCCATTTAGGTAGCGCTAACTACGCCATCTATCTCAACTAAGGGCGACAGTTAACAAATTGGCCGCCGCGAATACGGCTAGCGCCCGTTTACTTACACTTACCGGACTTCGAACTACCCCAAACCGATAGAGATCGGTCCGGTCTTATTAGCAAGATTGATACGGGCAATTTGTTGGTCTTAATTCGTTGTAATTTACCGCGTATTGCGTTCAAACGTTTTCACGATGCGTTCGACGATAGAGAAAAAATGGGAAAACACTAAGAAAGAGGAGGTACTCGCAAAAATAGTCATACAGAAAGATTGCTTGTGTAAAAACTAAAACCAAAGTTAGAAAGAGATTTCTTGGTAGTATTATATATATTACTAGTATGTTGGCGTACTATTAGATGCTTTGGGTTATTGCAATGTGTAAGTTGAAAGACAATCACAGTGTTATATTAACTAAATTTGGACGAGAACGTATAGGACAGCGGCAAGCTGAGTAGTGATTCATATAAATCACTGGTACAGTGGTGTTTATAGTGAATCAATATTCTTGAAGATAATCAAAGGAAGCTGTTCATCGAAACAATATTTTGGTGCAAATGGTGGGGTTTTAGTAACATGAACTGAAAATGAACCACGAAAGATCTTTAGAAGAAGGCATGCCAAAATAATATGCTTTAGCCATAACTAAAAACAAACCAAAATATTTGACAATAGCTACCGTCGATCGAGGTGACAAAGTGCCATGTTTTGAAGTTTTTATGCCATATCTTCTTTATATAATATAAACTACGTATTATAATAAATTTTAGTTACATCAGAATGGAGGAAGGAATTATTTTCTGTGGCAACTTACCCCGTTTATCGGGCTAAGTTGTTGCCACACCTGGTTTCTCTTTGAAAAGATATTAGAAACGTTTTAT
Organism: Trypoxylus dichotomus; assembly: GCA_023509865.1. NCBI lineage: Eukaryota > Metazoa > Arthropoda > Insecta > Coleoptera > Scarabaeidae > Trypoxylus > Trypoxylus dichotomus. The sequence goes on along the minus strand of CM042074.1, from coordinate 74,042,656 downwards.
GGTTACTAGTCATCCTACAGACTTCAAATGTACAGATTTATTATCTTGGAAGCAGTTTAAAAAATGGGCAAAAACAAAAAGATAGGAAGGGGATCTATGTATGTTTTATATTTGAAAGTAGTTATTATAAACTTGTAAAACGTCAGCATAATTAAAATTTTTAGTAGCAAAACGACGAAAGATTACCAATATAATCCTGGAAAAACAAGAAACAAACAAAATCGCGAATTGCTGAGAACACCTTTTCTTTAAAAAATCTGCCCTAAACATTGAGCCAAACTCAAGTTAAGAGGAAACTAACTTTAACTACTTTACAACTGCGTATGTCTTAAACTTCACTGTACAGAGTCTAGGAACTTCTTAAAAAATTGAAGTAAAAAAATTGAAAATAAGGGGATTAGTAGTCCACCTGAAACTTATGGCTGTTGATTTCAGTAGGCAGCACAATTTTCTTATTAATTTGTTGCTCTTTGTACCACAGAACACCCAGGGGCTCCAGCCACCCCTAGAATTTTTCTTTCTTTCTAATACAGGATACACTGGCTTCCCTGCTGACGTCAAAGTTAATCAACATTAAATCTCGATAACATTTACCACGATATTACATGACGCTGAGTGACTCCTATATGTACTTAGTGACTCCAGTTGACGGTACACCAGAGAAGCTAAGTGAGAGATGAATAAAACTAAAAAGTTGGGACAGGAATTACACTGTTTAAGAAGTAAACCGATTTGAACGCATATAAAATGAAGAAGATATTGAAATAGAACAATAGTCAAAGGTTTAAATTTGTATCGATTAAAAAGAAGACGAGGTTAGATAATATAATAAACCAGCCTATGCTGAAAATACATCGAAGAATGCATAGAAAACAATACTTAACATAATCATCCGCCTATACTGTTTTATCGATGTGGAGTCTGGATGTTCTATAATGGAAATAAAGAAGAAAATAGAAAGACAAAAAGTAGGGTTTTGAATTTATAAAGGTGTGAGATAACGTCTGGGTTGTTAAAAAAAATAATCCAAGCTCAATATGGTTTGGCAAGATAATTAGAATGGATGAGTGATAGCATGCGAAAACGACTCTGCAGGAAGAAAGAGAAAGGCTGAGAGAAAAAGGGTGGAGAGAACCGGGCAGGGTGGATTTTGAACTCATAGGATGGGGGATTGGGACACGAGAGTGAAAGGTAGGAAGAAATGGATATTGTTGAGAAATTGGGGACCTATGAAATTTCTCTGGATTTGTATATTTTTTATACAAGCATATATGGCACATTGCTTTCTTTTTGAGAAAGGAAAGAATAAGGACGTCAAATTGTCGCGCAACAATGTATATTAATACGAACAAAGACAGATTATACCACTTACAACGGAAGAATTTTAATGGATGCCTAAAAGAATTCTTAACATAGTTAATAATTTTAAATTCTATAAATTTTGTCTCGGAATAAAAAGTCAAAGCTAACTCTCTATTATGCCTGGTTGTTAGACAACCTAGCATGCATATCGTACTTGACGTGACGGTCAATATTTTTTGTAGCATAATCTTTGCATCAGAGCAGTTTATGACTCCTCTCCTGTTAATTATGAGATTCTTTTTATCAAAGGAATTTAGGTTTAGAAATTGTTGTAAAGGTAAAATCAAAGTGAAAGTGTTCCAAATAATGAAGTTATTTGAAGAAAACTGTAATCTATAGCAAATAAAATAAACATGGAAATAAATTAAGACTGTATTGAGATATCGGATCAAAAACTTCGTTATAATACGATAATATATATATGACTCATAGTCCATTCTGGACACTTTTACTCATGCATTCTAATTAGATTGCCACACCGCGTTGGGCTTAGATTTTTTTGATATACTTGGCATTATCACTCGTGCCTCCGTAGATTTAACTTATTCGCATTTATTTTTTAAAAATATTGAAGATTTGACCCAATCTGAAATCATATTTCGGTCGAGAGCTATTACATCGAAGAATTAATAATTTAAAATAGTCAGCAATTGCTACTACTCGTCAGATACTAGTAATCTCGCAAGTTATTCTCAGTTAGATCAAGAAGTAACAATGGTTGTAAATAGATATTGCAGTAAGTTGGAGGAAACTGGAATAGGTAGAGTTGTTGCTATTTACACAGCTTCTTATTTTCTTTGCTCCAATTACTCCGTGCGCTACTATGGTTGAATGTCTGTAACTGACATGGATACTTGGTATACTATGAAATTCTTAAAAGATAATTGCACGGTCGGTAGTGATGACATTTATGCCTTTTTTTAGAGATTCTGTAAATATATTTGCTTCTCTTCCTTGCTACTTGTCCAGTCTTGCTCACAAAACAACCACCTTCTCATCTGTGTGGAAGATTGCCAAATTGGTGCCTGTTTTCAAAAATGGTGAGAAGTATCTTATTTCCAATTATCGCCCTATAGCGTTATTAAATAATTTTGCTAAAGTTTTTGAGAAATATTTGTACTATACCTATGCTCAAGTTAGACCCTCGATTTCAAATAACCAACACGATTTCGTTGGTCAACAATCCACAGTAACTAATCTTGTTACAATTACTCAATACCTATCTGATAGTATTGATGCTGGAATGCAGGTAAATGTTGTGTATACTGACCTAATTGAAGCTTTTGATCGAATAGACCACACCCTGCTTATTAATAAATTGGACAATATTGGATGTTCGTCTTCTCTTTTGTTTTTATTCCAATCCTATCTTCTTGATAAAAAGCAATTTGTAACTTATATGGGATTTGAGTCTTACTTCACGCCGACCTCTAGAGTTCCTCAGGGGAGTAACTTGGGTCCATTTTTGTTCCTCATATATATAAACGATTTGTGTTATCAATTGAGCTGTTCAAAGTTGTTATACGCAGATGACTTAAAATTATATACAACAATTAATAATTCTCAGGATTGCAATTATTTGCAAAGCCAACTTAATATATTCCACACGTGGTGTATCAACAACAAACTAACAGTTAATGTGAAAAAATGCAAAATTGTAACCTATACTCGTAAGACGACTCCAATTATCTATACCTATCACTTGGCTGGATCTCATTTACCTAGAGAGACCTCTATGAGAGACTTGTGTGTCGTCTTCAATTCAAGACTGACCTTTTCGGAGCATATATCCAGTATTTGTACATCAGCGTTGAGTATGTTAGGATTCATTATACGTGTTATACGGCCATTTTCTTCTATAACAGCCATTCTTCCTCTTTATTTCGCTTTTGTTCAGTCTCGACTGGAGTATGCGTCCTTGGTCTGGTCACCTATGTACATCTATCAGATATATCTTCTAGAGCAGATTCAGAGAAGGTGTTTGAAGTTCTTGTACTTTAAAAAATTTAATACTTAGCCGATGCAAGGATTTAGCCACAGTGCTCTGCTAGAGGCAACAAATATCGCCATCAGGTCCCCAATACATAGAACGTATAGCAGCTTCAACTCTATGGAGTTTGTTGAGTTAGATATACATACCTGCAGCTTACCGTCTCTTTTGAGAGTGTGTAGACCGCAGATGCATTATAGATAGCTGAATTCTTTCTCCTTTTTTCTTAACCACCGGTGAACTATTTTTTTTCAAATTAAATCAATTTGAATGTAACTGTAGATAGATCCCAATATGATGCATTTAGTTATAAGTTTCTTGTAGTTTGATCTATCTTAGATTTATGTTTACTTATAGGTAACTTGTTTTTACATGTGTACATTAAGTATTCAATTTTTGCCTTGTAATTGAATATTTTTTATCTCTTGGGCATTAAAGTATTATTATTATTTCGTCGATATACCATTACTATCTTAAGTTTGTATTTAGTATAGTAGGAAATGGAAATACTGTGCAATAAATACACCATTTATTACTTCTGTCATAGTTGGCAAATAAAAATCTGTTTTGATTCGAAGTGTCATTTATTGACGTTAGACTATACAAAATGACTTCAATTCTTATACACGAAATAACGATCCAATGGACTTGGAGGTTTTTATAATTCTGTTAACATAGACAAAATTAGAGCAAAAGCGATGACAAAACATTTAGGGCTTATCATCCCAAAAAATGTTATAACGAATGGGTGAATCTGCACCTTCGTATCAGGCGGTCATGATATTTTAGTGAACCAAAAACGGTAGTGACCAAGAAAAACATTAATTTAGCCTGATATGGTACAAAATGACAGACGAGTCATTGTTAGATTTGTAACAGAGGTATGCGGTGTTTCAGTTACAAGCGTAGAAAAAAATTGGAAACTATGAATCGATGAACAAAAATGTAAGTGGTCAGATTACCGTGGAGACCAATTTGGCTATTATCAACAGACCTCCCCATGGTTTTCTGGAAAAAAATGTTGTAGTGGATGAAACTTGAGTTCATCATTCGACTCAGAGTGAAAATGTAAAAGCATGAAATGGGAATATAAGGGATGCCCGTCCTCTACAAAATTCCATGTAGTGCCATTAACGGCAAAAAAAAATCATGGCACCAATTTTTTGGGGTTATAGAGAGTTTATTTTAATAGACTCTTTTACCATGCATAAACATCGTAACATATAAATATTGCGCAAATTTAATGCCAAAACTGCGTGCTCCAATAAAAGAAAAACACGAAAATTTCGACGAGGTGTGCTTTTCCGTCACGAAAACACTCAGGCCACAAGAGCTGCGTTGCAATGGCTACCATTCACAATGCCAGCTTTTTAATTTTTGAACAACCCCTCTGTTCTCTAGATCTGGCCCACAGTGATCATCTTATATTTCCAAAGCTGAAACAACATCTGCAGGAAATTTGCCTTTTTAACCACGAAGATAATGTGATTCCAAAATGAATGATTGACAGAGCAATATATAGACTTTTTGCAGAAGAAATCCAAACAGGGACTATGTCAAAAAATAAAATTGCTTGATTCCTCTAAGATGTTTGCTTTTGTTCTAGCGACAATAATTAGCTAATCATCTTCATATTGTGAATTTTCTAAAGAGACGACGTTAGAAACTCTCACGCAGTATACTACTTCACTTAAAGATGTTTCTAAGACATACATGTACAATATGTCTTCTATTCACGGATATGTCCTTACTATATCATTACATGTCATCAAGGTAATTCAACATTACATCATTGGCATTGTATATGTATGACGTAAGACCTGATTACGATATGAAGATAATTTGTGTCGTTATTAGGAACTCGAGGCAAAACGTTAATGCATGGCGTAATGTCTGAGGAGGGGAAAGAATTGTCACCCTAATGATGAGAACGTCGACATTTGCTATGAGAACAAATCGAATTGCAGTCTTGCTGTGCGATATTGGTGTACCATGTCGTTTAGTTTTGTAATATGTATGTGTATCATTCTAGATTAAGATAAATATGCATCTATGGTTTATAAGTACAGAGTTGATTCAATATGCTAATTTTTATTAAAAAATACACGCAATACGCTTAAGAAGAAAGCACTTGTTTTTAAATTATTGCGGGTAATATTATGTTTAAAAATCTATTACTTAGAAATAGCGCTTTTAAATGTGAATTTAATAATACAATGATAGGGTGCAGTAACTTTGGGAAATTTAAGATTTTTTGAAAATATTGAAAAACCGTATATCTGCTTATAGTTCATTTCATCGCAAGTGTACTGTTTGTTTCGAGATATACTGCGGAATGTAAGATTTTACAATAGCACGAGCACAGCAAGTGGTATGCAATAACGCTTAAACTTCGGAATATTCTTAATCTGGTACAGAAACGTTGAAGGTTTGTGTTTACCATCAAGGGTTGCTGAGAAAATTGTCGCAGTAAATCAGTAATGGGTTTGTTTGTAATTGCGCACATGTAAATGATTTCTTAGGCTTACCGTGATGTAGTAAAAACACATCTAAAAGCAAGTTACCTTATCCACTGTTGGTGCGTGCCCTCTCTGGTTTAGCAATACATGTGTTGCCCGGGAGAGCCGTACCGGCTTGTTTTCGCTGTGTTTGAACGGGCAGACAATTGCTTTATTCCCTTGGTGCTAGTTAGCGCCAAGAATATTCACTTGAGCTGGATGTTTAAATATGGCAATAGCAGCGGAGAGGCAATTGCAATGTGTTGAGGGAAGGAATCGCGCCAAACCACACTGATGACGCTGGGTGGGCAGAAACATGTCAGTGCGTTAGCGTTTTTTTGTCTCGTCACATTGTCTTTCTCGTGAATGATTTCACCGATAACTTGCATTTAGGAGCATTACTGTTCTTAGTTTTAAGTTTCTAAGCATTTTAGATGTGTTTCTATTTCGGTAAGGATTACAGTTTTTTGTGATTCGCAACGTCCATCGTCAACCAACCTTTAATTTGCGAAGGCATATTGCCTTTCAATTGCAAGATTTTAGTGACGGATCGATATTCTATTTCTTTTCCATATTCATAGATGTACTAACATAGACTGACGCAAACAACTGTTAAACAACAATTGAGCGTCCAAAAAGGGCTGAAATTCTCGGAAATATCTTTAAACTAATGCGTAATTATATTACCAGAATGTACATATATGGTGAGTAACACCATTTGCATGTTGAGGCATCAAACTTTTCAGACTATCCTTGTAGTTACTAATATGAAGTCGTCCTTTACGAAAATAAATTTTATTTATAATACATATTTCACTATTGTAAACGTTAAGAACAATTTTAATGTCGATATTAGTATATTTGGTATTTTACTCTGTGACAAATAATTCTATATCTTTTTCTATCTGTATATGACTTTCAAGGTAGTATTTTTGTTAAAGTATTACAAAATTTAAATTCCCTGACAAATTCCATTTTTATATTTTATTTTATTTATTTATTATATTTTACGTCTATATGTAGATGTATTGCACTGATTAAAGTTAATTAACGCTAATTAACTTTAGTCAGTGTAAGACATTTATAAATAGACGTAAAAAATAATAAATAAATAAAATAAAATATATGCACTTTGCATATAATCCGGTCTCTAGTCATTACTAATACAACAATTTTCTGTATTTAGAGGTGCATTTGTAGTTATGATGGATTACATTATTATAATAGATTATCCTTACATTAGTAGTTTTATTTCATCAAACATTAATGTGAATAAGCGAACTGTGGTTTTTGCAACTACTGAAATTTTATTACAAATTTCCAAACTATTCGGTGCTAACACCTTTGAACACCAAACAAAAAGAAGAGATCATTGTTGATAGTGACAATTAAATATGGTCCATTTCCTATTACATACATGTAGTTCACTGCTCCTAACCATATCTTGCGTGAATGCTTATAGTTCATATCTTCGCAAGTGTACCAAAGAAGTTTGTCTTGATTGTTGAGGTACAGTTGCGCATTGTGGCTGAGAGACGTGAGTGCAGAGTTTTCTAAAGCAGAGTCCATATTCGATTCCAAAACGGTAATTTTAATCTGTAATTAAATTGTATACATATGTTAAAAAAGCTCCACTGAATTAACGTTTAATTTTATCAATTGTTTATGCACGTCAATGCATAAACGATGCAGTTCTATGTGTGTATAATTTGAGTGTAATTAGGTCTTATACATACTTACAGTACGATTTTCAGTGGGTATAACACGAGGCGTATAATTTGTCTGGAAATACAAAAAAATCAAGAAATTGTACAAGGAGGTTAAATCTTAAGTAACTCACAGCAACTCCGAATAATTTCGATCCATACTCGTTACTACTGTTAAACTGCAATTTAAAGAAACACGAATAACATAACGTACACAAAATGAAGTTTCAAACGTTACCTCTTCCGAGTTCACTGCTTTTGCCCATATTGCTATTATTGTCAAATAGATAACTCTGCTTATCCAAACTTTGCCAGATGTTTGCATCATAGTAGTGTTGACTGGGAAACGTCTACAAAGAATATAGTGACAATATATTACAATGTTTTAACTTCATATAAAAGCTAAAGTAACGCACGCATTATTATGGCGGTTTTATCTTAAATCCGTGAATAGTTTTGCATGGCATTTTGTGTTAAACGCATTAGGTATACAAATAAAAGAATTAACATAAAATGGGTCAAATGCGTACATGTACTGTTTAGATAAATACCTATGTAACTGATAAGCCGTAACGTTGGCCACGTTTCGTAATTACGAGGAAGGTTACTAAATATTTCAAGGAATATGAGCTTTTGTTACTGCACAATTCTCCTCAAAAATTTCGAAGTTGGGGTGCGACAATGGTACTGAATACACCACGAAGGAGCGTACAGATTTTTGCAAGCTTAGAGGTACTCAAATAGTACATACTATGCCATATATCCCTGAACTAAATGGTGTGGCCGAACGCGTGAATGGCACAATAGTAGAAGCGGCCAGATCTATGCTAATTGGTACACAGTTGGAAAAAATAATTCTGGGGCGAAGCGGTAAAGGCAGCAGTCTATGTAGTCAACAGACGCCTTACCACAGATACAAGCATGGAAAAGACACCTACAGAACTCTGGGATAGAAAAAAACCCGATTTAACTAATATAAGGATCTTGGGTTGCATAACCTATATACACATACACAAACAATTTAGAAACAAATTTAATTGTAAAAGTAGAAAATGTCAAATGATTGGCTACTCACCAACTGGTTATAGATTGTGGGATCCAACAGAATTGGATGTGATGTAGTATTCGATGAAAATGATTTTACGTTTGAAAAGGAAACTCGTTATGATATAGAGACAACACTTGAAGGAACAGGGAGAGGAAAATTTAAAAATACAGTTGCAAGTCATTGTGAAGAGAAAACGGAATTAAACGGTAGCGCAAAAACCGACACATCAAAGCAAAGAAGAGAACAAGAAATCCACCACGATACCTAGAAGACTATAATACGATATATTTCGCTATGAATGTAGTCATATCTAGAAAACTTACCACAGATCTTGGAAAAAACGCAGACAATATCTAACGGCAAACGCTGGAAGGAAGCGATCGAAAGTGAAACTGAATCATTAACATGAAATGAGACTTGGACTCTAGTAAAAAGATCAGAAGATGCCAAAATCATGGTTGTTGAAACTAAAACGTGATGAAAACGGTGATATTCTTAAATATAAAGCCAGATTAGTTGCCCGTAGTTTTGAGCAAGAGAGGGTACTGGATTATGAAGAAACATATGCTCTCGTTGCTAAAATGAAGACACTAAGATTGTTACTAGCTGTTGGTAATAAACAAGAGTACTTCGTTCACCAAATGGACGTTCGAACTGCGTTCCTAAATGGAATTCTACAGGAAAATGTATATATAAAGTAACTTAGAGGGTTTCATACATCCAATATAGTTTGTAAATTAAACAAGGCGATATATGGACTAGAACAATCACCCACATTTTGATATGAGATATTAAATAACTTTTTGATTGAAAGTGAGTTTAGAAGGTCAAATATGTTTGTATATAAAGAACACTGTTGGAGATTCAATATTTGTGCTAGTATTTGTAGATATAATTCTACAAAGGATACATTGAAGGAAGAAATCGATATGTAGGATATGGGCAAATTGAAATACTTCTTAGGGTTCAGGATTACTCAAAGGAAAGAATGTGGAATACTGGAAATTTCTCAGAGGAAATACCTAGTTGATGTTCTACAGAAATTCGGAATGGCAGGCTGTATGTTAATATCGACATCAATAGAACCAGCACTGAATATTGTGACTCAAACGGAGAACAAAAAACTCGAAACAATTTATAGACGGCTGATAGGATGCCTGCTATATCCAACGATGTGATCAAGCCCTTGTATATGCTATGCAGTAACATATGTATTTAAGTTGATTCCAACACAAACCTAACTCTGAAACCTGGATATACCTGAACAGAGTCTTAAGGTAATTGAAAGGAACTTTGAACTATAGGCTCATGTATGACAGAAACACAAACAAAAATATGTTATATGGATATGTAATCTACCATAGGATATGTCTTCAGCATCGACCAACCTATAGAGGTGTATGAAGACAATCAGAGCTGTATTAACTTGACAAAAATGATGTTCTATACAAGAGGACTATACAATAACACATAGATATCAGGCACAACTTTGTTCGCGATTTGGTAGAAGAGAAATAAGTAACGGTGAAATATATAAGAAGTACATGTCAAGTGGTCGACATCCTGACGAGACCTCTATCAATACACAGATTTCGCGAGTTAGTTGAAAAACTAAGACTAAAATAGATACACACTTTGTCTTATTAAGGGGGGATGTAGGATATGGTTAAGTTTGTAATAAAATAAGTCATAAGTCAGTTGGTAGTACTGGAAATTTCTTTTATGCCCAGTACTCTACTATATAATCAGTTACAGCCAACGTTTGTGTTGTGTTCTATTTTATACTCTTAATAAATCATATATTAAAACATCAACCATATTCACATATTTACTGTAATATACATATTTCATTAAATTTGCCTTCTTTTCCATTGTCATGTGATAAAATTCATCACGTTAATAGGCTACCCTATGAATGTGTCATTTTATCACGGAATTGTTGAGGTTGAAGTACTTCAAATCGTGTTTTATTACTAATTGTAAGGCAAATGTACGGAAGAATTGTCAAACGGAATTGTTTGAATCCGTAAAAAATCGTACATACGATGGTATTTTCTGCGATGAAATGCTTATAAAATATTTCCACCGCGTTTAGAACGGGCGAAGGTGACATCAAACGGTACGAGCTTTGTGTATTGTTGAAGAGATAAAGAAAGTTAGATAGCAAGGATGAGGAAGACGAAAGCGGAACGTTCCGCAGAAGATCCGCAGGAAGTAGGGGCAGCAGTATCGGTCACGTACATCACCTTCGGGAGTATAGCCAGGAAACGTACCCCCAGGACGAAACACTGAATATTCTCTGTGTTACGGCGGAAAGCCCATGGCACCCGGTCTTCCGCAGCCGCGTAGCCTGTTCTCGTTAAACTCTGCTTTTGTATTTTTAAAAAGCCGAGCGTTGCAAGGAAAAAATCCGCTTATACAACTTGAATACGTATATCTTCTGTTTAATGTGATATCCACTCGTGTTAAGCCATGTTACAGATCTAAAAGGGAATGTTATATATGTTTGCTGCATTTTAACACTTGTTATCCATGAAACAAAATTAAAATGATCCCTTAGGGCTTGTGTAACAGTTCTTGTTTCAGAGAAGTCCCTTCTTACAATAACGTCATCACGTTTAACTTTTTGAAAACACTATTACTTTCATAGAAAACCCGATAACGTCCCTATACGTCTTTGACAACGTATGCCGGTCACGCTATATATTTTGAGATGCCATAAAACTGGAGAAGTTAGAGCTCGCAATACTGTATTTCTAACTACCACTATTCTTAAGTAGTAAGCTCTGACTGTCCTTTGAGTCACTGCTGTCATAGGTTAAACGTGGTATATACGATTTGTTATCAAAATATGGATTTGTCAAAAGAACATGTGCGCGCAATGATCTATTACAATAAGGCCGGTTTAAGTGAACAACAAAGTCTTGAACGATTGCAACTAGCATTTGATGATGACAATCCTTCGCATGCAATTGTGTTTCGCTGGTATAGCGAATTTAAAAGAAGACGGACATGGGCTTGGTGATGAGGCACGTGCTGGTAGGCCCTGTTCTTAAGTTACCGCTGAAAACATTGAGAGTATAAGACGTATGATCGACGAAGATTGAAAATGCTCCTATCAAGGCGATTGAGGCAACTGTTCGCATTGGATCCGCAATAATAAATTCAATTGATCATCTTCGGATGGAAAAAATTGTTACTTGTTTGGTGCCACACACGCTTAACTATTTTCAAAAGGCAGAGCGGGTAAGAATCGTTCCGGAAACGCTAGAAATGTTAAGCAATAGTGAACATCGTCTTTTATCTAAAATAGTAACAAGAGGTGAAACTTACAACGCATTTTACGGTATTCCTACTTACCAGAAGAACTGTTTGTGGGTCAATGAAGATGCACCAACACCACCAATGGCCAAAAGGCAAAGGGCTATTAAGAAAAGTAATCAAGCTGGAGAATTAACGTACAGTCACAGAAAAGTGGTACACCACTAACGTTTACCTGCAGTTCTTGAGTCATTCACGGGTTAATGTTGCATCACCACAATGCATCGTCATACAGTGCACAGCAGATAGTTGAATTTTTACGCGAAAATAATCTAATAGTCATTGAACATCCACCCTACTCGCCTGATTTGGCCATGTGTATTTCTGTTGTTCCATAAGCTAAAGAAACATTTACGTGGTCGACATTTCACGACGAAAGATGAAGCAATTCATCAGTTTTTTGAGAGCATTCCAAAAGATGGCTTTAAGCTTTTACGTTGTGGAAGCTTCGGTTACAAGTGTGCATTGATGCAGGAGGTGATTATTTTGAACATAAATAAAATCATTTTCGTAAAAGGCCTTGTAGTTTTATTGTATCTCAAAATACATTGTGTGACGCTCGTAATATAGTTAAAATTCATCATTAGCTGTTGGATATCATTTTCAAAAGTTTACAGTAGAAACTGTAGAAGACACCTTTGGGAGATTAATACGTAGGTTTCTACGGCCAGAGTCAGTAATAAGCGAACTACTTCCGGAATTGGACTGTGTCGTGATGAGATATATAGAAGTGAAACAAGGGTAAGAGGAAAAAGAAATAAAAAGAAAACCAGATAGAAAAAAGAAAACAAAAAAGGAGGGGAGGGGGTGAAAAAGAAGGAAAAGGTGAAAAGAGTAAGAGAAGGAAAAAGAGACAGAACAAACGGGAGAAAGGAAAGAAAAGAAGAAGAAAGAGAAGAGAAAAGTGGATCTCACTAGCATTCCACCTTGGAGATCCCAGCTTTGCCTTTTTTTTTTCTTTCTTTTTCTTTTCTTTCCTTTTTCCCCTTTCCTCTGTCTCTCTTTCCTTCTCTTACTCTTTTCACCTTTTCTTTTTTTTTCACCCTCCCTCCCCCTTTTTCATTTTTCTTCTTTTTATCTCTTTTCCTTTTTTTTTCTTTCTCTTCTTACTCTTATTTCATTTCTATATATCTCATCATGGCACGGTCCAATTTCGGAAGTAGTTCGTTTATTATACCTTTGGGAAGTTCAATACATCGGCAACCCAACTTATAATGTTGGTTACAGGTCGGGGTTTGAACATGGAAGCTAGAAGATTACTAAAACAATTCCTTCATGTAACCTCTTTGCTCCATGCATGCCATTTTGTAGATAATTTTTTTTAGAAACAGTTATTCAAAAGCCGGTCAATTTATAGCTTCTAAAAAAAAAGTTTTTAGTAAATCTCCGAAACGCATTCGTGAGTTTAAACAAGCTTGGCCGGGCATTTCTCAGCCTCTAGGGCGGCTTAAGGTTGTTTTATACTATGAGACGTTTTGACACATTATTAAATATTGTGCCTTAAATTTAAATCCACAAGAAGCCCAAGCAGTTTCAGTAAGCCAGCGGTTGGTTTCAGATACCGGAATCCATACTCAAATAGAGCAAATTTCCGAAAATTATTCAATTCCTTTAGATATTATATTTAAATTGGATAATAACAAGCTGTCATTACGTAAACGACTAAATATAACATATGTGCTGAAAAGTCCCGGGCCTAACACATAGATGACGCTAGTTTTATTGCAGTCACCTTTCTCTCAGTTAGTACTAACCTTCAAAAGACAGCTGTTAAAATTTCATGATATTCTATTCATTAGTTTGTGAGTTATTGTGCTAAGAGTCACGCTACTTTTGTTATTCTCAAAACAATGGATCAAAAACAATTTCGTGTTTTAATTTTACACTGCTTCTTGATGGGAAAAAAACCGTTCAAGCGAAGCAATGGCTTGAAAAGTGTTATGGGGACTCCGCTCCATCAGAAACAACAATAAAACGTTGGTTTGCTGACTTCAAACGTGGTCGTAGAGACACCGATGATGCAGAATGCAGTGGACGTCCAAATGAGACGGTAACATCAGAAAACATAAAAAAAATTCACAAAATCGTTTTGAATTATCGAAAAGTGAAGTTGCGTGAGTTAGCTGACATCGTAAAGATATCAAAAGAACGTATTGGCTTTATATTGCATGAGCATTTGACTATGAGAAAGCACTGTTCAAAGTGGGTGCCGCGTTTGCTCACTGTTGACCACAAGCAAGAACGTGTTGATGATTCTGAGCAGTGTTTGGCCATGTTTAAACGTAACAAACCGGAATTTTTGCGTCGATATGTGACAATGGATGAAACATGGTTCCATCACTTCACTCCGGAATCAAAACGATCGTCATCTGAGTGGACAGCAACTGGTGAACCTCGTCTAAAGCGCCCGAAAGCACAACAATCGGCTAGAAAGGCTATAGCCTCGGTATTTTGGGATGTGCGTGGTGTAATATTCATCGACTATCTTGAGAAAGGAAATACCATCAACAGTGAATATTATATAGCGTTATTGGAGCGTTTGAAGGCCGAAATTGCAAAGAAACGACCGCATATGGCAAAGAAAAAAATGTTGTTTCATCAAGACAACGCACCGTGTCACAAGTCAATCAAAACAATGGCAAAACTACATGAATTGAACTTCGAATTGCTCCCACATCCACCGTATTCGCCAGATTTGGCTCCCAGCGACTACTGGCTGTTCGCAGACCTCAAAAAATGCTCGCCGGTAAGAAATTTCGCACGAATGAAGAGGTTATCGCTGAAACTGAGACCTATTTTGAGGCAAAAGATAAATCGATCTACAAAAGTGGTATTGAAATGTTAGAGCAGCGCTGGAATGATTGCGTTGCTCTTGATGGAGATTACGTTGATGAATAAAGCTAATTTTGAACCAAGAAAACAGTGTTTTCTTTGTTAGGCCCGGGACTTTTCAGCCCATGTGTTAGTAGATTATTTTAAAGCCTCGTTAGGAAATGTAGCAGGCAGTATAGGAAGATTAATAACCAATGAACTGTGTGCGACTATAAACAAGAATCCCGATTTTGAAAACAACTATTTAACATAAAATATAGGTGATACTACTACGAGTTAAAATATACAGATTTGACGACTCGTCAATAAAAAACTCAAAGTAATCATTATAAAATTAATAAAATCGTAGCCTCATAAAGCATGTAAGTTTGTGAAAAGTAATTAAAATACTGTGGAATTATACAAATGCCCTACTAACAGTTCTAGAGAGCTACAGTTACTTAGAACTACGTCAGATCCACACATATTTTCTTAATATAAATGGGGGCATATAACTGAACTGACGTTGATGTATTCCCTAATACTTTACCGAAGAACTTCTACCCTAACAGCCTTCAATATCGCGAAACAAAGCAATAACAATGAAATCAAACTGCTTGTTGTCGGATATCCGATACAATCATCATAAAACTTGCGGTGTCGTAAATTATTATTTTTACGTACGGCACTTCATTCCATTCACTCTATCCAGGAAGGAACCCCTGCTTTTAGACTCTGCAGATCCCTTTCTCTGTGCCTTCCTCAAGAATCTTATATAGCCCTTTCCGAATAGATATACGCATTTCTCTCTCTATCTGCTACGAGAAAACTGTTTACCAATCTTAGAATAAGTGTAGTGAGTTCACGACAATAAAATAAATATACGGAGAAGGTATACTTCCTCCATAAGAAAACGCTCGCTGCGCCTATAGGCAGGAAGAGTGTTTTTCCTTTGATCCGACACGATATGCCGTAGGGAACGACGACGACGCAGAGAAAGACCCTTCGACAAAGTCGCCGCGTTAGCTACATACATACATATGTCACGCCGCAGTTTGGTAGTTGCTATATGTAGCTCTATGTTTATACCATATAAAGAATATGTTCTCTCTCTTATATTTTCGAAATACCTAGTTGAATGGTACGTAGATCGCAATGATTGTTTGATATTGCAATATATAGCATGCCTAGATGCTTGTTCGTTGTTATTGGAATTACAAAAAGATTAAATTATATATTTTTATTTCTGATGAATATTTGCACACTTTTTTAAATGGAAAAACCTAAATGTGAAGTGAAATTGTTGTTTCTGTCTGTAAAGCTCTGGTCCATTGGAATTGCTACAGTGGCAAGAGTGAGGTGGTTGTGTCGATGTATCGTTATAGAATCAGATACACCGTCTAATAATAATTTATATGTAGAGCTGGTGCTGGATATCACAGCCATCCGCACCGTGGTAAATAATTAATAAGTAGCAGCTTATACGTAATATTGTATATAATAATCTGAAACGCGTAACCTTCTGAGAAACGTCGTCTAACTGAATGATTCAGCGATGTTCGCTGAGATGAAAAAATGTTCCTATGAAAAGAAAATCATCGTTCCACATCTAGTGATATGTCGCATATTTGCATAAAGTCTTTGAAGTTATGTAAGGGATTAGAATTACTATAACTTTGCCTAAATCTGATAACAGCTGAATCTTTACATGAAACCCCATTAAACCTTTTCATAACAAAATGACTTCTTTTACCGCTTAAGCTGTTCAACTGTGAGAGTACATCAGTCACTATTTGCAGGTGCTCTACTAACGACAATGAAGATGTTTGCAATAATAATAATATGCTATATTTGTCCAACGATAGCACCGCTCAATAACATATTTCTTTTGTCGTGATATGCTGGTTCCAAAAATAACTGGCATTTCTTTCTAGCAGCTCTAGTTTTTGAGATACAATACTGTGAAATTTATTACTCATGCGTATAAATGTCGCCGTTACATAATTAGTAGAACAGATACTTTCTAACTTTCACACGCTCGGATGTAACATGAGCATCAAGATTCATTACCGTCACAGCCACTTAGATCGTTTTTTCAGAAAATTTAGGTGATGTTCGTGAGAAACAGGAGGAAAGATTTCACACAGACATCAGCATTATGGAGGAAAGGTACCAAGGAAGAGAGGATACCCATATAATGACCGATTACTGCTGGAATCTTCAGCAGGACTATTCCGATAAACCTCACGCAAGGAAATCTTATAGAAGGGAATTTCTAACTGATGATCGAAAGTTGTATATGCATATTTTTCTGATAAATAAATACCTCCTATCCATTCTTTGTGTTTCCGTTAACACTTATCAAATAGTAATATTTAAAAAGTTACGCTCATAACAAAATATTATATCTAATTTTGACGAACTTTCCCTAAATAGAGCAGAAAGAGTGAATTTCGATAACTAGATCTGATAGAACACATTTGACGGCATTCTTGGATTAGGCACCCCAAACTGCTTAATTACAAATACAGGGCGCCAAAATGTGTGTTGGCCACTGTAATTAATTATTTACAGAACAATATCCTAACAAATCGTGAAGTACCACATGTGCGATACAATTTAAATTAACAAACACTTCTACGCCACGATGTATTGCGTGTACAAACGTAAACAAAATCTTAATACTCAATAAATATTCTACGAATATATTATATTAAAGTTAGTGACTATATAAAACGCAGGTGCCTCGGCCAAAACATTTGTACTATGCCTGTAGGTCATGAAACACAGGCCAGCAATGATTGTGAATCGACTTCATTAGAAAGTAATTTAAGTAAAAATCTTACAGTATTTTTGTTGCAACGATCTTCCAGTAAACTAAGGTTGTGCTGCTGCACGAACGTCACATAATCCGAACCACGATCTAGATAAATGCCAGTAACCTTATAGCTGAGATATTTGGAAAATCTCTTTTGGACACGTTCTATTGAAATAACCTGGCAGGTGCTGATAGGATACCATATTAAGCATACTCCAACTTGGATTGAACAAGGACATAGTCTTTATCGCCGAGATGTCACGAAAAGTTCTTATTAAGAAGAATGATCTGGAAGCAGAAAGCAGATATATGATCAGAGAAGCTTAGTTTTGAATCAGAAAGTACTCCCAAATCTTACTTTTTCAGTTCTTATAATAAATGTAGATAGAATAGTGTTGTTGAACATAATAGGATTAGAGCCTGTGGTATAAGAGATCACTACACACTTTCCAATATTTAATGGTATGCTATTCAGAGTACACCAGAAATTAAGGGTAAAGTAAGACTGCAACTTGACGCAATCGACTAGCGAATCGATAACATAGTTGATCTTGAGGTCGTCCGTATATGCTAAAATCCCCTATCGCAATTTATCAAGTAAATCGTTAAAAAAATATTAAATAATCGTGATCCGACATTAGAACCCTGTGGAACCCTAAATGATATTCCGAAGGGAGCCGACGAATATCCATTGAAAAAGGCGTAACGATTCCTTCCAAGGAGGTAAGTAGAAATCAATCTCACCAATGAAGGACAGATACCAATACTTTCTAGTTTAACGCCAAGTAAATTGTGGTTAATGTGACCAAAAGCCATAGTAAAGTCAGTATAGACCACATCGAATTGTCCTCGCTGGATGATATTTACCAAATTGGTTACAGTAGATCTGCCCGGCATAAGGCCGTGTTGATGGATTGAGAAACATTAAAGTAAATATTGCTATATAAAATATGTTCAAATACTTTAGCAAGGTTCGCTAAAATGTTTATAGATCTGTAGTTCACGATATTAGCCCAATCACCACCCTTAAACACTGGCACTATTTTACTAGTTTTGCAAATTGTCGCAAAAGTGGAATTTTTAATAATTAAATTGTATAATATACATAGTCGATACATAAAGACATAGGCATAGACAAGAAAATTAGGTATGTTATGATCACCCGATAAAATATCATTCTTGAGTCTTGAAGCACTCTTCAGCACCTCATCCTCAGTAACAAAGGAAACACCAAAAGAGGAATAATTGGTATTTATAGTCTGCGAGGTCAATGAACTAATGCCAAATGCGTTAGAAAAATGCAATTGTTGGGAAAAATTTGTAAATCTCTAAGACCTTGAGTGTTTTGGAATTTTGTCCGATTTTTCTGTATCACCTGTTATTTCTTTGGGATTAAATTAAAACTATTGAAAATGTTTAAAATAAGAACATGCTGCATATAAAGCTATAGTTCCCAGCGCGCATTGGTTGTGGTGGTTTAGATATGCCGAGATACTATTTTTGAAATTCCCCAATTCGTTAGTAGATTTAAGAACCACAGCTATTGTTTGAACAATTAATTCATGTATCTCTGGATAACACTTTCCACTTTAAACGAAAACATAAATATAATCAAAAAGTACATTGATATAAAAATTTTTCTATCGATATTGATCCAACGAAGAAGTTTATCATTTTAATAAATGGCTATTTATTATAACTTATTCCAACTTCAGTATTTCTACATAAACTTCTCACATTTTACATTAAAACAATTCAAGGAAAATCGAAAAAATCTCAATAATAAATATACTTACGATTTGTTGGTTCGGTCTAAAGTAATGTCCCGAATATCGACAGATCACTTTAAATATACGATACTAAATAATCTTGGCTTACGGTAAATACAGTTGATGGTGTCGCATTCTTGGCTTACGGTAAATACAGTTTATGGTGACGCACATTTATAGCCATACGTACGTATATTATGCAAAGAACGTTCTGTTCCAAAAAACTTGTGCAAGTAGCATTCAATTGTTACTTCTAAAGCAGGTTAATAACGAGGGTTATCTTTTAAGTTTTTGGATATACAATTGGAATAAAACAATAGATAGCTTTTAAAGACTTTATTGTTTTTCAAACTATTCTTCATGAAGATTAATGCACTTCTGTGCTCGAACCAACTGTAGAAGCAGTCATTCCACTTATTTGCTGCTACAGTCAAAATTGCATTTTTGAAGGCATCGACTGCTCTTTTTGACGACTAGAATCTTTGATCACGCAGTCCGTTCCTCATTTTCGAAAAGGTGGAGAAATCGTTGGGACTGTATGACGGATGCTTCAACAATTCGATGTTTTGTTGCGATAAAAATTCAATTCCTTCCGTTTCCAATTCAAGTGTTCCGTACTGTGCGTCAACTTGCATTGTCTTGGTGGAGAATGATTCGTTGTTTTCAAAGCTCAGCGGTGATTTGCGGGAAACAAATGATTGTACACCAATCGACAGTAGCAGTATCTTCTGATCTTGCGCACAGCATCGACGTCTTGTTTTGTTTATGCACCTTCTCTTGGATCATTCCTAAGACTAATCCGGTAGCGTTTGAATTCTCTATATCAACGAGAAATTGTTGACTGACTTGCTGTTTCATTGCCCCAAACAGTAACCAATTCACCGAGGCATTCTGGTGGAGCTAATTGTCTTCGAAAATTATAAAAAAATATTGGGTGAAAATGTTCTTGATTCGTTTTCATTCTTCAACTAACTTGTCAACTCTGACAGCTATAACACTACACTGACAATTTGGATTTAGGTTAACTAAAGGTGAAGGTTAATTTTTAGTACTGATATTTGATTAGTGGCAACCTCTATGTCCTAGTATGCAAAACCTAAAAGACATTCCTCGTACATAGGTATTTATTATATTGATAAACAGCTTCGAATTTGATAAATGCAGTCCATTATTGCAATAAATTCATTAATTAATATAGTATTTTTTGTTACTTCAACAAAACGAAGTTCATGAATACGATTTGTTGAATTTATTTTTCAATATAGTAGTTTCTGCTACAAGATCTGAAGCATAAAGGGCACAAAGAACGTTCATCGCACATTGAAGATATTTTTACACCGCCTTATATTAAGTCATAAATTTATATACATCTTCAGCAAACTGACGTTTTCTGATAAATCAAGCACCAGCACAAACTTTTTTTACATACAGTGAATAGACATCGAATAAAAAATTTAAAAAAATAGGATTCTGTCTCGTTACTTCCCACAAATGTAAGACAGCATAAATGAA
Source organism: Trypoxylus dichotomus (assembly GCA_023509865.1). Lineage (NCBI taxonomy): Eukaryota > Metazoa > Arthropoda > Insecta > Coleoptera > Scarabaeidae > Trypoxylus > Trypoxylus dichotomus. The sequence continues at coordinate 74,021,821 of CM042074.1, read as the reverse complement.
TACATCAACAGAAAATCTAATAATAACCAGATATAATTTATGAGGTTAGTGGCCACAAGTTGTTGCTATTTGTCTGCAGTTTTGAAATATTTGTAAATTAGCTGTACTTCGTCTGCTGCGAAAAATGTTTAGCTTGAATTTTTTGCGTGTTAGAGTATTATTTGTAAATTACACATAATAATATGTAATAATTTACATTCCTTTAGTAATAATAATCGAAAGCAAGTTTTTGGTAACTTCATTCGATTGAATCTAAAAAAAAGTTTCGAAAAAATTTCACTTAAATATTAGAACTCATGATCAGAATAGGAGTTGAATAGGCAACACATTATACTGTGTATACTAGCATCGTGCATAACTTAAGGTGAACACTAACATATTTCCGTCAAATGAATCTAAAAATTATTGGTCCATGTGGAACATATAATTGTTGCTGTGTATAATAATATAAAATGAACATATAATTGTTGTTGTTTTTATTGAATAAAGCGTTGAATTATGAAACACAGTTTGGATTTATACACACCGATCAATGTGATCATTAGTCAACCTTACGGGAAACAGATCGAGAAAATGTCTAGAACACAATACGGGAAAGACAATGTGACTGTCCGTTTATTTAGAGTGATATTGGCAGAGAGGCAATTTACAATGTGTGGTTGAGGAAATCGCTCGAAACCGCGCTGATGACGCCGGATAGGCAGAAACGCGTGTTACCATATTTTCTATTTCTGTTCTCCTCATATTGTCTTTCCCGTAAATGATCCCACAAATGCCATGAGTAGTTGCACTTAGGACCATTACATTAACCTGACGAGAATTCTATGAAATCTATTCTATTATTCGAACATTGTTCTAATAGATTTATCTCCCGATAATATTTAAGATAACTTTTCACTCAGATCTGTGATAATTAATGCAGTAAATCCATAGTAAAATCATGATAAATCATTTGTCGTATCAACAAAAGTAATAACCAGAATAAGGGAATGAGGATCACAAAGATAGTAGCCAAAGACAATAACTAGCGAGGACAAATGAGATTTCAAGGTAATTGACAAATTGACAATTGTTGTGATTACATGGCTTAACTAGCAAGTACTTTAACATTGCAGCAGGCAATTTTATATTTTTCTAACGAACCTTAGACAATAGCAAAACTATTTTTGTTACATATCTTCATATTTTTAGTATAATATAACATATACGGTATACTTAGATTTATTCGTTCACTTTTGACATTTGGGTTGTTGAAATTTTAAACTTCGGCAATGTGGCTAATATCATTTTTTCATAATTTCACCAGTACACGATTGAGTATCTTTTACTGGCCATTAAATATAGATATGAATGCTCGCATATCCACGTCTAAATTTAGTGAGATACTTCCGAAATTCAAAAAATGAAAATGTAGAACTGTAGTTTTTACAGCTTTAGAATTTGAATCATAAATAACTTATTCCGCACGCATCCTTCGACCATAAGGCTATCATTTGGGAATAGTTTACTTAAGGATTTTTTTCACAATGTTTCCGTCTTTGAGACTATTCGAGACAGAGGACATTATAAAACATGAGTAGCGGTAAAAATAAAATCTTAATGGAGGACAACTTTAAATTTCTTATTCCTCCCACTTCTCGCACACATGCGCAGCCTTTTACGTCCGCATGCATATTATGTACAACATCCGGGACATTGGCGGTACAAACCTGGACGTGTAAAGCTTTTGTAAACTGGAAACGTATCCGGCGAAGTTTCGTTGTATATGTTTGCAAGCGAACGAATGCTGGCAAGTCGGCACGATCCCCGTCGATATATGAAAGATGCAAACGGAAGAAGTAGCTGGCTGATTGCGTCTGATATACGACTTTCCGATATGAGTTATGGGCCTCGGGTGGCTACCGCGACGACTTGCCAAAGATCGACATCAAATATGTAAGAAGGACGCATATGTATGGATACGAGGCGGCGACTTGGAAGATACCTCTCGAGGAGTTCTACGGCCCCGGTGGGTCACCCGCGGCCCTCAACACTGCGGAAAAATCGTCTCGGCAAAAAGACCATTTTAATTTTTTTTTCGTACGCTAATCCTAGTACGATGATAGTTTCTGTGTTATGTAAGAATTTGAGACACATCAGCAAAGTGTATATTTATTATATTTAATAAAAACTTATTAATTACACTGTCCAACGCAGTTCTTTTTCTGATACAGCAACATCGTTTCCGGAACTAGTTTCAAATCTCTATCATGTTGGGATTAGTCTCTGTAAAGAGGGGCAAGCTTCAGTGGCATATGGGCGTGACGGGGCGAAGCGCGCGGTACGGAGAATCGAGTACCCATATCATAGCAAGCTTGTTCAGTATTATGCTACTAGTCGTTGTGTGTGCTTCTCAGTACACACATACTTAGCAAATGTCGCATTTACGAGGGCGACCTGAAATGTTGCCGGAATTGGCACGAGATGGCGCACGAAGTTTGAAGTGCAACCTTTCTTTATGGCAACTGTCAGACGTCTACTGTCAATAGTTGTTGTTTAAGAATGTATTTTGTGTAGCAAGTCAGTCAGTTTCGTAAAAATGGATAAAACCAAATTTTGTGTAGCGATAAAACACTTCTGGATGGCTGGGAAAACGGCCACGGAAATATTTTGCTAGAGGTTCATGGCGGATGTACTCCATCATTTTCAACCACCAGCTTCTGGGTGAGAGAGTCCAAACGTAGCCGCACAAGCATAAGTAGCGAACCACGCAGTGGACGCCCAAAAACCGCTACCAGAGATGAAGTGGTCGACAAGATTCGTGATGTCGTGTTAGCCGATCGTCGATTGAAGCTCATACAGGTAGCAGAGACAACAGGCATCTCAGAAGAACGCATTGGTCATATCCTACACGAAATTTTGGGTATGACGAAGCTTTCGGCGCAAAAACGAAATCGAGTGACCGTTTCGGAGAAGTGTTTGGCCAGCATCCAACACAATCCAAGGGATTTCTTCGTGCATTTCGTGGATGAGACTTGGATCCACCATTACATACCGGAGACCAAGAAACACTCGAAGCAGTGGACTTTCTCGGGCGAATCAGCTCCGAAGAAAGCAAGGACGTTCCATCGACCGGAAATGTCATGGCGACCGTTTTTTGGGATTCCCATGGCGTGATCCTCATCGACTATACGCAGAAGGGAAGGACGATCACAGGGCAATACCACAGCGATTTATTGACCCGATTCGGTGCAGTATTCATACCACATCGTCGTGTCCACATTGAATGAGTTGCGCTATGAATTGGTTACTCATTCTTCATATTCACCGGATCTAGCCCCCAACGACCTTTTCCTATTCCCAAACCTGAAAAAATCACTGATAGGAAAGAGATTTGTCTCAAATGAGGAGGTCACCGCCGCTACAGATGGCTATTTTGCAGATCTTGGAACATCCTACCTTTTTGACGGCTTGAAGAAACTGGGTCACCGTTTGGAAAGCGTGTTGACTTTCGAGCAGACTATATCGAAAAATAAAAATAAGAAACCACAGCAGTACCATGTTCTTTCTTGTCGATTCCGGAAACATTTCAGGTTGCCCTCGTAATGTCAAAAGGTTTAGAAAAGTCAATATAAACAACATCAACCTGCTTGCGAAAATACAAATTGTAAATGATTCCTATATAATACGTTCCGTCGAAATTATATCATCTCTTCGATGTAACGCTATATAATTCAAATTCTATACGAAAATCCGCACGCGTTAAAGAAGTAAAAAAGAGACGCGACGAAAAGATGTCATTTAGTTAGAGTTAAATCGGCGATTTAAAAGAGGTTAGAAGCGACGAAGCGTCTATTAAGAAGTTTAACTCAAAGAGAGTAGAAAGCTGAAAGATGGCATGTAATATGCATGTCCTTCCACCTCCGGGGGCCGCATACCGATGCGACTTCTTGCATTATTCACCAGGAGCTCGATTCCAGATTACATCGCGATTCTTTCGACTTATATTTCGTTCGCATATATGTAAACTGCAAACATATATGTATGTATGGTTTGTATGTGTATGTACATATACATACATATGTGATATTTGCGAACGCTCTATGACAGGTTCACGTTTCACTAGAGAAAAATCCTTTTCCAAACTGAATCACTCGTCCTTTTTGCAGATGTAGACGTAGCAGGTTGGCTTATACGTAAGGATATGCCGACCTGGCAAATTCGCAAAACATATCGTTTCTAAAGCATCTTTTGAACTTTAAAAACGCTAAAAAAATCTCCGGTAGGATCTGCTGAAAAGTATTGCGATTTATTACATTCCATTTTAAAGGCAAAGATCTTTATAGAACTTGACTTATATATAATCAAACATCTTGATTCTTGATTTTCCAGCATCACTTTTGGATATTTATTTATTGTGCCTACAATGAACGGTTGAATAAGAAATACGTAAACAATTGTATAACAATTAATTTTGCTACTTTATAAGGAAAACCTTAATAAAAAGAACACATGTTTACTAACTTCAGAAAATTAAGAAATCACAGTATTAATCTATCTATTCTGCAATAAGACATAAACCCTACTGCGAGAATTATCACAATATGACAAATCTTTGGGAAAGTAATAAACCCGATATATACCAAGTGTTTGAGAAATTAGCAAGAACTTTTATAGGTTATACCAAAGAACGTATTTTCACACGATATGCAAGAAATCCTATATTACTGTTCTACAGATTGTATTATGTTATGTAGAAAGAATACACATTTATTTATTCAATATAAAGGGAAAAACGAATAGCTACAAAGTATTGACTTATACAGGACTAATTACACTGTCTGTTTTTAATTAGGAGGAGTGTTTTTAAAGTGAAGCGCCAAAAAGAAGACTAACTGTTGGTCAGTTTTCGGCCAAAATTACACTAGCGATATTTGATATATTGCCGGCCGCCATATTGTTACAACAGCTGATTGATGTTTCAGTTTTCTCTCCAAATTCGCATTGTTGTAATACAAAAAAGTGCTTTTGGCTGACATATTCTCAGTGTAAATCATTTTCACAGCGTTTTCGGTAAATATGGAGGAAGTGGCAACTACTTCTGGAACCCAAATATCTCCGCCGAGAAAGCGAAAATATCTGAGCTTAGGACATTTATCTTTGATAAAGAAGCAAAATATATTGAATATATTCGAACTGATAAGCCGAGAATGGGAATTGCTGCTATTGTTGCAAGAATATCAAGCATGATAGGTTGGTGTTATATTACATTACCATCATCATACATATTATAATGTTATCTTATTTTTAGGAGTGGCACAGTCTACTGTCTATCTTTCCATAAAAAAATACAAGGAGAAAGGACAAGTTACCCACCAAAGAAAACTGGAAGACATTCTTTAATTGCTGGTTACGATGAAACTGTTAAGAATTCTATATGGCAATTAACTCATAGTTTCCTTTTTATAAAAATGAACTTCCTACACTTGATAAAGTGCTGAATGAAGTAAAAGAGTGTTTATTATTTGCCACGGATGAACCGTTCAACATTGTACAAATTTATGAAAATGATAAATTTCAGGTTAGTGCCGATGTTCTAATTAATACGCAAAATTTTATTTCACGAACTACTACACAAATATATATTTTACACACTTGATATGTTAGAGTAAATATAATTATTATTGCAGATATTTGAAGAGAGATTGAAAAAGTGCTTTTGACAATTGACAATTGGAAGAAATGTGTAGAACATGTGATTAAAGAAGATAGTAGTTCAAGGGAAATGGAAAGTGTTAGTGAATAATTATTTTAGATGGTAATGTAAATTATTTACATATATTTAAGGTCAATTTATTGTTTAATATGAATATGCTATATTGAATATTAGTCTAAATTGTTGTTCACTTGTAAATAAACATATCAAAATAAGAATTATAGTAGAATCTAGCAACATTTAGAAACTTCCATTAAGAAAGGTACGATGTATAAAGTTGGAATCTAGTATTCTGCAATGTTTTCTATATTTAATTGATTAATTACTTTTGTAATAAGTAATGAATATATAATTAATTACGTAACTACAATTTATATCATAGCTAGTTTTAAAACTGCCGCCAAGAAGTGACTGAAAAATTCCATCGTGTAAACGCGTCTTTTCATTTTACTCCGAATTAAAAAATGAGGTATAGTGAAAAAATAGGTAAAGTACTAACTAGATCAAATTTAGAGGTAACTTACAAAACCAATAATTCGTTAGGAAAATTCGTTAGAAACAATAAACAAGGAAAAAAATTGGATGTTTATAAATTAAGTTGTAATGACTGCCCAACATAAACATATATCGGCCAAACGGGTAGGAGCGTTGATAAAAGAATATACGAGCATTTCATGAGCTATGTACTTAAGAATAAAGATTCCAATTATGCACTTCACTTACTGATGAATAACCATACATTTAACAATATCTTCAAAATGTTACATTCCCAAACTAAAGGTTTGAAATTAAACGTACTAGAGTCTCTAAAGATAAATAAACTTAAACATTCAAATGTACTACTAAACAATCAAATAGATCTTGATAATTCACCATTGTTGAATTTGTTTGTGGAACATGTGGCATATGATGGGAAGCTCTGACTTGAGTCGCTGCTGTCATAGAGCAAACGTGGTACATACGATTTTTCATCGAAACATGGACTTGCAAAGCGCGCGCAATGATCTACTACGGTTTTAAGGCAGGTTTAAGTAAACAACAAAATCTTGAACTATTGCAACTCACATCTGGTGATGAAAATTCTTGGCACGCAACTGTGCTTCGCTGGTGTAGCGAATTTAAAAGGAGACGGACATCGCTTGGTGATGAAGCACCTGCTGATAGGGCCTGTTCTTCAGTTACCGCTGGAAACATTGAGAGAGTGAGACGTATGGTCGATGAAGATCCAAGATGCACCTACCAAGCGATTAAGGCAACTGTTGGTGTTGGATCCGCAACAACAAATTTAATTTTATATGATGATCTTCGGATGAAAAAAATTGGGTGCTACCACAGTAGTAAGAGGTCATAAATCATACCATTTTACGATATTCCTACCCTCCAGGAGAGCCGTATGTGGATCCACACACCAACAATAGTCAAAAAGCAAAGGGGTGTCGTAGTACAGGACTAGTGAAAGCAATCACGCTGAAAAATCAGCGTACAGCAAACTGGTATACCACAAAATGTTTACCTGCAGTTCTTGAGTCAACATTCGCGGGTTAAGTAGTACACAGTAGGTACTTGAATTTTTACGTGAAAATAATCTAAGTCATTCAACGTCCACCCTATTCGCCTGATTTGACCATGTGTGATTTCTGGTTCTTCTTTAACCTAAAGAAGCATTTACGTGGTCGATATTTCACGACGGAGCATGAGGTAGATGAAGCAATTGATCAGTTTTCTGAGAGTATTCCAAAAAATGACTAGCTTCAAGCTTCCAGGTTGTGGAAGCTTCAGTTACAAACGTGCATTGATGCAGGAGGTGATTATTTTGAACAGAAATAAAATTATTTTTGTAAAAAGACTTACAATTTTCTTCTATCCCAAAATATATAGCGTGACCCTCATTTAAGCAGATGTGCACGTGTAATTAATAGAAATACGGTTATTAAGTTAAGCTAGAGAAGTAGAAGATTTCATTGAAATTTATAACAATTTATATATTTATGTCAAAATAAATTGCAGTGTTTTGTGTCCTGAAAGGAAAATTGAATTTGAAAAAATTAGTTTGTCAAGACGAACTGTTGCCCCACGTATAGAAATGATGGCTAATGATATAAAAACAACTTTAACTGACCTGCTTTTGAATTATTTTCCATAGCATTAGACGAGAGCACTGATTTGTCTGACACAGCCCAACTGGCTGTATTTATTCGCGATGTTGATAAACAGTTCACTGTTACTGAGGAATTGCTTGCTTTGCAGCCGCTAAAACAAATCACTGCAGGAGAGGACATTTTTAATGAAGGTCAAAAGGTATTCACAAGTCTTGGCTTGCCATGGTCAAAATTAGTTGGTGTATGCACAGATGGTGTACCTTTTGATAGTCCTGAATTGCATTATCCACCAGCAGAACTTTCCATTCGACTCCAGATATTTATGAATGTGGTAGTAAAAGCCATCAATTTTATTCGATCCCGAAGGCTTAACCATCGTCAGTTCAAGGTGTTTTTGGATGAAATATCAGCCGAATATGAGGACGGAAGATATTATTGTGAAGTTAGATGGCTAAACAAAGGGAAAATGCTGAAACAGTTTTATGAGCTTAGAAATGAGATAGCAGATTTTATGCAAATAAAAGATAAACCACTACCTGAATTGAGTGACTGAAAATGGATATGTGACTTAGCATTTCTGGTCGACCTTAATTTGAATGATTTAAATTTATTATGATTTAAAATGATTTGTATAGCTGCTTGAAAACGTTTCAGAACAAAATTCGCTTATGGGAGACACAGACGCTGTCTGGTAACAGTTACCATTTCACCACGCTCTCTGCGTATGAAAATATTGCTTATGCTCAATATGCTGGATAACTACAGTTATTGCCGGAGCAATTTTCAAAACAGATTTAGCGATTTTAAAAACATGGAAGACAGTTTCAATTTCTTTGCTACTCCAACAAAAGGTAATGTACAAAATGCTCCAATGCAAATGGACTTGATCGAGCTTTTAATTATAATGTTGTACTTATTTTTTTCATTTCACTTCCTTTTTTTTAATTTTAATAAATTGCTTTATAATAACATTGTCGTATTATTTCATACCTAATATCTACCCTTAAAAATTACGAACACTACTTTAACTGGTATTTGCACACCAAAGTTTGGCCTACAACATGTCAAAGGTTGCCCATACTTGGCTTAAGAGTATGCGACTGCAACCTGTACTACGACGGTATAGAAAAAAAACTGTCCACTAAAGTAGTTCTCCACTATTATAGCTATGTACTGAATGTTTGTGTCTACAAACTGCGACATGCAATAGAATTATCTTTGATATTGTAGCGAATACGAAGCATTACCCTGTAAAAACTGATACGAAGGATGTTGTGCGGTTTTCGAACGGACCTTATCGCACTATTCCCTATAGCATATGTCCAAAAGAAAAATCCTAATTGAAGATTCCGTTTATTTATTGGCTTGCTCCGGCAACCCGGGGTATATTTAATCTAATACAGGGCGAATAAATCCACATTTAGGTTGACAGAAGCTAGAAGCCGGGCAATCTTGCCGGGCGCGCTTGTATCTTCTATAGGTCCTTGGACGTTCCTTCTACACCGACGGACTGTGCCGGAAATTCACATATATACACGCTTTAATCGAGTTTCCTGAGCAAAATGCAAGACATTCGAGACATAAATCTCGAGAAAATTGTTAATACAGAGGAAGAAAAAACAAATAAGATGGAAAGGAGGAAAAAATACTGCTAACGCTTGTTGTTTGCTGCTTAGGAGTTCGCGTTGTGTTGTTAAATTCTTGGATATTATTAGGTTATAGATAGCATCTCTATTTGATATAAAGATTAATAAGTAACCAATTCGGTATTACCTAGTTACAATTTTACAAATGCTATTAAAAAAGAATTGTTGCTTTTCAGGCACAGCAGAAAGTAAGACAAGTCTAAAATTACATTAATATTTGCAGCGTTTTACTCTAAAGTTATAAAATGTGATAATTGTTGAATTTTGTCAACATGTATTACATAGATTTTTTTATATATCGAAGCTCCATTACATATAATGAAAAAAGCTGTTCATCGGACTAGACGGGACGGTATCGTGCCTCGATTTTACTTTGTTTGTACGTTCCAGGTCTTTTGATTTTACGTTTTGACCAGCATTTATGGTTATCTATAATTTTGCCTCTGTATATTACTCCTATATATATAAAACTACTAATGATAAACATCAATACTTCACATCAAGTTTTAATTTATTTATTAATAAAAACCAATAGGAAAATTCTTATAAACGTAATTAAAATAAATAATCGTACAATTGTAATAATTTAATTCGTTTGACAAACTATGGATAAGTTAAATTAGAAAGTCAACACCAACCGCAAGCTTATTAAGCTCCATTGTTGTCAAGTTTATTGGAGTATCACAACCATATAAAGTGCAACGATACTCTGCCACAAATAGATCCTCATTCTCTGGGAATTCTCGTTGAAAACAGTGAAAGTAGCTCAAAATAATCTAATACATAATGTAAACATTGGTACCCCAATTTCATTAGAAAAATTTTACATCCAGCTGATAAAGAAATCAAATTTAACACCTTAGTCGTTCAGGAAAAGAGTACGAGGTTTAATATTAATATTAAATAAAACGAGGCTCATGTGTTTTGCTTTGTATTCTTTCAATTTTATATGACGAGTGCTCGTGGACCAAAAAGAGACACTACTCCGATAATGTTGGTAGAATCACTAGCTTATTGTTTAATGAATTCACACAGCTTAGTGGCTCAGCAAACGATATAATAAATATGCAGTTTAAGCCTTAAAGAAATGTTGAATACCACGTCCAAATCTTATATATGATCCATACGATCAAGAGCTGCGTCATCTATTGTGTAAGGATAATCTATGTCGTCCTTCTTCTTTGTAAACGTGATGATTTATAGGTTTGTTAATGCTTAAGGTGGGAGGAATGTGGATATAATATTACCAGAGAATATAACAATAGACTTCAGAACTTCCACAGTATAGCTGATATGGGCCAATAATTGCAGATATCTTTGCAAAATAAGTATTCCACTGTGGAGGAAATGTGTTTCTGGAGAGTAACAAATTATAGAAATTACAGGTAAAGTTAAAGAAGGGATACAACCTTTTAAAAAAAATAAGGGGGAATATCGTCTGGCCCAGAAGAAAGCGAATTGTATGGACGAAACAACTTATAGAAAACTTCACCAGTACTAACATTTATGTTGTGGTTTACATTAGCGTTGTCGCAACACATAAGATTAAAAAACATACAAGTTGTTTAAATTCATTTATTAGAGATTAAATGAATATAATTTTCTAGAACTTCTGAAATTACATATTCAAAGAATAATATATCAGTATTTGAAATACAAGTTTTATTATTACGTCAAACAACAAACGGAAAACCACGAAAATTATAGGAAATGAAATATGGTAGATTCTAAAAATAAATTAGAACATGATGATAAACTTGTTCTTTATTACGTATACAGGTCTGTATAATACAAAACAATCAATATGATGGTAATATCATTGACCACGGCAAGACCTTAAGGTACTTGAAGATGTAAACCTTCAATAAAATTAGATACGTGTGAAACAGTATTCGTTATGTGTTGAACATACATTTAAGACATTGAATTGCGTTTAAGCTATGGGTTAATTGTATGGAGCTCTAGCAAATTCATGCAAAAAGCATTTTTGTATCAAGAAATGAGCTACTCGTGTAATGAGATCTGGTAGCAAATGTCGGGCCGCCAATACTTTAAGTAATTTAGGTTACTAACAGTTAAAGCAATTAAAGAATGCACTTATCCCCTTAAGCATAATCTTAAAGTCCAAAACAACTCGGAACATTATTATAACATACAAAGCCTAGATATTCATCTCCCTCAATATACGAGGGCAACGTGAAATGTTTCCAGAATCTGCAAGAGATGGCGCACGCAGGTGGAAGTGTTTTGTGTAGCAAGTCAGGCGGTTTTGCAAAAATTGATAAAATCGAATTTCTTACAGTGATAAAACACTTCTGGATGGCTTTTGCTAAAGGTTCATGACGGATGTACTCCATTATTTTCGACCGTCAGCTTCTGGGTGAGCGAGTTCAAGCGAGGTGATAAGTGAGGAACCACGCACTGAACGCCCAAAAATCGCTATCAACGATGAAATAGTCGACAAGATTTGTGATGTCGTGTAAGCCGATCGCCGATTGAAGTTGAAAGAGATAGCAGAGACAACACGCGTCTCAGAGGAACGCGTTGGACATATCCTACACCAAATTTTGGGTATGACGATGGATGGAGCAAAAACGTAATCGGGTGACCGTTTCGGAGGAGTGTCTGGTTCCAACCCAATCCAAACAATTTCTTCATGCGTTTCGTAACCGTGAATGAGGCTTGGATCCACCACTACATACCGGAGACCAATGAACAGTTGAAGCAGAGAACTTTTCCAGGCGAATCGGCCCCGAAGAAAGCAAAGACTATTCCATCGGCCGGGAAGGTCATGGCAACCATTTTTTGGGAATCCCAAACCTGAAAAAATCACTCGGAGGAAAGAGATTTGCCTCAAATGAGGAGGTCATCACCGCTACAAATGGCTGTTTTGAAGACCTCGAAATACCCTGCGTTTTCGACAGCTTGAAAAGACTGGAGCACCGTTTGATATTCGAGACTACATTGAAAAATAAAAGTAAAAAACCACACCAATACCGTGTTTTTCTTGTCGATTCCGGAAACATTTTAGATCGCCTTGGTAGGCTTATATTAACTATAAATAGTTTCACATTTCATAAGTACGTATCAGAACATATAGTAATATCCCTTTTCAAATAAAGGAACAGTCATATCATTCATTCAAAAGCTCGCTGAAAGAGTATCTGGTGAATGGGCCATAATTTAAAGGAATTTCTAAATGATATGATATGTACTTTAGTTTTTCTCATATATTGACTATATGTAATTTCTTTTCAGAGGTTGATACACTAATTTCGTGTACAAACTATATTTTAAAGTCAAATTGTACCTAAATAATCGTTGAAATATGATTTCTGATTACGTTTTGTCGGCTACTGACCAGTCATTTGTATATTAAGCCGCGATGCTTTTAATTTTCCATATTTTCTCATTACACATTCAGAAAAGGCTACGTGCTGAATTTCGTGATTTTCCCATATAATTAATAAATGAACGCAACAGCTACGATAAATCATACATTTTCAATGCACCTCCACTATTACGGATGACTATATACTCGATTGATGTCGTTTTTTCGGTAAGAGGTCAATAATTTTCATATCGTCGCTTTTTCCGGGTGCACCGACATCTTACATAATAGAGAAGATTCTACGTGTTCCAACGCTTGGCGGGCATTGCGCCTACATCGACGAATCTTTCTCGTCGCGAGACGCAAACATATGCAAGCCATCGCCCAACACCGCATAGTGTGTACTCAGCTACGCGTTGCGCTGACGTGTAGCAAATTTTCCAAATTAATTTTCAATTCGTATGAAATATTTACTGGACAAACTTAACGGAATTTCGTGGTGGTGTTGCGTTCGGTAAGCAATTTGGTCCGTGTCGAGCACGTATTAGTGTTAATATTATACATGTACAAGTACAATATGTGTTGAAAGTTATTCGTTAGGAATACGTTTGTAATTATTGGATATCATTAGTGGTTGAGAAATTATTTAGCTTAATTTTTGAATACATTTTATTGTTTTTTATAATTTTTATATTCACCCTCTGTCCAATTTATTACGGCCACTTGCTAAAATAGCGGTTTTATTGAGGTATATAATGAAAAACGTATTGTACAAGCATAAGTTTATTCAGAACTATTTATAGACATCGTCACAACTATATAACTAATATTTTGTAATGCCTCATTTGGCTTTTATAATTGCTCTTATTCTTTTTAGCATAGTATCTATGCAAGCGTTAATAGTATGTCTAATTCTAGCGTCACTTTGCCACACATCCTCGATATTTCTTACTAATTGTTTCTTTCAGTGTTTCTCTCCGAATACATGCGTGATTTTAAAACACTCCACACGTTCTCAATTGCATTGAGGACGAAAGAATTTCCCGGCCAAGGTAACACTGGCAGAGCGTGCGTTTTCAAAAAACTTTGGATGAATTTGGCCAACTGGGAGAGTGCCCTTATTGTGCATGAATGTCTAGGGGCCTTCATTCGGATCTAAATCATTAATATATGACATCAAGACATCCTCCAATGCTTATATTGGTGTCAATTCATGTTGCCTTGGTAAAAATACAGTGGTCAAGGAGTTTCGACTGATATACAGGACCATATCATAACTGACAGAGGGTGTGTCACCATCTTTAGTACACTAGCTTTACCACATCGTTCAGTTGGACTAGTTCTGAGTCATCGCTGAATACGATCTTTAATAACAAGACATCATTCAAACAAAAAAGATTTTGCTTGATTTACGTATTCATTTCAGTTATTTTGCCGATCCTCAATTGTGTTGATGACGTTTTGCCCATTCATAACGTGCTCGCTTCATCATCGGTGTTAATCTTGGCTTTCTCAGGGGGCGTCTGCATTTTAATCCGGCTTCGCACAATGGTCTACGTACTAGATATTTGCATTCCTTCTTGAGACATTACGTTTCCTATTTTTTTGTGCGATGAGGATACACTCCTGTACTCAACAATACCTCAGTACGCAGTTTTTTCTCATTTGGTTTGTCCTTTTTTACCGATAACAAAAAAATATAAAGCGCATACAAGCAATAACTTAAAGTGCAACACTAACACCTACACACGGAAAAAACGTTGTTAGATAAATAGATAAATATTCTTTCTACAATAGTAACTGATTAAAATAATACGAATTACTGTGTCTTTTAATCTTGTTTCTGACCATCTTCTATACGGTACAGAATGATTCATAAGGGGGATAACACTATTATTATCTTGCCTATGCAAAAAGTCATTAACTTTCTTAAAAAGTATTTAGGGAATGTATTTGGATAGGTATTGTAAACCATATTCATGTATTTTATATTTGTATTTGTAAATTATCGCACAAAAGCTTAAATTTATAAGGTGGCCCTAATAAAATGGACAGGGACTGTATGTTATTATATATATAATTTAAGTACGCAACATGTGTACTAATGCTTTGCAAATACCCTCCATATCCTTTGTTCATCTTACCAGGTAACGCTAATGACGTAACAATAAACCTTCTATTTTGTTACTAAAGTACCCCTAAATGCATGCAGTAAAAGTATAGTCCGACAAAATGAATGTATCATGTCAAGCAGCACTAATTGCGTACACTTCAAGGAAAGAATTAGCGTGCTGGATTTAAATGGATTGGAAACTATAAAGCCTTTGATTGACAATTAACCTATGACGCAAAGCTGCAATAATCAAAAAAGCAAAATATACTTGAAATGGCTACGTGATTATCCAAGATATTGCGACCATTAAATTACAAAAATTAGCATAGTAAAATGTTTTAAGAACGTCCATGGAACAAGTTTCTTCAATCAACATGATGCTCTCACCTAAAGTTATTGTCAATTACTGTACTTAAAGGTTTAGTGGAGTTAACGATAGCAACATTATGAAAGCTAAAAGTACCCATAGCATTAAATCTAACATTTTGAAGCAAAATATAGGTAATCTTATTATTATTAATTACAAGGTGATTATCTCCTAACCATTTACAAATCCCCTCGTGCACAAGAGATGCCATTTGAAAAAAAACGTAGGTTTGAGCGTTTATCGAAATTAATATATTATCTTTATATAAATAATTATATAAATATTACGACGATATGAGGTCATCGATGACTTTTTTTGATGGACACCTGTAGATTATATTGCATTTCTAGATACAACCGATTTTTATATGTACCGATATGTAATAACTTTCCTAAGTGTAATCAGAAAACTTCTGAGAAGAAAATTGTCGAGGTTTGAAACTCTAATTTATCGTAACTAATTGAATTCAACGGATAACAAAATTTATAGGAAGCATAAAATATTGAAGGATATTGTTTATTCAAACAAAAATGTAACAGAATTATGTGGGCCTTTTTATATCGATGATCTCATTATTCACCCTACTCGTTTATCTGGACGCAACACCATGAGCTCACAATGGAAGCGTTGAGGTTGATACTTTACATTCGTCACTTGTCTACTCAATGTTGAGTGTACAGTGCTATGTCATTTGATGATTTTTTTGCAAATGGCTCGTTTAAGTGAGAGGGAAAGAATTGAGATTCTTATGGTGGCAGGCTGAGGCGGTAAAATTAGCAATATTTGTAAAAGCTCAAGCAACTTCTGCTTTGATTATTTCGTGACTTAGTCGTGGAAACTTTTGACGTATGTACTTGAAACAATCCCCTTGCATAAAACTTTAATATATTGCTTCATAATCAGCGTAATTCACGATATTGCAATAATTAAAAGAGTATGTAACGTCTTCATTTAATTCATTTATATAAATCATGAATGTACTCACACTTACCTAGGTTTAGGTACATTTTGTGTCCTAGAGTGTACAGTGACTAGTTAGGACAAATTAACTATTAATTTGCAATTGGCACAGTATTAGATTCGAATCTATCGCGTGTGCGGTTTCGTATCAAATTATTATTACATAATATATTACCTTAACAATTAATGCCGACCTTTTCAATATTTGATCGAATCCAGACATTTCCTCATGTCAATTATTCAGGCTTTTATTGTTTGCATACTATGGTAAGCATACAAACAGTAATGTCCACATTAGATCACTGCAGGTGATGTTGATACATATTTGTGGTGTAGATTCGGAATTACAGCTTTCACTATTGCAAATAGATAAGATGTATTATGCAATAATATTTAGTGTTTAGCTAATTTATTTATTTGAATTTATATTTTGTACTTGTTAATACTATATAAACATTCAACAAAATAATACATAAATAGAAATGGAACCATTAAGTATATAGTTGCAAGAGTTGTGCAAGCAAAAATATGGTGGCAGTGAGATGTCTGCAGTTTGTTAGAAACATTGCCTTTCTGACATGGAAACTCAACTATGCTTATTTTTTCAGTGTTTCTTGAATTTTGAACTAAAACGAAAATTTAGTTCAATTTAGATTAAGAAAAGTAGTAAATATAATTTACAAGTAATGAAAAGAGAAAACATTTATAATAAAGTGGAGTAAAGCGTTTTCCCTAAATACATGAAAGTAAAAATTTCGAAGAAACTTTGTGGGTTCAGTTTAGTATAAGAACAGATATATTTTTTATGGATTTATGGGATCCTAAGTGCAACACAACCCCTTGCTACTTCGCTTAAATATTTATGAACTATGGGGAGGTATTCAAAATACTTTTTAGCTGCTTTACTATTTTTGTTAAGCTAGACTTTATTCTTTTTAATATTGTTTCGTGCATAGAAGTTTTTACACTATCAAAAAACTTAAGCTTCTTTAATTCGATGGATATCACCATGTGCTTTGCTGCACTAATTAATTCTGATTTATCAGAACTGTACTGCGTGATATGCTTTTATGCCTCGTTTCAGTACTCTTCTTCGTTCAATGTAATTACATTCAGTATATGAAATTTGGTAAATTCCAGACCTTCATTTCATATCCAGTTTATCTTTAGGATTGCCTAAGAGGTTCTTCGGGGTATTTTCTGATGCGAAGGACACGTTCATATTTTGTTGACGGAAAATGTTACTTCACCCTTTCTCTGTTGAGTGGGAAGGTAGCTTTATAAATTTCTTATTACCGACGTCTGCTGGAGTCAAGGTCGTGGAGTTTCTAATGTGTTGTTTATGTTGGACTTTCTTTTTCTGTTAATCAAGCAGAAGTTTCAGAGGAAGATGGTAACGAGGGCAGTAGGGCAATCAACGGTTCATTTGCGAACCAAATAACTTTCAACACGTGGAAGAAACTCGCAAATTAGAATTTCTTATCATTTCGCCTCAATAATATTCGTTTCATTTAAATATATTTGTTTAACGGGATCTGTATCCACACGTTATAATAATACTCAAATGTTATATCACATTATGCAGCATATCTTGCATAGTTTCTATATGATAATATGGGACAAGATATATTTGAGAATACAAACATATGTCTACTACGCGTCTGATTTAAGCAACGGGATACGAAGGTTGCACCGTATTCATGTTAAGTAGAGGTAAAACATGTAGAAATAGTGCTTTATGAAATACTGTACATATATATACTGCTATGCTCAGTTGCATTCTACATCTTAGCTTATTTCAACGTTCGAGGTTGTTGGCTGCCTTTATTTTTACTACTTTTGCTAGATTACTTGAAAAATATGTTGTGATAAGGGAACGCTGAAATACCAAGGAAACGCTTGAGTTTACAATCGCAACAAATACTGTTGAACTTTCTGGACTATTTCAAGCACGAAAAGGAAACGGAGGCCATAATAGAAGCTAATCTCATACTTAATTAGTATTTAGATGTCACTTTGTTTCTTTTTAGAAGGTAACTGTTGTTGTAGGGATGTCCCAAACCTCTGTATTCCGTCAACGAGAGGAAGGGATAGAACTCTGTTTTAAGTTTATCAGGGAAAATCCGAACTCGACCATACTTAAAAAATTAAGACATATCAAAGCCCATTAAAATGAAAGTATGAAATACTTTTTATAATATCTACAAGCATTGTCGTACATTGGAATAATTATTACAAGCTATTTTTCTTTATAGGTAAACATATTACCTTCAAATTACTAAATGCGGAGTTCCAAACGAAGAAAATTGTGATTATTAGCTCTTTAGTAACCTTAGAAGATTTAGGTTTTCAATTTAAAACGATTAAAACAGACAAGCATTAATTGAACGTCTAGAAATGACACGCATAAGAAGTGTAATTTAAAGAAAATAAATGGAAAACAAAAAGTTGTTTTTCTCAATGAAAGTTGTATATATTTAATATATACAGATGTATAAACAGAAGTCAAAAACGGTAAAATGGATCTGCTAAAGGTGTACGAAAGCCTGAGGGATGTGCTGGTAAAAGGTATGTCACTGCTCGTGCTAGCGCGAAAAAGGACTTTACCGAAAATGCAAGCTTTCCTTTCGATTCAAAATCTTAACTAATGGATTAACATAGCGAAATGAATCCAGTTATGTCATACCTAGAGATGCCTTCGCTTGTAATACTGCATAATGGTGGCATAGTGGCTTGCACGCTTGGCTATCAGTCTTAAGGTTCCGGGTTCGAACCGCGGGCCTGTTTCTCATGAGTAAGAAAGAAAAATTGTACATAGTTGAAAATTTATTAAGAAAACGTAGTTGCAAAATTCTACGCGTGCCACCTTGCAAATTTAATGCTATTGCGTTGATTTGGGCAGTAACAAAATCAAACTATAATACATATGTGGGGGGTGGATATGGTGATGACAAAGTGCTCGAAATGTTGGCCACATGTAGCGAAGAAATGTGGGAACAACTGCATACGTCATATAGAGCACCTATTTAAAAAGTGATATGAAAAGGAGTAATACTTATTGTTAGCCAATATAAATCGGTTAATTAGTCAACAAAATTAAGACTCTACTCGCATTGTATTTAACTGGATCAAAATTGAATAAAGGAATAAATTTGTGCATTAATAAATTTGCTATTGGACAATAGATATGTAAATTTCAACACCAATCATTGTGGTAAAATATTTATTATAACACGAGTATTTTTACATATATTATTTTACATATATTACATTATTACATAAGTTTTCAGATAAAAAACGTATTGTGTTGTTTCAACATCAGAAATTTTCATTTTTTAAATTTCAATTTCAAGTGGAGAAGTAACCAAATAAGTACGTGTGGTGTTTGCAGACAGCAGAATGCGATGAATATTTTTTAAGCTGTTGATCGATAGCACTTGTTATCACTTATCTGCTTTAATACCCTTCTTTTGTCGGATACATGCACGTTCAGTGATTGTTGTTTAATTCCTAATTTGAATAGTTGAAAATGGCAACGAATTTAACTATAATTCGAGGTTGCTTACTCCATGAGTATAAATTTGATACCAAAGTTGCCGCAAAAAAATATGTACTGCATTCGGAAATGATGCCGTTAGTGATCGTACAGCACAGAAGTGGTTCAAAAAATTTTCTTCGTGGGATTTCTGCTTGACCGAAGATCGAACGAAAATCTTAAGCAGGTCGTGGAGGCAAATTCCAGTACAACGTGCTTAGTGCTTGCAGAAAGGTTCAATGTGAGTGATAAAAACGTTGGCACTTTTATCAGCTAGAAAAGACGTGGAAGTTAAGCAAATGGGTCCCATATGAATTGTCGCATGATGACAAACTAAGTCTAAGCATTTGTACCATTGTTTGTCGCCTGCTGATTCGATACCACACACTCTTAAGGCCTTCTTGCAACAAGATTTTATTGTATGTTTGATGGGCAGCAACCGGAATAATCCATTATGAGTTTTTGGAAAGGGGTCAAACCATCATTGCGAACTTGTATTGTGAACAGCTCCAGCGAGTGCAAGCAGCACTCATGCAACACAGCTTTCTTTAGGCAATCGAGAAAAATAGTATTCTTATAGGATAACGCCAGATCGCATACTGCAAGATTGTGCCGGGAAGAAATTTTTGAGCTTGGCTGGGAAACGTTACCAACCCCTCCACATTTTCCTGACGTTTCCTCAAGTGATGACCACTTTATTTTCTTTCTTGACAACTATGTGAGGCATAGACAGTTCAAAACTCGAGTTGGTGTAATAAATGCAGCCTGTCAATTTTTTTTTTCAAAATCCATAGAGTTCTGCAAAAGCAGCATACAAATATGCGGTTACAATTATAATTGGCGTTGCAATTGGTGGTACAATTGATGTTACGTTAGCAAAATGTCATTGAGTGTGACGGTAGTTATTTTGGTGAATAATGGTGCATTATTGTTTCTTGATAAATATGTATATTTTACTATAAAAAAACCGCACGAACTCATTTGGTTACTTAATAATTTTTGTTATGCACATAATTTCAATTCACTTAACACATTCGTTTCCTTTTAATTTGTACATGTGCATATATAGATATCTATATATTTAAAAACCAAGGCATTCACTTACTTAATAATGCAAATTATACCACGAAAAAATTGTTATTACACTGCCGAGCTCTTCATCGACGCGTTATCAACATAAAGAAACCGGAAAATTAACAAAATCAAACAAACCCTGCCGAAAAAAAAACGTAGATCAAAAATAAAACAAGCAAAAAACCAACAATATTAAAATTAACGGGCGTGGGTAACTTTTTTTCTGATCTGGTACCCCGGCATTTTTTTTTGCATCAAGTTGGCGTATCGATGTAGCTCGGGGTGTTTTTCGGGGACTAGACGGGCGGCGTGGAGATTGAGCGGGAGTTGCGTTAGCCTGGTAGAGCGAATGCTGGGGTACCGCACGCGGAAGGTCCTGATTAAGAGAACCTGCTCCAGGCTATATTTGTCATTAGCTCTGTTAGCACACCGTGCTGTTTGCTAATCACAGATGCGGCTGATTTAAATCTAACTGATACGTGTTTGATTTGGCAAAACGGGATCGCGTGGAGTTTCGTTATCGACGCGGCGTTCAAAGGGGGACCACTGTTGGTTCGGCGTATCTTTGATATTGCCTTTAACGTTGAGTACACGAACTATGTACGTGAATATGGACTGATTTCCGTCGTACTTTGTGAAGGATTAGTTTAGTGCGTGTTTATTGAAAGATGAACAGCAGGAAGTATGATACACTGATATAGTGGTCTAAGGGCTGCAAAAAGTCAATTAAACTATGTAACGACTGTCTCTCATAGCCGTTATCTCTATTTGAGTATGAAATGTAACGTTGATAGATAAGTGAGTCTGGAAGTAGCTGGTTATTGTCGTTAGAACTATTAAAACTCATTTTTAGATTTAGAGTAGATTGTTATTTAAATCGAAACATAACTTCACTATTATAATTAACGACAATTAATATATAATTATGAAAACTGAGAGTAAAAGCAAAACCAAGTATTGCGCTATATTTTTTAACAGAGGGAGTTACTGTATGTATTAAAGCTCATATCTTTTGAAGACAGTATTTTTTAGTGCATAGATAATTATACATATAAGAAATTGACGTTAGAATACTTTCTAAATATAAATTTGATACTGATTGAATACATACGTGATCATTATCCATTTAATTTTTTATGTTACATTCTATCTTTTTATTTGAGCACTGACGGCTGTATTTTAATTTTCTGATTATTTTGATATGTTTTTCTACTATTTTTTGCTTGTATTTACCTCTTTCATTTTATTTTTCGTTCTGATTATGTTGTAACCATGCGACTAGGCTGGCAAACACCTCACTGAGTACGGCATAGAAGTCTAATAGACAAACCTTATAAAATTTATATGACTAATTTTGCTATTTGAATTCATAATGGAAGATGAAGACTTTTCTAGTACTGTCACCTTTCACTTGGAGTAGCGAAGTTTTCTTCGAACCAGCACCCATAATTAAATAAATGTAATAGTCGGGCAAGGAGAGGAAGGTGGGGTAAGACGTACATTTAAAGATAAGACATATATATGGCGATTAAAGAACTGTGTTTATTTAGTAATATTATTTTACATTTGTCTTTATAATAAATGTATATTGAAATTCCTTTTTTTACGTTTACATATTTATATATATATGAAATAATATTCCCCCAACTTAAGTTCATCTCCGATCGTTTGCCGAATGAGAGCGTCCAAAAGAAGATGAGTGTGACCTCCTCGAAACGTCGACCTAGCCCCCGGGGAATATTATTTCACATACGGTGATCGCGAAAACATCTGTATAAATAATATTTATATATATATAAAAATATCATTATTATCCAAAACACGTTTAAGAAGCAACGGAAGACAAATTTTCCGTTCACTGGTGAGGTAGCTAGAAAACAAGATACGAGACAGCTTAGAGATGATACCAATTGATACTTAAGCAAGAAGATCGATAAATCGATAATTAATTTGTGTCGAGTTGGAATGACACATTGATCCAATATTGACACGAGGTAGATGTACCTATGATGTACGGTAATATTTAGAACTGCTCGATTTTATCAGCAGGGCAGCGGCGTGTGCCTTGAATCTGTGCCTGCACTCGATCGATTGACTTTCGCAGTAGTCATTCAACTGTTGGTGAATTGTGTATTCTAATAGCACAGCTTTTGTGTTGCAAAAAGTAAATTAATTATGTTCAACATATATTGGATAATCTTTTTATAGAAGACAATTAATGAATGTTATTGAACTTATGATTTAAAATTTCAAGGAAGTTTGTAATATTATTAATATTTATCAGGCCAAAGATAGGTTTAACTTTACTGGACACTTAATTGCATCTTCTCTATTTTATACTGATAAATTTAATCAATGCAGCCTCCATTTCCATTTCCCTGAAAATGTCTTTCAGGAAACAATTAAATCTTACCCATACTCTGATGAACGGAAATTACACACTGAACTAATCGTAATTTATGAAACGGAAGATTTTAAATCTATTTTGGGTTTGCTTCCACTTTATGATATTCTTTCATAAAACAGTGAACTAACTGTGATTTTTATTGCACACTAATACTTCGAAAAATTCTAATTACAGCTGAACCAGAACGATGTTTTTCTACTTTGAACAAAATAAAAACTTTCTTGAAAAACTACATGGCACAAGAAAGACTTTCTGCATTGACGATGTTTTCTCAAAAAAAGAATTTTATCGAAAAACTTAGATTGTAGTGAAAGAATTATAGATAAATTTTGTTATTACCGAAGGTCGCCGCATGGATTTCCTATTTCAATAAAATCAGGATATTAGCGAGCCTTCTTATTTCTTAAAAGCGCCCTAGCAAATATAATTTTTAATAAAATACACCGTCAGCTATTGTAAAAGGTACTAGTATTCACAAAATTTGTAACCGCCAAATTTTTAAACACGAGCCGCCACTGACATCATCTGATGTCGAACTGTCGTTTTCTTCATATAGGATCCTTTTTTCACAACAGCAGGAATCGTTTGCTGAAACAACGGTAAAAACATAGCAAATGCTGTTTAGAAGGGTAAGTATGTTACAATGTTTCATAAAGTATAACACAGAAGTAGGTGCTTCTAATTATTTTGAATTATTGCGAAGTTTTAAAGTTGCCGCCTTTGGCTCCCCAATGAAACGAGCTACTCTAATAGTGATAATGGGAAGGGAATAATGTAGTAGTGTATTTACGTCAAAACTCACTTAGAAAGCAAACGTATTTATTTGTTTCGGGCTAACTTGTTATTTTGTAGAGAGTGATTTAGTATTTTTAGGTTACATGAATTTTTTAATCAAGCGGCATTTGCATTAGCATTTGGGAAAGTAGACCAATTACATAACCTATGTTAAATAACGTACACTAGGGTGACAGAATAAAATAGACATCGACTAATTAAAAAAAAGATTCTATTCTCGTTATATATACAAAATATTCTTAAATTAGACTAATATATCGTATATATAATATATGTCGATCCACCTTTACTTGCGTGAAGTGCTGCGAGTCGTCGTGGCATAGAATCTATTAAATGATTAATGGTGTCGTTTGGAATATTTAACCACTCTTCTGCAACAGCTGCCACGAGTTCTTCCTTATTGCTGTGCTTTCGGGATCGTTTCGCCATATTTGTCTGGATTATGTGCCAAACATTCTCTGTCGGATTCATGTCTGGTGATTGGTCTGGCCATGGTAAAATCCTAATCCACTGTTCCTCTTTCCATGTGGTTGTTATTCTTGCTTTGTAGCAGGGTGCTCCATCCTCCATAAAAGTGGCGTCTTCTTTAGATAAAATGGCGTTATCGAATATCGGTAGTAATCCTTCTGTTAATATTTGGATATATTTTGCCGCATTTATATTTCCGTCGCAGATTACTAATTGCGATCTTCCACCATACCATATCGCGCCCCACACCATGATGTTCACACCGCCGTATTTCACCGTCTGACGCAAAAATTTGTCGTCCAGTTGCTGTGACGAACGTCTCCATACCCACGGAGGACCACTATCACTGAATTGGTACTATCTGCATTTGCCTGAAAAAATGACATACCGCCAAAACTCTTCGGGCTTCGTTCGCATTTCGATTGCCCAAGCTATTCGGCGCCGTTTTTGAAACGCCGTAAGGAGAGGTTTTTTCTTTGCAACCCTTTTATACATTCATCCCCATACTGTGGAGGTATCGCAGAACGGTGCGCTGACCTTTCTGTGAAGTTGCCGCAAGCTCAGCTGTACTTTTTCGCGGTTCTCTTAACACTTCGCGCACAAGCACCCTTTTACTTCTTTCAGAAGGTCCGGCACGACCTGGTCTCGGCTCCACTGTTGTTTTTTCCTTGCGTTTAAATTATGTAATCACACGGTTAACTGTGGACAACGGAATATTTAAAAATTTACTTATTTCACGTTGCGAAGGGCCGCGTTCACTCTGGCCAACGATGCGACCCCGGGTGAAGTCGCTAATATCACTCGAACCTTGTAAGCGAAGCATAGTTGTAACGATACTAAACTATGACGAATTCCTTCTGATACATCTACCCTTACCCTAATGACAAGAGAAAGTTTTTAATTCGTTCTTCGAATTTAGCTGTTTACATATTTATACCGCTTTACCTGGTGTCTATTTTATTCTGTCACCCTTTGTATGCAATGTATGTACGTGAATGCTGTGGATGCACCCCTTTCTTCTTTTTCAATAAGGAAGAGTAAGTGAAAGGAGATAGAAATCACTACGGAAGAAGACGAAAAATGAATACTCGGTGTCGAGGTATCCGCACCGTGGGAGAAAAAGCAGCGAGATGTGAATTCAGCGCTAGCAGAAGTAACGGCAGCACCAAAAGCATTCAGTAGCAAAGCAGCGAGAATTTCTCTCCGGCTATCGGGTGCCGAATAAGTTATGAAGAAAGAGCATAGTATAAATAAGGGTTTGACATAACAAATCAGAGAGTGGTGAGTGGCGGAACAATTAAATATTTGAGTAGGTTGCTGCAGCCGGGTCAAGCAGCGGGTTAATAATTGAACCGCGCGGCTTTTAACACGGCAACCGGCCTCCTCTTTTATTCAAAACCTTAGCTTCTGTAAACGAGGACTTGACACCTGGCCGCCGGATTGATTAGGAAGCCCCGGGGACCCGCCACTCATCATCATCAATGTCACACCGACGACGACACAACCGCACACCAGCTCCGTTTCCAGTTGGTAGGAATATGTAGATACTAACTTCGTGTACCTAGCGGCGTCGAAGTGTCACACGGTTGTCTTACAAATTGCACCGCAGACGTAGGTTTCGGTAGGTTATATGTATAGTACCTATGTGTGTACGTGCAGACATTCGCATACGGAGAACGAATGCGGTATTCTGAATAAAATATTCGATTTTTAATGAACACCCTTTTGACAACAGAAATAACTCGTAACCTTAGTTTAATAAGGTTAGGTCTGGGGTTGGACTTACTGACACACTAATCTTTTCTTTTGCGTTTATGATGTTTGACTAGTCGACTTTTAACTATTTTTCAAAACTATAACCTGGAGAAAATCGAAACTAACTTATAACTATCAGCGCCACTAGTGCTAGAAGTAATTAGTGTGATATGAAATGGAGAAGTTCGATGTGTTTAAAATTAAATTATGGAAGAGCAGATTTTAAACAAATTTGCTATTTCAGTTGTGCCACTATTTGTTATTTGTTATATATGTATGGACTCCAGGAACTAGCGCATAACTTTTTCAGTTGCTGAGATTTTAGTTGTGTCAAAAATTAATGTGTTCCGTACTGTTAACATGTTTCTTTAAGTCTGTGGTGTTATTTGAATATTTATCGCCTTTTAATCGATCGGAAAGATGCTGCTCTTACTCTTATTTCATATTCATATCTCATCATGACACGGTCTAATTCCAGAAGTAGTTCGCTTATTATTGACTCTCGCCGTGGAAGCCTACGTATTCAGTATTGCAATCTTAGTTTGTGTTATAGACTGTACATGTTGGTCTAAGAAGATGTATGCATACCTCCTAGTCACATTGAGAATTTAGAGCACATTTTATTATCTAATAATTTTGACACTGTATTACCGAGACCAACACCAGCGCTCACAATAATATGCACACTTCCTATTTTATCCAAAATTTGACGCTTGATTCGAAACTTCAAACAAAATAATTATAAGAAAATATTTATTCATCAACGACTTATTGCACATGTGTACACAAAAGAAAAAGTAATAATAAACATTAGAACATTATAAAGTAAGTTATACTTTCTTCTCATCGAAAAATCCACCTCTTGATTTGGTAACTGCTCGTACAATTTGTGGCATTGTTTCTATCAATTTCTTCAGTGTATCTTGAGGAATATTATTCCATTCCCTCTGCAACACCATCCAGGGATGGGTTTTCAACTTTGGACATTCTCTTTTAATTTGTCTGTCCAGTTCGTTTCATAGAAGCTCTATCGGATTAAGATCCGGACTCTGGAGAGACCAAGTCATTATTTTTAATATTCCGTCAACCTCTGCATCAGCGTGGTAGGATACTACCGACGTGTGCTTCGGATCGTTATTGTACATCAACTCAAAATTGTTGCTTATTAAAACCGCAATCCGGAAGGTAGAGCATTTTCTTCTAATATATCGCGACAATTCTTCTTCCACATTATTCCATCAATCTTCACAAGGTCCCCTGTTCCACTTAATGAAAAATAACTCCATACAAGAATTGAACCACCACCTTTCTTTATTGTTGGTGTAATATACCTAGGAAGCATGTTTGCGTCTTTTGAACGCTTGACAAATATTCTTATCAGTGCACAGAACATTTCCATATACATGGAGAAGACGTAAGTGTTTCTGCTGCAACAACAAAGGACTTGCTTGACAACGTCTGGCTAACAATAAGAAGAGATTATGCCGACAGTGATATTTTTAACGGGGATGAAGCCGGCCTCTTTTATAAAATTGTCCCAAATCAAACACTGAAAAAAAAGCAAAGAAAAGATTACTGTTTTTGTCTGTGCCACCATGACGGGTACCGAAAAGAGAAAGTTGCTTGTCGTTGGAAAATCACAAACACCTCGATGTTTTAAGTCTTGCGAAATGTTACCAGTTGACTACACCGCAAATAAGAGAGAATGGATAACATCAACAATTTTCGAAAAAGGAATAAGAAACTAGGGTCGTAATCTCCAAAAACAAAAGACAAATATAGTGTTAATGATCGGCAATTGTCTAGCCCGTCCAGCGATTGAAAACCCACCGAATACAATAGTTGTCCTACAATCCATTGATCAAGCTATCATCGCCTATCTGAAACAACATTACAAAACCTTGTTTTATGTAGAATGATTTTTTGTTTGGATGAAGATAAGGATTTTAATTTCACATTATGAGACGGTATATGAGCTATACACACCCCGTGGCATCGTGTTTCACAAAAAACTATTGTTAATTGCTATAAGCACGCTAGATTTTATCCTTATTCAGAATTTGGCGTCGACGATGGGATTCCTTTAGCTCAGTGGATATTAAAACATAAAGACTCAGAAGCGGTAGATGAGGAAGATACCCTCAGTTTACATGATTTGGCTACAAATGGTCCTATGAAAGGGCCTTTAAATGCTGACATGAATTACAAAAAGCTCACGATTGTTTGCTAACTTGCGAGTACTCATCAGAATTTGAAATTGCAGTAGTAATTACAAAAACAGAGTTTAATGAAAAAACGGCATCAGAAGAAGGAGAAGAAGAGAAAGAAACTGAAAGCATCTTTGAAACACCAACAGCTTAAGAAGTATTTAACGCAATGAAAATCATATCCGCTTGTTTGGAATTTAATGGTTTCCAAAGCATTGTAAGGCAAAAATATGATTTTGTTCAAAAGCAAATTGAAGATACTTTGTTGAAGAAGAGTGTACCTCAAAAAAGGATCACCGACTACTTTAAATGAACATTACATATGTATGTGTAAAGTATATTAATATATATGTATTACATATTCAGAAATTGTATGTTGCTTATACATATTATTTTAAATAAAAATATAACCATAGCCCTGGTCAAAATCGCTCAAAATAGCGACTGTTCGCATACAACGGACAATTCTTTTTGGCATCAGCGTTATCTTTAAAAGCGGACCCGATTGCAATTCTTCCGAATTATCGTAGCAAAATATCTATCACAATTTCCTATTTAGTTTTGATTATGTATTACTTCGCTTTTCACATGCACAAATTTCGAAACATTCTGTACGTGTATTACTGTATTCACAATTACATTAATAATGGAAAAACCGTACAAATGTACGCCTTTGTTATTCGTTCCAGCGAACGAAATTTATATTCTGGATCTTTTTCTCCATTTTAAGATACCATATTTGTCATAATTTCATTAGCGCTGCGAACTTTTATGTACTCGATGCATTTTTACGGGCGTTCGTGCCGTCGGTCGGTCATATCGCCGCCGCCGTACATTTACCGAAGCTCGAATACAATTTAGACCTTCGCCGTTCGCAGAAAAAGGATGATGCTTTACCGGCGTTCGTGCAAAGCGCGTTGTTCTTCTACGACGGTCGTTGTTGTTCGTGGTTCTAGCCCTATTGTATGCGCCGTCGAGTACTGACCGTAAAGAAGGATGCTTTACGAGCGGACGGATCCGGGCCTCTACCCAGCATGGTACGCGCGCTTTAATAAGCCGAAGGAGTTCCGAGTAATAACTTAGCGACGGCGGTGGCGTGGAACAACCTCACGGTTTTACTGCCAGGCGAGCATGCTTTAGAAGCGTTTGGTGGCCGAGATGGCATGTCGCGTCAATGTATGTATGTACATAGAACGGTTGCGGAACGCGATTTTTACAGCTGCGCTATAATCAGAAGGTTTGCGTTTACGATTTTTTATTGTTTCTTAGTTCTTTTATTGTTTCTTATCTAATTACTAATACCTAAGGTGCTAGTATAATATGGTAGATGTAATAAATTATTAATACCGATGGATAGACGTTAATTAATATAAATATAATAATTAAGTATAAGGTTCAAATTACTGCAATAATTGTTATACATTGCGTATTTGCAAATTATCCTTCTAAGTGTTATATATCATTAATAAAATACTACCCTTTACTGACAGCCTCTATTTTACTCTTTAGTAGACTTGTATCCGCATACACTCGAAATTATGTTATACGGGACCCCATGCTGGGTTCTTTTTACGTGTAAATTTGATTACGCCTTTTCATACTGTTAACTGACATTGTGTAGCATCGCGGGCGTAATTAATGCATATTCTTCAATAATTCTGCAGATCATGCAAATTAGCAACAGGAGTTTTAAATATTCTATTCTTTAAATGAGGAAACACGAAAAAGTCCATAAATATCAAACAAGGAAAGACGAAGCAACCCTTCATAGAGACATATGTCAAATTTAGCAGGTCATCATCTTGTATTAAATTATTTGCTATTGCAATGCATTTATCAGCAGTAAGCAAGATATCTGAGGTAGTCCGTTGGCAAAGCAGCCTGATGTGATTACATTTTATACGGATGGACGTGTTTTTCTTTACAATTTTCTGCCATGTTCCATAAAAAGTCTAATCTATTGAGAAAGACGTTTCAAAGGTTTTGTGGGTTTAGTTTCCACCCGTTGGCAAACATTTATAACTTCTTCCGAACAAACAGTTGATCTACCAGTACGCTATTTGTGGCTCACAGAACCAATCTCACGAAATACACCAACACAATTGAAAATCATCCAAACATGCATACTGGCCGTACACCCAGATTTCATCAATTCAATGTATTGTAAACCTCGATATTCAAACTTGCTTTCAGCAGTTTTAACAGATTAACTGATGACAGTAAATGTCACTGCCAAAATAATTTTCAAAACCGTTAAGTTATAATACCTGGCTTAAGTATTATTGCTATTGCTTTTTATTATTGTTGGTGGGGAGCCGCCCAAGTAAGCTATTTTAGCTTGTCATAACAGTAGGTGTCTTAAGGTATAGGAAAGTGTGTGTAAAGAGTTCCATGGCCCTGTTTCTGCACCCCTCGCCGTAAAGGGTGAAGCGCCGTTAATTATTTTCCCAACGGCGAATGGTGACTCGGGAACATACCGAACCCACCCGAAAAGTACCGCCACTGTACTTGTCGGACGCTGGTTTCGAACGCACGTCACCTGAGTTGCCAAATTCAAGTGCAATAATAATAATATATTTATTGCCCAAGAGATGAATCTAATTACAGGACAATGAATATAAACTAAAAATACAATAATAAAATATAAACCAAAAGTTAATTTAAACTAAACTTAAAATTATGAATAAGAATTTATTAATTTTGTCAGAGGGAAAAATGAATATCTACATCCCCATTAATTTCATTCCGAATATTGGTAATTTGATTAAAACGCTGGTATTAGTACAAGGTCAGTAGAAGACCTGAGACAGACGAGTATTGTGCCACGGCACAACATAGCGAACTCGTTCAAGTAGTGCGGGAATGTCAATCTTATTGTTCACGAGATTGTAGAGAAATCTCACGTCAACTTGACGACGTCGTGATTGTAAGGACTGTATCTGAAAGTAGTTCAATAGAATATTATGATTATAGCCCTGTATGGGATATACTCCATATTGTTTAAAATGTGCATATTTAAGGAACCTTTTCTGCACATTTTCAAGTAGAGATACAGATGATGCATACAAAAACGACTAGACTATGGATGCATACTCAAGCTTAGAACGCACAAACGCGAAATATAGTGACACTATTACTATACCACTGATGTAGTCGCTGAAAGCTAATTTGATGTCAAATAGAACACCTAGCTCCTTTAAAAAAGAACAATGATGCAAAAGAACACCGTTATATCGATAATGATAAATAAGCGACAGAACTTTCGTGAGTAAGTTACAACATTACATTCTTCAAGATTATTATTGACACACCGGGATTCTAGTTTACTCAGATTCTGTTGCATCAAATGACGATTTGAAATGGTACTTATCCCGGTATAAAGCTTGAGATCATCGGCAAACAACAACTTGTCACAATCCAACTAATTGTATAGATCATTAACAAATAGCGGAATAAGGAGGGGGTCAATGTTATTTCCCTGTTCGACTCCAGAGGAAGTAGTGACAGAAGTCTGGGTGAAAAACTGCTCTGTGCAAGTTTCAATAGAAGTAGTTCGTGACCAATTCAGTCAATGGCTTTCGCGAAGTCTGTATAGATTACATCAACTTCTATATTATCATCTACTGATTCGGCTATGAATTGTATAATCGTAGTAACAGTGGGTAACAGCCATGTTGGTCATCAGATAAAATTGCACGAAACTGTTGCTATTAGTTGTTATGGAAAACTTTCCATAAACTTTTCCATGTATTAGAGCAATAGGCCTGTAGTTGCTAATTAAAATGGTATCGTTTTTTTTTGTGCACTGGACATAATTTTGCCGTTTTTCAAAAGTTTGGGAAAATAGATGTTGATTGGGATAAGTTGAATAAATAACACAGACGCGTGGCAAACACACTAGCGCAATCTCTAACAAAAAAGCTAGGTATATTGCCGACCCACATGGTACGTTTATTTCTTACTTTTTTCGTCGATCAACAAATCGGTCTTAGTCATAAGTAGATACCGGATTATATGCAAAGCGCGTATATTTTATTTTATTTATTTATTATATTTTACGTCTATATGTAGATGTATTACACTGATTAAAGTTAATTAGCGTTAATTAACTTTAATCATTGTAAGACATCTACAAATAGACGTAAGATATAATAAATAAATAAAATAAAATATATACACTTTGCATATAATTCAGTCTCTAGTCATAGGCGAAATAGTTGATAGAGTTGATGGAATGGAATGTACGGATTGGAAAAATTGCTGGAAACTGTTGAGTAAACTGTAGATAACGTATAAAGAGCCTTAAGTGACGAAGAAAGTGCAGTAAAATTTAATAGTCTGCTATAAAAGTACGGTTTTGTTAGATTAAGACAGATTTATAATAATGGTGCTCCTACAAATACGTGTATTTGTTTTAAAGACCATTGTAATTGTGCGAGCATTACGTGGCCAACGGTCGTATTTGTCCTACTGCAAAGGAGGCTCAAGGAAACGATATGATTCGAATATTTAGTCGAATATTTTCGCAATTTTAGTATGTACTAGGTAGGTGTTTCTGGATATTTGTTGCTTTAATTATAAAGTAAACAAGGTTACGTTTAATACTTATAATCAGCAACTGTCTCCTTCGTTTTAGTGTGTCATGTGTAATTTTTAACAAATATATATGTTTTTCTATGCTTTTTTTTAGTGAAATCTTTAACAGAGATCCTAAGTTAGTCTTAAACTTATAAGCGGTAATGAATATATATCAGTTTTCAATCTTTTACTGTGTACTATTAGCAACTATCTAATACTTATTACTTCCCATTACGCTAGTTTCAAAGTTATTATCAAGCCGGACTAATACGGATGATATTTTGCGGTCTAACTTTCCGGAACAAGTACATTGAAGATAACCGCACTTTCCGCTTAATTCGATAACGACCCGCAACCGTTCCATAATGCTGATGGTTGTTAGTACGGATCACTACCATCAGTTAAATTGTAACGGTAGCGTATCCAATCATAGCTGCCACAGGCACATCAGCTGTAAGAGAATTAGACAACGGTAAGGAATAAAACGGCAACATAACCATCGCAGTTTCCGCCGAGGGTCGAGGTGGTAGGGTCGCGTGTTCCGTACTCGTGGCGAGCACGTGTACGGTGCCCCGCACCGCCCCTCGCGGATCATTCGTATCTAATTGCATCCTGTGTAATCAAGTGATAAAATTAATGTACCACTTGAACGCCACGCGCTCCACTTGGGTTCGCTTATTAACGGGTTGCGTTCTGTTTGGCGTAGACGATGCTTCGGCTACGGGAAACGTCGTAGGGATAGCGGTTCGGATGCGGGGAATCGTACCGGGCACGTGACCGCCGGTCCCCGGACGCTAGACATGTTTAACCGTCGGCTTTGTCAACTTTTTATATCGTAGGGAGGGTAATCTAAATGTTTTTGTTGAAACATATTGCACTAAAATTTGCCTAGAGCAGTTAGTGCTTTTGTTATGTGAAGTTCTTGATTAAGATGGAATATAATTCTGCACACATACGTTGTTTCACAGTTTCGAATATTATATTTCAATATATAGACCCCATTATTTTAAAAATTTTTTCTGTAACTGTCTTCTCACGTTTTTAATTTATGATATTATACAGAGTAGCGGGCAAAAGCAATAACAGCAGGAAACTAAGAATACCCTAAATCAATATTTTTCATCATTAACTGAAAATAGAAATAGCGACATTTGCACCTGAAATGTGACTAACCTAACATACATAAAAGAACACGTAAAATCACTCACTAACAAGGAAAGGTTCCCAGATGTCAAAATCATACCTTAATGAAGCTTAAGGTAACTAGAGTATATTGAGACTTGAAAATAAAAATTTTCTGTTTGTGCTGAAATTCACTCTGAGGGGGTGAAACAGTTTTCTTGATTTAATTCCTGAACGGAAATAGATAGTAAAAGGATTTAAATGCAAAAGTTCTACCGTACGGAAAGGTTTTTCAAACCACATCAATGTTGTATATACAGGGTGTTGCATTTAAGCGCCACCCTCTTGTGCTAGAAATGATCATAGTAATATGGAGGAGAAATTAAGGCAAGTTGCTAATCTTTAACATCTTTTATTGATTTTAAAGCATTTTCAATTATACAGGGTGTTGCAAAGGTGTAGAACAAGTCATACCTTATGCTACTTACATATGTTTTCTATTAAGGAAAACCATCAGCAATTAGTAAGATTGCATCAGTTCTTATGCCCTAATATTCACAATTCATGCAAATGCAAACACGGGATTGCACGTGATAACAGATCCTTAGTACTAATAATAAATAGTACAGAGTGATTTTATATGTTTGAGGACAGTTTAAATTTCGCGCGGTGGATTCTAGGGGATTTGACATGTTAAGAGTGGCTATTGTGAGTATCGGTCCTGTCAACTGCCTGTGCGACATGTTATTTATTATTCGTTATTTATATTCATTTTATTCGTTATTATTTGCTTCATTTTTAGTTGTAATCTGTTTTTCTTAGAGCTACTGTTTATATTTCATTCCATTTTTTTATCACATTTACATTAATTTTCTGCTTAGAAAATCAATATGAAATTGATTTTTTGAAGATCTTTTGTAAATATTTTATCACCCATCCAAAATCTATTTGCTACGCTACTGGTTACGAATTCAAAACCAAATCGCCAACGTGACAAAAATTTAGCAAGGCGAGAAATTTAAACTGTCCTCAAACATTTAAAATCACTCAGTATTTATTTCAATGCATATTTAGATCATGTATTTATGATTTGACATGGTAATGAAAGTCGTCAATTATCTATATTTATCACTTGGGCGGATCTCCTTTACCTAGAAGCTTAGAAGTCTTCTTCGACTCAAAATTGACATTTACAGAGCCATATATGCAATATTTGTGCATCGGCGTTGAGTATGTTGGGATTCATTGTATGTATTACACGATCATTTTCTTCTATAACAGACATTCTTCTTCTTTATTTCGCTTTTGTTCGGTCTCGACTGGAGTATGCGTCCTTAGTCTGGTCACCTATATACATGTATCAGATACATCTTCTAGAGAAGATTCAAAGCAAGTGTTTGAAGTTCTTATACTTTAAAAAAATTAATACTTACCCGATACAAGAAGTTAGTCACAATACTCTGCTAGAGATATTTAATATTGATTCCTTGCAACGACGGCGAAAACAAGCTTTCATCTTTACTTTACTTAATAATGGTCTGGATGTCCCTAAATTTTTGAGTCAAATCACTTTCGTTGTACCACGTTCAGGACTAGGCAAACAAATATATTTTACTGATTCGGACCTAGAACAAATATCACCATCAGGTGCCCAATATATAGAATGCGTAGCTGCTTATCATCACTTTTGGTAATACGAGTGGAGGTCCAGAAGTTCGTGTAATGAAGGGGATGTGGTGGGGATAGGGGCGCTCGCTAGGTGTCATTCTGATTGGCGACTCATCATTAGTATATAAGTTAAGTTGCAGCCCTATAGCGTCAGGCGTTTACGAATAGTTGCCTGCTAAACAAGTCAATCCGGAAGGAAACTGAAACTATGGAGGAAATTGAACACCGTGCTGTGATAAAGTTCCTTACAAAGCAAGGAAAGAACGCTCAAACCATATTGAATGAAATGGAAACCGTTTATGGGGAACAGTGCCCTAGTAAATCAATGATCTATAAGTGGCATGGTCTTTTTAAACATGGTCGGGAGTCGATTGAAGACGACCCCCGCTCCAGTTGGGGCCACCACATCAGGCATAGTCGAAAAAGTGCAAAAATTTCTACTGCAAGATGCCCGTTTGAAGAAAAAACAATTATCTGCATTAGTTGGAGTATCAGATACCACCATTTTGCGTATCCTACATGACTACCTGGGTATTACAAAAGTCAGTGCAAGATGGGTACCGAGAATGCTCACGCCGCTGCAGAAACAGCGTGCGTCCAAACAATTTTTGGAGCTGTGTGAAGACAAACCTGCACAGACTTTGGAGCGGATTATTACCGGAGATGAAACATGGGTTCATCACTTTGAGCCTGAGTTCAAACAGGAGTTCATGCAATGGCATAAAAAGGGGACACCACCGCCAAAGAAATTCAAAGTGTCTGAATTAAATTTAATTTAAATGGGAAAGGGATTTTGTCCACCCTATACATTGGCACGTGCACGATTTGATGTTGTTATATTCTTTTACGCCGATTCAGAAGTAGAACAAAGAACTTCGCAGAAATGGCGGCATCGTCAGGAGAAAATTACTTCGTATGTTTTTTCTACGAATCCAAGACTAACGTCGATGATGTAGGCAGAAAAAGTGATCCAAAAGCAACATCCAAAGTAACATATAAAACACTGCAAATATTAAAGTAATACCGGAATGAATAAGGCTCAAGATGTACAAAAAAGACACTGAACCTGTTTATGATAAAATTACAATTTCCTTACAATTAACCAACTATTTTAAATTTCTGAAAAGATATCAGTCTCGGTAGGATTTGAACCCACGACCTCTGCGTTACCGGTGCATTGTGCTACCATTACACCACGAGACCGAATCGCTTTTAATTCCTAAATGGTTACAATGTCTGTAGATATTTCGTAATATCTCAGCAGACACAATATTATTAAAGACAAGTTCCCACCAATTAATTTAATATTAACATTAATTAGTAGTAAAACTCAAAGAAAACCAATTATGAACCATTAAACGCCAAATTTAAAGGTAGAATTACACAAATTCTGAAGAGGGCGTGTGACATATCCATTCGACTCAAAACAGTTTTTGTAATACAAAAAGTAATATGCGATTCGTATTGCTCGGAATCGAGTATATAGCGTTGTCGAAAAGAATATAACAAAGTCAAATCATGTACATAACAACATATCGCTTATAACTGTTAAATTAGTGGTCAAGAAAGTACCACTTCGTAAGGTAAGGCACCTTAATATTTATATCTACCAAGGTACTGTACAAATGTATTTCTCACGAGAACCGTATTCCATGTGTAAGTGATATATGCGTTGACAAAAAAGGTTGCGTTGCAGTTGCTCATTTTGGAAACTCTGGTTATATAGATACGATGCGACGGGCAGTCACCCACTTGACATTAACGTGAACCGGAAACGGTAATAATGTTTACCGCAGGCCATTACCGCGCGTTCAGACCCTCAAAGAAATCATCGCGTGGATGAAAGCCCTTGTTATAGTTTGTTTTATTGACAAACCTCATTCGCCTAATTGTCTTTGCATTGCACACGTACACACAGACGGTTCGGACGGGGCTGCATGTGTGTATACTGGCTCCATAAACACAGTCGATTCGGCCTCTCTACTCGTAAATAAACTAGTCGTCGGTAAATCGTCTACTTTTGTTTCTTCACTTGCTACATTCGCCACAATTGATGCTGATCGAGATAAAGTTGTGGTTACTTACTAAGAAATTTAGCTTTAATTTTCAATCGGAATGGAATGTATTCAATTAATGTTGTAATTAAAAGATTCCTGTCTCATTGATTTGAACAAAGTGGATGTGCAAATTTCATAGGGATATATAAGAATTTTTGATACGTTCTCAGTGACATATTTCGTCTTTCGCAGGCATCATAGGCTTCTTTCATTGAATTAGCATCTGAGGAAATCTCTGATTACATTGTTCATTTTATATCAACAGCATGCAATTAGTTATTCAGGATGCTTCCTCATATGGTCCGTAGAATTTCATCCAAATATCTCTGGTCAATGAGAGTTCAATTTTCTATGAAATACAGGTCAGAGCGTCCTACAGCGTTTATACGGACCAATATCATTACACTACTTTCCCAGAAAAATTGTGAGCAATTGCGTATTCTTGATTCATGCCAAATTAGAGTGCTATCGTCTATTATTTGTCTGGAGAGCAAAGTTTGAGAAGGGGTGTGCTGTCTATACCTTCCAGCTGTGATCGCTTTGCATGCAGATTAAATCAATCAGGTGGGTATCCTATTCATTTTTAGATGACATAGAGCTAAACTGATTTAATAAATCCTGCCGCGCAAATTCATTGATAGTTATCAAACATATTTAAATGTCACGTTAATTCTGTTTATTCTGTATCTATTATTTTATATTTATCTACATTCTCACGTTGTTCAGCTTTTGAGGCGGGTACTTTCATGATTTATATGTGAAGCTCTGCTTTCTTTTTCTTGGCTAATTATTCTTTTAGTTACAGTTTGTCAGGTTATTTTCAACGCAAAATTATGAATCAAGATTAGTTATATGAGGGCCACTCGTAAAGTAAAGAATGTTTTGCTTTCACGCGTCACCGCTTCCACGAATTTGCCGCCCAATTCAAAATAAGCGCCGAGGAATGCTAAGCAGCGGAGTCATCCTCCTTCACGATAATGCACGTCTACATGCAGTGGGAGCGACACAGGATTTGCTTCATCAGTTTCGATGGCAAATTTTTCAACATCCGCCATACAGTCTGGACTCAGACCCAAGTGATTTTCACTTATTCCACAAATTGAAACATTTTTTGAGTCGACAACGCTACGCACTTATAAATCATTGATTTACTAGAGCACTGTTCCCCATAAACGGTATCCATTTCATTCAATATGGTTTGAGCGCTCCTTCCTTGCTTTGTAAGGAACTTTATCACAGCACGATGTTCAATTTCCTCCATAGTTTAAGTTTTCTTCCGGATTGACTTGTTTAGCAGGCAACTATTCGTAAACGACTGACGTTATAGGGCTGCAACTTAACTTATATACTAATGATGAGTCGCAAATCAGAATGACACCTAGCGAGTGCTCATATTCCCACTACATCCCCTCCATTCCACGAACTTCTGGACTTCCCCTCGTATAACCAAAAGTGATGAACTTAAAGAAGCCGTTAATCAGTGGTTCAACAACTTGGTGGTAACTGAGTATACAGAAGACATAAAAAAAATGATAAAAGGCTACAACTGGCTAAATTTGAACGATGTCTACGTAGAAGAGTAGCTTGGGTATCTAATTTTATGTAAAACACAGTTTCGGTTAATGATATATAATAAAAAATTATATTGAAAAAAACATTTTTTATTTTTCGAATGGCCCCCGTAATTATCACCTATTACACTCTATAAACTATGCAGTCAAATATCGAAACAGGTGAATTTCCCGCAAGAACAGCCGTTCTCGAAGACTATGGTTTTCATAGAATCTAGAGCGGGGTGTACTATCGTGTTGGATTATGCATTCTTTTGCAGAAACTGAGCATATCAACCGATTGGGTGGCCACAAAACTGTATGAATCGACGCTAATTGCGAAATTCGAATGTTTGAGCTACAGCTTAGACATTAAAAGAAAACCTTTCAGCAACGATTGTAATTGCTTAGGTATTGACGGCAATAGCTAATTTCAATCAAACGGATTCACAAAGAACAGCACACCCTATTGTTGAAAGGAGGTACGCCAAAGTTTCTAATTACGGTCCTGTTTCTACTGTAATAGCTAGCCGTTGCATGTCATCGTTCGCCGTGTAGATGGCACGAAGCACACAATACATACACTCGTCCGCAGCGGTCACTTGAGTGGAACTTTGTAGCCGTAGATACCTACAAACTACGTTACCGTGTAACTGTCCGTCGTCCACCGCCGCCGGTATAGTTTATATGTCTTACGCCACTTAGCGGCACGAACGGCAATCCAGTCACGACAGGAACGGAACGTTGTTGATGATACACCATTAAATATACACGCTCGCATCATCACTAGTAGAAAGAGCAAGGAGGAAGGATTCGCGGCGGCGAGCAATAAAAAAGCTTTCATTTTGTATACGCGTCGTTTCCGCAAAAATATCATTAATAAGTAAACCTGATAACGGAAAGTATCTGTACGGTCTCTGTCGCATCGTTTCACTCCACCTGTTTTCGCGTCGCGTATCGTCGATTTTACGCGATCGTTTCTAAAACTGTATGATTGCGAATGTTATTAGCTAAGTTATTTATGCGACGTTGCAATTTTAATGGAATATGTACGCTATGGCGGTACTGTTTAGCACAATTACAGAGGTATTTGAATAGAGGGAATAACGGACAACGCTATTCACGTGCAATCCATGTAAACACAACTTGCAGTTGCGAAGTTTCATTAAAGTTTATGTAGATATTAGCAAAAAGTAAGAGTTTTGATTTTGCAGTTGGCCGTCGCATTTGCTATGTCTATCTCAACGATGCGGGTTCGATTCCCGTCCGTGGTGATTTTCTTAATTGGTACTATAAATTGCAGTATGTTTTTTTTGGGACGGAAGTGAAACCGTAGGTTTCGTAATGATACGATGCATGACACCAGAAGATGGAGCAATGGGTACTGTAAGATGATCATAATGAACCCTGGGGCTTCGTGAAATTGACGTGCCCTTTTAAAATTCAAAAAACAATAAGAATTAACATGGTTATGAAATTAAAATAGAATAGAATAATAACTAACCCCCGTTTCCAGTTACTAATCTGGATTATCATACAAATACGACAGTACGACATCGCGAGTTATAACGGCGCATTCTGGACAATTTTCGGTATTTCACAGCAACTGCGTTGGTAAATCACCCGGAATTCCGAGGAATTCAACAAACCTAAAAGTCGTCGAGGATCCTCAGTTCTAAAAATATGGGGGACCGGATGTACCCGCTAGTAATCACGCATAATATATGGGGGATATGCCAATCCCTTGTCCTTGGAAATTCAGTCACTAAAAAATTTCTCGGATGGGGCGAACTTTCATCTTAATGATCATGTGAACAGGCAGAACTGCCGTTATTGGAATTTAACAAATCTAAAACAGAAGAGGACCACTGCGCTCGCCCGTAAATTTCGAGCGATATCTGGAGGACATTAATAACTTTAGTCGTTAGCCTTGCAAGATTTTAAAGGCTTTAATCGGAGCACTTGGTTCCAATAGGATGGTGCGACATCACACGTTTAAACGGTCCTTACCTGATGTTTGTGAACTATTGTCTGGAAAACTGATATCTAGACGCGGTCACATAAATTGACCGACACCGGATACCAATGGATTTTTTCCTATAGGGCTATCTTGAATCAGTAAATGGCAACAATCCTCACGCTCTAATGAATTGAAAGAGAATATTAGGAGAGAAATGGCGGTTATCATGGAGAATATGTACCGAACAGTACACGAAAATTGTGCCTCACGTTTAGAAGAGTGCCAGCAAAATAACGTAACACATTTAGAAGATACAACTTTTAAGAAATAAAGTAATTTATTGATTCTGTCTTTCGGGACCAAGAAACCGGGGAATATTATTCCATATATAGGAGGGCGACCTGAAATGTTTCCCGAATCGGCAAGAGATGGCGCACGAAGGATGAAGTGATTCATTGGTCGGCAAGGGCAACCTTTCTTATGGCAACTGTTAAAATTTCAGACGTCTACTGTCAATAGTTGTTCTTTAAGAGTGTATTTTGTGTAGCAAGTCAGGCGGTTTCACAAAAATGGATAAAATCGTGCAGTGATAAAACACTCCTGGATGGCTGGGAAAACGGCCACAGAAATTCGAAATATTTTGCTAGAGGTTCATGGCGGATGTACTCCATTACATTTTCGGCCATCAGCTTCTGGATGAGCGAGTTCAAACGTGACCAAACAAACACAAGTGAGAAACCACGCAGTGGACGCCCAAAAACCATCACGACGATAAAATGGTCGACAAGATTCATGATATTGTGTTAGCAGATCGCCGATTGAAGCTGAAAAAGATTGTAGAGACAACAGACATCTCAGAAGAACGCGTTGGCCATATCCTACACGAAATTTTGGATATCAAAAGGCTGTCGGTACGATGGGTATCGCGTTTGCTCATACCGGAGCAAAAACGAAATCGCATCGCCGTTTCGGAGGAGTGTCTGCCCAGGATCCAACGCAATCCAAAGGATTTCTTCATGCGTTTCGTAACCATGGATGAGACTTGCATCCACCACTACATAGCGGAGACCAAGGAATAGTCGAAGCAATGGTCTTTTCCGGGCGAATCGGCTCCGAAGAAAGCAAAAATTATTCCATCAGGCGGAAAGGTCATAGCGACCATTTGATTTCCCATGGTGTAATCCTCATCGACTATCTGCAAAAGGAAAGAACGATCACGGGACAATACTACAGCGATTTATTGACCCGATTTAATGCAGTATTGAACGAGAAACGGCCTCGTTTGCAGTGGAAAAAAGTGCTTTTCCATCACGACAAGGCATCGGCTCATTCATCCCGCGTCGGTGTGTCCAAATTAAATGAGTTGCGCTACGCATTAGTCTCTCATCCTCCATAGTCCCCAGCTACTTTTTCCTATTCCCAAATTTGCCTCAAATGTATTTATTCGACCAATAATTTATTGCCAGTTTTCTGTATACTACTTAGTGACGTGTCTAATACATCTGTTTTCTTCTTCCAACCACAAAACATATATATAGGACAAATTAAAAACAATAAAAAAGCACATTCACCATTACTGGTGGTATGGTGTAGATGTTGCATATGGCTCCGATCACTTTTAAAGAATAGTCAAGTGTTATTGTAGTAAGTGTTAGTAATTGTCAGAATTATATAACAGAAAATGACATAAGCTACGACATACATTCTCAAATCCATAGCATATTTTTAACAATATGTATAATCTTTGCTCTAGCGTTACATATTTATATTATATTTTTTGTAACGAATATGTATATAGAAATATTAAATTAATAATATTGGTACAACATATACGTATTTTTGTTTAGTAAATATGAAGATGTACGTGAGCATTGAAATTTTACAGTTATTGTTTTTTATACGAATTTGTTGTATGGACAAC
Organism: Trypoxylus dichotomus; assembly: GCA_023509865.1. NCBI lineage: Eukaryota > Metazoa > Arthropoda > Insecta > Coleoptera > Scarabaeidae > Trypoxylus > Trypoxylus dichotomus. The sequence continues at coordinate 73,978,513 of CM042074.1, read as the reverse complement.
TTAAATTCCAATATTTTAAAACAAAATTTTAAAGGCTTAGGAAAAAGTCGCATTGGAAAACTTACTAGAAAATATTTTCTTAAATTGTAGTAAAATTACCAAAACATTTTTACTGCGTACGCTGAAAATTGAAAGTAATAAAAAAGAATAGAGTATATATGCTTTTAGAGAGAAAATATTCTATTAGTTCAAATAGGCTCACGCACTAAAACTGTTATGTTTGAATACTATCTTTATTAATTAAAAGTTACTTATTGTGCATGTTAGATATACGTATATTTTCTACCACTATATAAAAATAGAAAATCGCATGATCTTTAATCTACAAAGTAGCAATATATAGTAACAGTAATGGGATTTACACAACTGGTGTTGGAAAAATTATCACAATTAAGTGGCAATATTTTTTTCTGGAATTTTAACTGTTTAGTAAGTGGAATACACAATCACGCTGCAGCAACTACCACATCGATTGATGTGACATGTCTACCAACATTACAACATCTACATTGTAATTTTAACAAGAATATTTTTCTCAGTGGTTAGATATTTCTACTTTTCCCGTTTGATTATTCATCGGTTTTCTAGCACCCACCGAAGACATGTTTATATTACCCTATGGGTAACGTAAGTAATCGAGTGGGCGTGTACGTTCTTAAATTGTTTCTTGAACACCCTTCCATTGCGGGATCTGCATATATGAATGTATATACAATATACGAAGTTCGTTATATGTGCGGTAGTTAGAAATGCGGATGGGGTAGCTTAAATATAAGATCCTAACGATAACATGCTAACCAAAGTGTTACAATTTGTACTGATGCCGCTTTTAACTCTGTATATGTGTATGTGTCCGGAAAATAATTATGTTAGTCGGATATCCTACGGGGAAATAGGGCTAAGTGACAGTATAATGCAAGCGACGCCGCAGAGCCCCCTGCTACCCTATTCGCTCCCGACTAGGTTCCACGAGGCAAGTGGGCGCAATCCGTGACGTCACGCTAATTGTTTTGCCTCTACCAATTAGCAGCACAGCGATTGCCTTTTCCGAACGGCTGGATAAATATGAAAATATTGTTTTATACAAATAGTCGTGCATAAAATATGTTAATTACATATTTAAGATTATTCTGCTCGAATTTAAATATGTTTAAATGTTTAATTTGACATAGAAAAATCCTATAATATATTCAAATTTTTTATTTATATTGTCCTATAAATCGTTAGGTAATTTAATTCTTTTCGAAAGAAATGTGAAGCACAATTCTAGTCAACAGTTTATTTTCGCTATTACGAGGGTTGTCTTTTAATTTTTGCATATAAAACTACAATAAAATAGTCGATAGACTTTATTGGTTTTCGAGGTATCCTCCACGAAGATGAATGCATGCGCTCGAACCAACTCTAGTAATAGTTGTTGGTACAGTGAAAATTACGAGGGCATTAACTGCTTTTTCTGACGACTGGAAATAGGTTTAATCGGGCAGTCTCCTCTTGATTTTTGGAAAGGTAAAGAAATTGTTGGAACTTAGGTCTGGATCGCAGGCGTCGACTGCTGCTTCTGACGACTGGAACCTCTGACCACGCAGTCAGTTCTTGATTTTCGGAAAAGTAAGGAAATCGTCGGGACTGTACGGAAGATGGTCTAATACACATTAGCGGAAACAGTTCTTTGATTTTGTAGAGGAATTGCTGCTATATGATCTACAAATGTCGCGACCAGATTTTTGGAGACAGTTCGAGAACGGATGACTTTTATCGGTTTTCCTTCACCTTCACCGACGACTGACGTTTATTTTCTGGCTAGTATGAGTAAATTCAGGATTCAACACCACTGACGATGTACATGTTTTCAGAGTTTCCGAAGTTGAAGTGGTCTAGAGTCTTTTGACACCAATTTACCTCAACTACTTTCCGTTTTTCAGTCAACATATGTGGTATCCAACGGGAAACCAATCTTTTACACACAATTCTTCACACAAAATTTTTTGAATTGGGTTTGAAATCTCCAATGACGCTTCAATCTAGCGATATGTCACGTATTGATCTTCGTTGACATTTGATTAGTGGCACCCTCTATGTCCCAATATGTAAGAGACATCCCTCGTACAACTGCCGACATATAGGCTATCATTTGTAATGGTTTACAGCTCCGTTCGAGGCCCATCCTGCAAGTAGCAACTGAGAAACGAGATTTATCCGTCAAAAAAATAGGAAATATAATGTCTCAACAAAGAGTGCAAATATCCATATTCCGTGTACAGTACGTAGACGATTGTACGAAGCCGGATGAAAATGCGGAAGCCCCCTAAGAAAACTAAGATTAACACCGATGATGAAGCGAGCGCGCTATGAATGGGCAAAACGTCATCAGCATTATACAATTGAATATATAAATCAAGGAAAATCGTTTTATTTGAACAATGTCTTTTCGTTAAAGATCGTATTCAGCGACGACGTCCATCTGAACGGTTTGGTATTGTTAGTGTACTAACAACGGTGAAACACCATCCGTCAGTTATGGTATGGCTCTGTATATCAATCGAAAGTCCTGGACCACTGTACTTTTGCCAAAGGACTATGAATCAACACCAATATAAACTTGTATTGGAGGATGCCTTAATGCCATATATTAGATTACGTTAGATTTAGATCCGAATGAAGGCCTTTACACATTCATGCACGATAAGGCACCATACCTCAGGGCTAAATCCATCCAAGTTTTTTGGAAACGCACGCTCTGCCTGTGTTACATTGGCCGGAAACTTCTTCCGACCTGAATGCAATTCTAAAATCACACGTGTATTCGAGAAGAAACACTGCGAAAGAGTAATTAGTAAGAAATATTAAGGATGTGTGGTAAAATGACACTACAATTAGACATGAGTTATATAGTTGTGACGATGTCTATAAACACTTTTGAATAAACTTATGCGTTTTTGATTATATATTTTAACAAAATCGCTGTTTTAGCAAGTGGCCTTACTAAATTGGGCAGGAACTATAGTTTTCCGTTTTAAATTAACACAGCTCCTAGTATTTTGAAGAGCCTACCAAATAAGTTATAGATTGATTTGGATCAAAATACTCCAATGATTTTTGACCAATTTTGAATTTTTTTAATCCGCTAAGAGGGTCACGTTGTGTTTCATCCCAAGTGAATTTGTTATCGTTTTATTTTCTAGAAAAAATATGAAAAAGAATACTAAAATTGCAAACTAAACAATGAGGCGTAATAAGCGCGAAAATCCGCGTTTTCCGCCATTTCCCCGCATTTTCGCCCACCCCTTCGAACATCCGCCCGTCTTGTTTCCAATCCGATTGGGGCGTCCATGAAATATAAATCCGAAACGGCCGTTGAGCAAATGAAAATTCTCGAACCGGGGAACGACGGTTGGTACGCCGGCCCCGTTCCCCTCGAAGACGGCGGTACCCCCCATTTTTAGCAAATTGCGAGACGAGCAACAACACTCACGGCCAACCGGAAAACAATTACATATCAATTCGAGCCGTCTCCTCGGAACAATAAAAGAATGGAGCAATTCCTTCGCCGCAAGGAGCCATAAAAAACCGTGAATATATTTGGTGTAATTGCGCCACATAAGTCGGGTTTATTATTCTTAGTTCGGGCGGGCGAGCCGCGATGGCGCTGGCGTGTTAGTAGTCCCGTGAGGCTATGGGGCCGTGCATGTGAGTTACTGAGACGTGCCCGACTCGGCTTTTTTCTTTCCGCTGCGAAATTTTCTTCTTTCCGCTGCTGCTAGATGCACGAGAAAGTATATCGACGTACTATCTATGTATATCTTTATGTGTATTGTATTGTACTTGATGATGCAAGTATATACAAGGTAGAATAAAAGTAATGCACGATGCCTATATATATAATGAGACGGCTTCAAACTTCTAAGTCATGTTAAAAATATTAAGAACCAAGAAAGATTTAAATGGAGCGAGTAATCCATAGATGATGTTACACTGAATCATAAAAAAGAAACAAACGTTGAAAAAATAGCAAAAGATGAAGATATTTAAAATATGAATTTTTTGTTGATAAAACGAATTAATAGTTGTTATAATATAAACAGTAAGCAAAAGTATTTATCATATATTTCCTAACTAAGTGACGCATAATTCACATACAGATCGAATTAATAGCGGTAAATGTAAAACAGTAATGAAAATATTTAGTGCAATATGTTCCCTTGCTAAGTGACACACAGTTCAAACACAAAAACGGTTTCATCATCCCCACTACCTGCATGGGCGCAGGAGTTGTATGCCCACTTGTGGTAGGATGAACAGGATATTCATCCTTCAGTAGACTTTGAATATAAGTCCAGACAATATAAGCATTTTGCATCCTGTTCATTATTTGTATCCGAAGAAGCAGATCCTCTTCTAGATCTGCCTTTTTTAGTAATCCTTTCCCTTTTAATATATTTTTTGATTTCAGTTTCATGACATTCTCCTCTCCTTCCAAGGAAAATTTTCTTTTTGCCCGCTCTACTTTGCTAGCCTCCTTAATGTCACGTTATTCCTTAGCTTCCTTCAATCCTTGTACAGATGGCGATGAACTGATAATTGTCGTTTTCCTTCTTTTATAGACGTCCTCTGTTTGTTTTGCTGAAATTTTGGAATGGCCAGAAGGTTCTTCAGAGATGCTGTTGGAAATGATGTGCTTTCTACAGCTATATGTGGCATCCAAGAACATTGTGGTCAATTAATACAGAAGTTTCATTACCTGTTACTTCTGAATGCACTATTTCAATATTTTGGTAATTGATTTCCTGATTAGTAACTTGATTGTTGTTAGTGTGCAAATCGAGTAACTGAACATCTGTTGTAGCTGACGGAAGATCATCATCAGTTTTATCTGGAGGCCAAATCCCTGTTTTCCTGAACCCATTGAGAGAGCTTTGCATCGTACATACATGAATAACTGCAGCGTCAAATGAAGTCGATTTCCAGTGCTAAAATCTATTTTTGCTACCATTTTATCGTGCGCAGATGGCATATCAATGAGTGTTCAATTTTCGTCAATGTTTTAATCTATTTACGTGTAGAAATCTCCAGAGACATTGTACCCATGGATATACCTACACACTTAAACGTTATAACCGGTACATATATTGTTAGTTTTATAATTTTTTTCTGTATTCCCTTTGGTATGGGTTCTGTAAATAATATCGAAGATTAGAGATTGAATCTATTTAAAGTGAATGCAATACAAATTTTTATATGTACAATGTATATTTATAGCAAATTACATGCCCTAATGTAAAAGTAATTAATAAGTAAATTGTAAATAACAAAAGCAGTAATATAACTTATCATTATCAACGATTGCAGGTGGAATTTGTAAATTTCTGTCCGATGTATCTAATCGTCTCCAAATGTTTGGGTACGACATCTTTCACCATAGTCTTCCTCCAATGGGGCATTAGCATCAAGATCAAAACCACCACAAAAAAGGGCCACAAGGTTGAGAAGACAATCTGAAGCAAAGAAAACACCTCAAAACTTAGAATTCCTTAAACCTGCCGTTTTCTGTTGCAATTATGATTACTGAAAATACATTGTAGATACGAAAATTTATTGAATTACTTGAAGGGTACATTTACTAGAGACATGTATATACAATTTGTATAATTTTGACGAAGAAAGAAAATTATATTAGTTTTTGTTAGCGGTGTGACTATCAGAAATTACAATAGCAAGGAAATACATCAAAACGAAACTGCACCAGAAAATTAACTGGCGTTGAGTGCTTCTATACCAAGATTTGATGCCATGAAATACCATCTGAAAATGAAGAAATTTATGTTACAGATGGTATTTCAAGCAATATGCGAGATATAACTTATAAACACCGCGTAAAAGATTTAAGCCATGTATAATTTCTCTTAGCTGTCAATAAATTTACCGTATAATACCTGCATAATCCACTTGAATAGAACCCAGGCACCGACGCATGTACATCCAACTAAAAATAGAGCTTGAATTTCAGCGTTCGTGGCCCAGCTAGCTAGTGCCGCCGCTAATCCTTCTTCTTCCATTGTTGCTTTTGAATATTTTAAATAAATATGAGTCGTGTTACATTTGAATAATGACAAGAATGTGTCTAAATGAACTGAAATGTTTGACAGATGGATAATACGATATAGGCACGTCACTTACGATACATCAAGCTGTCTGTATTTCATTTATTGCTTGTATTCATTATTATCATGGGTAATTAGCGAGGTTTTTTTAAAACGTTAAGAGGGGAAGCTGGAAATGATTTACATAGTTTGCTTATGAATCATAGACAAGATTTGAAATTATATAGACACGGCGCACAGTGGGGTCAAATGCTTGAAAAGCGAAGAAAATTCAATATCAAGAGAACGGATAGTCCTATTGAACTGATCTTATTCGATTCAGGATAAAGAAAATGATACTAAATTAAAAAGGTGAATTAGTTTAATATACGGTTTGTTAATAATAATATACTGGAAATATGGGTATATTCTACAGCAACATTAGGGAGCTTTTCACGAATGAAATAATGAAACGACTGAACGTTTGAAGCATCGATCTTCAAGAAATATTCACATAAATCACTGTAACTGATACCCAGAGACTCCATTATAACTTGAGGTCAAATGTTGCACAAATGTTACTAACCCTTAAGCTCCTAAATTAGAAAGAAAAACATGCATTTTCAAGGGATTGTCTATTATATTAGACAATCCCTTTAGCACTTTAATTCAATGTAATATAGTGTGACGTAATATAATGTAATATGTACAATGTTGTATAATGTTTTATATGTTTTTCAAATGTTGATGTGCTATTATCTTTTGTTTTTGCCATTTCGATAAAATGAAATAGTTCGTAAGGATATTCTAAGTTATAAAAGTTAGTTATAAAATTTTAAGTTAAAAAATAATGTGCTCAGTGTTTTGTATGAGAAAAACTAGTTTTGTTTACTTAAATAATAAAGATACTTCAAAAATTAACTTTAGATATAATCAACCCTAACGTAAGTTGTTCATAAATGATACGAGAAATTCAATAAATCGATAAAAACTATACCATTAAATATAACACATTGAATTTAAGCGTTTGAGGAAATTAGTTAAAGACAAAATTAGAGTTGTATATGTGGAATATCAGACGGCGGCTGCAGAAGATATAGCACAAAATCCAAAGCTAATCTGGCAGTACATAAACGCGCATCGTAATGCATCAAGAATACCTGGATGTCTCACTTTGAACGGCTCCACTGTTGATGATCCCAGCAACATTGTTCAGACCTTCGCAGATGAATTCTCTAGAGTGTTTGTGTCTGGTTCACAAGCATTACTGGGGCCCCGGCCTCTTGATAGGGATCTCATTAGTGGTAGTTCTTTGATTGGATCTTTTACAGCACACGATATCTTAAAAGCATCTAAGAAGTTAAAATCTAATTTTACTGCTGGTCATGACGGCCTCCCCGCATTTTTTGCACGTGATTGTTGTGTAGTACTATGTGAACCTCTAGCTAGAATATTTAACTTGGCCGTAAGCTCTTCTACCTTTCCTAGCGCTTGGAAGATTAGCAGAATTACACCCGTGTTTAAGAAGGGTAATCGTTCTGACTTCCAAAATTATAGACCAATAAATATTTTATCCAACTTTGCAAAAATTTTTGAATATCTTCTGTCTCACAGAATTTACGTTAGTGTCAAGCCTTACTTATCTTCGCGACAACATGGTTTCATTCCAGGAAGGTCTACTACAACCAACCTTGCTGAGTTAGCACAGCATATTGCCGAATCCATAGAACGACGTCAACAAGTAGATGTATTATACACCGATTTTAGTAAAGCATTTGACACTATCAATCATTCCCTTATGGTATCTAAGCTGAGTAGTTTTGGTTTTCCGCCAAGTGTAACAGAATTGATCCGCTCGTATTTAACTGATCGTTCATGCTATGTTCACTACAATGGATATACATCCTTAACATTCTCTGCTTCCTCTGGTGTGTGCCAGGGATCCAATTTGGGTCCCCTTTTGTTTAATATTTATTTGGATGATCTCCTACAGGGGCTGGACTGCAATGTACTGGCTTACGCGGACGATCTTAAGATCTACAATACCATAACCTCCCCGGCAGATTGTCTGTTTCTCCAGAACAGTCTGGATACTATTGTTATATGGTGTACACAGAATGGAATTCATTTGAATCTGGATAAGTGTGCTGGTGTAAGCTACTTTAGATGTCACAGACTATACAATTTTCACTATGCTGTGAGTCAGGCCATTGTTCCTAGGCACTCGTCTGTGATGGACCTGGGCGTGCAGTTTGATGCAAATTTGTCGTTTGCAGACCACATATTATCCATACGAAATTCTGCGATGAAATCCTTAGGATTTCTCATACGATCCTGCAGATCATTCAATAATCCTGCCTCGCTAAAAGCATTATACTATTCGCTTGTCCGCACTGGGTTGGAGTTTGCCTCCATAATTTGGTATCCTCACTATCTCCATCTGCAAGTACTACTTGAAAGAGTGCAAAAACGATTTTTGAAATACCTGTCCTTCAAAATTGATGGCACTTACCCTGGACGCGATGTTGATTATGCTGGTCTGCTGAGGAGACACGGCTTTGTATCGTTATCGGATCGAAGGAAGGAATTTAGCAGCCAATTTCTACTTAAACTAATTAATCACGCTATTGACGCTCCATCTCTTCTCTCCCAAATTAATTTTATGGTACCTCAGTACGATACCAGGTCCTTCCCTAATTTTAAGGTCCCGTCATGCAAAACTAATGTTCTGCTTAAAGCACCCTTTACGCATATGATTAGAAATGCCAATGAATTACTTCACGATCCTTTTTGTTGAAGAGTCTACATGGATTTACATTGTCGTCCTATTTTGTTCTTGCATTCTGGTGTCACCGAGCCATTATTATGTTTATGATTTCAGTTGTATCTTTTTCGACTAATTTTAATTTATTACTGCGCTGTATATTGTTACTACATATATATGCTAGGTTACATTATTTTCGCATTGTCCTGTAAATGGAATTATTTTCTGTTGGGCAATAAAGATATTATTATTATTATTATAAAATAAGAAAGTTGATATTACCAGCCTGTACGCCGCAATACTGTTAAGCTGAAACTATTTTTTTCAAACGGATTGTAGTTCACCATGCACTACACTGCAAGTTTCAAAATTAAATGGCCACAAGAAGTTCGTAAAATTCTAATAAAATAGTTTGGTGAGACGCCCTGTATAGTTAGTTATATGAAACGTAGTCATAAACATTGTAACACCAATGGAAGATATTTTTCTTTTGAAATAAGTTCGATAACGTTAAAACATTCAAATTATTTGCACATATTCCGAATTTTCGCTTAGATCCCAGTTAAATGACGAGAATTTCTAAATACGCAAATAGAAGCAGCTGATACTTTAAGATTGTTTGCACTAATGCATTGTGATTCTAACTTCATAGATGCCGATTTAAAGCAGGGTAAAACTTGTTTTAATTAAATTACATGTAACATTTATAGCGCGAATTGGTTTATTCGCTTGTCATATGTTATGGGATTTTGTCTTGATGTCCATATCTAATTGATATTCACTTTTTAAAACTAGAAATCGGTGTATTTCTTAAGAAAAGATGATTTTTCCGGCCGAAATTGTTTCCGCCGTTGCCCTACTGAGCGGCGTAGCACTATTTTCCTCTTAAGAATACATAATCATAACAATAGTGACGATTTATGCGATAGTAATGTAATATTAATAATAATAATATTTATTGTCCAACAGCAGAACCAATTACACTAGAAAGTAAATTACAGACATACACACGTCGTATATATAATAAAGTATGTATAAAATGAAAAAGAATACATTGTAAAACAAAACAAGAAATCAAATAGTTTTTCGACAACAAAAAAGGTATCTTTATAAAAATAATCTGCATAGCGGCGTACGAGGTAATAAAAAAGTTGGAGAGGAGCGAGAAGATGAACGAGGTATAAGGAAATTGATGGAGGGAAGCAAGCTAACAGAGTCAATAAGATCGTGAATAATTTTCGAGGCGAATTATGCCCCCAAACTATCGACTGTTTCAGGAACTTTGCGCTTCATCTTAAAAAAATAGAAGCTTCAGAAGACGACACTGATGCTTAGTTAAAGGTAGTTGAAATGTGATGTCCAAACTAAGAATGCAATTCGTATCAATAACTTCGAATGAAGCTTTCTCGGATAAACCAATAATAATACCATCACCCATAAAACATTGTATGAATAGAGTACTAATTCAGAACCTGTGACTGAATCATCAAGCCAACTTTCAGTAATAACAGTAACACAAGCAGCAGAGAAAATTGAATATATTTTAGTATTAAGACTACCCGTATTATGAAAGTGTAAATGTTAAATGCAAAAGAAGAACCGCTGGAATTATTTAGATTAAAGAACTGATGCAATTTTAATGTAATTTTTAAAATTTTACTTTGTCTTTCGATATACAGTCCTTCAAGTGAGCTTTAGCATGTCTATGAATTTGTAATTGTATTGGAGCGCGATCGACATAATAGTTTAGAAAATTTAGCTATAGCACTTAATTTCTGAATGCCGAGCAAAATCGTATGAACAGAAGATTAAGTCTGGACATAAGTTACTCATTGCAGAATAATGTTATACCGGCTTCTTTTTTTATCATTACACATTACTTTATAACTTTATAAATATAATTGTCAATGCATTAGGGGCATGACAGGTAACCAATTATACACCAGTGAAGGATTTGTTTACCTATTGCCTTGAAAAGAAAAAAAACTATTTTTCTAAACAATTATTTTTAATTTTTTGTTCATACATGAATCTTAAATTAAACACATTTTATTGAAAGGTAGATAATTAATTTAAATGATGAGTAAGTACAACAAAGATTAAAAGGTGGTAATAATAGTGTGGTAAGAATAATACTTTAAAGACAGTTAGAGACATGTTTCCAAATTAATTATCATTTTTAATAAATTTAAAGAAGATGGTTGTCTTCTAAATTCCCACAAAAAAGAAATAAAACCTATCACGTTTTAACACAAGACATGAAGTTGAATATCCTGTTATGTAGAGCAATGGTTTGTAGGATCGTTTTCAGATGTAGCCAGGCATTTTGGAGTTTCGTACAGACCGTTGTACAAAATTCTGAAAGAATATAACCCATATAAGATGTCAAACCATCAAGAGCTATTGTAGCAGACAAAGTAAAGCGAACTGATTTTTGCGAAATAATCTTTAATATGTTAAATGAAAATCAAGAAATTTTAAATGATTTTAAATGGTGAAGTCAACTCTCAGAACTTTCGGGTAGTATCCATTTATCCATTGAAAAATACAAAGCTTCTTTTCCGTTAATGCGTTAGGTATTGGTCCCGTACAAATCCTCATGTTCTAAACCTGTTCCGAACGTAGTACCTTCAATGTATGAATTGGAAATAGTTAGTTATTGACCTATTTTTTATTGACGGTAACTTCACTGGAGAAAAATATCTGAATCTCTTGCGAAACCACGTCATTCCATCAATTGAGATACTGAGTGCTGATAAACCTTAGTTCCAAACAGGTGGGACTGCGCCTCATTCTACAACCCCGTAAGAATTTTTTGAATGAGACATTTCAAGGATGGTGGATTGGCAGATTTGGTCCTATATCCTACATCTCAAGATCAGTCGATTTATCTCCAAATGATTTCCTTCTTTGTGGTTACCTGAAAAATAAAATTTATAACGTGTGTAAATACGTAATATGGACGGACTGAAAGACCGTTTACGTAGTGCATGTGATGGAATAAACCCAGAATTCTCGGAGTACCTTGCGTTGCTTTCTAGATCGCCTTGCTTATTGCGTTGAAAGACAAGGAGGACGCTTCGAAAAGTTACTATAAAATTAGATGTCATTTTTAGTATGTTGTATTGTTTGTATTAATTAATCGCTAAAATAAAATAATGCCTCCATAAGATTTGCAGAATAGATATTTTATTTGCATTAAGAGAGATCTCTGGTAGCACCGGTAATTGGTTTTGGTAGGAACTCAGTGTTCCCGCTCGTTTAATATGAGTGTGTAATTGGTTGCCTACTATCCTACTAACTTGTTGACAATTATCTTTTTAAAGTTACACATAGGGAAAATGTACGCGTGGAAAAAAATGTGCCGGTATACAACAAATGTAAAACGAAGATGAAACTATACATAAATCAGTTACACTACAAATTAAAGAGAAAACAAACTTATTGAAAGAAACATAAAAATAAAAGGGTGTAACAATATGTGACAGGAGGAATCTTAAACGTAAATAAAAGAAGATCACAGAAAATTGAATAGAACTGGAGGCTTCTTTTTAATCAAGAATTTATGGGATGATCAGAAAATGTGGCGTTTCAAAATATTTTAACGGCACTTGCAATACATTACCGTAGTTGATATCAGGTTAGCGAACAGGAGGAATAATTAATATTTATTGTTTAGTACTTCTAAATATTTTGCTGCTGTTCAATTTCTATCAATGAAAAATGACCCAGTAATGTGCTTTCGTAAAATATTGGTCCACATATTAAATTTTTTGCGATACCATATACGTGAAGTTATGAAGAGGTATTTATTTATAGCCAACCAGCAATTCATAACAGATGCACTGTAGTTACCTATAAAAATGAAGATTGATCCGTAAACAAAATGTTATAACAATTATTTATAAGGAAAATTTCCTTGGCATATCGATATCTTTTATAACTCTATCCTTTCAAAATATTTCGCACAATTAACGAATCTGTAAGAATTTCTCCTGATTTTTGACCAGATGAGCATGATACATTTGTTTCAACTACATTACATACATAAACGTATAAACTTTCACACTTAGACTTATATACACAAAAGCTGAATTTTAACTACAAGTAATTATTTTTTTATTAAAATAAATTATGAAATTATAAAAGTGCTTGACGTATTGAATGCATTATTTCTTTAACTGTTGATTACCAACATGATTATACTTAAAGTGACATGATGTGTGTATGCCTACTTGATTTATTCTCTAAATAATTAATACGCGTTCTATTTTCACCAGTAACTTCTAAACCATTTCATACGGTTAATGTGTTCTCTCTAATTCAACGCAAACACTTTTAAACATCGCAGTTTTTGCCTCCCCGGTTTATAAATAGATTTACGGTACAAAAGTTATTCCGCAATAATCAGGTCGGAATACCCCATTTTCCTACTTAAACGTGTTTCATTTAAACTTTGATGAAAATCTCGCCGAAAGAGGATTAAAAGTCTATTTCAAAATTTAAGCAAAACGCGTTCCGTACTGATGATGTAAACACGGTCCGAGCTACCGCGAAATCCCTCCAACTTCAAATAGATACATACACACAAAGCATATGCACGGATACATGCGCACATAAATTTGATACGCGAGGGTGTATATACAGTTATGAGCATTTGGTTGCGTACAGCCGATATTTTGCAGAGCCAGCAAGTTTATCCGTTGATAATGTTTAAGAACCGCGAGTTAATTCAAGCAACAAAAATGTATTTTATAGGATTCGGCTCATATAAATGCATAATCTATCAAATATAAAATTTGAAGCATGGAAGGTGTTTTATAAAAAAAAGGACATGTTAAAAAATATATACTTCTGCGAAACGTCATACATTAAGTGTTTATACATCTGTTTGTACATCTGCATCTTGTCTATACATCTGCAATGTTTGGTTTCCAATAGCGTTCCATTGAGCGATGATCGCCGCGATGAAAAAATATGTCAAAAATTAACAAACGTTTCCTACGTAATCAAAAGAATATGTTAATTCTAATCTATATTTGTTGGGCCAACTTCACTGAGACAGGACTCGTAAGTAGCTATTATCTTAACATTTTCTCGTTTTTTGTGACGAAGTGTGTGAATATGGTGACATAAATATTTCTATTTAAGTCATGTTAAATAACACTCCGTTTATATCAAAAGAAATCTAATAAATAGTCTCGGCAAAGAGCCGCAAGTTTCAGTGCTGTGCAGAGAACAGCGTGGAAGAGTGCCTAAGTATCGTTCTACTTCGTTGGCTAGTTTTGGTGCGCCTTTTTCCGAATCCTTGTTTATTTCTTTTAAAATCCATCATTCGTCCCCTTTGGGGAAAATAATTTACAAGAGAGAAGAGTAGACCTAATGCGTAAACTATACAGCTATATACATATTAGCACAAACAAGCTACAAACTATTCACAAGAATACTGAAAAGTTTATGTGGAACAGAGACTAGAGGAAGAACAGGCAGCTTCCAGGCCAGAGAGACAAACGAACACGAATATCTATATAATGAAGAACTTAATAGAGAGAAAAATTGAAGAAGGAGGAGACATGTTTCTAATGTTCATCGAACTGAAAGTAGCATTTAATATCACAGATAGAAGAGAGATATGGGAAAGTTTAAAGGGAATGGAAATTCCTAAGACCCTGCTAGATGCCATCAGAAGTATATACGACAGTAAGATTCAGGATACAAATTGCAGAGCAAAAGTCAAAAGAATTCCAAATAAAAAAAGGAATAAAACAAGGTGACAGTCTAAGTCCACTGTTATTCGTACTAATAATCGGCAAAGTGGTCAAACGAATAAAAGCACAAACCGAAGAGTACACCGCAATAATAGGGTACAGAAATCTGGAACCTGTAACCTATGCAGATGATGTGGTCGGCATTGCAAACTCTAAAAATAAAATGCAAAAGCTAATGAACACCTGAACGAAGGAAATAGAAAACGTGAAGACGTGAAGTAAACTTGAATAAAACCAAGGTAATGATCGCAAACGAAAACCCAAACAATAGAGTCAACAAAGAAATTAAATATATTGGAGAGGGTAACCACATGCGTACTATTTGGGAAGCATACTGATAGATGACGAAAAAATAGATAAAGAGTTAACGAACAGAGCGAATAAATCAACGAGAATGTACTACTTTTTAAAGAAGACAACTCTAGGAAACAGAGATGTTGATATGGAGACAAAAATAATAATGTATAATCCCAGTAACAACGTATGCATGTGAAATGTGTATGAATATCAATAACAATGAAGAAACTAAGGAGGAAGCAATTAAATTGGAATGGACATATGGTAAGGACGAAGATAGAATTACAAGAAAAGTGATGGAGACAGGACACCTAAAAAAGAAAATAAGTAGAAGACTTAAAACGTAATGAATGGACTAGATAAGGAAAATGAGTAGAAGAAAGGGAAAAAACTTAAAAGGAAGAATAGGTTCTGTATTTGTTGGATATTCTTTTATCATCAGTTCATCTTTTTAATATTCACTGAACTGTTGCGCGGCTTTTTCTATTATTTTGCAAGTAGCATCACTCCTATGTTTTAGGTACAATGTTGGTATAAAGATGTTATTTTCTAATTTTTGTGAGAATATTCAACATTGGTGAACAACATGAATAGTTTATGTTGTGACGTCAAATGGTTTTCAACATTTACGAGGGTGACCTGAAATGTTTCTGGAATCGGCAAGAGATGGCACACGAAGGTTAAAGTGGATTCATTGGCCGGCAAGGGCAATCTTTTTTATGACAACTGTCAAAATTTCAGACGTCTACTGTCAACAGTTGCTGTTTAAGAGTGCGTTTTGGGTAGTAAGTCAGGCGATTCCCCAAAAAATGGATAAAATCAAATTTCGTGCAGTGATAAAGCACTTCTGGGTAGCTGAGAAAACGGCCACGGAAATTCGAAATAATTTGCTAGAAGTTCATGGCGGATGTACTCCATCATTTTCGATCGTCAGCTTCTGGGTGAGCGAGTTCAAACGTAGCAGCACAAGCACAAGTGACGAACCACGTAGTGGACGCTCAAAAGCCGCTACCAACGATGAAATAGTCGACAAGATTCATGATGTCGTGTTAGCCGATTGAAGCTGAAAGAGATAGCAGAGACAACAGGCATCATAGAAGAACGCGTTGGCCAATATCCTACACGAAATTTTGGGTATGAAAAAGCTTTCGGCACGATGAGTATCGCGTTTGCTCGCGCTGGAGCAAAATCGAAATCAGGTGACGATTTCGGAGTGTCTGGCCAGGATCCAACGCAATCTAAGCGATTTCTTCATGCGTTTCGTAACTGTGGATGAAACTTGGATCCACCACTACATACCGGAGATCAGGGAAGAATCGGAACAGTGGACTTACCGGGTGAATCGGTTCCGAAGAAAGACCGCTCCATCGGCCGGAAAGGCCATGGCGACCATTTTTTGGGATTCCCAAGGTGTGATCCTCATCGACTATCTGCAGAAGGAAAGGACGTTCCACGAGGGAATACTACAGCGATATATTGACCCAATTCGATGCAGTATTGAAGGAGAAACGACCTCGTTTGCAGCCGATTGCTTTTCCCGCGTCGTTGTGTCCAAATTGAATGAGTTGCGCTACGAATTAGTCTCTCATCCTCCATATTCACGGGACCTAGCCTCCAGCGACTTTTTTCTATTCCCAAACGTGAGAAAAGCACTGGAATGAAATAGATTTGCCTCAAATGAGGAGATTGTCGCCGCTAGAGATGGCTATTTTGCAAACCTCGAAACATCCTACGTTTTTGACGGCTTGAAGAGACTGGAGCACCGTTTGAAAAAGTGTATTGATCTTCGAGGAGACTACATCCAAAAATAAAAATAAAAAACCACATCAATACCGTGTTTTTCTTGTTGATTCGGAAAATATTTCAGGTCGTCCTAGACTGGTTGTTGTAGTGCATGCAAAGTGTATTTGATATGCTATTTTGTGTACATAGCGAACAGCTATAGGTTTAAAAACACATCGGAAAAAGTGCCTAGAAAATAATATCCAAAATTGTCTTTCTCGTGGATGATCTTGCCAATACCATGATTAGTTGTATTAGTAGCATTATTTTAAGTTAAATAAAAACATTTGCATTTAAGTAAATTCACCCACTTTTGTTCTTCTGTGAGAATAACTTTATGTGCATATCGATACAGTGTCGGACGCAACTCGATGTTCGCAACTGTATAAAACGTGGCGTCCGCGTATTTACATGACAGGGTTATTTCGTGCGGGTCGGCCGACCCCCTCTGATATCGCGCTGGACCGAGCCGTACGGGTACGCTTTCGACTTCGAACGCGTAGCGCTCCAGGGGTGACCTGCCGTCCCGTTAATGCCCGATTTAAACATTCATGGCCTTTATTCGGTTGTCACCCCTCATGGTTTTTGTTTTGATTAATGCAGCGGCTCTTTAACACGCTGATATGTTCGCGTTAAATTTATATTGCTCATTAATACGGATCTGGATTATTAACCGGAAAATGATCTACTGTTGTAGTACTACGCGTGTAAGTCAATGGGTTTATGTTAGCGTGACAGGCCGGAACTTGATATTTACCGTATACGATGGTACGTACGATGTCTGCTCTTTTGTCTTAACAATAACGTAGACAATTATTTTAAAAGTAGGACTTTGTTATATTATACAGGTTCTGAATTTTAGCAAGTTTCTGCAGCTTGTCCCCAGTTTTTATTATTCTTAAGGATGTATAAAATTTTGTATGTCGTAGAAAATTATATCTAAGATATATAAATAATGTGGTTTTCTCAGTTTTTTATTTGATTGTTCTATTTCAGAAAAATACAATATCTTCGCTTCTATCTTCAAAGTTTTAATTTTTAAGCCAGCATTCTTGGCACACCTGAATTTGACTAAAAATTGTAAATTGATGCAAGTACTATATCAGGTAATACACTTTGCTTAGATGCTATACGTGGAACGTTTTGTTAAATCAGTTGTGTTCTTAGTTCAAGCATGTTCAAACTTCGTCACTGCATGAACGCACATACGCGGGGTTTACATAGTAAATATGATGGGTCGAAGAGTAGTAACTTTTAGTAGCCAGCCAATCAACGTGACTAGCGCATGAAAATGTCTGAAATAATGAAAATTGAATACCGCGCGGTCATCAAATTTTTAACAGAAGAAGGGCATACGCCTAATCATATAAAACAACGTTTAGACGGCGTTTGCGGTGATTCACCTCCTTCGTATTCCACTGTAAAAAGTGTGCAAAATGTTTCTGTCTGTGGCAAGAATCTCTGGAAGATGCTGATCGGTCGGGTCGACCAAAGGAACTACTCAACAAATTTCGATTATTGAAGATTTAGTACTACAAGGTCACCATTTGAAAGTGAACGAATTAGCACTGATAATAAACATATCCGAAACAAGTATTTGCCGAATTCTCCATGACCATTTGGGTATGAATAAAATTAGTGCAATTTGTGTACCGCGACTTCTTTCTGGTCTCCAACGTGAACGTAGGGTTGAATGTGCACTGTCGTTTTTAAATATGTATGTGTGGAGACAACCCAAAACCGATTTTGGACTCCATTGTCACATGGGATAAAACAGTGGTCCTGTTTTACGATCCAAAAGGGAGTCTATGGAATGGCGGCGATCTGATGAACCTTGTCCCAGAAAGGCGAAAGTCGTTCAACCAACGAAAAAGGTGATGGCTACAATACTCTGGGATTGTGAGAGCATTTTTCTAATTGTCTTTAAAGAGCGCGCGTACTATGCACGTATTATTAAGGGACAGTATTCGTTGCAAAACGTCGTGGAAAATTGACAAGAGGTGTGCGATTATTGCACGACAATACTCCCGTCCATATTGCTGCCGTTTCACAAGCTGCCATCCGCGAATGTGGCTTTCAAGAATCGGAATATCCACCGTATAGTCTCCTTGTGATTTTTATTTGTTTTCTAATTAGACAACATTTTGACGTAAAGACTGTAGATTATTTTCGAGGTATCGAATTATTAATTAATCGTTGTAATAAATGTATAAAAGTTAGGAGAGATTACATTGAAAAATAAAATATCTTATATTGCTCCAAGTTTCTTTTTTCTATATCAGACCGAGAATTTATGGCGCCTACCACGTAACATGGACTACAAATGTTGGTCACGTCACTTAGGAACTTGTCATCTTCAATAGAAACTACGTTCCCCTAATCGAAAAAAGTTCTAGGTGATTCCTGGCGTCAATTCTACAGGTCCTTGATTAAGAAAATATAGGTTTTAAAAGCTTTGAGTCGTTGTTTGATATTTGCATAAAATATAAAAAAATAAAAATAAATTTGAAACACTTCGCCGCTGCTTTAAATTAAAGAGGATATTTTCCTAATGTTTAAAATAAGGACACATTAGATTGTTCAAGAAATTTCTCGTGCAGTATTGCTAACAGTAACTTTAAAACTTTAAAAAGTTGCAGACTAGAATGATAAATAGTTACTTAAAATATTCAAAACTAAATAATACGTTATACAACATGGAAATTGCAACACCAGGGAGGGGTGAGAATTTTTTACCAAACTTGGTAAAAATCTATAACATTTTGATTTTGTTGCGATGGATTAAGTGGTCATGGCATACCTGGCACTTCTTAAGTCATTTATGGCATTAATAACAGGTGTATTTCTTGGGAATTTTGACTCAATTTTCATTGATTATGCATGGATTGTGTTAATATGGAGATTATAGCCGGCTGAGCGAATTTGATAAAGGTCGAACAGTTGACTTTTTCGTTCAGGAAAATTAGAAATAGGCCGATGCCAATCCACTATTATGTGGTGTCATCAGTCACTAATGGAGAAGCAGGGGTTGAAGAAGATCTAGTGAGATGCAGGACTGCCACTTTTGGTATAAATATGATTCAAAATTTGTAGAAAACAAGTCGATGAAAGGTATAAACACAAATCAAAAATAATGGTACTGTTTACCACGTCTTACATGTGCCGTTTAAAAAGGTACGCCATTATTGTTTTCAATCTCCTAACTAAATTGCATCTCGTCCATACTTTTGTACAAAAAAAAACACGCGGCAACAGAAATGGACTCTTTTTTTATAAAAGTGTCGTATTCAAGAGCACTGATTGTCTAATTATATCATCCTTGGTGCCTTTCCTCCATAATGCTGATTTGTGAAATTCTTCCCCCTGTTCCTCACTAATATCATTTAAGTTTTCTGGAAAACGATCTAAGCGGCTATGAGGGTAATGAAGTTTGATGGGCGTGCTACGTCCGAGCGACGATTTAGGTCTCCTAAATATTTGGTCAATTATTTTGATTTTGCTATTTATACGTATGAGTGATAAATTTCACCTTGATGTGTTTCAAAAACTAAAGCTGTTAGGAAAAATGCTAGTTATTTTTGGAACCAGCACATTAGAAGTATCCTAGATCAGTTCGTATTTTACAGGCACCGCGACAAAAAATTATTTTATTGGACGGTGTAATCGATGTCTACATATTCCAATGCGTTTATTCTCTTTAAAGGATAATTGTCGTAGCTATCAAACAATCACAACGAAGTTAACAGATGGCGTTAAATACCCATGCATATACAATCGCGCACACGTAAGAATACCAAAGAAACGAAAAAGATGAACAAAAGCTCGTTATCTCGATGTCGACCGCGCGTAATCCAAACCGACGTCGACGACGGCGGCCGCCGCGACGGCATCGCAGTCAACCGAGGACGCAAAACAAAAGAGGAAAGAACGAACGTTGGTGGTCCGTCACCAATCAATAGAATTCCTAATACAGTGATTGCAATTCAAAAATCTATACACACCATCAAGAGTCCACTAATTTGTGAAACGCGAATGCGGACTCGGGATAGGACGGCGGAGGGCGGACGTCTCGACGCTGACGCCTGCGTACCGACGCCACCCCTAGCGCCCCTTAATCCGAAATCCAATGGTAGACGTTCAGTTTGCATTGCAACCCTCTGACACATCGGGGGCGCTTCAACAATAACACATACACTCTACAACCGTCACATTCCAAACCTCTCAATGTACAATTGTTCCCCATAACAACTGTAATAACAATAACAACAATAGCGGAAGTGTTCAGCACTATTACGGCATCGAAACAAATAAATATAGTCGTACAAAGGACAGTGATAACCTCGAATAGTTTGAAATAAGCGCCGCAAATAAGGTGTCACTTCAGTAATATGTAATCAAACAAACAAGTGAAGTTCGCGAACGATGTTACCAAACTCATGATTCTTCTGATCCGAATCTTGTCTGGACAATCGTTTTTTGTGGACTAAAACTATGGACTTTCGTGAGTGTTATCATTAAGAGATCTTCTCTCGTGAACTATTAAGGAACTGACTATCATTAGCATTTGTGATGTATTCTCCGGATAAAATGATGGGTTCGAAAGGACCTACGGGTCTGCACGGTCCTATAACATCTTCCGGTGCTTGTTTTCCGGGAAGGTATTCTCCGACGTATCGAAGTCCGGAACCTATGGCCAGGCGGTGTATGCCCAATCCGTCGGTAAGTTTAGATGTATATTTTTTGACATTTCTCTTATACAGCTCATTACTTTAACTTTTTAAATAGTCTGGAATTTGATAACGAAGTACATTAACTTTGTTAGGTTAAACTGTTCGATTTTGAAACTCAACATAGTAATACAATAAATTAAATTATCTATATTGGTCAAATCTCAATAAATATTGTAAAACTATATAATTCAATTGCATTTTTTTTGTCTTATATAAATTAATACATAAAGTAAACACCAGGCAATCTTATTTACTTTTGTATATTTTGTTTTGAATGGATACTAATTGCAGGCATATAAACTTAAAAGACATTAATATTCAATAAGCTACTTTATTCATCTTTGCTTTAAGTAATTTTATGCACGATCTATTATTTGATATAGAATTGTTCTTGTTATTAACTTTTGTACCGTGTAAGTACAGACAAATATTGGATATATTTTTGTTGTTGAAAAAAGATTTGCAAATCTTAGATCTATAGTTAAAGAAAATACTAAGCAGTATTTTTTATTTTTTTTTTATTGGCATTTGCAGCTGTAAAGAGTTTCTACGGAATTCCATATTTAATTTACGAATGTAGAGAATATAGGATTACTTTGCAGCAAACGAAATAACATCGGAACCTCTACTTGGTGTATATCCTCCTGAAAGGACTGCATAGAATGTTGGTTGCTAATATATTGCCATAAACACATTTACAGACGGAGTTTTACACAGAATTCGGTAGTTAATTATTGTACAGGATACTTCCAAAAAGTACCGACAAGTTTTTAAAGATAATAAGGGATTGAGAAATGAAAAAGACACCTGTCCTATAATGTTAAATGTTCTTAGAGCTTTCCATTTAAACGTTATACATTGACGTAGACTATTAAGATTATTAAGTTATTATTAAGCTAACTATGGAAGCTATATCGATCCTAAGAGCATTTATTCACTGATCGATACGATACCGATAATACTGCTCCGATACCGGTATACACACCGATACGATATCGCCAAAATTATTTTGTAGTTTTTCATTGAAAAAGCTCACACTAATAAAATGCTACGAGGATAAAATGCTAATTTATCCGTCAATCATTTTTTGCGTTTTAAAGGTCCAATAGTTTACCATGGTTCCTGCCACTAACATAATATAACCTATACAATTTACTTGTACAGACAGTTCACGTAAAAAATGCATACAAGGAATATGGGACTGATACAACAGATTCCGTACATCATCATTAAGAACAATATCGTTATATTGACGCTGATAAAATCGTTAAATTACTCATCCGGAATTCGTCGCTATCGTATCAAAGACGAGATATCGGTAACATGTTGAGTAGTGAAAAAAATCTTTGGAAAACATAATTAACATTCATACCATAATTATTTTAATAAATCGATTTAGTGAGCATGCTTACAATTTTAAAACATTTAATTTATCAATAGTTAAATCTATTTTCAAGAAAAGTGATTCGCATTATGTATTGCAACAATATGTTTTGCAGTATTTGAAAAAGCTTTAAAAGCAAGTAATAAATTATTTCAATAAAAATTAACTTGAACATATGTTCACAAGTAAGTTTTCAACCGACCTTTCTATCAGAAGCTTGACTAATTCAATTTTAATTTAATTTTGGTTAACTTTGTAGTGAAGTAAACAATATAGTAATGTTACCACTTAACCTCACAAAAGCATTTGATCACATTAGTCTTTAAATTCTAATAAAAAACCCAATACACAATTTTTCCGGTAATAGTATTAAACACCTCACATCCTTCCTCGGCAATAGATTGCAATTTGTAAAATTTAACACCGTCTCTTCGAAGTACCCCAAGGCTCAGTCCTTGGTCCATAGTCATTTTCCCATTTATATAGGGTGCATCAATAAACGGGAAAATTGAAAAGCTTGATTATTTCTTGGTCGTTTGTATGGAGATGCTCAATTCCATGATGTCTTCTCTGTTATTTAATGCCATTTAAGCAACCTGGAGTAGTACTCTAATGCACATTATCCCCCAAATGTGGTCACTTCATAAAAATGCTGAGCCTACTAGAACGGAAAGAGAATTAGAGAGTTTGAGGAAATTAGGTTTACATTAAATTTAACACAGAAAGAAGCAGTAAAGAGTGTTAGACGACCAGAATATATCGATAGCGTTCAAACTACCACGACACACAGTCCAATACGTTCTATGAGTGCTAATGCATGTTAGCACTGAATATCAGTGAAACATCAAAGTGTAGAATCGCACATAAGAACTTGAGTTTTCACCTTTATAAAACTCAAATTGTTGAGGAAAGATGCCGATTTGATTGCTCGCATTAATTTTTATCAAGAAATGTAATGTTTAGAAGGTAATACAAACTTAATCCCACCTATGTTCATGTTAAATAAGATGCACTTCCACCTGAATAGGTATGTAAATAAGAAAAACAGCGGGAATGCTGGAAATCTATTTGGGTTAGTTCAAAAACCATTGCAGAGTCCAAAGGTAACAATGTGGTGCGCCATCTCGTTATCTGGCATTATTGGGCTATTTCAAGACGATCGAAAAAAATCAGCGCGATATATGCAAACATTATCATAATATTTTGAAGGAAAGAATTGATTCGATTTTCACAAGTTATGTGGTTCTAATATGATGGTACCGTAATCCATGCCGCTAGTATATCCATTACCACTTTAAAAGAACCCTTTCCGAATCATATCATGGAGACATTGTTTGGCTGATTAAATTTCCGCATTTACTTCCATACGACTTTTTTCTTTAGGGTTTGCTCAAGTGTAAGGTGCGTGTCGCGCGACTGAAAACGTGAGGCACTAGATCTAAAAATTCAGGCAGAAATTATACGCGTTACACTGGATATTTTACGGCGGGAAAAGGAAAATTTTTGTTTAAGACTTCAAGTATGCGTAGATCGTGGATGTCTTCTTGCCAAGTGGTATTTTTAAAGCATGAGATGGCATATTTATCTTTAAACAAAAAAATTTCGTATTTCGCACGCTCTATGAATGATTTAAGAATTGTGATCCTAATACAAATTTTATTCATACAATAAGTATAAAGATTTTATTATTTCCGATCAAATAGAGGCATATGTAAGTTGTTTGAAATGAGATGTGAAATGGTGTAGAAAATTGAGCTTCTTTCTGGATGCGACAGTAATCATGCAAGTATTATCTACTATGAAACATCAAACAATAAATGTACAATAACTTGACGAAAGAGCTTATAAAAGATTTACCACAATAAATAACAATGACAAAGACCGACATTTTATAGCAGAGGTGGAAACAAAAAGTAGAGGAAGGTGCTTGGTGTTTTATACACAAAATCCAGAGACACAGAGACGGAAGCGACATCGCATTCAAGATATAAATGTATTCAATGCGATCAATTTTGATTGTGTGGTATGTTTTACGGAAGCTCACAACTGTATTATGTAAAAGTATTTTGCTATCGTTTAATACTAGCGCAGGGATTCCCAAACTTTATCAGTCCTCGGTACATTTACAGGTTAATGCTTACTCTCCATGGCGACTAAGATCACGGCGGTGTTGAGTTCTTATTTTAATACTTCTTTTGTTATATATGTTATATTGTTCGAATAGTTGATATCGATGTGCTAAGGTCGCATTCTTATCTAAAAGACTACAGTGTATCGTGTCTCATAAGAAGGCATTATAGTGCGGCGCGTATATGCAGCACTCAGCGAAAACGAATTACTTTATGTTTGAGGTATCCGCACAGCATGCGGCTCTGTGAAAAGTATGTCCGGCACGTGCGTGCTTTACATGGTAGTCAACATGCTAATGATTCCGAGAAGATTATTTTACATTTTTGGAGCCAAATATTCCGAACCGGTTTGAATTTTAGTTGAGTAAATATTGTTGCAATTTCTGGTTTTATCGTTGTGTTTAGATGAGAAATAGTCATTAACGTTTTGTTTAACATTCAATAACCAATAACAAATGTATGAAGTTGGAAATATAAGAATTTGCAAGTGAATGACATTCCTCGGCGTAACTTAGACACTCAACAACCCTTACATTACTTCTCTGCAAAGAAAGACACTCCCTCTGCTGCAGTTGTGGGACCCAATATTGAAATACCAAGTAATACAGGTGTGTACATAAGTAAACTTAATGTCAGTTCTTGTACTTTTTAATGTGAGATGTCCAATTTGTGTTTTTTATTGGTTTAGCCAAGAATCAATCATTAAACCTTCAATGCAATTCCGCCATCTTTAGATCTAAAGAATACAAGTCTTTAGCTTTTGTTACACAGTTAGTGTCTTTGCTAAAATAAATTGCACACTAGGGCAGTAAAACTGAAATATCATCAATATAAATTAAAATTAATAGAGACCCCAGCACTGAAAAATGGGCACTCTCATAGAAACAGAAAGTCTATAATATGACAATTTATCCAGTAATATACTGAGAAAAATCTGGCTTTAGACCAACTGTAGAAAACAGTTCCAATATGCTCACCACATATAGACAAATCTGCAATATTTCAGATTCTCGAATTTACTTGTTCGAATCTCTAAGCTGTCTAAGGATAATTACTAATCATTTCTTCTATTCTCCTTTGCTGACTTAACATTACTGCTGTTTAATTTATTACTAGTAAAATGTATAATGTAGATGTTATACGTTCTTGGAAGAACAAACTGATTCGAAGAAAATATATGGGAACAAAATCGTTGAAACAACATTCAAATAGATTTTAGATAAACCGGGACCATGTAATCAAGTTTAAACTAAGACGTCTTGAGAGCTGTTGATTTGTAAAAATAAATTGACGTTTTCTTACACATTATTTATGAAATGTTTGTTCCCAGTATATTGTTAAAGCAGTAGCCATCAATTCCCTAATCGATTCCCTAATTTTAATGTATTCAGTAAAAGTGTTTTAATTAATTTTCTTCTTGCTAGTTGAATATAGGGGAAAGAAACGGTTCATTACCAATTTACTGATATAATATCATATTTAAATCAGTTATATTATTATAATTAAACTTCAATTAATAAACAATAAAACACGATATTGTTATGTCACTATACATTTATTAATAACCTTCTAATTTATGCATTAGGTTTGATAGTTAATTATTGCGAACATTAATCCAATAGATTTGTTGAATCAGTATGTTTTGCAATATTTTGGATGATACTAATACACAGTTAGATTTTAAAAGAAGGTTTTTTTTTATTTCTTCGGCGAATATAAATAATATAAACTTTGACTTGGTAAATGAAGAATATTATAGAATCAGCTCCTTATAAATATTTATGAACAGTAGAAGTTGGGAATTACTTAGAATTTGCATTTATAAACATATTTAAATAGTAGAGATATCATTTTAGCAATATTACTACTGACGAGTAAGGAAGGTACTTTTCGAACGAAATTTCACAAGTTTACGACGAGTTATAGAATTAGGTAGGCATTCCACTATAAGAAATCGTCAAAATGTTTACTTATTGCTAGATATATTTAACATGAATATGTTAACTCAATAAGAAAAAAAATAAAATAAATTGTTACAAAGAGACCGACAAAAACAATTTTAAAAAATTGGCTCATTACAATAGCAAGAATTGCTTCAAAGAGGAAAATCAGAAACTGATACGAATGCAGTCGTCATCGATGTTGCGGTTAGCCTCTTCTGGCATATAAAATCTTATTTAAATTTACCAGCAACCAAAAGACACGGAGGTTTCGAAACCATCCTTAATAAAGAAACACAAACAAGCAAGATTGAAATTGCAGAATGTCATATGGGATAGGATCATCAATGTTGCCAATAATGGCAATATAAATAGTGTCAATGGATTCAAATCTACAATAAAGAGGCGCTAGTATGAGCTTTTATTTCAATATTGAAATATAGAAACAGCTTTTTGAAGTATTTTGAATAAAGAATACAGTGCCCATTGTTAAATTTAGATAGAATCTCTCGCTTATTTATGATTTTTTTTGTTTTAAATTATTATGGCTAATATTTTTTTGTAGAAAGTACAATCCTTTTTTCAGTATTATTTTCTCCTTGCTTTGCCTTTATTAGTGTTAATTTTAATACATGGGTTATTGAGGATGAAATATTTACAATTTTCAAATTTAATTCAGCCCAAAATATAGCTGTAGACCGCTTTAGTTACTTTTTTTGAGATATATGCTTCCTATTGTGTTTAGTGTTACACGCAGCATTACACCGCCTCAGTAATACAGTAATATATCTGTTCCCTCTTTCATTGCAAGTTTTTCTTAATTATTTTATGTGGTATTTTATCGTCTACAAAAGTTTCTGCTTTCCTAATCCTTTTTGGTTGATACATGTATATTATTTAGAGAATTAACGCATCCCTATCTGTTATTGCTTGACGCCCCATGGCTCTTAATAATTCAATTAATTTCCCATAGGTATTCGATTTCGATTGAGTTTGCTTTATCTCTTGATATAGCCTTCGGTGTATATCTTCTATTTCCAGACTTTAAAACAGAAGATTGTAATTTCCTCTATGAGTTTCAATATTTTTGCAACTGTTCGACTCGTGCAACAAAATGCAATTGTTCTTTGGATATCTGGTTGAGATAATTCGATTTGTCAGTTACGATCTGCTACCTAAATATAACTGGGAGTTAAGCTATCCTATATAAGTTATGAGTAGAGACCGGATTATATGCACTTTGCATATAATCCGGTCTCTAGTTATGTGTAAATCTCTTCGATATGTTCAATTTTTAATACATTATTTGCGAATGTTTAATCCAGTGATTTAATTATGAAAATTTTGCGAAATTTGTACAGGATCGTTGTAAATTGTGATAATGTCTATTATCAACAATTTTATTAGAGGCGACTTGTTAATGTCAAAGATATTAATCGTACTATATATATACTATACTGTAAGCTTTTGGGGTATCACTTAAAAAAAGAGCATCGCCTTCTATTTTTGTTCATAGTTCTCTTACATTATATTTTTATTGTAATTGAAACGGGTATCTACAGCATCGAGCCATCATTCTACGTCTAGCATACGTTATATGATGTGGTCTTGACGATCGTTTCTCAAATCTATGGAAAAACCTACTATTTGAAGCGGAGTGCGACCCTGATCAACCAGCATTAGCTTATTGGACATTTTTTCTTTCTTATATGATAAAGTAGCCGTCTGTATTCCTTCATTGCTAGGTAGAACAACACAGTTCAGTCGAATTCATAAGTAGCGTCTTTGGTAACTGTAGCAGAAACACGTTGCTGCCTTCTGATGGAACAGGGCCGCACTTTAACTTGCCTTGCTTTTGTACAATAATTATTCGATTTTTGCGTTTCTTTTAAGAACTTTTTCAGCAATTTATATTTTATGAACAAGAACTAGGATTTTAGGTAGACCCGTCAATTTCAAATCTACGATAGCATTTCCGACACAAGTTGACGACTCATCAAAGATAAGAATTCAACAGAATATTACATTCACATTTTTGATGTTATAAGCTTAAATTACTTAACCGGTCTACCAAGCTACTCCAACGAGTCTTGCAGTCAAGTATCCATTCTTTCAATACCTCTAATTATTTTTTGACGTATTTTTGCAGAACGTTGTTGTTCTTAACTGGAGATCTTCTAAAAACTTTTATTGTTTTCCGGACCTTACCAATATTTTTTTCTAAATCTGGTACCAGATCTTGTCTTTTTTCCGTGTCACTGAGAACAAATTTGACACTATTTCTACTGATTTTTACTGTTCATCATCTTCTTCTTTCTCATTCTCAATTTGACCGTCTTTTTGAGACAAGTCTAGATCTGAATCGCGCTTCATGAGCAAAGCATAATTGTTGGCCAGTTTCCATAATTTTTCCTACTTTTGTCATGACTGAAGATTTCCGCCGACATACTGCCAAAAAACAATACTAAACCTAAATTCCAGTAACCAGCATTGTCAACGCGAGAATGTAAATTTACATTTAAGTATCTTGGGCTCCGAGTAGACGTCCACTTGTCACATTTGACGTTTTAAGTAAATTGAATTCTTTAGTATATCCAGTCTTTATTCGTTCGGAAAGACTTCTGAGGAGTGCACCTAACCGCTTGATAAAGTTCAAGAGATCTACTGGAGTCGTGAAATTTGAAAATGGGATTTCACCCTTGAATGTAATTCTTGCTATCATTGTTTTCCACATCAGAAATGTTTTGAAAATAATCAGTTAGTCTTCCCGATTTATTTATTGTTGTCGAGGGTGACGAGTCACTTGTTGTTGGCTTAGTCTTTACTTTTTCAACTCTTTTAAACATGTTGGAGTGTTTATCTCCCAAATGGATGTGAAGCCCTTTTATCTCTACTACACTTTAAAATGCTTCCACACATTTAAACTTGGCACTCCGTTGGCAGCAATTACATTTTAAAAAATCGTACCACACCGAATTAGGGTCACCCTCTTTTTCCATAAGAAGAACATATTTCGTTCGTTTAAACTCGTGAAAAACGAAAACTGAACTGAATAATAATAAGGTGATAGGTAGGGGCTCGGAGGAGGAGAGTGCTCTGCAGTTTGCAACTCGTAGTACGCCCGGAAACGCCGGGAATTTGG
This sequence comes from Trypoxylus dichotomus, assembly GCA_023509865.1. NCBI lineage: Eukaryota > Metazoa > Arthropoda > Insecta > Coleoptera > Scarabaeidae > Trypoxylus > Trypoxylus dichotomus. The sequence continues at coordinate 73,948,497 of CM042074.1, read as the reverse complement.
GGGGGGGGGGGGAAATGTACATGTTCGACCTAATTATCGAAGTTGCTTGAACAGTTGTTGCTGGAAAATTCCGAAAATAAAATAAATGAAGATACGCCATTTTCGCAATAATAAAATAAATCCTTAATACCATTAAAATGAATTTGCTTTAAAATCGTTTTGTTCCAAGAGGTTCCCAAAAGTATTAACAGATGTAAAAAATGCATCGCTAAAGGAAGGTGTATAATCACATGAATGCAGAACACAAACAGTGTGGGAAAAACAAAGAATTATAAACATGATCGGCATGTGAGCAAGTGAAGATAATAAATCGAAATATCATAACTAAATTCTAAGGTAATAATGTAATAAAGTAAAATAAATAATATTTTAAATTCTGGAGAATATATTTATACACGTAATTCTACCCAAGAACTGTTCTCTTTTTCTTGTGTAAAAAATCTTTACTTGCCTTTTCCAAATTCTTCCGAAAAATTTAACATTTTGATATTAGAATAAAAAAGAAATAAAACCAAGTAAATGCAATACCGGAATTCCCGGGATTCGTAAATCTTAATCCTCGAAACCGAGAAATACGTCAAAATGTTGGGATTCGGGGTCCTACAATTTCGGGATTGTAATTTCTAGTTGTAGTATTGGTTAAATAAACACATTGTCATCAAATAATACTATATTAAAGCTTATTAGAGTCGGATTTTTATCCAAGGACACTTATCTAAAAAAAAAGCTTATAGAGAAAAGAAATACCTACAGATGGCGTTGTATACAGTCGCACTTGAAAACATTGAAATAATCCTGTGCCATGGTCCATTAAACGATTGACGTCATTTTTATCATGAATAATGCGATGCTTAAGGCACGCCTTTGATACTATCAGATTTAGAACTGACTCCATTAGTGTGCATTATTGAAAACTCATTATGGATTTACCTTAGCTTCGTCCAAAGTAAGATTACCTTTCCACTATTTGTAATGTAAACTTATTTCTCTTGCGACATTTAGGCCCATGGCCCATGTAATCTATCAACACGTGCTTACAATCAATTTATAGCCTGTTCAAAAATAAGAATTACCAAATAATATTTTTATAAATTTAACAATTCATCCATTTGGAAATATTTGTTGAAAGTGATAATACGAAAAAATTTACGGCCGCAAGTGAGAGGAAACCATATATTTTCTACAGGTCTTTCAGAAAATTCTAAAAACCTTTTTCAGTATAAGCGAACGATGTATCCATGGGTGTCGTTTGCGAGATGTAAATTCCTTTTCAAAGTACGTCTACGGATGTATGTGTGTGCACGTATCCCTGTGCGAAATCCAATCGCGTGACGAGCACATAAAAGTAGGTAGGAGCCATCAGGCAGCCAGTCAGTCCTTTACGTCGTGTTCGGTTGACGTGCGGACGATAATAAAAATAAAACGAGCTGCGTTCGATCTACCGCCGTGCAATTTCGCCTTTATTGAGTCGATCTGTGGTTAAAAGCCATGGTATATATATATATGTATATACACAGAGACGGCGTGGAGGAGCCGACGAAACAGCTCCCTCTGTCGTACGAACGTGGCGAATAGTCGAAAAACGTTTGGGATGAGAATTGTTGTAAATCGAGAAAATATTTGATTGTGTTACTTCTGAAAAGATGAAGGGGGAATAAGCATGTGTTCAATGCATTGCATTGTATTACATGATGAACTGTGTAGATTCATTCATCAATAATATTTTTAGTAAATTGGCATTGCAAAATTATTCTACTGGGAAAGTCAGGCAACATTCATCGTAAATTTTTTCCCTTATTTTATTTTCTGAGATTTTATCAATCTGATATATTTATCTTGAATTTTACTTCACATTGTTTGCATATTCTTTCTTGTACCTATTCGTCTGAATATTTTTTATGACTCTGAAACAACAGTTTAAATAACGATTGTTATTTCAAAATCTATTTTTGTTATTCAAGGTACCGAAGTTAAACATAAAGTATAAATAAATTTTAAGCAATGCAACAAATTGCAAGAACACATACAATATACGGTGTGTTCATTTGAAAATGTTATAAATTACCGAAAATCTGGAAGTTTACGAAAAAATTTTCTAAAACACGTAAGAAATAATATCCAGCGGAACAAAATTTTAAGCGAAAGATATCTAGTAATACTTCATTTTAATGGTCTTCTGAATTGTATATTTTGGCCTTTAGTTTTTTGAAATTGATCAATTCGTTTTCGAAATCTATTTCAGGAGCATCGGAACAAAAACCAATATTAAAAACTTGTATAAATTTCTCAAAAGCAAGGAAAATAAATAACTTTCTTGTATAGTTTTAAGTTATGTTGAATGCAGAATATTTGTCATCCTGTTTGTTATTTAGTAAATAAGAATGCATGATAGATATGTTTTCGTGAAGCTTATTTGGATATGTTGGGAAAGGCTATCAATTTGCTAATGACTGAAGCTCTCGAAAATCAATTGGATAGAGATGGAAATATCCTACTTGATGAGGATGGATTACATTTTCAGCAAGAAGAAGTTGTTAGACAATGTATTTCCAAATAAATGAATAGGACGGAGCCAGATCGCTTGATTTGATGCCACAACATTTTATATGGGATTCTTTAAAGTCTGTCGTATTTACCCCTCAATTTCAAAATTTAGAAGAACATCGTCAGAGGATTATTGCAACCTGTCGTGGAATTTAAAGAAGTGTCTTTAAAAATGTATGCTGCAGGTTTAAGCAACTACTATACCATTGTTTAGCTAACAATGTACAATATTTTGAACAATTGTTGGATTGACTTTTGTTCTGTAAAAAACTATTTGAATTTTTAAATAACTTTGGCTCTGGAAACAAAAACGAAACATTTGAAGTAGTGAAAATGTGTTTGAGTAATAGATATTTGAGCCTAAAACAAAAGAAAAACAAAAACAAAAAAAAAAAACTCGAAACAAATTAATCAATTTCAAAAAACTAAATGCTAAATGTACTAATACTCGATACCCCTTTGCATTTAAGGTTTTTTAAAGGGGGTAGCCTCCGAGGGCAGAGAGTTAAAGTGGGTGACTCAAGTTTTGCATAAATGCTTCTTACGAGTTTCAGGAAATTTTTCATTAATTTCCAGATTTACAGAAATTCAAAGTGGGAAGTTTCCAAATGAACAGCCTGTATACTTTATGTGTTCTTGCAAATTGTTCCTTTGCTTAAAATTTATTTATATTTTATGTTTAATTTCGGTACCTTGAATGACGAAACTACATTTTGAAACAACAATCGTTATTTAAACTCAGGGACATGGGTGTGATATGTCCGGATTTTTGTCCTGAACAAGTTATGTATTGTAGGGATAGAACTCCATTTTACTTTCTAAAAATATTCCATTCTGGACGCTCATATGGTTAATGAATAAGTTCTTAGTGTGCTTCTAATATTAAATTAAAATAACGTACATTGAAACAATTTCGGTATTATTCATTGTCTAATGGGGACGTACAATTATCTTCTAATATTTTTCACATAACATTTTAAGTTTTTTCTGCCAACTATCTTTTACTTTTCTAAACGCAGTCAATACCTCTCTTCTCTCATTTCTGCAAACATCTTCTTAATCGGTTATAATAATTACGGCAATGCAAATGATTACTGCTGTTCCAAGAGTTTCTTTATATATTCTCTGGAAGTAATCATGAGGATCTTCACATAAGCTACTGCCACTAAATTACTTTAAGATTGGTAAGTCTCCTGTTTAGTCTACGGATAATATGCAATTTGGCTGCAATTAAGGAAATGCGAGCAGGGTATTCTGCCAGGGAACGCTGGGTGAAACAACTTCTCACAATAATATTGGCTGCTTCGTATCGGTATATCATGGCATGTAGAAGGTATAACGTTATTATTACTACCTGGTGTGTTGAAAGCTTGCCTGTAGAATCTACACATGATTTTTTCGTCCTCAAGGCGTACAACACAACATATCATCTTTTGGCGCCACTTGCAAAAATGTTTAGAGTGATCTTAGTCAAGAAGCTATAGTTGTTATCTCAATATTCTCTATTAGGGAATGGTTCAGAAACAATATAGGACACATTATCCCTATGCTATTGTCTAGAGGATTTCAATTCAAAATGTTCAAAGAATAGTTAAAATTTAAGTCATCGCAACAAAACAGTATCTTGCTTTGGTGTGGCGAGCCGGCTAACTGGATTATAAGCTATTGTAGCTTGTAATTGCAGGAACTTTAGGATGTAAGAATGATATGTGGAAAGTGTTCCACGGGCTTGTTACTTTTCACCACTGTAAAGAATGAAGCACTGTTAGTTATTTTCTCAACCACGACCGGTGACTCTGGAGCCTATCAGACTCGCTTCAAGATGTAGCGTCACTGATCGATAGATGCGCGTTTCGAACATGCTCCACCTCAGTTGCCAGTTCAGATATAGGCTTTCTGACTACTGCTACCGAGTTATTTAATTCAAAACAAAATTTCTAATCTATAGATGTTAAACGTATTTATTCACAAGGCTTATAGAAACACTATTGTTTTGTATACAAAATAACACGGTAATAATACGAAATATTTTGCAATTAAATTTCAGAATAAAATTCCTATTTATGTTGAGATAACTATTACATATACTAATCGTTTAATCTCTTCTACATCACATACAATTATAGGTTAAGAATTCTTTTTTCTTAACGTTGATGTACTTAAAATAACATTTCTTTAATGCAGACGGGGGTCGTCTAATTTTTAATAAGTATTTATTAGAGTTTCAATTAGTTTACCGACAGTTTTTTATACATTCACTAATTCTTTAAATTGTTAAAAGTTTTTTGTCATTTATATTTTTTGTTAAATTCAACAGCTTACATATTTTTCTAGAATTCGGTAGAGAATTTCGTTTAGAATATTTTCGCGTATCTTAAACTTTCAATAATATTCTAAAGCAATGTTGGTCAGTTTAAACAGATATTATGTTTGTACAAACTAGAACAGTTTTAAACTTGAGGTATTTTTAATGAATTTTTTAGGGGAGTAAAAGTTTACAGAACTTTTGAAACGAAAAGCTTGTCTGATCAGCTTCATATTTAACTTATTGTAGAAAGACTTAAAATGGTTATGAGGAAGCCTCTAGATGAATTTCTCTATTAAGTACTGGAAAAACACAAGAAAATAAAAGTAATATGAAGTAGAAGGTGTGCTTTTTAGCTAAATATCGGTTTGAAACAGACACTACAGAAACATTTACTCGCGTTGACCGTACGTGTGTTGAAAATGCTCCAGATCATTGAAAATTCTGTCGATTGTGTCATTTACATTTAAAATGCAAGAAATGGCAGCTGAAATTCTTCTGCGTATTAGACATATGTATGCAGTAAACGTTGTGTTCGCTGGAATGGTAAAAAATGGGTTGCAGTACTTAAAGATGATTGTATTACAGTGCACGATGAGAAAAAGTGGGCGACCGATCTATCACTATGATGATTTGTTGCGAAAATTAATGAAAAAGTTAGAGAAAACGCTTCGTCACAATCTAATGAGTTTTTTCAAGTTTCAAAACGTTTTCCATACATATGAAATTATGTCGTGTGTAGAACGCTCATAATATCGAGAATTTGCCCATACTGGGTTCCGAAAATGTTGACTGAATTGCGCAAAACCAATTGCTTTGACTATTCTCGGCAGATATTATGCCGAAGAGGATTTCTTAGCTAAATTGTCGCTAGTGACATGGGAGACACGGGCTGCTCACGTTGTATCAGAATCAAATATTCCATTCATTATCACCAAATACCGTGAAGCGCAAGTAAACAATTTCAGCCCGAAAAATCATAATGTTTTTGGATAAGTAAGGTGTCCTGCTCGTTAATTTTTCTTTCTTCGGGGTAAATAATGCAAAACAAAGTACAAGGATAGTTTTGCCTGACGACAATGCTCGTCTGCATGTGGCTCATTGAACCCAAAATCTGAGAGCGTCATATGGTTGGAAACCAGTTAATCACTCTCCCTATAACCCTTATCTAAAGTTCAACAAAATAAATTGTTTGTCGTGGTGCCTGGAAAATAGGAAATGATTTAGAGTATTTCTGATGTGCAGCATTATGAAGCAAAAGGTACCAAGGAAGATGGAATACACATATGATGATGGATTACTGCTAGAATCTTCAGCGAGACTGTCCTTGAAAACCTCACTCAACGAAATCTTATAAAAGGAAACTTTTAACTGATGATTAATAACTGAATACATGCGCGCATTATTTTGGAAGGCAAATTAAGGTTCAGGCTTTCATGTAGAAGTAAGGACGGTTTATCAAAATGGTACTTGCTTAAAAAAAGACGCAAATTTTGCAACTACTTCAAAACTTTTTATGGGGAGCTCTAAGGAAACCATCACTCTGACGGAACTCTTATATAATTGCCGCTATCTTAAAAATTATATCTAATAATATACAGGGTGTTACAAAAGCAAAGTTACATTGCGTACAATGAAACTTATGCAAACCGGTATAGTTTTAGCTGCACTTCGATGGGTATCAACATAACAACTTTTAAAGAAAAACGCTCAAATAAATTATTCAATCCTGTTTCCCTCTTGAGTATCATTTGCTTACACTCCATAAATTTTCAAATTACCAATACCAGATTTTCAAGTAACAACTTCGAAAACAATGTTTCAAGTTCGAAAAAAAACATAAAAAAATGGCCGATGACGTTGTACGTCTGTTTCTGCACGAATAAGTTGCTTGGTAGATGGTAGACGTGCATGTGTCATGTGTGAATGCGACTCGTTTGTCAACGGCGACTGGAGCGACCTCTTTGCATCATTGATGGGACAACGGAGCGAGCGATCGCATCCTCATGCATTACTTACCGGATCTAGTTAGCGAAGCTTACGGCACTGCCTTACAAACACCGTCATATTATTTATATCACTTTCGAATGACTATTATATCATCGCGACTCTAATAAATTGTCTCCTATATTATACCTATCCTCGCTCGCGTCTCGTTTTCTTGAACGAAAATAATGATCTCAATGCTTTCGCGTTGTGTATGGTAGGTTTATAACACTCAAAATGTATGTAGTTGTTATTAACTTCATGATTTCATTTACCATCTTACAACCCAATTTGCGTAAATTATAGCAGTTTCCTTTTGTATTCTAAAAACAAAATTGTTGGGATGTTGTAGCTCGTTATTCAGACCACAAAGGACATAAGTAGAGGAAGATCTCAACAAAATTATAGACTGTCATATAGAGAATTTATTTCATCGTTTAACATAGGGATAATCATTTCTATAGAAATAGCCGATATCATAAAAATAATTGCATAATTTTTTTTATGTAGAATACGTAAAGTACCTAATTTATCATCCATTCTCATTGAATAAAGACAAATCGTTGTTCTCGACCTGTTAGTAGTTTTACCCCTGCATTTAAATCCTTAGTAAAATCTTGTCGAGATGGATTTACAGCATCGACCCATGCTTTTGTTACAAAATGATCAATATTTACCCACGATTCATCCATAAACACTATGTTTCTCCCTTCATTCCAATATATCTTAATGGTTCGTAAACAATCATGACGATATCATGTTTTATTTACTTTCTTTCCAACCTTGCCGACAAAAAAACAATGTTTTCAAAAATCTGTATAGTGTATATTAGGTATATCTTCTTCGTTATTTACAACCCATACATAGTATGTCGGGAAAATAACGGAACTTTTTAAATTTGCAGAAAGTTACTAACGCCATCCTTTGAAATAATATATAATCTGAAAGCTGTATATCCCTTCTATAAAACGAGATCACGAACATTAAAATCGATCAAGTGATAGTTAAGTTATAGTGCTTAAAGTGATAGTACTCTTTATCGGTTTTTTTTTTTACAAACATATGATGGAACAACAAGCTAATACTAAATTTTGTTTCACGCTTGGTAAAAGTTTTACCGAAACATTTCAGTTAATGAAAAAAGTATATGGTAATGACTATCCTGTATCCGTGTTTTCGAATGGCCTAGGTGACTCCAAGATGGTAGTGATGCTTTAGAATGTGACCCAAGGCCAGGCTGTGCAAACAAAAACTGCGAGGATTCATCGAAAAAGTGCGCGAAGTTATCGCATACGATACGAATTCGACTATGAGTTGGATAGCGTAGGAATTAAATACGACCAAAAACATAATTCACGAAATTTTAACGAAAGATTTGATCAAACGGAAAGTCTGTGATCGATTTGTTCCTCATTCCTTAATTGAGGACCAAGAAATTCCTCGCATTGAATATTGCAAGGATCTTATTAAAACAGCCAGACAAAATCGTCTAGAATCGGTTATAACTGGTGATGAGGTACGATGCTCTAACAAAACGTTAAAGTGCTACATAGAAGTCCAAGGGCTCCCCAAAATCGGCGAAATTGGGTATCCAGAAGTCATGAGAGAAGACAATGTTGAGTTGTTCTTGCGACTCTAAATATATTCTACATCAAGAATTCGTTTCACAGGGTCACAATGTCACTGGCGAATGTGGGAGTTATGGAGCGTTCGAGTGAGGCTCGAATACCGAACGCCGGGAAGTTGGTTTTTGTTGCATGATAATCCACCACCACACAGGACTGTCGTTGTTCGCGAATTGGTGACGAAAAAACAAGTCTGCGTATTACAACATCCTCCATATTCGTCAGACTTATTACCATGTGACTATTTCCTCTTCTCCAAACTGAAACTTGCTATGATGGACGACAGTATTGGACAAGCCCAAGAAGCCATGGCAGGGATCTGTGGGGCAATTCCGAAGAAGTGACTTAAAACAATCTATGCTATCATTGGTTGAAAGTGCTCAGAGCTGTGTTGATGCAGAGGGAATGTATTTTGAATAGAACTAAATAATTCCAGCGAAATAACTAGTTGTTTCTTTTTTATTTGAAAAGTTCCGTTATTTTTCAAACGTACTGTGTATTATATCTAATGTGAGTGGCTAGTTTCATAAAAAGAAATTGTGCCTAATAAGTATGTGAATATGTTCATCGTGTAATTGGAAACGATTGTTTCTGCAAATAAAACTGTTATTTTGCACCTTCTCTACAACGGCAGGTAGATGATTCTTCTCATTGATTTCTTTTCGAATGCACAATTCCATTACAAAATATGTAGAAGCGTTAAGAATCATTTGCTTTTCTCCTACAGTGCAGTTTTCACCTTAGCGTCGTTTCTTAAAGGTATTTCATCCTGGAAATCTATAATTTCACAAATATTAAATAAGAAAAATTAATTCCTATTTTACTTACATTAGACGATACAAAAACTGATTCACTAAAAGATAGGTGTAAATGAAGGGAAAATTTCGCAACATTTCTAGTTCGAAAAAAGTGCTGCAAAGTAGAATCACCCGGACGTGCCACAATAACGTCACGCTTTGCAACACTTTCTTGAAACGGTCGCCATTTTTTGCAGCGAGAAAAGTATACGCTTGATTGCAGCGCTGCAATAAAGTGCACACTCCTAACTTAAACAAAACAAAAAGCACACAAAGTTAATCCGTGGAGTTTGTGATCGTGATTCTATACGAAATTACCTATTCCCATAATTACTTTATTGCGAGCAACACGGAAGTGATTGATGAAAATGATAAGAAATCAGTAAAGCAAGTGCATGTCATAAGTTATAAGCCATGTTTAAATGAAAAAACATCGCTTCCAAAACTGGGATAATTTGGAGAACCGTACATTAATGCAATACATCATAAAGGATATCCAGATAATCAAAATTAGAAGTGAGTACTGCATGAAATAAAAATAATGTTAGAGCATAGGAGCATGTTTTATTTTTTGTACACTAGGGTGACAGAATAAAATAGACACCAGGTAAAGCGGTATAAATATGTAAACAACTAAATTCTAAGAAAGAATTAAGAACTTTTTCTTGTTATTAGGGTAGAGGTAGATGTATCGGAAGGAATTCGTCATAGTTTAGTATCGTTACAATTTTGCCTCGCTTACAAGGTTCGAGGGATACTAGCGATTTCACCCGGGGTCGCATCGTTGGCCAGAGTGAACGCGGCGCTTCGCAACGTGAAATAAGTAAATTTTTAAATATTACGTTGTCCACAGTTAACCGTGTGATTACACAATTTAAACGCAAGGAAAAAACAACAGTGGAGCCGAGACCAGGTCGTGCCGGACCTTCTGAAAGAAGTAAAAGGGTGCTTGTGCGCGAAAAAGTACAGCTGAGCTTGCGGCAACTTCACAGAAAAGTCAGCGCAACGTTCTGCGATACTTCCACAGTGTGGGGATGTATAAAAGGTGGCAAAGAAAAAACCTCTCCTTACGGCGTTTCAAAAACGGCGCCGAATGGCTTGGGCAATCGAAATGCGAACGAAGCCCGAAGAGTTTTGGCGGTCTGTCATTTTTTCAGACGAAAGCAGATACTGCCAATTCAGTGATAGTGGTCGTACGTGGGTATGGAGACGTTCGTCACAGCAACTGGACGACAAATATTTGCATCCAACGGTGAAATACGGCGGTGTGAACATCATAGTGTGGGGCGCGATATGGTATGGTGGAAGATCGCAATTAGTAATCTGCGGCAGAAATATAAATGCGGCAAAATATATCCAAATATTAACAGAAGGACTACCACCGATATTCGACAACGCCATTTTATCTAAAGAAGACGCCACTTTTATGGAGGATGGAGCACCCTGCCACAAAGCAGGAACAACAACCACATGGAAAGAGGAACACGGGATTCGGATTTTACCATGGCCAGACCAATCACCATACATGAATCCGATAGAGAATGTTTGGCACATAATCCAGACAAATATGGCGAAACGACCCCGAAAACTCAGCAATAAGGAAGAACTCGTGGCAGCTAATACAGAAGAGTGGTTAAATATTCCAGGAGACACCATTAATCATTCTTCATCTGAAGATTCTATGCCACGACGACTCGCAGCACTTCACTCAAGTAAAGATGGATCGACAAAATATTAGTCTAATTTAAAATTTTAAAATATTTTCTATATATAACGAGAATAGAATCTTTTTTTTAATTGGTAGGTGTCTATTTTATTCTGTCACCCTAGTGTATTTGTATTTTGGTTCAAATCATAATTGGATGTGGCACAGCTGTTACTGAAAAGAGGTTATAAAGCTAGAGATGTAAGTCAAGTGTAAATATGAAATGATATTTCATGATCATAGCAAATGTTCTCAAGTGTCCATTGCTATGCAATACAACAAACCCAGGTCCGAGTTACATTGAATCTTATGTCGTAAATTTTGTTTATGAGTCACGTAGTGGTACAATCATGTTCGTTGGAAGAACTAGAGGATACAAAATCACGGAATTTTCTTACCATTATATTACCACACGATAACGTCACAAACTTCTAATATTAAATTTATTTTAAGTAAAAAATACTTGTCTTATAAATTAGTGTTGTCGAAAGAGATTTTCATTTGCAACCTATATGTTCCCTCATATGAGCTATGCAATTTTTATGAAAGAATAAAATATCAACGGTAAGACTATTGGCCTGATGGTTTGTTCACTAGCTACTACAACATGATTTCACTCACGTCGGGCAGCTGTCTGGGTCATTATTTCATTATTGTGGGTTATGGCATTGCATAAATCCTTTAGTAATTACTTTTCAAACAGGGATTCGATTTATAGATGTTTTTGGTGATTAAGGCCCTACTATTCCTTTAGATTTTTTGTTAACTTACACAATTTATTACGCTTACAACCACTTTTACCAATTTACTTCCGTCCGTAAAGCGCCCAGATTGCTAGTGCCGTAATAAATTAAAAAAATATATTAAACGACTTAGCGCATTCAAATTTGAATCCATTCACGTTGTATGTTGACCGTCCAGGTACGTGGGGCGCGACGCTTCCCTGAATGCAACCATGGACTTTACATATCTCTCAATGCGTGTGTAATTTAAATTTCGGAAACCTTTAAAGACCTCGTATTTGTGAATCACAAAAATTTTAATGAACACCTCTTGGGAGATATTTGTAGTCAACACAATTTTAAAACATGTCTGATGTGCCTAGCATGCATTTTACAGGTCTTAGTATTGAAGGTAAAATTTTAGTTCTTAAGCGGACTTCACATTATTAATAGTGTTGCTCAGTATTTGATATTGTTGATAGACATTAACGGAATTGAAGGATTAGCCTGAGACTAAGGCATTTGTCTCTTTGTTTATAAATATTAAACCAGAAATATTGATACATGTGCGTTGCGCTTAACTATATTAGATAATTAGCTCTCTTTCTGTAGCATTTATTTTTCATTACATGCTTGAGGTTATTAACCGTACTACTGTGCTAATCTTAAGAATTAAACTTGCCGATTTTGCATGATACGTTGATAGTACCACGTCAAGGATTATATCGAAAAATATTCGGCGGAGATCCTCGTTTTTATTTCTGTAGATTGCGAAGTTCTTTTCTCTTATTATTCAACAGCCATCTAACAATTAAAACCACAACGGATGGTAGTAATTAGAAGGTTACCGCAAAGTTCACGTACACAATAATTACCGAAAATAAAACGATCGCATTCACCGTAAATACCCTAATAGGACAAATGAAATAACTACGTAGGAAAAGTAATTATTATCCGTTAACAGCGTATTAATAATGCTCAGATAATATTGTAGCAGTGTGGGAAATCGGCAAATGGCGCCATCTGATTATACGTCAGCGATATTCTCTGTCCGGTGTAGGTACACATGCACATGGTCTGCTGCCGTGTTATTCGTAGCTTCGTCCACACGCCAACTTGTACAAGATCCATACGGAGACCTACGATATGCTTGTACGACTACGTGTCTTATACTTATTTGTACCGTAGTAGATGCAAAATTCGTTTTGCGCGTCCTTCGTGCAGGGAAATTGCAGTATTTGCAGGAGTAGGACTTGTTTGTGGATTCGATGCATAAATAACTAGAGCGATGTGATTTTGCAGTCGGTTCCGGGTTAAGTTTCTTTTCTCTTAGTGCTACACGAACACGTCAGGATAGTAGAGAGTAATTATAACAATCATACATTGCATACAAAATTATAATCTTTTGATAAATGCAAAAATAGAGAAATCCCCATTACAATTTACAACTTTATTATTATTGGTACTGCGTTATCGACCGATCGTAATTGTACCAATAAATAAACAATTCCTCATTCAAATGTAATTTACACAATTGACTAATTTGCTGAATAGAAAATAAAATGGTAAATATAGTACCTTTATTTATTCTCCTAAAATGAAAAACGAAAACGTTACAATAGATTTGGTACAGGCTCATATTTGTTATGAAGTAAATGATGAAGTTGATCATAATATCAAGTGTATCCAGCTTTTTCCTAGATTATCTAGCATAGTCATAAATACTGTTACAAAAATTTCACCTAAAACATCGGTTGACCATGAATAATTGTGTTTTAACACAAACTGTCGAATTGCCAATTCGTTCATAATTTCTCGAATTTAGTAAATAATTGCTAGACTAAGGCGAAACAGACAATCGAATTCCTAGTGGCAAATAGGTAGCAGCTGAATGTTTGTTTATGGTGGCGTAAATCGATTTAAATTTTAAATGTTATGCTTAGAGTTCAAAAGAAGCAAAAGAACTCATTGAAAGAGTTCAAAGAGTCTACCGCTCAGCTAACATAATGGTATGGTGAAAAATCAGCTATGGTGTTGTTTATATCCTTGTGAAAAACTCATCAATAAGAATCACTAAACACAATTCTATTCCCAAATTAGCACGGTTTCAGCGATATTCAGCAGCCATACACGACTCAAAAATGATTAGAAGGTCACGTTCTTGGCTTTATTGGTGCGGATGACTGGCCTCCGTCGAACTCAGACCATAATCTGTTAGGCTAAAAAATATGGTATGTTTTAGAACAGATAGCTTGCTTTAAAAGGCGTCCCAATATTGGAGTCTGTCTTTAGTGAAAGCATAAGCTAGCTTCCCATTAGGTATGCTTAAAGCTAAAGCGAGTTGTTTCGAGTAAAGTTTGGGATTTTAAAATAGTTAATGTTTCTGAAAAAATATACTGAAGGATTATTGAATGAACAAAATCTATTTTCATATAACGATGAAATCTTTATGTAACACTATTTACGGTTAGACTGTGTACGATGGTACCAGTTTTACGCTCTTACTGGTTCGTGTAGTCTACCTTATATAGGGTTAGTACAAAGAGCCAGAACGGTAACTTCGTGGTTTGAGAAATATATTTTTTTAAATTTGGTGAATATATAGCTAAAAATAAATAATTCATAGTATATTGCTATATCTAGGAGGAAAATTGAAAAATTACTTTCAGATAATATATTATTAATAAAAACGTACTAGAGAAATTCAGAAAAGAATTACTTAATAATGTAAAATTAAAATACCTTTGAAAACATTTTACTGTAACTTGTCAAAAATTATTGGTGTCTCTTGTCTTTTGGTTTTAGTAATTAATTATCATGGCAGTTAGCCTTACAGAATATTAGTAAATTAACATCTTATTGATGCGTGGATGTGGTGACCGTCAACCATCTTCTGAAGAAGTTCATGTTTTGATTACTACTGTTTATCTGGATTGCCAAATCAGTAAAAGCACAGTATATTGAACATTTCGCCGACTAAAAGATTTCTTAATGAGTGGGGTTTTAAGGCTAGCGAATTAATGTTTTAGTAACATTTCAATAACATAATCAAGGGTCAACAACGAAATTGACACAAACTTATGAGATCTTTCAAAAGTCTGGTCATAAAGTCCTAAAATCTGCAAAATTGGTATCACTCCAAAATGTTTATTGTTCACGAGTTCACTGAATATGATGCTGATTGCACACTATAACATTTATAACACTTATTGAAAAACGAAATTCTGCCAGCACTTAGAACTCTATTTCCAAATCAAACCATACCTAATTATCCAAACGGAAGTATTTGATTCTCAAATAACAAGGTTATTCGACCGTGTCAGAACTTTTTACCAACTTTGTACAATCGGTGTGAATAATTTACTTTTGAGGGTGCAAATCGTCTCGATACTATCGCGAAAGATCTACACCGACTCATGTAACTGCATTTCAATACATTGCTTTACTTATTACTAAATTTCAAAGTTCCACAGAAAACAGAGTGGAACACAACTTATTCATAGGCAAAACTACTTGGCAAAGCCAACGACACGTCAGCTTGCCGACTTTTATTAGAAGTTACTGAAAAGAAGGTAATTCAAGTTCGTAAGAACATCACATTAAACGCCCATAAATCAATGATTAAATATTTTTCGCAATTTTCTTCTGCGAAT
This sequence comes from Trypoxylus dichotomus, assembly GCA_023509865.1. Lineage (NCBI taxonomy): Eukaryota > Metazoa > Arthropoda > Insecta > Coleoptera > Scarabaeidae > Trypoxylus > Trypoxylus dichotomus. Next base: position 73,933,160 of record CM042074.1, on the reverse strand, counting down.
CTAGATTTTCTGGAACTTAAAATACCTTTAAAACTTGACGAGGGACAATGCTAAGAGTAATTTTTTTAACACATTACGATTATTATTTACACAGCAACCTATAGCTGCTGTTATTTTCCTTTACAATAGCAGTAATCCTTATTTTCGATGTATCATTACGCATCTTCTTATACATGCCGAGTATATTTTACATTTCAAGCACGGACATGAATATGTTCCAAATTTAAGAATTTTCGTATTCGTGGTAGTGATATTTTGATTCTATTTCTATGAAGACGTTTACATAAATACCAAAAGCAGATACAACACAATAATATTTATGGTGCACTACTATAACGTTTATTGCTTTTCAATATCAATCAGCCAAAAAATGTGGCTGTCCAGCACAGACTTAGTTTTTACTTTGCCATTTTCAGCATTCCTTAATGTTATTAATCTATTAGTGTACACGTTTGTTTACAATAGGTCCTTCAAAATTTCAAATGTTAAGTTCTTTTGTAACATAACAAGGATTTTTGAATTCAATCACTATTTCTAACGTGTTAACATTTAATGTATGATGTTGTTATTTGACGATGTATTTATTCTATTGTAAAATTGTTCCTCCCTCATAAAGCTTCGATCCTGTCAGTGTACAGTCACTACACATTGTCAATCACTTGAATCTAACGTTCTTCCTCACTTTTCCAAAACCTGCGAGGTCTTTTAAACTTACCATTAACATTTTCTGAACATTTATTACATTCTACTATTTATGCTGCTATTCATGTGTCTATCTAATTGATCTTTCCTTTTAGATTTAGGTGCCAATGATCCGCCTACAATTCATTTGCCACACATGGTATTGCATGCGTAATAATATAGTTTTTGCTTTACATCAGAATAAAAATGTTTACACATTTCCAACATGGAGATTTTTTTTGTAATTTAAAATGGCACATCCTAATATTATATATACGTAATCGAAATTACTCCCATTCTTTTCAATTTTTTGAGCAATGCATACCCGGTGTTCTATTTTATTTTTCTATGGTTTGAATTGTTAGCTTAATATTTTTTCACCTCTTATCGAATAATCAAAGAAATTGATGGTAAGTTTCCCTTCTAATGTCTCAGAAGTAACGCTCTTCAACGTATCGGGAACAGAACGTGCTTTCATCCCCCCATCCACTCATAATTACTAATGTTTACGACTTGTTCTTGAACTTATTAGCCTTATTCATCCCCTTCACCATTGGGTGTGGGTAAGTGCGTACCGTACTTTCTCACTTTTACACCCCCCTGCGTCCCCTTCGCCCTTGCATCGGTTCAACTTTCCGACACCTGATTACAACAACGCGACGAATAGGGGGAACCAAGGGGGGGCATTATTTCAAGTGGAATTAAATTGTAAATTCGAAGTTTTTAAGTGTTCCAAAGTATTTTATTGCCGCTTCCTCTCGAAATAAATAATTTAAGTACCATCCCCCTTTGCTCCCTTCGCTTCCTGCCCGCCTATACGTCGAGCTCATCCGTCGCCGCTCCGGTGGGGTGTCTTTGTGTAATGCACGGATCGTTCCGGGAAATAATCCGCGAGTTAATCTTCAATCGGATTGGATTCTTCGGAGAATTGACGGATGACAGCGGAAGAGCGTGCTTATCTCTTTTTTTTCCTTTCTTTTTGAAGTAATATTAGATGTCATTTGAAAATAAATGCGTAGAAGGGGGAACTCTAAGCGATTATTTAATAGCTTTAGACTAAAATATAAATACAGACGTGTGATAAGAATTGATGAGTATTCGTACAATAAACGATAATTTTTATGGCATTCAAAGATTTACAGACATTGTTGCTGGCGTTCTCGGATTTTCTACCGTATTACAAACTTCTTACACGGCAAAGAACCTATGAACCAAAGAGCGTCCAAAAACTAGCTAGCAAAATATTCCTTGCGTACTTTTCTTGTTAATATACGAAAGTCAAGCAATAAAAATACGTTTGAGCTGCATTACCACGATTTCGTCGCAAGAACAACGGAATTTCGCTGTTTATATTGCTGCTTAATACTTGCTACTTGCTCTTTTACAGTTAAACTCTGTTTCTTAATTAGGATGAGCTTTTTTAAAATCGGTCTCTAAAAACTTGACTCGTGGTTGGTTATTTTCTATATACATACAATGTTCTGAACGACCCAGCTGACTGTTTACTGTGTAGCCTATCATCCAGGAAAACAAGTTTAGTGACATTGCCCCCGGAGACAACCTGTTATTAAATAACAACAGCGTCAAGGTGACCATTGAAGTTGAGTCTCCAGAGAAAAAGTTGTTATTTCTCATAATAAGTACAGTTATTACAAATCTTCAAAGCTATTTGAAGTAATAAAGTGTTTCAGCTGTTATACTCGTAATAATTTGGAGTTTCGGATAAACTGGTGGAAGTCGAAGCCCAGGAAGTCTAAAAATACGATACATTACGTGTGTGTGTGTGTGAGTACTATTTCAATATTAAAGACTTAAAATTGTAATTATTATCAAAATGTCAAAGAAAGAATTCAAAGACAATATTTTGAGACAAACATAAAATTACCTGTTTAAACGTTTAACACCAGCATAGGTTGCTGTTGTTCGGAATGCAGCTGTGAGTGAACGTAGTCAATCATTCAAGCCACCTGAAATATAGTGAAAATATTGAATGGAACGTACCAAAGGATCCTATTGGAAGAATTGAATGTAAGAAAGATAGCAGTAGTATTCATGCCACGTATTCTACATGCGATATTTACCGCAAAGGTGGCTACTTCAACGAGAAAAAAGTTTAATTCTTATTATTGCAATATTACGTTTCCATGTTTTATTGTTGCGTTTGGCTAACAGCACAAATATTATGTCACATCTTAGTGTTCAAAGCGCAAGCGTTATTGCATTTTTTGTCTGAATAAAATGTTGGATTGCGCTACACCAAAATCGTGTACTTGTTTGTTACTTTACTTGCACTTTGGTATCAGTAAAATATTGTTAATAAATATATTAGATTATTATTATTATAAAATATGTATGTGGCTGAACCATGCGATTACCTACCAATATGTGTAGAAGAAATATTGATGATGCCTTCTCTGTTATATGAAGTCAAGAATCAGGAAGTAATATTTCGTTTATGTACAATTTGCACCATTCTATATTACATTTAACAAGTTGAATTGTATCCAAAACTCTGCATATTAGGTATACTACGCATAGTATGCTATTTAGTGTATTTGACCTTCCTTTAAACACTACGAACTACACACTAACCGAGCGATACAAATAACGCATTGCTCTTATTTAGTAAAAGTGTTTAATATTAATGCGGTCCACTGATGAAGTAGTTGATAATATATTTATAACGAAATATAATATTTCTTAGATCGATAGAGAGTCATGACAGTGCTCTTATAGTAGTGGCAGTAGTGCTATAGCAGTCGTAGTATCTAGTAACCGGAAATTTACGTTCATCTCCCGCAGGGACAGTAAATTGTGGTCGTAAGACCCGGCAAAGTTGTTAAATGAATTTATGGTCGACGGATGTCCGAACACGGTCGTTGCGGGCAAACGTTATAAGCTGGACGGTTATTAGAGGATAAAAAAAAAGAACCAGCACCGGAGTAATATTTATGGTGGCGATCTCTTTTCGATGTTATTTCGCTAGCGCTGCCGCCGTGCACGGCCACCACCTAACCGGGAAAGATGCGGGAATAAAACGGCCCACTAGAGAAATTCATTTCAATTAGCTTAATATAAATTACGTTTTCTGGGGAATTATCAGCAATTTGCTATAAAACTAATTCTAATTTGGATAGGTAGCTTTCCGGCGCGAGTATATTGTAACAGGTTAGGTTTTAAAATTAATTCGAGGTGGGTAGATTTTAAATTCCACTTTTGAGATTAATAAATAAGCCAAACGGAGGATTCGAGAAGGTTAGACATACAGTTCTTGTGCGTCATTAACATTAAATTAAGGCTTTTTTATAAATTTTACTGATTTCTTTATTTTTGGTTTCAACTAATCTATTTATTTATTATATATTTAATTCTACAGTAATCAACTGCAATGCTAAACATACAACCTCTATTTATTGTAATATCAGCAATAATTTTTAACTTCAGAAAGGCAAATCTTGTTGAACTTTACAAAGCTTTCGATAATATTGACTGGTCATGAATTTTTACAATCACAGATATAAATAAAGCATGCAGTACCTTTTATAGCATTCTTTACAACATTACACAAGAGCATATACTGTGAAAAACACTAAAAAGCTTACATCTCTAGTATAGTACACTAGTGAACGTATTAAAGATTTCAAATTAAAGGAATATTATCGTCAAAAATATAAAACCTCGAATTACACAGAAGATCTCTATAACTTTAAGTTGTTGCAACAAAATTAAAATTAACTCAAAAGTTTTATTTAATAACTTTATATTTCAATCAGAAGTCGCTATCTGAAGTAATCCTCAACAGTTTTGGCATTGTATTAACTTTGGAAAAAATAATACTGATATTCCTAATCCAATCTGTAATTCAGATGGCGTATCTTTTCATTAGTCCCTTATTAATTGCAAACAGTTTCAGCGAGTACTTTCAATCTGTTTATTTACCTGCTCTGATTCTCTAAGCTACCTCATCACAGCAACTCCGAATAACTTCATGGTACAAGTTAATCACATTACTGAAAATGACGTATTTAGAACTATAACACCGTTGAGTGATAATAGCACTGTGGGTAACGATGGAATACTTACCTTCATTTGTCGCTAGGTGCTGTCCTTTGTGCTATTTATATAATTTACCTGTAAATAATGGTATTTTTCCTGATCTCTGGGAAGACTCAAGAATGGTGCTGGTGAACAAAGAGGGTCTCAAACAACTACTTGAAAATTATAGACCAGTTACTATCATAAACAACTTCTTCGCAAAGTATTTATACTTTTCCATTTATCTACAAGTTAAATCACTCACCTCTGTCCGTCAGTGCGGATTTTCCAGTAACCCGTCAACAGTAACAAATTTAGCAGCGATTAGTCACAACGATTGCAAGAACTGTGTGGTTGTATAATTCACAGGTATCGCAGCAAACTCCACTCCACACAAATTAATAATTTATTAGGAATGCAGAGCTTCAAGAGTACGTGGCCATTCATTGTCAACCGTGTTACCAACTGCGGTAACACTGCGGTACTCGGACGGTAACACGATTGACAATGAGAGTCTTTTGAAACGCTGCGTTCCGAATAAATTATTAATTTGTGTGGAATTGAGTTTACTGCGACCTGTGAGTGATTAGTCAAAAATACGAGAGTATCCAAGCAGACGTCATTTACATGGTCTTCAGCAAGGCTTTTGATCATATTAATCATTCTATATCGCTCCAAAGGTTAGACACACACAACAATTGTATTTTCACCGTCTTTAGTTCATTGGTTTTCGTCGTACTTCACGCAGAGGAAGATTACGTAGCTTACATGGGTTATGAATCGCATCGTTTTTGTTCCACTTCTGGGCCTCCTTAAGGAACGAATTTAGGACCCCTTCTGTTTACTATATATATTACTGATGTATATGATATACTTAGTTATAAATTGCTATTTGCCGATATTTTAAAACTTTATAACGATTAATACTATTGCATTGCTTTGCAAAATACATTGGACATATTGCAATTATGGTGTATCAAGAATAAGCTAGATTTGAATGTGGGTAAATGTACTGCTGTAAGTTGTATACATAAGGTTCGTCTTATATACCGCAGCGATTCTATTAACAACATCTTACGTAGGCGGTCAACAATTAAGAATCTTGGAGCTATCTTCGATTCAAAACTATCATCTGACGAACATATCCCCAATAATCACCTGTGCGCTGAAAGCATTGGAGTTTATCGTCCGTATTACAAAGCCCTTCTCAACCATTGAGCCCATATTATTCACTCTACTTTAGTTTTATATGTTCAAAATTAGAATATGCTTCTGTAATCTGGTAGAAAAAGTACCAACAAAACTAAATAGTATCACAGACTTTCACGGCCGTTTGTCACAGTCGTAACGGGTTCCGCCGTGTCACTAGGTTTTTTGTTCCTGACGTTTCGGGCACAACTGTGGTTCTCATTTTCAAAGGAACTGGCTTCATGTACGTTACTGCCTTAAATAAACAACGAAAACAGTTAAGATATTTCTATAATAAGCAACATGTCAACGACTAATCAGGATGTTGTGCGAGGCGACGTCGAGAAGATGGCATTTAAATTCATTATAGTAAATATATTGTCTTCTATTATGTAAATAAGAGAAGAATGCTTTATAGATATATTTGTACATATTACTGGCTTTCTAGAAATCTGGGAAAGTAACAATTAGTTAATTTAGTTAGTTAGTTTATAAAATTAAAAGATATTTATAATTTCTTGTGAAGTTTATTTATATTTTCATAATTTTACTTTAAATACGTATACGTGCAGTCGTTTACAATTTTATTGTTTCTATATGAACCAAATAACTAAATGAACGAAATGACCAAATAACAAAATTAGTGATAGTGCCATGGTAATAAAGGACCCAAAGTGCAAAAAAATTGCCGAACATTATATTACATAACTGCTGTTACAGGATTGATACTCATACACAATTAATCACTTGCTAATTAAAATTTTTTATCACTTCATTAGCCCCAAAGCCCGTTTATTCAACTTTTTAATCCGATTAGCCTAACAGAATGTCTAACACATATTAATTTACATTTAAAGTTTTGGCAGCGGTCTTTTAATCTTTCCCAAAATTAACAAACTTTTTGATTCCAATCCGAATTGAAGTAGCCGCTTTTTTAACGATCTGTCTTCTCTCTTCCTTGTGTCGTTTTCTTCTCCTTATCCGTATTAATTTTTCAGGAATCAGTGACACTGTAACATCGTCGCAGTACGAAACTGTAAACATCATAAATAATTAAAACTGTTTGCGTAGAGATTTTAGCTTTTGTTTCGTTTTGTGGCTTTTTAGTATCGGTACATAATTAAATACTTGCTTAATGGAATTACTGAAGGAAAGATGTTGATGTTTTTTTACCGAGTCAAAAGCTGAAACTTTATTTAACAAACAAATAAATTATTTGGTCCGAAGATTTACACTAGAAATTCCAAGTTAAAATAAAATAATAATTTTATTTATAACTGTAATTGTGTACAATTAGCATATATTATTTTGTACTTACATAGCAATAAATCAGAGTTTGCAATAGTAATAATAATAATAATAAAAATGAAAATAATAATATTTATCCATTTCCAATAGCTATTAGCCTATAAAAGGAATGCAGAATAAATAAAACACAAATTATTACTCACTAAATATGAAAAAACAAACAAAAAACCAATAATAATAGCTAATATTCGAGTTTAAGCTTTGAAAATATCACAAATAATGTTTTCCAATTTGGTCATCACTGCAACCGTTAAACGCTTCATTAAATTTGTCTTTCGGTGGTATGAAAGTAATCACACTCGTGGAGTTTAAACGAGGGATGTTGTTGAGTGCGATACTTTCTAAAAGGTAACGAAAATTTATTTTAGTATTGATTAAGGGCCGGTTTATTCACATTCCGATAAAGTTGCAGGTGGCGCAATCTAATAGATAAACACAAACATGTGTTTATTTACCTTTTGACAGATAAAAAACAGTTGGTAAATTACTTATCAGAGGGATAAATTTATCTGTTGTTAAATCCTCATGATAAATGCATATCAATCGGATATTATAACCTCACTTTATTTTGTACGATTGTTTTGGTATAGAAATACTCTGAATGAATATGGAACTTTTTGAAGATTTTGAAGATGTTTTTATAGCAGAGGAAGTTCAAGCAATTGAAAACATTGTTAATCACTGCTAATTCAGTTTTGTTCTTGACTTACTGTTAATATTTTTGTTGGTTTTATTTTGAATTTATTAAATTTCATAAAATCATGTTATTCTCAACCCAAAATGAAATTCCCATTAGAAGTACATATATAAAGAAATTAAACATTAAAGAATAATTATAATTTCTTGTACTTCTTTTTCAAGATTTTTATTTGTTATTCATTTTCTTTCTCCAAATATGCCGACTGTCGCATCTTAATTTTAATTTCTAAATCTTTGACTTGAGATTTTTTTTCAGCAATTATTAATTTTTTTTTTCAAAGATCCGATCGTGCGTCAGTAAGCAAATTTGACATTCATTTGTTCTTTAGGTGTCTTTAACGATAATTTTTTGAATGTTGGTCTTAAAGTTTCCGGTATTCAATTAATCTATTTCATAATTCCCAAAATTAGTTGGTCGGTCCTTTTCTTTTATTATGACATTTTCTAACACCGAATATTGCAAATACCACGTATACTTCGTCAAACGGATCTTTAGACGCACGTCATTGTTTGATAGCATAAGCAAAGATTGTTAGTTAATCTAACTATCCTTATTCAATATCGATATCGAATATTCACGCGCGGAAGATACGTATGTCTGATTATGTACGTCTAAAGATCCATTTGACGAATACTATAAGAATATTAGGTTATATTCCAAACGAAAGTGCAATTATGTGTTTGTCTTTCTCATTACAACGTACATAAGCCTATCTTTCACTCTTATCCATTGCTATACTAACCGTCTGAAAACATTAGACAGCGCTGATTTGTTACCTCTCAAATAAAAATTTGTGAATATACCAAAGGAAGGTATCTGCTACCTGATAATGAATATGAATAAGCCGGCCCTAAATTGAGGCACACCAACCCCAGGGTAAGTTCCATGCAATTTATATGATAAGAAACTTACAGTGAATTCGGTCAATTTGTAAGCAATTATATGCACAAAACGGATACCATATCAACGATGCATACTGTAGTTTGCTAAGGACATATGGATTGTATCAAATTTTAAATAGTTATAACATCTACAAAGTAATGCAATACATGCACCGGGAATCCAAAAAACCCGATATTGAAGAGATCTTAGATTTCCGTTTTTCGTTCCAGAGAAATATCATTGACTCCGTAATTTGAAGTGAAAGGAAATCTTACACGTATACACGACACAACGTAGCATTTCTCAATACTCAGATTGAACTTATTGGATTTACACCAATTAACAAGTTTGTTTTCCTTGCAACAAGGTTATTGTTATCAGATAAATGTGTGCATATAATTCTACGAGGGCTGTTTCTTTTCAATCTCCGTTCGTGCCTGTAAATAGTCACGCGAGCGGTGGGAAACGGGGATGTCCAGAAAGAGACTGCGCATCTCCCCCACTATAATACCTGCCACTTGCAACGTCATTACCCATTTTCTGAGTTTCAGGGACGTAAACGTGGCTGCTACAATTGATTCTCCCGCCTAGTGCGTAGTGTAATTCAATTCCTTTAAGTAGAAGGGAATAGGGCAGCTGAAATTCATCGAAGAATCATTCAAAACAAAAGAAGAGATATGTTGACTTCTGCAGTTCTTTCCACTCATGACAATACCCGTCCTCACATTACTGCTGTAATCCAACAACTCCTTGAACAATTTCGATGGGAAGTTTTGAAAACCCGACGTATAGCCCCGACTTCCACCTATTTCGTGAACTGAAACAGGTAGAGCTTCCAAAGTAAAGGGAACTTCACCGATCAACTAAACTCACTGACGGCAACATTCTATGCAGATGGGATTGGAAGGTTCGTTCATAGATATGACCAACGCATTAATATTCACAGTGATTAAGTAGAAAAGCACCCTTGTTTGTACACAACTTTTGGTAATAAATTCATTTTGTTATTTACACTTGTTTTGTTTTTATGAGCTATCGGAAGTTAAAAAAAACAGCCTTTGTACATCATCGACGTGAGTCAGGGCTGGACACTTAATGCTTTTCAAAATAAGAAGAACTTAAACAAAGGGGAGCCTAAATTTGATCGGTGCGAGACACCTGTATATAAAACGAACTCTTTGGATGCAGAGCCGTTGTAGGAAATGTAACACTTACGATTACTTAGATTTGGGTTCATTAAACGAATAGGAGGTGGAACGAAACCAAAAAAGACTCTCCAACTTGGAGAGAAGCAGTGGATGTTCTATTGTGTCAAAGGACATTGACAAATGCGCATAAATAACGTCCACTTGTTCACGTCTATTCACTACTTCATTAATAAATTGTGAGATATGCCAAATTGCTAGCCGTAGAGCGACCAGTGATGAAGCGTGATGATTAAGCGACAGATGAAATCGAGTATTGCTGTAAATTGGATAATACAGAATCCTCTCGCAAACTTTTGCAAAATTACACAGGATGGATATTGGTTGATAGTTGGAATGGAGGTCAGCCATTTTCCTGAATCGGATAAATTTTCGTATTTTTTCAAGATATAGGAAAACACCGGTAGGAATTTAAAGATTAATAATTATTGTTGCCAAAACAAATCTGCTTCAAAATAACCGGTAGCATATCACACATTAATGTAAGTTTGTTAGAAAGAATAGACAACTTAGAGCATTTTAGTATCTGCTGTAAGCGTTTACTATTATTAAAATCTTTCATAGACATTATAATACAGTTCTTACGATACTATAATATATTGCAAGATAAAGAAGGCGTCCAAAAACATAAACACTCACTTCGACTGCGATTTAAACTATGAATTAATGAAACACACAGGTTCTGAATTCTCGATATAGAGAATTGTACTCGCATTCTTACGTGGGATACAGCTGGAGTTGATCGCATCACGATAATGGAAGTGAGATTTATTGGACGGTGTCAAGGTCTGGAGACACCGAAACAAACTGCGACATTAATGTAATAAAAACAAAAGCTTTTCCCGCAATATTGCTTAAAAATTTACAAACGTATTTCGGCAACTAAGCTAACAGTTTTTGAAGAAAGGTGATCAGCATGTCTTAGCAAAATGGGATGCTCTCCATATGATGTTTAGCTTTTTAAAGCGGGGGTGATAAATTCTAGTTATATCTTGTTAAAGCGTAGTAAACACAAAAATGTTTTTATTCCGTTGGAATGAATTATTTCATGCTATTAGCTGTGGCTTTGTGTTTCTTACTAAAGATTGGATAATCTCATTAATCCCATCATACCCTTTAAACAATATTCATTGTTTACAATGTATACTTTGACGATGTTCTTGAATCTTTGCCACTTCGGTATGATTTTCTTGTATAAAACATTAAAACTAATTCGGTACAGAATGGAAGCTAAAGCGTATGCGCATATATTTGTATATAATAGAGATAATTGAAGATAATAATCAGATCAATTTGAATACATTTATATCTACGTCATTCTTTGAACTTTCGTCTTCCAAAGCAATACCGTTGCTTTTATATCCTTGTTGACGAAATTTTCTGAATCCTCCATTCCTTTTTATTTTTCAAAATACTTAGGTACCTTAAAAAAAGTCTTTTACGTTAACAGAGGAGGTACGTTATTGCCAACGTTATTGCATGATAACCATGTTGGTAAATGACTATATTAGGTATCAATACGATACTCTGCTAAAAATAATTAGCAGATATTTCATAACAATGTTTTAAACTCGTTTAGATCAGTTTTAATACGATCTTATTGGAAGAGTGGAAAAGTGATGCATTTTTAATTCGATATTGCAGAAGTTATATTGCAAAAAGAATTTTTGAGACATATATTTTACATGGTATTTTGATGACATTGACTGGATTAGATTGCTGAACAATCCTTGGTAAACCATATCCGATTCCTCCCATATATTTCAACAGAAGAAGGAATCAGATGTGGCCCAATCAACAGTGCAGGGAATCGCCGTTTTAATGGAAGAAAAGATACCCACTACAAGTACCTGAAGAGCTTTTTGCGGCAAGAAAGGGATCACTACTAATCGAGATAGTCGACGTATCCCGCAACTAGCAACTGAAAACCGAGGTTTATACGCCAAAGAAATAGGAAATGTAATGTCTCAACAAGGAGTGCAAATATCCATGCGTACAGTACGTAGACGATTCTACGAAGCCGGATTAAAATGCAAATGCCTCTCGAAGAAGCCAAGATTAGCACCGATAATGAAGCGAGCACGTTATGCATAAACACATGGCCGAATTCATCTAAAGTTTTTTGGAATCGCACGTTCTGCCAGTGTTACTTTGGCCGACCTCGTTGCAATTGAGAAGGTGTGGAGTGTTCCAAAATCACACGTGTATTCGAGAAGAAACACTGCAAAAGAGCAATTAGTAAGAAATATCGAGGATGTGTGGCAAAATGACGCTAGAATTAGATATACCATTAATGTTTGCATAGACAGCAAGTATAGTGCCAAAAAAATAAGAGCAGTTACAAAAGCCAAAGGAGGCATCACAAAATATTAGTTATATAGTTGTGACGATGTCTATAAATAGTTCTGAACAAACTTATACTTGTATAATACGTTCTTCATTATATAGTTTAACAAAATCGCTATTTTAGCAAGTAGCCCTAATAAATTGGACAGGGACTGTATCTGGAAATGTTGTGCTCATCAAGATGATTTTTGAAGTATGTTATTTCCATATAAACTTGTTTTTTGTAATCAGAAATCAATTCAACAATCTATTAATTATCCTTTCGACGAATTGCGGGACGGCAAACTTTCTAGTCGGGAAACTTTTCGTCGGCCAGTTGCAGTCGTTGAACTTTCCGGATACAAATTCCGTTTCAAATCACATTTGCCTACTAATCGTTCGATGGATTAAATGTCTTTGATATAAGCTGTAGTGGCATAGAGAATGATAAAAAAAGTTTCTAAAATCCAAATGCCATTACCTTCACCGGGTTAAAAGGAATACTGAATATAGAACAAGGAAAAGAAATAACTTGAAATATAGAATAGTCGTAACGGTTGTTGGGATCCGCCGTGTTACTAGGTCTTTTTGTCTCTGATATTTCGCGAACAAGTGCGGTTCTCATTTTCAAAGGTACTGACAATGTGCCATTGAAAATGCGAAGCGCAATTGTTCGCGAAACGTCAGAGACAGAAAACCTAGTGACACGGCAGAACCCAATAACCATTACGACTATGACAAACGCGAGTCTGAGATACTATTGAAATATAGAACTACGACAACATAAAATCAATCAAGTGTATTCCTCAGTAGTTGCAGCACCCCCACGGTTTCTAGATACATGCCATTTTCAATACGGTATGAATTTTTGACGTCATCAGCTAATGGAATAATTCCTTAACGATGTGTACTTAAGGTTAAAACACACACATTACGGTGTCAATTAACAACAATTTACCTTCTCCTTTTTGTGTAGTTCGATCAACAGTTCAAACGCACATACAAGAACAGGTTACATTGGTACATATTTGTGTGTCGCACTACACGCACACGGTTAATAATTCCTAAAGAGCGTTTACTTTTTTCCGCCTTTACCTATACATATGTATGCGTACGTACCGTTTCGCAGCGACGTTGTTTCCCTTTTTACCCGCCCCTTCGACGTTTCTTTTGAACTCCATACGTTCCGTACGTTCAGACCGTACAATAAGCGACCGATCACACGATACGTACGACATGTCAATTAGGAAAGTAAGATGTGAGTCATTAGTGTTTACGTTTAATTGAAATAACAACATTTGCTCGAATGATAAATAACGCGAATATCAATCAAATAATACGGCCCTTGGTCGTTCTTGCGCTTGGTCGAGCGTCGTCAGCGTCGACCGAACGCGGGGCCTGAAAAATGAGTAATTGAAAATCGATAAGCCGTCGAGTTGTTATTAAACGGTAACCGTTATTCGTTATTCACAATATAGAGTATTGTAGGTACAGCATATACACAGCCGTATAAACTGTTACGGTCAATGAAGGTTTGTTTGTACGATTGTGATGTATAACCTAGTTCAACGTGTCCGATATGTAGTTTGCAAAATAAAGAAGCAAACTACGTCTTCGTTTTTATTTATTTATCATAATATTTGAGATTTAGGCAGGCGAATCCAGTGAAGAGTTTAATAAATATATAACAATAACAACAAATTTTTGGCAGCATGCACTAGTTCAACACATATACCACGATGTATTGGGTATGCTCTCAAAGTCTTCATAGAAAACCGCACGAATTAAAATTCTTAGGCTAAATAGGATTGAAAGCATTTCGCAATAGTTCCCTTGTTTCAATATGAAAAGAGTCCTTTCATTAAGAAATTATAACACAGCCAAACCCTTCCTTCAGAACACAGAAAATTGCAATTCTGCGAAGAAACAGAATGACCATAGAAGTGAGATAGATGGCCTTTAAAGCAACAGTGTCAACAATAACAGAAAAATATGCGGAAAGAGAAAGTTTAATAAATACATAAAGAAAACGAGTTGGTGGAAGGATAAAATAAGGAATGTGGTAAAAGAAAAAAGACTGCTTGGAAAAAATACATACAAACAAAAACAATAGAGAATAAAGGAAATTACAGTAGCAAGAGAAACCTAGTAAAGAAAACTATAAAAGAAGAGAAAAAGAAGTCATAGAAGGAATGGGAGAACAGATAACAGTAACGTATAAAGCGGACAACAGAAAATTTTGGACAGGAATAAATAATATATAATAAAGAACTTAATACAAAAAAATTGAAGAAGAAGAAGAAACGTTTCTTTTGTTTATTCGTCTGCAAGCAGCTTTTGATACGATAGATAGAAGAAAGATATGGACAAGTTTGAAGGGAATGGAAATTCTTGAGACCTTACTAGATGCCGTCAGAAGTATATACGAGACAGTAAGATTCATGATACAAATTGCAGGACAAAAATCTGGAAAATTCCTAATGAAAAAAAGCAATAAAACAAGATGATAGTCTAAGTCCACTCCTATTCGTAGTAATGATGGACAGAGCTCAACGAATAAAAACACAAACCGAACAGTTCAGCACCATAATAGCGTACAGAAATCTAGAACCTGCAAGAGTGGGTAGCTTACTATATGCAGATGTCCTGATTGCAAACTCTAAAAATAAAATGCAAAAGCTAATGAACATCTGGACGAAGAAAGTAAACCTAAATAAAGCTAAGGTAATGATAGTAAACGAAAATCGAGACAATGGAGTCAACAAAGAAATTAAGTGTAGGCGCAATACATTGGTAAGGGTAAAGGAAAAAACTGAAGAAATGAAAGCAATGGCAAGAAATAGATACTTGAAAAGTTATAAGGATATGAGGAGAAGACGAAGATTTTTTATGCTCGATACGTTTTATACACTATTGCAAAACTAAATCAAATGCGATGACGTATTCCATTTTTTTGGTTACTGGTGACGTTAAATCTATTGGCCTATAGTTACACAGTTTTTATTTGTTTCTTTCTTTATGTAATGAAGTGATAACTGCAGTTTTTATGTTTTGCGAAATACATAGTCTTCAAATGAGTGATTAATTGGTAAAGTTCTCAAAACTGGTAACAGGCCATGGACGTGTAAACAGGCGGGTGATATTTCGGTAACATCATGCACCGTACAAATAAATTTGTACACATGTCTAGTAAGGAAGAAATTTCGCAATCTCGAAAAGCATATCATTCTGAAGATATTAGTTCTGTTCGTATGAGAGAGAATAAATGATTTGTAATGTCATTACATGGTAACAAATGTTCGAAAGCTTATTTCATAATATCGATTTCAAATACGACAAATGTGTTAGATGTTTGGCGTGCTATAAGAATTTACAGATTTCGGAACAATCACGATGCGTGTCTATGCCGAATTTATAATGTATTTCTACATTTAAGTTCTAAAAAAAATGTTTTGAGATAAATATAACTAGGATTGGAAATTACCTAGTGAATGAAGACTATAATTCGGCGCGAAGTGAACGGTAAGAAATTAAGTGTTGGAGTAAAGTTTAATAGCGTACTACAAAAGAATACAGATTTGTCTAAATTAAGACGGATTTATAATAACAGTGTTGTTACGGACACGTTTACCTGTTCGGATGTAATCGAACACATTTGGCGTTTAATGATAAGCTTCGTCAAAATTAAATTAAATTATAATGAACATTACTTGAGTAACATGTATGTTAAAAACACTATAAATATATTTATTCGTACACAATTATAACTTTTGGATGTTCTAACATTAATATTACTAAAGAAATATAGATTTACGTTTGTCTTGAGTAGTTTCTTTAATCTAAGCAAAGAAAATACAAACGAATTCAATTTAAATATTTTGATGCAAATTCTAGACAATCTAATTACAATAAGGAAATGCTGAAATAAACCAACGCAATCATATATAAAACAATTTATAATAAGTAGAGTTGGTATGGTGGGCTACTTCCATCGTCGGCCATTCCGATTGAATCGGGTTATAGTCAATGATAAAACTAAATGTGTTATGCGGTGACTTATGTACCTTTTCAATAACATTGCAGTCAATAAATAATTGCATGCATGTTAATGACTGCAACAGAATATCAAATATACTAATTAATTATGGCTTAAGTGCAGATATTACAAATTTATATAGTTTTTTCTCTTCATATCTGAATTACATAAATGTAATAAACGAACTTTTGTTTACTGTTAGCATTTTATTTATAAAATAACAAATTAAATAAACATTGAATTTGTTTTGTAAATCAAATGGTAGCGTGAAAAAGTTATTTATTATGCAAATGATATTCATGGACATTTGAATTAGATTCTGATAACGAATGCCTGACGAAAATGATACTTGCTGTTATGATAAATTCTTCAAATGCGTTTTCAACGATATTATCCAATTAATACACCTTATTCTCTTCTTTGATAACATGTTTTAATTTGTACACATGTTTCTTTAAAATTACTAAATCTATGAGGTGCATGAAGAGATAAATAAGCAATCACGGCATTCTATGTGTTATACACATTTCATTAATTTATTAGCTTTTCTATTAGGCAAGACCAGAAGTTCCATGAGTATAAAATAATGAAGTCGACTGAAAGTTGGCAAAAGGTCATTGATCAAAATGGAAAATATCTTATTGAGCAAAGTTTAATAATTATATAAAAAAAATATGTTTCATTTGTATAAGAAAATCTGTAAGTATCTTATTGTCAATCCAATATTATACACAAAATAGATATACTAAGGTTCAAGAACCGCGCCAACAAGTGATAATACTCAAATGACCTTATTATAACTCATCCTTACAGCAGATAATACTTTTGCTTCTTTTCATGTTTAAAAGAGTTCGCGGATGTTCGGGCATTGAAGTCTCTAGTTTGCTGCACATTGGTGGGATAATTCTATGCAATTCATCAATAATAATTCTTCATGTGATTTAAAAGTTTTTCTTGATATATATATTTGGAGATTGCGGCCAGTCTAACAATCCGATACTCTTGTTTACGAACTATTCACAACATTCACAATAGTTATGGAACGTTATCCTGATGGAAATAACAAGAATCCGCATTTCCAATACATAGTATCGCAAATCATTATTTGGAAGCTTGTTCTAATAAGTTTTCGTTCGTCTATTTCAAATAAATATTTCTCCGACTCCACCGGTGGGATTCTGTGGCGGTTTCGAGAATTGTCGGTAATTTATGTTCAAAAGTGTCAAACTTTGTGATTTTTAGATCAAATGTCACAAATTAGTCTTCAATAAGTGGGTTGACAACTAGCACTTGCTAAACAAGATTGTAGTGTTATTGTAATATATTCGTTAATTATTTTGCCAATGTTAACTGTGTAAGAATAGTAATCCACATACTTTATTTATTACGATTAAAGAGTAAATGTTAATTAGTTACTCCAAATTTAGGTGCCCCACCATTCATCACAAAATGATTTTCTAATAGCATTAAAAACCTTTGTTTCACGTGATCTTATTCACTTTGTTGTCGACTTCCACGTGTATCATTTTAATCAAATTTGAAAGCTGTGCATTTAACATATCTCCAAATTCCATGTTCTTTTTAACGCAATAAATTGTACATATTTTACCATTTATTTACTGATTTTTTTACTATATTCCAGAGCATTTAATCTATTAATTAGTTGCCCCCATAATTGTTTGTGTTTTTCGTTTGCATTTAGCGTTGAAAATTAGTCTGTCCTTTATGTTGTTCCATAAAATTAACCATTATTTTCCAATGGCTATTCCTTTTATTTTAAATGTCATTTAATAGGAAGAAGTATGGGGTGATAATGCAGTAAAGTAAAAAATTGTTATTTAACAACTTTACCTTAAAACAAATTTCAAGCTAAAATAAATTATCAGTAGAAATGAAATAGTAAACATAATGGTTGCAAAACAGGTGTATATTATTTTGCAATTATTGACTTTTTGTCGAAATAGCCGCCAACAAAATGTCCTCTCTTGAAGAGTGAACCAGGCAAAATGTATTAGAGTGGGATGCGAAACGTAAACGATACCAACTTTGCCGTTGAGTATGCTTCGTCGGTTTGGTCGACGGCAAGGTATCGAGTAGCGTTACAAAGTCCCTAGAATGCTAAAACATAAAAAATGTTTAATTATTTGTCATTATAATGCAAACGATAGTATATTTTAATTTAATAATGAATGAAACTCTAGTGCTTCCAGTGTTTGCTATTTATCGTTCACCGCTAAAGATTTTTTTTATTTCTGGGAGCTGTGGCTTTCTTCCTTCTCTTAATTTTCTTCATCCCTGTACGGATGATATTGGAACTCCCATAGCATGGTATGGCGAACTTTTTGATCGGTTTTTCTATCTTATAAACGCATTTCTTACAATAAATGTTTCTCGGTATGGTAATGCGTTTCCTTTTTGGCTTACTCTTGTTACCCTTTATTTCGCTGCACTTCTTCAATGTCCGTACCGTACAACACGAATATTTTTACAACCTTGAGATGACAATAGCACAATTTGAGCCTTAGCATCTTCACTTTGCTGCTTTTTCCTGCCTGTTTTACTTTACCACTACGAATATGCGGATCCTTCTTCATTTCAAAATGTTAGCGCGACAATATTTGTAACAATGCTCTTTGCATGTTACCAATTTAAATCATAATAATTTCGCTATCACCCAATTCTACAAAGGGTACGGCAATAAAAAAGATAAGATGGTCGTAGATTTATAAATCTTATAAAAGACCAGGTAAACGGGAATTTGTTTATTTTTATTTATTTAACAGATTTTATAGGTACTGAATCTTTCCGGAATGTCTAAGATATAAAAACACCACTGTATAAAGTAAATATCCTAAGGCATTTTTACCAATTCGTTGTTGAATTTGTTTTAATGTTGTAGTTACATTTATATTTTGTAAAGGCCTCAAATTTTTCAATCCTAGTCACTGCGCCAGAAGAAAGAGAAAAAGGATACGATAAAAGTGTCAAGTTCATACGGGTAAACATATCCTCATTAATAATTTAACAGGCGAGGATTCGACCTCACTTGAAAATATCGTTCGCGAGGATCGCGTGCCCGTCACCAGATGGCGACGTCAGACACGCCAAATGAAATACCTGTTAATTAGTCCTTAATAAAATGACGGACGGCCACATGTTATAACGGGATTCGCGGCTAATAGACGACTACAAGCAAGTTACGAACTAGCGTGATGACACGGAATTGTTTGTCTTTTATATTTGGTTGATAATTTAATCATAACTGATTGTTCCTCTTTAGATCATCGGATTCGTAATAATATAGGTATACTTACGCGTACGAAGCGATAATATTTTTTCATTATTTTGTTACGCTTACACGAGGTAAGTAATTCAACTGATCAAAGTTCTATTATTTATTAAATCTTGACGACTTTTTTCGACGTGGATGAAGCCGAAGTGTAGATTAGTATTTTATTCATGAGTGAATGGTCATGTTCACGATCATTGACTATTAGCTATGAATTATTTAATGTGATTACTTATTGTATCGCGCTAAACTCCAGTCCCTATGTATTAATTAATGGAATCACCCCTAGATGTCCTCTATTATTGGTGCAACATGAAAAGATATTTTAACAATAAATAAGTACATATACAATGTTTTTCAGATTACCGAGATAGCGTTAATTTTAGACGCAGCTAAATGTTTAGATTTTGTTACTTTTGCCTATTTCATATTTAATTTAACCAGGATGTGTATTACAAAGTAATTAAAAACCAAGGATCATTTCACATTAAGAGCGTATTTTCCTAAAAAATGTAAAATTTATCTATTTCTTTCTTTCTAATACATGGGTATTACAACAAATATCTACAGCAAAATCGTAATGGCATTTGCTTTAATTGTACAATCACATCCTTTGAAAATGTCTTCTGTTGAAAAGCGAACGTTTATGCATAATATACAAGAATAATTTGACAGAAGTAAGACTCCACTACTACAAACTTAGCGTTATGTTCTAATTTTTAAAGGTGCTGAGTGAAGTGTGGCAAATTCTAACATCTGAAAGTTGAGAATTTAAAGTGTTTAATTGAATGTATTTACAACTTAATATTGTCATCTTTAAAGTATGCTGCTTTAGAATGCACACAGCGTCGCCATCGACTTTTCCAGTCCTGATAACAATTATGGAAGTCTTGTTCCGCTATTTAGAGCTTGCGTCATGACTCTTTGGATATGGTATATCGTTCAGTAATGGGAACTTTTCAATTTCCACTTAAACATCTGAAAAAGAAACATGACCACATGGACCATGTCTGGACTGCATGGCGAGTGTGGGAGCACTGGAATGTTCCTCTCTGCCAAAAAATCTCTAACCGATAATGAGCTGTGATTAGGGGTATTAGCGTGATACAAGATCCACGAGCTGGCAATGTCAGCTCGCACGTGCAGAATTCTTTTCCGCAAACGTTCAAGGACCTCGCGACAAAAGGTTTGATTCAAAACGTGGAAATTGAAAGCTTCCCATTACGGAACATTAAACAACATCCAAAGAGTCACGACTCAGATTCTAAACACTCTAACGGAACAAGATTTAGAGAATTGTTACTAAGAATGGAAAACTCACTGGAAACGCTGTGTGCATTCCAAACGAGCATACTTTGAAGGGGACACTATGAAATTGTAGATCTATTCAAATTAAAAACTAACCATTCTCATTGACGGCTCGGTAGCCCAGTGGTAAGAGGGTCAGCACTTGAATTTGCCAATTCAGGTGCCGTGCGTTTAAAACCAGCGCCCGAAAAGTACAGTGGCGGGCAGGTTCGGTATGTTACCGAGTCACCATTCGCCTGGAGGAAAATAATTAGCGGTGCTTCACTCTTTACGGCGAGGGGTGCGGTAATAAGGCCATGGAACATTTTACACACACTTTACTACACATTCAGGCTCCTGACTATGACAAGCTGAAATAGCTTATAACCCCGTTGGGCTGCTCATCAATAAAGAAAAAAATTGAGATATACTTCGTAAGCTGGCAATTTGTGGTAATAGAATCTTTATTTTTTTAAAGGACTAAATATATCCGATATTTTTCTGATATATAACAAATTTTACGTTACAATGCTCCTTCGAAAATCACACGTTATCGTTGGGTTGCGTAATTTAAATATGGCGATCGAAAATGGTGCGATTCCGACCATGAAAAACGGCTACTCCGGAAATGACCGATAAAATTATGATATTGTTTTGAACGATGAAAGGATTTACATCAAAGAAATTACTAACATCATGAGCTATCCAAGAAGTGAATACCGTAAATTTTATTGTGATCAAAATACGTGAAAGAATGCGAAAGTCAAGTGTAATTCAAACTTGCTTAACAAGGCCAGAGTTGATTTTTGTGAATTTTTGTTGATGTTGGTGAAGCTCTACTACATTTCTGAATTTGAAGTGGACGCATCATTGTAGTTTTTTCCCGAGGAAGGCCAAAATGTTTCCATTCGTAAGTAGGTAGTAGTAGTAGGTGATACAATTTCTTGGAGCTAGAAACGAATACATTTCATAAAACACAATTTGATTTAAGGGATTTAGGAATGCATTAAAACATCTGGTATAAACTGCTCAATTTTCTAAGAAAAAGAACTAACTTACGTAAATGTAGTTTCTTTTTCTTTAAACTCGAACATCTTGAAAACAGATTAGTTTGATTTCAAATTTGTTTTATATTATATCATGCAAACTAGAAATCCTTGCAATTGGGGCCATATTTGTTTCCAAGAAAATTGTTCGCGACGATAGTGAATGAAGTCTAGGCTTCTTTCTCAGCTTCATTCATAGAGTCGATGAAATGTGGACCGGTCATTAAAGTTCTAATTTGAGGTCCATGAAATACCCCAACTTATTTTTTTTACTTAATCGTGGAAACTTTTGACGTATATATTTGAAACAGTCCTCTTGCAAATCTAGAACATTAATGTATTGCTTCATAAAATCCAATTTTCTTAGCCAGTGTAATTTATTGTAGGTTCTGCATAATTGGTTCGTTCGTTTAAACTAGCCATAGATATAGAGAAGAGAAAGTTCACGACATTTCACATGAGACAACGATTCGTTGCTAATGAAGCTTAATTACGCTAGAAGTGAAATAAAATATACGGCCATCATAAAATTTATTGGGGTGTTCCTTTAACCTACTCTTACGTTGGTATTCTAAACATCTGGCTAGAGCTATTTCAATTGGAGCATATACACTACCGCTCATAAACTTAATCCATCGCATGAAAATGTTATAGAATTAAAAATAACTACCGAGCAAACGTTTATTATGTCATATCTCTATCTAATACTTAAAATCAAGGGGAAGTATAATAACATGCAAATATGCAAATGAGTTAACAAAATTTACGACAAATAACACCAAAATAATAATCGATGCCGAATGAGTTTATGTTTTAGTAGTGGAGGTCCATTTATACTTGCTTAAGGAAAGATACAGAAAATTGTAGCCATATTTCAAACTCAGTTCCGATTTAAAACCACAGTTCATAATAAAATATGAAGATCAATATGTAAAAATGGTATCGTTACGAGATCGTCAACTAATTGCTATAGTAAAAATGAATTATCTGCTTAACGGCAGAGACAGTCACGTAAATTGAACAGTAGGAATAAAGTTAATACAAATTACTTGATCGATGTCAGCTATCCCTTGTAGTTAGAGAGTTTGTAAAATATTCCGGGACAAATCACCTCAACTATTCTCAGAAATTTAGTAAGAAATTTTTAGTTTTTCGCCCAAGCAATAAAAGCCTGTAAATTTAACAATGAACGAAAATGAAATAAGATGAAGAAGCAAAAAACGGACATATCTGTTCTGGTATCGGGGCCAATAAAAAGATGTTAAATATTTCAAATATATTGGCTGCTTTGACTAATAATTTGGATGCTTAAATAACTTAATTAAATTAACTAATAGACCTAAATTTACGAAGCTCGTTGTCAAATCCCCAAACCTGCGGATAGAATTTACTAGAATTCTTATCATCTCGAAACTTCTATCTCGTAGTACAGCCAAACAACGAAAGAGCATGCTACATAACACATGGGCTGAAAAGTCCTGGGCCTAACAAAGAAAACACGGTTTTTTTGGTTCAAAATTAGCTTTATTCATCAACGTAATCTCCATCAACAGCAACGCAATCATTCCAGCGCCGCTCTAACATTTCAATACCACTTTTGTAGAACGATTTATCTTTTGCCTCAAAATAGGCCTCAGTTTCAGCGATAACCTCTTCATTCGTGCGAAATTTCTTACCGGCGACCATTTTTTTGAGGTCTACGAACAGCCAGGCGAATGCGGAGGATGTGGGAGCAATTCGAAGTTCAATTCATGTAGTTTTGCCATTGTTTTGATTGACTTGTAACACGGTGCGTTGTCTTGATGAAACAAAATGTTTTTCTTTGCCATGTGCGGTCGTTTCTTTGCAATTTCGGCCTTCAAACGCTCCAATAACGCTATATAATATTCCAGCCGATTGTTGTGCTTTCGGGCGCTTTGGACGAGGTTCATCAGTTGTTGTCCACTCAGATGACGATCGTTTTGATTCCGGAGTGAAGTGATGGATCCATATTTCATCCATTGTCACATATCGACGCAACAATTCCGGTTTGTTACGTTTAAACACTGCTCAGAATCATCAACACGTTTTTGTTTTTGGTCAACAATGAGCAAACGCGGCACCCACTTTCAATAGAGCTTTCTCATAGTCAAATGCTCATGCAATATAAAGCCAATACGTTCTTTTGATATCTTTACGATGTCAGCTAACTCACGATTTTGTGGATTTTTTTGATGTTTTCTGGTGTTACCGCCTCATTTGGACGTCCACTGCGTTCTGCATCATCGGTGTCTCTACGACCACGTTTGAAGTCAGCAAACCAACGTTTTATTGTTGTTTCTGATGGAGCGGAGTCCCCATAACACTTTTCAAGTCGTTGCTTCGCTTGAACGGTATTTTTCCCATCAAGAAGCAGTGTAAAATTAAAACACGAAATTGTTTTTGATCCATTGTTTTGAAAATAACAAAAGCAGCGTGACTCTTAGCACAGTAACTCAGAAACTAGTGAATAGAATATCATGAAATTTTAACAGCTGTCTTTTGAAGGTTAGTACTAACTGAGAGAAAGGTGACTGCAATAAAACTAGCGTCATCTATGTGTTAGGCCCGGGACTTTTCAGCCCATGTGTTATATGCTCGACCACCACAGAATTTTCAAACAGCAAAGGAGTGATAAGATTCGCATCGCTTAGAGTCAAGTATACATCATCATGAAAAAAAAATAACAAGTTAAAATTGTGCACGTAACAAGCAGGTGGAAAATTGTCAAGCGTCTCCAAATACCGTTGAGAAGAAGTTACAGTCACTGTACGGTCATATTCTTCGAGAAAGTGTTCCGAATGCAGGGCTTGTTTGTGAACTTGAGATTGTTCGATAACCCAGTACCAAAGATTGTTCCTATTTACAGATCACGATAGGTGCAAATGCTCCTCGTCACACACTATTAAATTATTTAAAACATTTAGGTTGAGTAAATAACTAAAAGTTCTAGTTTCGATGGTTACTAAACTGGATTGCATAGGGTTTTATTTAGGCCGTTGGTTATACTCTCCACTTTATTCATATTCGAACAGTGGCGTTTCAAAAACCATCAATACCGATTCCGCCACCCTTTGTAATAATTATTTAGAGAATTTCATTTTATTCTTATATCAGCTTTTCTTGTTTCGTCCGATTTGATATAATTTTTGTGGTAAATTGATTTAGTTACTCTGTATTTGTGCTTTGTTAGAATTTTGTTTTTAGTTCAATTGAGGATTTATGTACGTGCACTATTATGTGTTAATTGAATAAAATATTTTATTCCAGACATTCATCTTTGGATAGAGGACATTTCAAAGCATATGGTTGTATATAATAAAGAGTACTTCCTTCTAGATAACTTACAAACAAATCAATATTCGTTCCTACATATGTATTGTGGTGTTCAACTTTATCGACCGTTAACCGATACACTGCCAACTGCTGAGGTAACGTTTTCCCCTGTTTATCTACAACGTACAGGTTGTTGTGATTTGGAAGAGTATGTACCATTTCTACTTCGCCTTTGGAGAACTGTGCTTTTATTATTAAGAATTTATCGGAATTCGGTTAAGGTTAAGGTTGACATCTGGTCAAGGACATTTTGTAGTCCATATCATTCTTTTCTTTACGAGCCAGTATTTGGTAATGTACATATTACTGACAAATATAGCTGGCAACCTAGAACCTGTGTATAATTACATTCACGAACTTAAGTATAGGTTTCAAGGTACATCGAAAGATACAAGAAATAACTCAATCAGATCTACCATTATAAAAAATAAATAAAGCAGGTAACAATGTTGGTTATATTTTTTGTTTTTATTTTTGTTTTTTATTTTTTGTTCCTATGTATATATATATTACTCATCTGTTTCGTATATATATTGATATTCCCACATACGATGAAAGTATGGGTTCTTGGGTTTTGGATAGCGTGTGATTTTATCCCGATAAGGGCCGTTTTCTCAAAGTTTCAATGAGATCGCACTTGGGCCAGCTAGAGAAGATGACTGCGATTTCCATATCCACATTTTCATGTATATATACGAAATACTTACCTTATTTACTGCTGTTATTACGTAGCAGAATATTCCTAGAAAGTCTGAAGCATTACATACGAGGGTAACCTAAAATATTTCCGGAATCGGCAAGAGATGGCGCACGAAGGTTGAAGTAGATTCATTGGTCAGCAAGATTAACCTTTTTTGTAGCAACTCTCAAAATTTCAGAGGTCTACTGTCAACAGTTGTTATTTAAGAGTGTGTTTTCTGTAGCAAGTCAGGCGGTTTCGCAAAAGTGAATAAAATCGAATTTCGTGCAGTGATAAAACACTTCTGGATGGTTGGGAAAACGGCCACGGAAATTCGAAATATGTTGCTAGAGGTTTGTGGCGGATGTACTCCATCATTTTCGACCATTAGCTTTTGGGTGAGCGAGTTCAAACGTGGTTGCACAAGCTCAAGTGACAAACCACACAGTGGACGCCCAAAAACCGCTGCCACCAATGAAATGGATTCATGATGTCGTGTTAACCGATCGCCGATTCTAGCTGAAGGAGATGGCAGAGGCTACAGGCATCTCAGAAGAACGCGTTGGCCATATCCTACGCGAAATTTTGTGTATAAAAAACCTTTCGGCCCGATGGGTACCGCGTTTGCTCACACCGGAGCAAAAACGAAACCGTGTGACCGTTTCGGAGGAGTGTCTGGCCAGGATCCAACGCAATCCAAGGGATTTTATCATCCATTTCGTAACGGTGGATGAGACTTGAATCCACCACTACATATCAGAGACCAAGCAACAGTCGAAGCAGACTCTTCCGACCGAATCGGCTCCAAACAAAGCAAAGACTGTTCGTCTTTCAGCCGGAAATGGTGACCGTTTTTTGGGATTCCCAATGTGTGATCGTCATCGACTAGCTGCAGAGGGGAAGGACGATAACGGGGCAATACTACAGTGATTTATTGAGGCGATTCGACGCAGTATTGAAGGAAAGATGACCTCGTTTGGAGCAGAAAAAGTGCTTTTCCACCACGACAATGCACCGGCTCTTTCATCCCGCATAGTCGTGTCCAAATTGAATGAGTTGCGCCACGAATTAATCTTATCATCCTCCATATTCACCGACCTAGCCTCCAGCGACTTTTTTCTATTCCCAAACCTGAAGAAATCACTGGTAGGAAGTCATCGCCGCTGCAGATGATGCAGATTTTCCGACGACTTGAAGAGACGGGAGTACCGTTACCGATAGAAATAAAAATAAAAACTACACCAGTATTGTGTTTTTCTTACTGATTCAGGAAACATTTCAGGCCGTCCTCGTAAATTGGTCTCTCGGTGCCACGAGGCTGTTTTTTTTATTTGTGTGTTTTATACTAACGCATGCTTTCTACAATCGGTTTTGTGGCATATCAACGGTTTATGGCAAGTTTTACATTGTACAGTAAATCGGTAAATTCTCCGATATACTTTTTTATTTAATGGTCGTTTTTTAACTTTTTGCGTACGTACGACATACTTAATTACACTTGTACAACTGGAAGCCGATCAACTACCTCACGTCAAGAGTAGAGAGAAAGTAATGCAAATACATGTCATGTAATCTTCGTGACCGTATATATTTCCTCCACCCATCTCGTTTTATGCGTTATGGATAATGGAACGTGGATAATACGAATTTAGCGAGCTGACAGGTATGGGCGGTCTATTTATTAATGCTGTTTAGCCCAAAAATGGCCTAAAACAACAATTTTACTAAACTAACTAACTCATTTTTCTGGAATTCTGCAATTGTGACTATACACCATTTTCTTATAGAACAGTTTATCGATATATTGGGCAATTTGTGTGTTTGTTTTTGTATTAAAATTTCGAATACTTTTCGAGAGTTATGATTTTGTGATTAATATCATCAAGTTCTTTGATGACTTCTTGTAAAAATATTGTTGTTGCACTCTTGGTATTTCATCTGAAGGATACTAAGGTGTCTCTTTCTTAGAAGCTGGTTATTACGTTTTAGTTTGAATTTCTGCGATTTTTAATTATAAGCTCTGCCTTTTAGAGATTCGTTCAAAATCAAACAAGCAACTATTTTGCAAAGAAGTGTCAAACTCTCCGAAAACCTCGCGGCTTTCTACTGAACTGCATCGAAATATATACGCGATATAAAAGTTACGTTCTAATCTTTTACTGGCAACTAGACTTGTTTTTTATTAGACCTCACGATTAAAATTGTTCAATTCCATGAAAGTGTTTGGTTAGCGAAGGCAATAACATTTTTAAGCTAGCCCGAAAATTTTATACGGGAAATACGCTCATTGTGTTTTACGCGTTTGTTTTTTTTTCCACCTTTCCGGATGAATAGTTAGCGTTTCAATTTAAATTTTCGAGCGCTTTAATTAGCCTATGGCACATTATTTTACCCCTCGACTTTTTTTTTTCGCGTGCGTTGTATTATTTTTGTAACCGCGTTAATTTTCGGGAAATAACGCGATATTTAGTAATTTCGGCGCCGAAACGTTCGTTTGTCGTTAAAATGCAATTTGCGGCAAATGAAAATTAGTTCGCCCAAAATATACTGTACCTGCTAGGCTTAGTATAATGTTGTAGTTAAGTTGAACATTTATTGTGCTAATACGGTTGGTAGACGTATGCATCAAACAAAAGTATTGAGGGTAATACCCCTTACTAATATGCAATGAATAGTGTAGTTTATGTCTATGAAATCTAATCTCTTCATTGTGTCAAGAATTAAAGCGAATTTATCATCTAATAACCAATAGGTGATACAGTGGTTACGGAGTAAACTTTTTGCCTTATATAGGAAAAAAAAAGAAACACGGTGAATCTCGCAATATCTCAAATAATTTTATTAAACAATGTCTACCGGTTTCGTACACACTTGCACATCATCAGGACAAGACTGGAATAGTAAGTGAGAGCGGCAATCAAGAATTATAATTATAAAAGGAATAATCACAGCAGACTTTAAGAAACACAAACTTAAGATTGTATAAGGACATACACAACAAGTTAAAATGCGAAAAAGGGGACAAATCAACAAATACTACAACACTCTTAAAGAAGGTCTGCATCCATGTATTATTTCTTCCATCACGACCGTAGAGAGAGAGATGAAACCTTATAGGTCGATCCCACTTTTAGGTACCATTTCCTATAAAATAGCAAACGTACTTAGAAACCATGTTCATTTGAGCTTTAAAATCCTTCACCATCAAAGAAGTTCTTAATAAATACTAATACCAGGAATAAAATGCTTAGCTGTAGGGATTGTGATGCGAAGTATGTAGGTACGATGTTTAGAATTTTCCATTTTTTCACCTTCTGCCGTATATAGGTGTGAGTGAACATTATCCGTAATTTGAACAGAATCCACAAAAGAATCATTTTGTAATTTTTCAATTCCCTCCTCTAGTCCATAGTAGTTTTAACGAACACTTTCTAAATCACATTCTATCTGACTGTCTTGAAACATTTTCTGGCTTTTCTTGATAGCTTTGGCGTGTTTTAGATCGAATTATAAAACTTTTACATCATCAAAGTGTTCGCAGTAGTAAAACCATATTCCCCATCGGGTAGCAATCGACTGTGGTGGTTCGGGCACTTTGGGACACAGTTCATGAAATCTTTGTGTACGTTTTGCGGACTTTAGAAGTACAGTCTAGGTATGAGCTAATGAAGCAATTACTCGTTGATAACATTTAGGGATTAATTGCGCCACAAAGTGTAAAGCATGGATTTTACATGTTTACATATATCAAATATTAATTGTTCGCTGTATCGTTTGACACAAATTGCAGAACAGTGTTTTAAACCTTTTAGGTAGCGTTCACACTTCCACCTGCTGGTACACGTCAAACAGTTGTCGCACTTTACATATTTAATTCCATCGCTTTCGTATTCTAAAGCCGGAATGCTTGCTATTACGTTTTCCAGTTTATTCATTTCCGAAACGTACCTAAATACAACATTTTCTAAGTGTGTGTGTATTGACCAGCACTCGCAACGATCAATCGAATAATACTGAACAAGCTAGCTTTGATACGGGTACTCTACTCCCCATGCTGCGCGCTTCATCCCTATAGATGACTAAATGTTGTCTCCAGTCTTCTGTCGTACTATGCTTTTCATAGACACATACCTACGGAAGATAATTATGTATTTAGTTGTTATGTGTGGTATTATTTACTGCTGCATATCACCAAAATGTGTGTGCGTGTTCTGTTATACGTATTTTTATAATAATTTTACATTAAATATTTATTGTAGGCGATATAATCCTATGGAGGTGGTGGAGCTTTTGTCTCTGCTGTAAATGTTATAACTAGAGACCGGATTATATGCAAAGTGAATATATTTGATTTTATTTATTTATTATATTTTACGTCTATATGTAGATATATTGCACTGATAAAAGTTAATTAGCGTTAATTAACTTCAATTAGTATAGGACATCTACAAATAGACGTAAAATATAATAAATAAATAAAATCAAATATATGCACTTTGCATATAATCCGGTCTCTAGTTATAACAAATGTAGAAGACAAATATGATTAATAGATTGAAGATAAAGAAATAAACATTAATTTTCTTAACAAACATGATAATGCTGCTAAATACAGCTACATACTTATGGTATTGATGAAATCATTTACGAAAAAGACAATGTGTGTGACATATTTTTTAGGGATTTAAGATGTGTTTTTCATTTTCTTGCTCAATAGTGAAAATCGCATATAAACGTCGAAGCTGAAAAACAATACTTTCAATTTCCATCCTGCAATTAGTTATTCTCAAAAAAATTAAAATGAACCAGATCCAATTCAAGAATAGCGAGCTACTAAAAATATTTATAATAGAGGCTTCAATGCAAATATAATAAACATGACATCACCTAACAAGATGGGTTCAAAGAGGACCCCTTTGTGTATTATCAACAATGCAAATTTAGATGCGATGATACATCCAGAAAAAACGGCGCGATGTTATCGCATAAACATAAAAACAGAATAAAGGTCGACAGCCCTTGCAATAGAACCATCGAAGCGTATCATTCTTTAACATATGGCATCGCTATTGTCGTCATCCCCAGAACGCACGCCACCACCAGATTTCTATCACAGAAAAGCGCACACATGTGACCGGCACCTGCACACACCTACACCTAAAGCTATATTTGTATACGGCCTGCTCGCCTATACCTACCTGTTCGTGTCGAGGGAGCGTATTCGTATAGCGAACCCTTCGAGTTCGCTACGAGTGGTGGGTCGTTCGAAAATTATTAATTTCCCATAAATTACGAATACGTTCAAGTAGGCGTTGAAACGAATTTAATTTTCATTATTTGGACACATTGCACATATGTAGGTTTATTGGGGCAAGGGTAGTATTTTTCGCATTACATGAGAATATTTAGTACTCTTTTGTAAATTTGTTGCTTGAGTTTATTATATTGCATAACTGGGAATGAAATATATATTATATTTAGGGCTTGTTTTCCCGGTCGAACCTCCTAGAACACTAGAACAATAACAAACCATTTACAAAGTTACTATGGAATAATCACTTCTTTAGCTCAGCATTCTTGTCTACGTTGATATCGGTCAAACACTTCCCATCCTCATTTTCGCATTGTGTGATAGATATAATTCATCTTTGTCATTTTGTGAATCAGTTGCTTCTTTGTATTGGCCTAGTCGATTCTCTTTCCACTTATATTGCCAATATCGTACTTTATTCCAAGATGATCCTGTCAATGTTAACAATCCGTACGTGATAGTTCCAACTATCGTACCAAAAATAAAACAGTTGCAACTACCCATGCCTGTGGTCCTGTACGAAATTTAAGTCCAGTAGTTGCACCTGCATCTGTATATTCTACTACACCAAATTTGCGCAGATATTGTAGTATTCACTGTCGTATACGTTGTTGAAAATAGCGATACCTCTATGCCCAGCGAAAGGCACCTTTGCCAAAACTTAACGTTGCATTATCTTGTAATTTTTTCTTAGCCTGAAGATAATCTCTAAACACAGAAGCTTGATTGTTTCTCATAAAATTCATATAAGCAGCTCGATTAGTTAAAACTGCTCCATATAAAGCAGCAGTGAATATACTCATGCACCTGACTTGCAGTATGGAGCTTACTTCTGGACTAACATTCTCAAACTCATCAACGGTAAACATCTTTTTTACCCTATCTAGTCCACTTTTATTACTACTTAAATCTGCATTTTTTACCGTTTCGATATCTTTTGAAGCTTTGTCATTAAAATCGAAGGAGTATGGCAGAAACGAGTTTAGTAAGCGGGTTTCTAATTATTCGTCATAAAATGTTTGAAGTCTATGTGAACAAATTACATTATTTATACAGGTTAGAAATTTAGACGTATGTAATTTTACGGAGACTTTAGAATTCACTCTTTAAAACTAAATAGTTTTGCGATAAAACTAATTTACGTAGTATTTGATTTTATTTGAACAGAAACTTCCAAATATCACTTGTATTAGTACTGATCATATATAGAGTGTTTTCGAAGCAAGAATTATCATATCTTCAATTATCTTGTACGATATATTTAAATATCTATGGAGTACGGAAAATTTAACGTGTGTTTAACATTTTTCAATTTCTCTATCATATTCTGCTTGGAGATACTATCTTAACAATTTCAATAACAATAATAACGGTAATAATGGAAAATAATGTAAATATTAACATACGTATTAGTAAATATATCAACAATAATATATGTTTATTAGTCGAATAGGAATCATCCAAATAACAGAACATTATAACTCTTAACGTGATATTGATATTGTTGACGATGAATTATAATTACATCGTTTGTTGAACTGCCGACGTTTCGGAAGTGTGTATACTGTGCTCTCCTCTGTCTTACTTGCTAGATTCATCATTCCTTCGGTGATTTTTTGTTTGACGTATTTATCTTTCCTATTTTTTTATCATTGAAACTGCCTTATATGATAGAACTCGATTTGTTTTTCTCGAATTTCGTATTCCACTGGACTTGACTACTAAGTTAACTAGGGTAGACAGAAGTTACTGTGTTAAACCTATATTTAAACTACAATTTTCTACGCAGAAGAGGTTGTACAGTAGGCCGATTTTTGCGTATAAGTGGTTGTGCGGTCAGTGAATCGTTCTCCATTCTGCGGGGTTGGTCTACGTACGCTTTATTCTTCTGCCCTTCGTATCGTGGTTGCCGATCTTCGGCTGATACTTCCTTTAATAATAGAAAGCAAGACGTTCTTGATCTCCAGACTTGGTGTGCTAGTGGCGGTTGGTGTAATGACCATAGATACTGTTTCCAACACTTTTCTTTTTGTGGCGCTGTCTTTAAACAGGATTGCTGCGTTGGTCCATGCAATCCTATGATCGTCTTTCCAAGCATATTGGGTCAAACGTGACTTATCTGTTTCCCCCATCAGATCTCGCCTCTGATGTTTTTTAGTTCTGGCTAGAACATTGTACTCGTAAAGAAACTTCAATTAGTTTTACCTACTATTAAAATTGGTACCCCCAACAAGCAAAAAGGTATCCTTCAATATATAATAGTAATACGAAAGTAAGTGGAAAACAGAAACATCATCAACATTTCTACATATAGCAAAGATTGGTACTTATAAAACTAGATATGTGCGAGCCGTAGGAACTGGAAAACATAATGCAAGACGTGGTGCACTTGAGATAATAGAGTAAGAATAGAAATAATAGAATAAAATAATCTATTTTGTTCTGAACGATATATTATACACATTTTTGGCTACGTTCATCATATCGCTGAAATGCATTCAGAAGAAATAAAGTATTTAGATAAATTAAAACACTTTTATTTAACAATGATTGCAAAAATTCCATCTTTGCACTGAGAGAAATGAAGAATTTATACCAGTCTTCCTTGCAATGTTAAGAAATCAAACATCTGTTCAATCAAATCACAGTTAAACTGATGATAGCTCATTTTTATTATCGCTCGTTTAAGGTTGATTCAACAAAAACGCGTGTGGGAGACTCTTCACGAATTTTAACCTATTGATTTAATGATATATGCATATATCTATTGCCGCTTCAATGTTACAAAAAGTCCTTTTTTTGAACTTTAACTTCAAATTCAAAGATTCACATCTATCGTGAAAAACTCCAGAACACACAAATTAATTATTTACTTGCAATTCTAGAACACGTGGACTCTCATTGTCAACCGAGTTACCAACCGGGTTTGAAACGCCTTCAAAATATGGAAATGAAATATTCTTTTTCTATTAAATTGTAATATTTGTATCCTTTAAGAAAGATACTGTCTTATTCCTGGTTTCTCACATTAACATTGACCTTGTTTGTGGAAGCGATCCGAAAGTTAGCTACTAGTCATCTGTGCACGTAACAGCTTAACTATACCCAAAACATTAACTTGAATATTTATTATCATTAAGTCAACAAAAGTACTTCACCATCTTTCTACGCATTGAATAAATACTTAAAGCGCATTGCGCGTATTCAAAAATAAATAGTATTAGCATAATAGTTCAATAGTTAATGCAACAATTTTTTTCTCTCGGTGTGCAATGTCAACATTAGAAACACATTGTAGTACTAATAGCGTAGATAACAATGACGTGCACTTAATTTGGAACAGGCTATATAATGATGGGGGAGCATATTATATATATTGCGGAGAAAAATCTCAGGATCTTTAATTTTTTGAAATGGGTTCTTTGATTTAAATTTTGTTCTTTTGTTTTTAAAATTAAATGTTAATGTTTTATAACCAAATATAAGGTTGTAAAAATAAATATATTAACAAATTAATAAATATATACCGCTTTTTGACAAAAATATGTTTTTTTTACAGAAAACCTAAGGCAATCCCTGCCTAGCTAAATTCTAAAAATATAATTTATAAAGATTCGACGTCTTTAATCTTTGAAATCGTACTCATTCACACGTGATTTCTAGCCTTTAAGATATACTGGTCTTAGGCTTCCAATAAATGTCTCCGGAACTTCCAGATTTTATTTGTAGTATCAGCTGATACACTTTATGACTGGATATATTGGAAGATCTTTGTAAATTAAAGAGTTATATGAGAAAATAACTAATTATTCTCAGGAGAGACGATGTCAATATGTGTGACTTTGACACGATGTTTTTCTATATCCATAGTAACACATTTGTTTCCCTATATAGTAGGCCACACAGTAGACACATACTTGATATAAGTGAAATTATATAGGTAAATGCTGCCAGTCGTGCCATCCTTCCGTCGTACGAGAAATTATGAAGATTATGAGATATAATTTCGTAATAATAAATATTTATACAATGTCTTTTAAGAATGAATTTGGAAATATTCATTTATATAAAAATATGTTTACGAAAAGCGATATATATATATATATATATAATAAACGATAGTAACTTATAACATCAACCATAATAAAAAATAACTGCGTGCACCAAACACTGACGAGAAAATATCTGGAATAGGTAAACTAGTAAAATTTAGAAAAATTCATTGATAATTAATAGACAATATTTCATATCATTACAATATATATATACAGAAGGCTGACGTGTAAGCTTTTATACCGTGTTAATACACCAGTGCGTAAACCGAGACCAACACAAACTGCTGTTGGCCCTTGTAGCTTTGATGAAATTGGATATAATGGTTAATAATAATGGTTTTATAATCCAAATTTGGTACCTGTGAACCAGTTTTTGCTTCCAATTCTCAAAACAGAAACAAACAAACAAGGCGAAACTTAGAAATGACAATAAAATTACAGTAGCTGCTATGCAAGATGATATTTTTGCAGAGTAAGGATGTTTTTGATTTGGTATGATATCTCCATTTAATCTTGAAAAATTACCTATTTCTACTTTACTCTTATTTTCAAATATAAAAATTGCCCCTCGTATGTAGGAGACTAAGTAAAAATATCCATTCTCTGACAAGTTTAAAAAACATTGATAGGTGCCCAGTCGAAAAAATTAAATATTTAGGAAAATATTTTTTGCTGCGTGGTACATAAGCAAATTGCATTGCACATCGATGTAACGGATGTAACGTCACAACGGACAGTTTTTAGCGTATGAACGTTTGAGCGTCTGAATAATTCATAAAAATTCACGGTTTTAAATACGATGAGTGTTTTATTATTCAAATGATGCATTTATATTTTTACTTTTTTATTCGAATCCAACGAATACAAGCCCGCGATCGCTACCTCTTCCCGCCACCACTGGATGCCAGTTAACGCGCTGCCGAATTATTCAATTTTATTTATATAGGCAGTCCCAAGCGTCGAAAATGTTTTTACAAATCCGTAATTATTAATTTTGCTGCGGCATGTTCGAATAACATAACAGTTGACAGCGCTAGCTGTTCGATAGTTCTACAACGTCAAAAAGTATTACATGCGTATGGAAATATAAAAAAAAATTGAATAAATGGAAATGCTAGATTCTCAGGGGCTTCTATTAGTGCATACGCCCGTTGATGTTAAATGTTTTATTTAATGCATATATAGCAACAATTTTTTTATTCCATGCTTTAATCATAAGATGCAGTGAATGGTTATTACGGGAAATGTTTACTTGTTTTAAGACTCTGTAGAGGTTTTAAGTATTCTGATGATTTTTGATCTTCTTTGAATTTTTTGACTGAATAATTATAATAAATATAAATTTCGTTAGTGTAGAATTTTTAGCGTTTCTAGGGACATCACGAAGCTGTGCCTTTGGTTAGAAATGGAACAAGATGTTATTTTATACTTAAGACCCGGTGATGTATACAATTCTATTTACTTCTAAGGAAAAAGAATATTGGGGGAAAACATATAGAAGCCGCTAGAATTTAAGTAAATTGGAGCCTTTAACAAGGAATTACTTGAAAACCCTTGAGATGTAATTGAGATGCATGATGGGGCTATCTCTGTTTTAAATGCTATAATAATTCTTCACAATTCATGGGCCAAAGTGTCAACAGATACAGTTAGAAATTGCTTTCATCAAACTGACGTAATAAAAAATAAAATGCAGATTCAGAAGTTTTCAATGATAATTTTGATGCACAAGATGATCTTCCATTAAGTGAATGATTGAAAATGGAGATGTTTCTACATGAAAACATCCATTTTAAAGATTGTATCAATATCGACAACGTTACAGCTACAGAACATCCAACTACTAGCCAAGCGTTAGTTAACGAGAATCCAGGAAAGAAGTTTCGTCAGGCAGTGAGAATGATAAAATAGATATAGAAGTCATACCAATCAATGAGGCATTTTTTTTTATATTAAACAAATATGAGAGACTTTGTATATAATTTAAACAAAATGCACAGGTTTTTGTTGTACCAGTTTATTCAAAACACTTCTGTTCAAACAAAAACTGCAGGTTTTCTGAAATAAATATTAGTATACATACACACATAATATTCGTACATGTATTGTATATACATACATATATACGTTTAAATATTATTATATATTATGTTTTAGTTTACTATATATGTGATTATACTGTATTTATTAAGCTATAAGAAATTTTTTAAAATACTTTTAAATTCCATTATCACATTGAACGAACTAATATTTAATTCAATCCAATACTTTCCTTGTCGGTTGTTATTTTTTTGTCGAGATTTATAATGCCAATAACGTCTTAACGGTACCTTAACAGTATACATATGTAGTTAAAGAAATATTGCTTATTATTGTCATAAAATGGATAGTATATTATTTGACTTGTCGCTAACGCGGCACATTTGTCACACCATCTGGAATCTAAATCCAAGTTGAAAAACATTACTTTATTAAATGACGATTGCAAGGACTGTGTGGATGTACAATTCACAGGTATAGCAGTAAACTCCACTCACACAAATTAATTAATTATGCGGAACGCAGCGTTTCGAGAGCACGTGGGCTCTCATTGTCAACCGTGTGAGTGGAGTTTGCTGCTATACCTGTGAATTACTTTATTAAATGGAATACTGATTCATGAATGCTGCGATCTTTGCGTAAGATACATAGCTTCTTTTACTACGAATAAGTATCTAGATCGGTACAAGAAAAGCATTACCATTATGAAATATTTGTCACTATATATATATATAAGAAATAGAAAGCTTTCTACAAAATATTCAAACTCTTGATCTAAAATGACAAATTTCTTGAATTCACTTAGTGGTAACACAAGATATGGAGTATTTACATATATAGAATAGGAAAATTACTTCTTCCACCAAATCGCTTTCTTATAGGAAAGGAATCTTATCTGATGCAAGGATAAATGAGTTTGAATTATCAAGAAGTTAAAATATTACTCCCAAAACGATGTTCTCTCGTTTATAGGAATGGGAACCAGTTAAATTTAGTGTGACTTACTGCAAAGTATTGTAAGAATGGGATGAACTCAACATGCGCATAAGAAACGAACCTCTTACGTCCAAACAATATATGAGCGATATTTTACAAACATAATGAAGAAATATTGGTCGCAAGACAGTTACGAAATTAATTGCCAAAATGCCATGCATCTGCCAGAGATAGTTATTTCGATAAGAAGAAATTTTTGTTATTTGTGTATCCACACCTTTGTTTATTTTATGTTTTGTTAATCGAATATTATGTTATAAACTAAAATATAGTTTTTTCTATTTTTTATCTTTAAGTTAATTTTAGCTTCTTTTTTAAATCAGACCAAGTGCTCGAACTTCTGTGGGCGGCAGTGTATAAAAAATGGAAGCGTGTCTAGGTACAACCTAATGTTACTACATGGAGATGTGCGGTAATTTGTGTATCAGTAGGTGGGCACACGTCTGAATATTTTTACAAATAAACGGTGGATGCGTAGATACTCTGCGATTTTCTTTGCCCTTCTGTAATCACTTAATATGCAAAAAATATATGAAATGAAGTTGTAAAAACTCTAAAAGAAGACTAGATTAAAAGCATTAGCTTCATTTACTTTATATTGCTTTGCTGCTATATTCAACGAAATTTTTGTAGTTCTATATGAACTTTTGAACAGGATATTTGGTTTTCTTAATATCTTCGAAAAATAATGCATCGTAATTAATGCTGAACAACAAGGAAAGACAAATGCAGGAGAAAATAACAATAAAATATTTATTACACTTTATACAGAGAATATTTACAATAATGGTAACTCAAAACAGCGAAATTTCTATAATTCCACAGAATTGGACAGACAACTTTCGAAATCAGGCATTACTTTTCAGTGTAAAAACGTCTCTAAACCTCTTCAAAAGTTTATCTATTATGAAATATATTTTATCGAAGTATACACATCAGTTAATAACAATGCCGAGAGGCAAATTGCTATCCCAGAAGCAAGTAAGAAAAGAGCTGGACAATTAATACAGAAAAAAATCGTGCTAAGGGAAATACTCAACAACTAACTCGAAGGCAGCACTCATCGATATTTCAGTTAGCCTCTTCTGCGCAACAAATAAAATGTAATTTAAATTTGTCAGTAACAAACCGACGTGTACAACAAACTTTATCCGGCAGTAAACGTTTTCGATGGCTAAAAAGGTTTCAAAAGCAGACTCTAAATAGACATATAAATGGGCTGCTTTTACTGAATAAAACCCATATACGTTTTGCTTTTACGCGAATGAATTCTAATTGTTAAAATGAAAATGATTCTGATGGTGAGCAGTTGCCGACGCAAGACTGGATATTTCAGCAAGATAATCCAGCTATCTATAATAATAATTAATAGTAGTTTCATTAAACGCGGATATTTGAAGTCATTTTAATAGAAGAACATTCACTACTAGGTTTAGGAAGAATTGTAGATTTTTTATATATTTACTGTATTTATTAATTTTGTATTAATGGATATAGTAAATGATACTTTCTCTTGTATTTGTGCTTCTTGGTAGTTCAGCATTAGCTTCCATGCATAATTTGCCAAAGGTATTAAGAAAACCAAATATTCTGTTCAAAAGTTCATATGGAATTATACACATTTCGCTGTATGTATTATTAATTTATTACATTTAGTAATATTAGTACATATATTATAGTATTAGTTGTGATAATTGAGCTTTAAGAAATATTTTACTCAATTTAAGAAAACGGACATTATTGTCTGAGTTGGGCAAATTTATGTTAATTGTTATGGCAACTCTATCATTAGAATTATCTTTATAATATTATACTACGTATTATTGAGGTATTTAGTAAGTAACAGCGATATATGCATATTCCTAGTTCCAGAAATGTATCTATAAATTTCTCTTTGGAAGAAATGCTCAGACAGATCAGCATCAATTTTAATTTCCCCCCTCTTCTATTCTTCAGGCAATGATGTCATCGATAATTTTTAAAATAACAACTTCAGATTTTTTTATTTTGATGCATCCTTTGATTGTCTTAGATGGCACCATCTAAATTTTAATAAAAGTGGTAAAAAAATGGTTGTCGGGTTCCGCCATGTCACTAAGTATTTTGTCCCTAACGTTTCGCAAATAAATGTGATTCGCATTTTTGAAGGTACCACACAAAGCAAAGCTGTTTTTTAGGAATTAGAATGATTGTTTGCTTTAATCATGTTCGAAATCCACCGACCTATTGATAACAAGCTACCTAACTAAACTAAATTCAAGGACACATTCATTTTATCTATTACGAATGAGACCAGGACTAATTTAACTCATTGCATACCTAATTCTATTTCTCAAATCTTCTAGATTTTGTGAACTATCGGCTTTTTCATTTTAAACAACTCTATGAGAAAAAATCAAGGGAGATAGGATTTGGGATCTTGGGAGGAAGCACTGTATTAGTCCTCGTCTACCGATAGCATTTCAAATGT
Source organism: Trypoxylus dichotomus (assembly GCA_023509865.1). Lineage (NCBI taxonomy): Eukaryota > Metazoa > Arthropoda > Insecta > Coleoptera > Scarabaeidae > Trypoxylus > Trypoxylus dichotomus. Next base: position 73,892,273 of record CM042074.1, on the reverse strand, counting down.
TTCATTTAAAGGAATAATAGCATCTACCCTTGCTACTTCTTATTAATAAAATGTATGTTTTCCACTCAGAAGTTGTCACTTAGAGAATTGTTGATGACGTCAGTGTTCGCAAACTAGAAGTAGGAAAAACTTAAAATTGATGCAAAAATGTATATTAAAAATTAAATTGACAGGTCCGAATATCTCTTCGAAAAACAAATTGTTTCAAATTTAACAAATTTGTTCCATAATTTTGCCATGCACTGTATAATACCTTAAGTGAGTTCTGTATATGACTGTTTCAATGACATTTCTACGATTTTTTTTTTCCAATTTGGAAAATAATCTTAAATGAAGTATTAGGTTAAGCTATTGTTTAGTACAATTAAGGAAGTATTTAAGACCAAGTTCAAAAAAGTATGTATCATCTTTCGCTAATTTTTAAAGAAAATAAAACTTGCTGATAATGTTTGTTTTTATTTCTATAATCAGCCTTAAATTTGACATAAAGTATCACTTCTCATTTTTGTTGTATCTGAAGAAGTGTTTGAACTTTGTTTAAAGACAAAACGTGTATGATTCAAGTAATAAGATCGTTTATATGTAGATATATCAACATCATAGCAAATATTGTAACTCAATTCCTTAAACCGCAACGTGAAATCCACTGCGAAGTCGCGACAAACAGCAGATTTCGTAGTAAAAATTGGCGCGCGTCCACAGATACCAACAGCACACACCATCACAAACGTAGGGGAACGCATACGTCCATGTGTGTATATGCACACAATACACGCTTGCACTTATCTTTCTCCTTGGGCGCCGAAATCACAGATCGTAGTAAAATTGTGCTCTGCAAGTGCTCGCCCCGCCCCCTTCGTCGGCTGCGGCCAATCACCGAACGTTTCGTATCGATCCATACGTCACTTCCTCACCCACGGCGGCCGCCATTTTATCCCCACCATTGTCGTTGGATGCCGAAAGCTTTGCCGGTCGTCGTTCGAAAGCTCTCCGCCGTCGTCGGCGACGAGAATCCGAAATTTCCCCCACTTCGCCTGTTCGTCGATCACGAACAGCGTAAACTATAGGTGGTAATGCTCATCAGAGGTTAGTTTTCGCAATCGTATTGTAAACAAATATCTTTTTGACGCAAGTGAGCTCGTAATCACTAACAATTAAACTAATTACAATAATAGAATTTTAATATTTTTATGTGTGAATTCCGTCAGTTCCCTATTATATCTTTTCTTTATTCAATTACATGCACGACAACGTACGTAATGTGTACGGAAGTAATGCGCTAGTTATGAGAATCGTAACAATAGAATACATTAACAAAATCAGGCTTAAGCCGCTTAAACTGTTTAAGGCTTTTGTCTCTAAACATATATAAAATTATGGATACATTTCATTAATATAAGACAACTAGGGGCTGGCTATACTTGTCTAAACACAAGAAAATGGAGTAGTTTAAAAAAAAAACACCAAATATGTGTGCTGCAATATATACAATGTGTCTTACAACTATCTACTTGGAAACTCGCAATGATTGCAGAGACTGTGTGGTTGTATAATTCACAGATATCGCAGTAAACGATGTTGCCGGCTGACAATGGAAGCCCACATGCTCCTGAAGTGCTGCATTCCGAATAATTATTAATTTGTGTAAAGTGGAGTTTACTGCGATACCTGTGAATTACGGGGAAACTAGTACAAAAAAAGTTTCACTAAAATTCAACAAGATTGGGACAACATTAATTGTACACAATATTCTGCCGTTGCAGAACTTTTCTGTATGAATAGCATCTTACACCTCCTCTCTACTTTAACTTAAAAATACGGTCCTATGTAATATTTTAAAATATTCCTAAAAATTATCACATAAAAACATGTAATATTGTTCACTAAATGGTATTTAAAAACATCCTTCTTATTCCAAATAAAAAACTTTCCGTTTGGATTTAATATTTTATTCCCTTTATATTAATAATTTATTTATTACTCAACAGCACACAGCTTATTGCAGGATAATCACTATGATAACTATTATATAACAGAACATTGACTTCTGTTATATAATAGTTATCATAGTGTGATTATCCTGCAATAAGCTGTGTGCTGTTGAGTAATACCAAAAGAAAACAATAGCAAACGAAAATGCAAAAATGTCTTAAGCAACAGCAAATTGCTCAAACAAAAGTTGCCTCAAAGCATTGATAGTATTGTTTAACAAATCAAATCCAGATGCATATACATTAACACTGTTATATATTAACATAATTTGTGACTGAGAATGGTGGCGCGTGTTAGCCACAAGAAGAAAAAAAAGTTAATGTATTCCTACTATTTGTGATGCAACACGACAATCCGCCAAAAAAGTAAATGCAAATTCTTTTAGAAGATTAGTATATAGATAGCCATGTTGGAAAAAAACGTGGTGTTTACGGAAATGAAACCATATTCTAATGTCAATCCAACAAATGCATTATATGCAGCAACAAGGACATTACTACTCAAGTGTTTAGTATTACGAAACAGAAAGCTTAGTGCTTTAAGAGACTGTTGACATATACTTACAATATGCTTATTAGTTAACTTAGTATCAAAAAATATACCAAGATCTCTATATTCCTCACAACGCGTTAAAAGTTCACCACAAACATTGTAGGCATATCTTACTGTATAAGTTCTACGGGCGCACGTCATAGCTTTACACTTAGCAATCTTTAGCGGTAAATGGTTCTTTAAACGTCAAAGATGAATAGGTAGCAGGTCACCTTGAATAATATCACAATCTGCAGCGGAGTATATTCTATGAAAAATTTTAAGCTCATCGGCGTATAATAAACATTTCGAGATAAGCCGATGAGGAAGGTCATTAATGAAAATGGTAAATAGGAGTGGACCAAGAACAGAGCCTTGTGGCACACCCGAAAGGGGCAGGTATAAACCCGACCGAAAACCACGGTATTTAATGTTCAAGTTATCCAAAATTTTCCATTAGGCCATGTTTAATCTACGATATTTAAAGCTGGTTATTTGGGTTCAAAAATCTCTATGTTTTTCTGGATCTATTAACCAAAATACTCTGAACGTGCCCAATTATTGCTTTAGACATACTGCATAATAGAAGTTATTTGTAGGTAAAAGATAAGTGCACAGGAAGATGCTATAACTACAAAATTTATAATATCCATTTCAGGATCTTACATTTCTAGGTAATCTACTGTGGAGACCACAAGTGAATGGCGCATTTCACACGCAATACGTTTAAGCAACTCATTCCTGTAGAAAGTATCTATAATGTTAAACCCAAATTTCCCTCTTGAATGATCATTTTTTTTCTAAAAGTCAGTTTTTTTTGTAACACAGTAGCCGTAGTCAGCCCCAGAACGTTTATGTACGGTTAAACTTTTTTTAGGTAAAGGGGGACACTGAATTAAATAGGCAACGTACGAAATCGGGCATATTACTTTTCGGTGTAAAAAAGCTTCTAAACATCTTCAAAAGTTGCTCTATATATATATATATATAGAGAGAGAGAGAGAGAGAGTTAAATTGCACTCGAAGAGGAAAAGCAAAAATAAATTGTTATAAAGAGGTACAGTTTCCAAACCGCTAGCTAAGAAAATAGGACGATCCCATCATCTCAACAATTTTATAAAGTTCCAACTTGTGCTAAGGGAAATAATCAAAAACTAACTCGAACGCAGCGCGCATCGATATTTAGGTTGGCCTCTTCTGGTAATAAATAACTGCGCAACAAATAAAATGTAATTTAAAATGATTAGTAAGAAACAGAAGTGCACAATAAAGTTTATCCGGCAGTAAACGTTTTTGGTGGCTAAAAGAGGTTTCGAAACCATACTCTAAAAGAACACATAGGCACGACTGACATTTGCACAAGGTCATATGGGATGTGATCATAAGTGGAACAACGTCATATTTTCTGATGAAAAGATATTTAACTTGGACTGATGGTTTCAAACATTATTGGCACGATTTGCGCAAGAACACTGAATTTGCGATGAACCGAAATTTTGGTGGTGGTAATAGAATAGTTACGACTTTTACGCATCACAATAGAACGCCTATATGTTTTGTTTCTCCGCGAATAAATTCTAATTCTTATATACAATTTCTGGAAATGGTTCTGATAAACTTTGGTGAACAATTGCCCACGCAAGACTGAATATTTCAGCAAGACAATGCAGCTATCCATAATTTTAGTGGTTTCATTAAAGGGAAATTAAATTAAATCGGAAATCTTTGTGGAATACTGGCAAGGTGTATGCCAATAATAAACAATACGATAGCGTCAAAGAACTGAAATCTGCGATAAGAAGGTGTTGGAATGATATTCCTATTTCAACACTGACCAAATTGATAGACAGCATGAAGACCTGGATGTTTGAAGAATTATAAATTATATTTCTTGAACAATCATCTTACTTCTAAAAGTAATATGTTACTCAGATTTTTTTGTAACTTAACAGCCGTAGACAGTCCCAGAACATGTATGCACGGTTAAGCTTTTTTTGATAGAAGGATGATAATTTTCGACTTCTTAGTTGTTGAAAAATGAAATTCTGAAATATAGAAGGTATCTCACCAGAAGCTCTGTTGCATGATTAGTAAGTTCACACCATGTCATAGGAATTTCAAATTTTAATACAAGCGTTTTTGTGCTTTGTCCACTGCGTCAGGTTGGCATAACATAACCTACGGCAAATTTATTAACAGTATTTACATTAAAAATGTAATTTGAAAAGAAAAGAATACATTCATTTGGACATTGTGTTTTTAAATTAATATTCTTTTAAATGTGAGCTTCCACGACTATTGACTAGTGTAGAATAATCTTCCGGATATTGCCAGAACAATAAATTTATTTTGGATTGTTAGATAATCAACGAAACGTCAACAGTAAACTCAATGAAAGGATAATACCCAGAAAATTATTCTACAAGTATTTTCTTCAAAGAATAAATCAAGCCAAGAAAGGTTTCTTCTTGAAGCAAAGAAACATTTTTTGTGTGTAGAGTTTATATTTGATACATTTTGAAACTGTTAAACTACAATGCTAGGATTAAAAGAAAAATAAGTCGACATAAAATTCTGGAGATTATAGTGTAGGTTTTCCAATGCCCGTTATTTACTAGAGCTCTTAAAATATAAGTGTTAAGTATTTGCTACATTTTTATAGTACAGAAGTTTATGAGTAGCAAAATATTGTTTTAAAGATTATTTACAGATTTAACATGAAGTTTACACACCATCACGATGATTTGAAGCAAAATATTGATAAAGATTTTGTACAACAGCCAAGTGAATTATATCCATTCTTTTATTCAATAAAATCTTAACCGTATATCAATACAGCCACGTATAATAACGATAAACAAATTTTTCGAATACGTAGGTGAAAATATTTCTAACCATGTTCCTTACTATTTCAAGCGTTCTGAAATAAATTACTCCTAGACGTCGGGGTTTATTCGTAAGGGTCTATAAATATTCGTGTGAAGCTTACAAATTATTGATGCATTGACCAACATTCAACAAGTATAAAATGCCATTAAGCCGGCGTTGCATAACACGCCGTGGTGATTTCTGGTTAATGATTATTAGATTGTTGATGCTATCAGAGCAAATCATTATTTTCTACGGACAGAATAATGATGGATAACGTCTAAAGTGTAAGTGTTGTAGATGTATTTGTAATGTAGTTTACATAGATACGTTAATTCTTCCATACATTACCGATAAGTTTAAAGGAATAGATGGACGTTATTCCGACGAAATCAGTTTTTGCCCAAATCCTAAAAATTTGTCTTTTTCTTAAGTAGTTCTTCTGTTTTTGTCAGTCGACTTGTAATTAAAATATCTTCAGCATTTGTCATATTTATATTGTATTACTTTGTAATTCATAAGTAAATTATTGTATGGAATTAGAGGGAAATCATTTGTTATCAATCTATGATTTTCTCTATTGTGCGTGCTTACACGAATATCAGATACGATGATGAGTGAACGTATTGTTATTTGACACCCTCTTCACTCTAAACTGGCCAAAATTTTCTACCCACATACATCCATAAACCCATCTATGCCACGTGCCTGATAATTACTTGCATCACGCAACGGATCGAATTCATATGAGGATTGACAATTACATTAGTAACGAAAGGCAGTGGTATTAGCAACACACGTACGTACACATCGCACACTTTTACTAGACAGTCCTTTTTAAAATAATCGCTTTTTTCCTTCTTGACATGGTAGTTTTAAAGCCTCTTTATAAAGGTACCGAAAGTATGTGTGCTGCAATCGCTTCTAATTCTGATTGTGAATTCTCAAAATTATTCTGGAAGTGTCTTCTTTCTGAAATAAAAAAAAAACTGAAATTAGAGCTGGTCCAGTAATTATTCACTGACGAGTAAGAAAATCATATATTTATTTTTGTGTGTCGCGAACGTAGATACAAAATTTTCGCAATGGATTTTGCATAGAAATTTTCAGATATCATTAATGACTGGTAGGGTATTTACAAATGTTTTATGAATTAAGGAATTAGGTTAGTTAGGTTGATGTGTAATATTTAATAAACCTCTGTCTCGATGTAACTGAAATAATCGATATCCTTGGGTAGAATCTATGGTCGTCAGTTATATAACGACCTCGATACGGTGTATTTAGTTTTCAAAACTGCACATTAGTTTCCAACATCAATATAGTAGTAATTTTTTTTCTTTTGACGGACACAGAACTACAGAAAACATGCAGAAAATCTATTATTTAAAAATAAACGAACTTACAGAATAATGCAAATTTAATAAGGATATACATACGTAAAAGTAAGAAATATTCTTGATTACAGATGTGATTATCGTAAACGTCGTATTATACTACGTAATACATGGAACTTATTTGGAACTAATATATCTTCCTAATCGTTATGGTGTAAGCAGACAGTTCATGTTATTACATTTTTTGCAATTAAAAACAGACCACTACGAAATTTTTGGAAAATAATGTTTATTAGGGGTAAAAATGCTTATACTGCACGTAAAGTGCAAAAAAATAAGTAAGTAGTATTTCATGCCACGTCGCATTGACTTGATGCCATAATTCTGCTTGAGCTAGAATTCGCAGCCGTCCTATAATATCGGCATGTGTTCTATGAGTGAAATATTTGGCAATCTCGCAGGCTACGGAAGCAGATTTACATTACTTTCAGCGGAGAAATTCATTATTTGTGCGTTGTATGAGATCGAATTTTATTTTGTTGGAATATCATGTTCACAATGGATAGAGGTAACTTCCTGTATGTAACTGGCAGTGCTATGAATTAGTGTCAAAGATGATGTGGAACCAGAACTGATAGCACATCAAACGTCTATCTTTGGGTGTTAAAAATAGACGCATTAAAGGCCGAAAGCTACGAGGTAATGATGCTCTACGACCGAGAGCATTCCACCACCGTTGCGCTAAAATTGTTGCCAACTCAGGTGTCATACAAGCAAGGGCTTCAGAAAAAAACTACTGTTTATCAGTATAAAAAGATAAATTGATTTAATTGAAATATGTTGTGTACAATTTTAGATATTTATATTCATTAAAATGTTTATTTAAAGTAATCTATATTTCATTCCATTTTTTATCACATTAATATTAATTTTCTTTATAGAAAATCAATGGTTTTTTGAAGGTTTATAATGAACCATCCCTGGAAGATTTATTATGGACCAATGTATGAAGGATTAAAGTAGATTTGGGTCGAATCTCTGTTAAATGACCCTTAGTATGTACACTAGGGTGACAGAATAAAATAGACACCAGGTAAAGCGGTATAAATATGTAAACAGCTAAATTCTAAGAACGAATTAACAACTTTCTCTTGTCATTAGGGTAGGCGTAGATGTATCGGAAGGAATTCGTCATAGTTTAGTATCGTTACAACTATGCCTCGCTTACAAGGTTCGAGTGATATTAGCGACCTCACCCGGGGTCGCATCGTTGGCCAGAGTGAATGCGGCGCTTCGCAACGTGAAATAAGTAAATTTATAAATATTCCGTTGTCCACAGTTAACCGTGTGATTACACAATTTAAACGCAAGGAAAAAACAGCAGGGTGCGCGAATTCACGGCTTTAATCTTCTATTTCTTCTTCAGAACTTGAAGATTCCTTGGGATTGGCAATTACTATGTCGATGTCCATCTCCACTATGTTCCTTTCTCGTTCATATCAATTTCTTATTAATATATATTCAGTGCATTCTCATTACGATAACCATCCCTATTTTTATTGTAATATCCTTTTGCCGAGGTCTAGATCAATTCGATTGCATTAAAACCGCAATGATATGGAGGATGTCTCAATACTTCATGACCATGCACTTTTGTTATTACATCAATAACATACTTTTTCAAGTTTGTTTCGTTTAACTATATCTAATAATTCTACTTTAGTTAAGTCACTTGAAAAACTTATGTTATGGTTTGTTAGCCAATCCACAATATCTTGTTTCCTCGACAAAGTATTTGGGATTTTATTAATCACAACACTATGGTAAGGGGCGTTATTCATCACAGCAAGGGAATTCGGTGGTAAGTTTGGGATCAGTTGCTTCATTACTCATCAAATTTTCTGCTATCCATTGCAGAACGGTAATCTGCACCTTTACATTTTGATGCAACTATTAGGCTTGCACCATTAATAAAAACTTGTTCGCTTCCAGCATGAATAACCATGAAACGTTTGCCATCATAACCCTCTGGTTTAAGAACACTTTTAATGGTATCATCTTGCCAAGACCTAGTCTTATTACCATTGCAATAAATCCATGTCTCATCCCAGAATACCAGTAGTGTCGCAGAACTCGACATGAGGTTAGCCATATACTTTTTTAGAAAAATACTTAGCAATAATGCGATATCATGTTTCTCAATTAATGCTCGCCTGTTATCTTCTTTTCCATATTTGAGGCCAATTTGCTTCAACAATGTACTCAACGATTGTTTACACAATTCAGCAATGCCTTTGGTTTTAAGTTTATGTAAAGTAACATGTTTCCCTAAATCAATATTTTCATAACAAAATCATAAACCAATTATATAATTGTTGTTACTTTGCTGATACATGTTGTAAGCAGCATTTCGCACTACCATTTTTGTTGTCTCTCGCAGATCATTTGTTTTGGGTTTAGGTCTAAAAGACGACAGAATAGGAACTTGTAATTTCCTCTTTTTGACAGCGCAAATAGTTTATCGTGTCACACCAAGTGCATCGGTTACTCGCTACCACAATACATTCTTTGTAAATAAAATTGTGAATGTGTTACGATATCTACCTCATAAAGAGCATTGAAAGGTAACAGAGGGCCCCCGTTCTCTTTTTCCTTCTCAAAATATGCCAAAATGTTAAGCACAAGCTCTATAACGATAGTAAAAAGGTTAACCTCTGTTTGATGCATTGTTCTTATTCAAAATAACTTACCAAAGACTTTGTAGTCGTTGTCTGTGTTCTGAAAAGAACAATTACTCGTAAAATGCAAAGAGAAAGTAAAAAAAAAGGTGAAACGTAACTATAAATATTAAAATGTAAATACAAAAACGAAGCTAACCTACATTTGACAACCGACAACAAATGCCAGAAGATAAACAGTTCACGTAGCTTGAATAACGCGGTAGTATATACCACTATCCTCGTCTGTCATTCGAATAAAATTAAACCAAGTAGGTCTTTGTCTGCGAGACAAAGATCGTCAAATGAATAGATTGTCTTAACTTATACGACAAAACAATGACGTAGGTAAAAATTTAAAATTGACGAATTGTAGGAGTTCCGATGGTAGAGATGAAATAGATATACAGAATAAAATAATAAAGGGAAAAACTATAATTAGACAGCTACAGCCTTTGGTGTGGAATGAGAATACTTCCAAGAAAACAAAAAACACTCTTTTGTTGAAAGCTGTGTTACCTATGGAAGTGAAGTGTGGGCGCTGAATAAGAAGATGGAAAATAATGTCAATCGAGATGATGTACTGGAAAGGCTGCTGTAAAAAGACATTATTAGATCATGAGTGAAATGAAAGAATAAGAGAAATAATGCAAGTGGACACGTCATTAATATATGAAATAGAACGGAAACAACTATTATATGGTCACATGAGGAAAATGAACCAGGACATACTACCAGACAAGGTTTGGAAATGGAAGGCTCTTAATAGAAGGAAAAGAGGAAGACCAAGAAGAGGTTGGAAAAAAGGAATTAAAGAAGCTATGGAGAAGAGAGGAGGACTGAGGGGAGGTGGTTTTGGGGGTAGAACCTCTTGGAAATTGGGATGCGATAGATGGCAAAATTAGCTGTTTACAAACCGCCATAATAATAATAATAATAATAATAATAATAATAGTGAAGACACAACTGTTTTTTTTTATTATAAACTGTCACCAACCAACTTAAAAATAGAGCTTATACGTTAGCGGTGAAACAATTCCCAACAGTTATTGTTCCCATAATATCGAATTCCAGATACGAATATTAACACAAGGCGCTTATTCCGGTTACATACGTACATATGCCGGTTTCGTGCAGAGCGCATAATTATACCGCGTACGTGTGCACTTCTTTTGCGTTTCGTAGACGTTGACTCCGAAGAATATCCGCGTCTAAAAATATCGTGAGAAAGATATTACTGATTCATGTGCTCAATTAGCACACGAGGACGGTTATGAGAGGAGACCGGCTCGCGCGCACTACCGCTTTTATGTATTCTCTTTGGCGCTCTCTTGTTTATAGTAATTTTTATTACTTAAGCACGCCGTAATTCCATTAGCCTACCCTTTTACACTATTCCTTCATTAACGGAACAACTACTACTTCTGCGACAATGTTGAAAAGCCAATGGCGGCGCTCTTACGTACGACTCGTAGGCATTATTGCGCAAATGGATGTACTTAAGGGGAAGTTGATTGTAGTATTTTCAACGATATTATTCGATAAAGACTAGCCTTAAAAATAATGATAAGATACGGAAAATGCAGCGAAAGACATGTAAAAGGTAACAGTGATCATTTTTACTGGTCAAGACGGTTTCTTTCTAATATATTAGCCCATTGTACCACATGCATTTTTATATCCTGCCTGTGAAACTAAATTCGAAATTTCCTTAGCACATCAGGATTTTGCCACATTTACTTAGATACCAGGTGTATGTATAAGTTTTTTTCCGGTTCTTTGCTAAAAGGAAACACGTAATTTTCAAGGGAAATTAATGTTTTCTATTTAAAATATTGGCCATCAGCTTCTTCACATTTTACCCACCTCTCAGGTAATTTATGAAACAAACGGCAAACCATTCGTCGAGCCATTGTCCAACTTACTCGAAAGACTTGGTTAGAGTCAGAAATACTCGAATAAGTACCCAAACCGTTCGTAATAAGTTGAATCAAAGTGGAATAAGAGCCAGTTACAGCCGCTGGTCTTACTAGGAGGACTATCAGAGAGTAGCGCGCTTAAGGTTTGCTACGTAACAGATCAATTGGTATATGAATGACTGGAACAACATACTCTTCAGACATGACAGTGCAACATCAAATCCACGTCTAATTTTGGTGGTGGCTCTATTATGGTTTGGGGAGGCATCTCTTTAGCAGGCCACACAGAGTTAATATCAGTAAACAGTAAACAGAGTAAACCTGCCCACAGATGTATAAAAGACATTGTACACGGCCAGTAATGGGCAACGAATTCTTGTTAATGCACAATAATAAACGACCCCACGTAGCGATAATTGTCCAGGAATACCTTGATAAGTTTGGTTTTAACTCTTGACGTGATATTGTTGACGATAATAACTAACTAGAGTTGTTGTTTGACCTATTTCCATCGTTCGTTGAACTTTTCTAGTCCGACGTTTCGGCAGTCTGTCTACTGCCGTCTTCAGGGGCACCCCACAACTGTAGTTATTCTAGTTTTATATTTGCCTGCGATGAGTCCAGAGATGAATTCTATCGAGAATGTGTGAAGCTATCTTCAGAATGTGGTATGCACTCAGTACGTTGCCTCAGTAGAGCTACAGAGATTAGAAGATGCCCTCCGTCAGCAGTGGGAGTACTTAGACCAAGTTTATAGACGGAGGTTAATTGAATTCATGCCAAATCGAATACGAGTGGTTATAAGAACCAGGGGTGGCAATATTGAGTATTTAGCAACTATCCTGTAATGTTTTCTCTAAAGGTATAGTTCTTCTTACCATATCTACCTAATACAAATATCAAATACGACTTTCTGTTTTCATTTGGTCCTTATATTATTTAAGTAATCATAACAATTACTTCTTGGAGTATATTAGGGTATATCTGAAAGGTTCCATTAGTTATAAAATCATTCTTATGCTACAAAAATGAATTATGCGATATTTCTTTCGCGAAGTGCATATTTTGGAATAACTATTACGAAATTACATTTTCTGATAAAAGTGATGAATGACCAGCATTGCAACAGGTCTTGATTTTGTTTACTGCGCTGTACTAACCATAACAGTACGAGTGAAAGTAGACTGTTTGTGCTGAATGAAAAATCCATTTGAAACTGATAGGGAATTCATAGGGTAGTAAATCATAACCTTATCGACTTGATTAGTATCTAGCAATCACATTTGAACGTTGAACTACGAAACACATTCATACGTTGAAATAGCATAACACAGCTCTAACAAATTGTGAATTGCTATCGAAAACGGATTTCCATTTTCCAGTAGCATACTCGTCACATGTGATTATTGCGAATCAGTTCGCTAATAAAACTGTTGAAAACTTTTGATTGGTTTAAACGTATGATTTTTTAAATCGATTTCGGTATTTTGCTTCATATAATGCTGCTAATTAATATGTATTTGTAATTAATGCTTATACAACAATGTTCAATTCATAAATACAAAGTGCAGTGATTTCGAAGTACAGAGATAACGCTAGTTAACAAATGATAAGTTTTGTGTTTGACATGAAAGGACGTATAGCAATTTTAAAATACATTTATGTTAACAAAAGGTAGATGATTAAATTAACTGTAATTTCATTTGGATTTTACTAATTAGTATTGGAAAGTGTTCTCCAGAGGTAAATGTTGCTGAAATAAAAGCTCTCTCATAAACAAGCCTGTAGAAACGAGTGCTTTGGCAGTAGCATACGACTTGGTTACTGTCAGTATTAAAAATAGTGAATGTAATTACTTACTATTTTAGTTTTATTGTGTTGTTGATGTAGAGTGACGCAAAAATTCGCTGTAATATTGTGCTAATAGCATGTCTTCCAGTGCTGACTCAGTAATACTCATGGCGAGTTAAAGATACGTTGGTGTATAAAAAAAATTTAAAAGGTCACTCGCGTCATATTTACACTCTTGGTTTTCAATTAAACTCTTGTTAATACACACCGTAGTTTGAAAGTCGGGGTCCTTATTTATGACCTCTATTTCTATGCTATCTGTTAGATTTCCTAACGAGGCATTGAGGTAATCTACTACATTCAGCGCTTCAAGTAATGACACCTTGGTGTTCCCTAATTTGCAAATAGTATCGAAACGAATTAAATGATTTTCTGAAATTTGCTTTATTTGAATATAGATTCCGAATATCTGAAACAAGCCGTTGACTTACTGAAATTGTTTTGGCTTCTTGCGGATTTAAATTTAAGATATAAGGTTGAATAATGCGTAAAAAATTCTCCTAATACAAAGCACCTGTGGTGTCTGAGGAAACCTAACCTACGAAAATATTTCGAGCAAGCAGAAGAATTTTTATACCGTTGTAATAGCAATAGCAATAACGTACAAGCGAGGATCGTCACAGGAGGCCGATGGTATTATGCGCACGGAAAACTAATGAACTCCGAAATTTTAGACCAATGCTCAAAACTTATATATAGAGCATTATAAGACCAATGGTAACCTATGGCTGCGAAGCATAGGTACTAACACGATTTAGTGAGCAAAGTCTAAGAAGATTTGAGCGAAAAGTACTCAGAAGAATTTATGGCCTAACGCAAAATAATGATGGAATAAGGAGAATAGGAATGAATCTAAATCTAATGAAACTAAACAGCATAATAGAAAACGCTAACGTTGTTAGATTTACAAGAAGGCGTTGATTAGTGTGTCTGAGACATAGAATGCGTATGAGTAATACCTGAACCTCAACCGGCAGAAGAACGAGAGCAACACCAAGAAAGAGGTGGTTGAAGGATGTTGAGGAAGATCTGTAAAATTAGCTGTGCATGGCAAAACCCACCCCGGGTTGTACCGCCAATAGAAGAAGAACAGGAAGTGGTAGCTGAGGAATGCCCGAGCAAACCTATTTAAACACATAAGTGCGTTTTGGAATTTAATAAAAATTCGCGATTTAAACTCACATTCAATCTCGTGGTGTACTTGGTAACACGTTGCGGCGGTAACCCAGAGATCGTGGGTGCAAGTCCTACTATGACTGATATTTTTTCAAGAATTTAAAACATAATTTTGTCATTACTAATACCCACGGTAGTTTCATATTAATTAATTTAATTTAATATCAACAAATATTTAAAAATTATACCTTTGAAAATTCTAATGTGTCTATTCTGTACCATTATTATTTAGTAATATTTTAGGAGGTAGATGTTAATATAAAAATAATGACGATTAGCATACTAAACAAACTAATTTATTTCATCTTATCTTTCAGAGTCGAATATTAGAAGATGCCTCTATAATGTGCAACTCCTGGTCCCCCAGACATAATGTAAGTTTACCACTTTAAAATACTTTCCTTCAAGTGACGATTGACTATATTAGTGTTAAAAGAATAAGAAAGGGCTTGAGGTCTTGGAACTATCATTTTCTTTCGGCTTTCAGAGGTTACGTTCTATATGACGAAAACGCTATATACGTAGTTTTGAAAAGTATCATAACCTTTAAAATCTAGATTTATAATTAACTTTTGCAAAATAAGATTATGCATATTATTTTATTTTAGCTATTCTCCTTTCACTAAATATTACAGCATTTTTACTATTTCCTTTAAAATTTTAATTTTTTTGTCTGAAGTGAAAACAGAAAAAGAAACGATAAGTTGATAGGTGATTCTAGTGAAAGAAAAAGCAGCTTCTCAAATGTAGTGACAAATAAAATTACAAAATACCAGGATTTCATTTACGAGGGTTGCTATTTAAATATCCGGAATTGGCAATAATGGTGTTACTAGGCGCCATCTGACATATACATCGTAAAGTTTGACATTATTTGACTGTATCCGTACTCAGAACGTTTTGCGATGCGGATGCTATTTGTGTTCTTTAGTGACTCAGTCAAAACATGGAATTAATTCGCGAGAATTTTCGTGCTATAATTAACTATAACTTTCAACGTGGATTATCTCAACAACAGTACATCGATCATTTCACTTCAGCTTTTGGCGACAAAATACCATCTGAAGCCACTGTATATCACTGGTTTAGTGAATTCAGTCGTGGACGTTGTTCACTCGGGGACGAATTTAACGAAGGTCGTCTAAAACCAATTGATGTGCCAGGAAACATTCATCCCGTTCGCGAAGTGATAAAGCAAGATCGTCATGTAATGCATCGTTAGATTGAGGCATACCTGGGCATTATCATAACAAATAATAACAAATATTTTACACAAACATTTAGCCGTGAGACAAATTTGTGCGCGTTGGATTCCTCATAATTTGACAATCGTTTAAAAAAAGGCTCGCGTCGATTGGAGCAAAGAAATGCTCAAAAAATATGATCGTGGAACGTCAAAAGCCGTGTATAACATTTACACAGGTGACAGATCTTGGATCTATACATACGACCCCGAAAGTAAACAGCAATCGACTGTTGTTGTGGGGTCTTCCAAGATGGGTCAAACCCAACAAAAGTTGTTCATACTACAAGCACTTCGAAGCAAATGGTCGCCTGTTTTTTGGGATAAACGGGCACGTAGCTACAGTGCCACTAGAGAGCAGTCGATTCTGAATGGTATACAATCATTTGTTTGCCAGAATTCTTTGAAGAAATAAGAAAAAATAACCAGCGATATAGGATCATTCTTCACCATGACAACGCGATCTCCTTCCCGTCGACCCAAATAATTCAATATTTAAGCGGTCAAAACATCGAATATATGGGTCATTCGCCATACAGTTCTGATTTGGCATCCAATAATTTCTTTTTATTTCTGTCTGTGAAGAATAAACTACATGGTCAACGATTTTCGATACCAGAAAAAGCGGTTGTTGCGTTCAAAATGCATGTTTTGGAGATACCTCGATCGGAGTGGAAAAGGAACTATGACATTTGATTCAGACGTATGCAAAAGTGACAATGGCAAATATTTATTTTGCTTTATTATTCCGAATACCCAAATAGCAACCCCTGTATCTCCGTTACCTTCAAAGTACTTTCCGAATGACTGTAAACGCCTACCTCAGCTGCGAAAGGAATGTACTTTGAAAATTTTGTTTGGTCAGTGTGTTCTACTTTCATCTAGGATTCAGTTTCAATCTCTCCTATCATCTTTTTAACTTGATTTTCGTGTTTGGAAGAAAGAAAAAGTCATAAGGGTTTAAGTCGTGTGATTCCACTGGCTGAGAAACAGCGTCCACCTTGTGATTCGCCAATTACTGCTGTATGTTGCGTTATCATGACGTAAAGCCTAATTGTCCCTGCACCGCTTCTTTAGACGTTTCGTTCGCATATCTTCCCTTAACCGCTCTAGAGGACCACGACTTGCAATATAGAGAACAAAAACTGATCCGTAAGAAGTTGATGTTGTGTTCGTCTTCTATTTCTACGATTGTTCTACGGTTTCGGAATCATACACAAACTCAATATTCATCACCATAAAAAAATCTGGTTCAATTCAAAATTACTCTTTCAATTCCTCTGCCGATATCTATTTGACGTTATTCCTGCAGCAACACCACGAATTTTGCTGTTATCCCCTTCATCTTCGATTCTTCCTATAAAATCCATCGATATATGTCATGCAATAATCCCACCTTGTTACAGGCATCTTAAATGGTCTACCCACGATCTTTTAACTGAATTCGTAATAGCAATTACATGTTCAACAGTAATGATGGTTGATATCGTCCAGACTGTGCATTAACTGATCGGCAAATTTCTAAACGTTTAGACCGGTCGTTGGCCTAAAGTGTTGCCTGAATGATTCTTTTAACCTTTTACGTGTATCTACAATATTTTTTTCCGAGTTTAAAATCGAAATTCCGTGCGCTGCTCTATAAAATCACCAACATAATCAGACACAGCAATAAGAAGCTGTTCACCAACAGATAATATTTTCATTTACAATGATAATGTGACAGCGCAAAGTTTATAAATCTGGTTTATTTTCATTTAGCACTTGTTTTATAAAGGTGATTTGCTATCCCCATCGCGGATGGTATAACTGCAATTAGTAGCGTCCGACATTTATAGAACGGGACTTACGCTAAATCGTGATGTGTTTCGATTGGTATCGAAGTCGGTAACCACGAAACACCCTTATCTAATAATAGATACTTCGGTAATTCCAATTGTCGGGGGGTAATCACGTTTGTTTTATCGTCTTTTTTTATTGTGCGGTGGCGCTGCTATCGCAGTTTGTTATCTGTTCTGTAACGTCTATTGAATGTAGTTCTTTAATTGTTTAATGACGTTATCGTGTACTGTACGGTTTTATTTTAAAAATCCTCGTTGCTTGGCCTGGATTTCACATTAAAGATAGTTGAGGCAATACAGTTCCAGGAAAATATACGAAGAAGATCAATTAATAATGTCAATAATACATATAGTAGGCGTCATATTCGCTAGTAGCTTTTCACATGACTTCATAGCTCTCAGATTACACTAGACAAATTTCTCTTTCTTTTATAGCTGCAGTGAAATTACCTGGTTTAGAGCAATTATGGTATGCCAAATCTATAAATCTTAGCTGGTATATTCTAGCACGCCTAAGTTCCGAATTAAGTACGGTACTTTACAAACAATACTCACTAATGGTACTTTTCTCCAGCAGTGAACTAAAAATGTTTTGTAAAACAAGTTGTATTCTTTGATTTCACGACCTGTTTAAGTCATATCTTTGCGACAGGAGTAAATTTGCGTGTATTGAAAATTTTTTAAAGAGTATTGGAAACGTATTGTAAGAAGTTAGTTTTTTATCACATTACATTTAATTATAAGTGTTTCAAGCATGCACTTTATGACTGTAATAATTATTATTATTGATATTATTAATTTAAAAAATATACAATCGATAAGATGAGAACGTGTACGGGTTAACGTATAGAAAAAAAATATTTTTAATGATTTTTAAGTACATGGATTTGTTGTAGTCCATGAGAAGAAAAATGCTATACTATTAATAATGAGCCCTGGCATCCTGAGGCATACTTTCCACTAAATTGACTGCGTATTCATTCCTTAAAGAGGTACAACTGAGACGAATTTGTCGTGTCAGCTGCTTCAAAGTGCACACTCCTTTTCCTCGAAGCTTGTGCTTGAGATATGCTCACACACTTTCAATGGTATTTGCATCTGGCAACTGTGATGGCCAATTAAGTACGAGGATGCCATACTGTTCTTTCCATTCAGTGCAAAGCTTGCTCCAGTGTTTTAGGTCGTTGTCTTCCTATAAGATCCAGTCCTCGTTATTTTTTTATGCAACATCGTTCAGCAGTCGGCAACAAACACTTCTCATAAATTTTAAGAATTTTTGGAGCATTTAAATTGGATGTAAACAGATGTAGTGCTCCAAAACTCTGTTTCGAAAAGCAACCCGAAAGATGAATTTTACAGGGTGTTTATCAGTCCGTTGTATTAATCTATTAGTGAAACAGAAGCTTCATCCGTAAAGATCACGATGCTGTTATCTCGGTCCAAATTCTCCTTTGCTCAAGCGAGCCTTTCCGTCATATGTTTCGCCTAACAACGATCAGTTGTATGTGATACATCTATACCTTTCTATTTTAATTTTGCCGCTCCTTGTCGCAATATTGAGCTCCGCTTAAACAAATTCACATTCTTTCCATATTCGGTATCACTTTGCCTATCAAGCCACACTGTGGCAAGTCATTGACATTTTTGATCTTGCTGAACCATCTTAGCGACGAACAATTTTAACTTTGTGATGTATTCAGCACGCTCTTCTGGTTCATCGGAGTGAGAACGAAGGAACACAGCCTTGTACGAGGGCGACCTGAAATGTTTCCGGAATCGACAAGAAAAACAACGTATTGGTGTAGTTTTTTATTTTTCGATGTAGTTTCTTCGAAAATCAATACACTTTCTCAAACGGTGCTCCAGCCTCTTCAAGCCGTCGGAAAAGTAGGATGCTTCGAGGTCTGCAAACTAGCCATCTGCAGCGGCGATGATCCCCTCATTTGAGGCAAATCTCTTCCCTCTCAGTGATTTTTCAGGTTTGGGAATAGGAAAAAGTCGCTGGGGGCTAGGCCAGGTGAATATGGAAAATGAGAGACTAATTGGTAGCGCAACTCATTCAATTTGCACACGACGACACCATGATGCGGGATGAATGAGCCGGTGCATTGTCGTGGTGGAAAAGCACTTTTCTCCGATGCAAACGAGGCCGTTTCTCCTTCAATACTACATCGAATCGGGTCAATAAATCGCTGTAGTATTGCCCCGTGATTATCCTTCCCTTCTGCAGATAGTCGATGAGGATCATATCTTGTGAATCACAAAAAACCATTGCTCTGACCTCTCCGGCCGATGGAACGGTCTTTGCTTTCTTCGGAGTCGATTCGTCCGGAAAAGTTCACTGCTTCAACTGTTCCTTGGTCTCCGATATGTAGTGGTGAATCCAAGTCTCATCTACGGTTACGAAACCCATGAAGAAATCCCTTGAATTGCGTTGGATCCTGGCCAGACACTGCTCGCAAGCGGTCACCCAATTTCGCGCGGTACCCATCGCGCCGAAAGCCTTTTCATACCCAAAATTTCGTCTAGGATATGGCCAACGCGTCCTTTTGAGATGCCTGTTGTCTCTGCTAACTCTTTCAGCTTCAATTGGCGATCGGCTGACACGACATCATGAATATTGTCGATCATTTCATCGTTGGTAGCGGCTTTTGGGCGTCCACTGCGTGGTTCGTCGCTTGTGCTTGTGTGGCTACGTTTGAACTCGCTCACCCAGAAGCTGATTGTCGTAAATGATTGAGTTCATCCTCCATGAACATCTAGCAAAATATTTCGAATTTCCGTGGCCGTTTTCCCAGCCATACAGAAGTGTTTTATCACTGCGCGAAATTCGATTTTATTCATTTTTGCGAAACCGACTTGCTACACAGAACACACTCTTAACCAACTATTGACCGTAGGCGTCTGAAACTTTGACAGTTACAATAAAAAAGGTTACCCTTGCCGACCAATGAATCCATTTCAACCTTCGTGTGCCATCTTCTGCCGATTCCGGAAACATTTCAGGTCGCCCTCGTACGTATTTAAGGTTTTCTAAAGAGATCTCGAGAAAGTATTGCACGAAGTTTGTTTTTTATAGTATTAACGTTTTAGCACTTGTATGCGTTTCAAGCTTATACTTTATGATTATGATAATAATAATTAAATTGACTACTTATTAAATTAATTAATTAGTAATTTAATTAATTAAATTAAATTATTATTATTACTAGAATTTCTAGTTGATAAAGTAACATTACATGTATAAATAACACCACATGTACGAAACTAAGTACAAACGCTTATTGTAATAAACATTTATGCTTATTAACAATGCAGCTTAACCTAAAACATTTTCTTACCTTTAACGTCTTCGTAATCACCTTCAATACTCGGCAAGCCGTACGTTCATTCATTCTCCAGCGTCGTTCTCTCCTTTACGATAATAATAGATATTAGAACGGTACGTAATGTGGCTTTTAAAATACCTACTTTACGTCCCCTTCGAAACGTGTCTGTAGTACGCTGAGTCTCTTTCGCGGCCTTTGGCAGAAGCCGAGCATGCATCAGCAGCTTAAAATTTCTCAAAATTTCTCTCGGCGCTGAACTGAACAGCGCCAAGAGAAGGAGCCGTAGGAATATACGGTAACTGAGTGCTAGGTTAGAGCGAAACAGAACAGGCGAGGGAATGAATGAAGAAAGAGAGTATACGGTAGGATGTATAAAAACAGAGGGGGAGTCCCGGCCTAAGTTACTTCTTACAGTTCATTAATTATTCAAACCGGCCCTACTTGTTACGGCGGCCACCCTTCGCCTACCCTCTGTAACGCGCGCGACAGTGCTCTCTTGTTTCCGGTACAATACTGCTGCCACTTCCGGCTAGCGTTTGTGCATTAAGCGACGGCTTGTGTCGCTTAATTTATTCGTCATCAGATTGGATAATTGAAATCGCCTGTTCCATTGATCGAATTACTAAGTGGTATTCGGTGTGGGAGATTTTTTTACATTTTTCAAATAATTCCAATTCAGTATGAATTTATTTTTTAAATAATTTGTACGTACGCAAATTCAGCTAGGTTTGGCAAAATGTTTTTGCTTAATGCTAGTTATATTTCACAAATTTGCTAAGATGTAATGCGTTTAATCCTTATTAAATAAAATTTTTAGTTTACTTGAGTAACTTACAATCGTGCTGTATTAATAAATGTAAATGTTCGATTATTTTGCTGAGACGTAAGGTATCATGGAGAGGTAATTTTCAGACAGGGATGCAAATACAGTCCCTGCCTATTTTATTAAGGTCACCCTATAAATTTAAGCTTTTGTGTATTTACAACGCGACAATTTACAAATACAAGTAACACATGGGCTGAAAAGTCCCGGACCTAACACATAGATGACGCTAGTTTTATTGCAGTCACCTTTCTCTCAGTTACTACTAACCTTCAAAAGACAGCTGTTAAAATGCAATGGCTTGAAAAGTGTTATGGGGAGTCCGCTCCATCAGAAACAACAATAAAACGTTGGTTTGCTGACTTCAAACGTGGTCGTAGAGACACCGATGATGCAGAACGCAGTGGACGTCCAAATGAGGCGGTAACACCAGAAAACATCAAAAAAATCCACAAAATCGTTTTGAATAATCGAAAAGTGAAGTTGCGTGATTTAGCTGACATCGTAAAGATTATCAATAGAACGTATTGGCTTTATATTGCATGAGCATTTGACTATGAGAAAGCTCTGTTCAAAGTGGGTGCCGCGTTTGCTCACTGTTGACCAAAAACAAGAGTGTGTTGATGATTCTGAGCAGTGTTTGGCCATGTTTAAACGTAACAAACCGGAATTTTTGCATCGATATGTGACAATGGATGAAACATGGATCCATCACTTCACTCCGGAATCAAAACGATCGTCATCTGAGTGGACAGCAACTGGTGAACCTCGTCCAAAGCGCCCGAAAGCACAACAATCGGCTGGAAAGGTTATGGCCTCGGTATTTTGGGCTGTGCGTGGTGTAATATTCATCGACTATCTTGAGAAAGGAAATACCATACAGTGAATATTATATAGCGTTATTGGAGCGTTTGAAGGCCGAAATTGCAAAGAAACGACCGCATATGGCAAAGAAAAAAAATTTGTTTCATCAAGACAACGCACCGTGTTACAAGTCAATCAAAACAATGGCAAAACTACATGAATTGAACTTCGAATTGCTCCCACATCCACCGTATTCCCCAGATTTAACTCCCAGCGACTACTGGCTGTTCGCAAACCTCAAAAAAATGGTCGCCGGTAAGAAATTTCGCACGAATGAAGAGGTTATCGCTGAAACTGAGGCCTATTTTGAGGCAAAAGATAAATCGATCTACAAAAGTGGTATTGAAATGTTAGAGCGGCGCTGGAATGATTGCGTTGCTCTTGATGGAGATTACGTTGATGAATAAAGCTAATTTTGAACCAAAAGAACCGTGTTTTCTTTGTTAGGCCCGGGACTTTTCAGCCCATGTGTTATAACATTCATGAATCTAAAATACGTTCCCTAAATATCTTTCTAAGAAATTGAGAAAGTGCCACTAATGACCTCTAGCCTATTATTATATCCTTCGTGAATCATTCCATACTGTATAGAAGATGGGTAGAAACAAAATTGAAAGACACAGTAATTCGTAGCATATTATTTGGATCGGTTACTATTGTAAAAATAATATTTATCTGTTTATGTAGGAACATTTTTCCGTGTCTACGTGTTAGTGTTGCAGTTATTGCCTGTATGCGCTATATGTTTTCGTTATGGGTAAAAAAAGGACATACCAAATGAGAAAAAACTACGTATTGGCGCATTATTTGGTACAAAAGTGTATTCTCAATGCACAACTGGAAAGAAAGAAGTATCCCGACAAACAGTGCAGCGAATCGCAGTTTATTGAAAGAAAAGATACCCAACATAAGTACCGGAGGAGTGTTTTGCGGCAAGAAAAGGATCACTACTAATCGAGATGATCGAAGTATCCTGCAACTAGCAACTGAAAACCGAGGTTTATCCGCCAACGAAATAAGAAATGTAATGTCTCAACAAGGAGTCCAAATATCCACGTATACAGTGCGTAAACGATTGTGCGGAGCCAGATTAAAATGCAGACTCCCTGAGAAAAAGCCAAGATTACCACCGAAGACGAAGCGAGTACGTTATGAATGGGCAAAACATCATCAACATTACACAATTGAAGACTGGCGAAAGGTAAGACAAAAATTACGAAATTGTTTTTGTTTGAACAATGTCTTTTCGTTAAAGATCGTATTCAGCGATGAGTCAAGACTAGAAGCCATGACCGAAAGAGCTCAATTTGTTAGATGATATCCATCTGAACGGTTTGGAAAAGCTAGTATATTAAAAAGTGTAAAACATCCTCCGTCAGTTATGGTATCGTTCTGTGTATCAATCGAAGGTCCTGGAACACTGCATTTTTGTCAAGGCACCATGAATCAACACCAATATAAGCGTGTATTGAGGGATGTTTTGATGCCATATATCAATGATTTAGATTCGAATCAAGCCTTTTACACATTTATGTAAGATAACTCACCATGCGACATGGCCAAATCCATCCAAAGTTTTTCGGAAACGCACGCTCTGCCAGTGTTACCTTGGCCGGGAAATTGTCCTGACCCCAATGGAATTGGCAACTTGTCGAGTGTTCTAAAATCACGCGTGTGTTCGAGAGGAAATACTACAATAGAGTAATTAGTAAGAAATATTGGGAATGTGTGGCAAAATGACCTTACAATAGACATATCATCAACGCTTGGATAGACAGTATGCCAAAGAGAATAAGAGCAATTATATGTGGCAAAGGAGGCATTACAAAATATTGGTTATATACTTGTGATGATATCTATAAACAGTTCTGAATAAACTTATGCTTGTACAGTACGTTTTTCATTACATATTTTAACAAAATCGCTATTTTAGCAAGTGACCCTAATAAATTGAGCAGGTACTGCATTTTGCAGTACAACTGGTCATTTTACAAGTTTTGTAATCAGCCACAACAGCATTTTCTTGTTAAACTCCTTTTATACTGATTCTCTCAAAATGCTTTTTACATAGCATATAAGTCCTATAGATTTCCTCTGCTGAAAGGTTTTGAAAACGTGCGTGCTTAACTTATACCCACATATTAAATGACTTTTCACAGATAATAAGAAACCTGGAATTAATCAAAATGAAATGATGACTTTGACTTCTTATAATAATTTGCAATGAAAAATGCAATGAAAATAATAAAATTTCTTCTAATATGTCAAGTTAATACGGAAGAAAATAAAACAAAAATCATAGTAAGTAAAGTAAAAAAACTGTCGAGAACTTTTGACAAAACTTATTTAAAATAATCAACTCGCCAAAACACCACAATTACCAAATAAATAAGGACGAAAAGGAATTTCGGAATACAAACTAGTTGTAAATATGGTTATAGTGTGAACAATAGTCTGTGCACATGTAATATATATATAATCACATCAAGGATTTTTCGGTTCGGATATCTGCTTCAGCTGATAACACAGTGTTCTACTGTCAACAATTGTGTTAGAAATGAGCCGTCAAAGGAATGTGCGGGAAACTAAAACATTGTGGAAATTAATTGTGCTTACATTCTCCCCTCTACTACTACTCAACACAAAAATGACTTGTATCCTCATTGTTAAACTAAAACTGACTTCACTTAGAAAGTGAAACAAATATTTTGCAGTTCACATGGATGGCATGCAAATCTCCTACATAGGTTAATATAATAACACGAACTCCTTTTGTTACAAAATTTTTACTAATTAAATTAATTCATTTCTAATTAAGTACTGCGTAATATTAATTTTAATCCTACGTATTAAAAAATCTCGACCATATCTGCATTTTCTGCTACGCTTCCATTAGAAGGCGAGTAAAACGGTACAAAATCGGCGGATTCGCCTGAAACAGATGAAGAGTTATAGCCACACAGACAAGTGATAATCGTCGTAATTTCATTGTTGTTTCTCGTTTGTTTCGTTGGGGTGGTTTGGTAGATTTATCATGGCTGCCTACTCATTTATAGGTCGGATCCCTATTCGTCTTCTCTCGGTTACAAATTATCCCATTTCGCTAACTTACAGCCATTACATTAACAAGCTACTTAGTCATTTCCGTCTGCTTCCTGCTGTACAGCCCCTGTGAAAAAGTATTTATCTTTAAATAGGGCAACATTGAGGAATATTATTCTTTCTTCGTTAAGATTTTTAGTAGAGGATTACGTTTGGGTAATCTTTTATCCGTATTTCCACACTTTTATTACACAGAACCTTCATTTTTTCATTCGCAATTTGGTGGCGACACAGAAAATTGAATTTTCATGTTGATTTTTGGTTTGTACGAGCAAAAATAACATTTGGTTTTGATGTAATATATTAGAAATAATGATAATTATGGGTAAAATCGATAAAGTATTTCGGAATTTGTGCGTTCAAAATTATGTAATCCCAAAATGAGCTCTCCTTGGGTCAGTGAACGAGAGATCAATATTGTGACAAAATCTATAAATATATGAACTTAGTCGTATATGCTGGTTCGCAATTTGGTGGTTATTAAATAATATCAATTTTTTATACAATTTTGAGGTGTGAATAAGTAGATATGCCAATAATGATGTGCTAATTTAACAGAGAAAAATGTGCAAACATGAGTGTTTGCATTGGTTCAAAATTTGGTGGCGATTAAATAAACTTTTTTATGTAATTTTCACTTTTGTACGTTCAAAATTCTGGTCGTATATTTATAGATAAAATTTGCTATAAGTGCTTAAAAATAGAATCATTTTTATGTATTTGGACGTGATTTTTTGGGGTTTTCTACGTAATTTCTATCCTGTTTAAGTGATAAATTGTGAAATAAAAGTAGTTAGTAAATTGGTGGCTCAGAACCCCCAATATGTAGACTACTTCTTTTTGTAATCCTCTGTTTTGGTTTCAGAAATCATCTTTGTTATTCGATCTTCCTTCATTCTGTGTATATGTTCAAGCTATTTCACTTGTCTCTCCTCTATGGTTATTTCTATTGGCTTGATATTTTGAGTAATAGTGATTGTCGTGTTTCTGATTTTGTCTCTCCTTGTTACTCCTTCTATTTTTCTTAGGAATCTAATTTCGATGGCCGTGACTTTGCTTTTGATTCTATTCGTGGCTGTCCATGATTCGCTGCTATATGATAGTTGGTCTGACCACTCTTTTATACATTTCTATCTTTATTTGTTTTGATATTTCTTTTTTATCTAAAAATGCATTTCTTAATGTATTATATATTTTTGCGGATTTCCCTATTCTCTCATTTATTCTTTATTCATTTATTCTTTCTCCATTCTCCCGTTGTCTTCAAAGATTGTTCCTAAGTAATGGTAACTTTTAATTTGTTCCAAGACTGTTCCTTGTTGTTCCTATGTTTTTTTTTCTTCTACCGCCATTATCACTGTGTGTGCTTTCATCGTGTTTATCTCCATGTTTATCTTTTAGTTCTTCTTGATATATCTTCAAGTTTTGCTGTAATGTTTTTCCTAAATTTGCTATCAATACCATATCATTTGCAAACATTAATTCATGTACATGAATTGCATTGATCTTCCAGTTTCCTACTTCCATATTTTTCCTTTATGTGTGGCTTTTTTAATAGCAACGTCTATTAATATAGAGAATACCAATGGACTTCATACGCATTCCTGCTTTAATACAATTTGTGTTTCGAATTCATTTTGATTTTGCGTTGGAGGTTTTAACTTTTTTCCTGTTATTTTTAAACAATGCTTTAATCATCTCTATCATTCCTGTCTCTAGCGTACTCCTTTCCAGGGTCTGCCATACATCTTCTCTTCTTTCCCTATCAAAATCCCTTTTAAGATCTATAAAACGTATATGTTTTCCTTCCTTTTTCCTGTTTGTTTTTCTCCTAATTGTCTGATTGCAAATATTAAGTCTTGGGTGCTTCTAATGTTATTTCGAGTTTCTCCCGGAGTCCTTTTTCTAGTATTCTTGTCAATATTTATCCTGGGATGCTTGTTAACGTTATTCCTCTTCAATTTGAGCCTTCTTTTGTGTCTCGTTTTTGTATATGGGTATAATTATTCCCATATTCCATTTCTTAGGTATTTCTTTATTGTGATGCTGTTCAAGAGGTCAAGTAGTTCTTTATTAACTTTGTCTCCTATATATTCTATCACGTCAGCCGTGAGTCCATCCTCCCCGGTCGCCTTTCCTAGTTTTAGTTAGCTAACCGCTTCGCTGATTTCTTCATTGCTTACTGGTGTGATACGTTCTTCGTCGTTTTTTTGCTATTTGGTCTTTTCCTCTTATATATCTATCTTCTTTTATTTTTGTAAGTTCTCCGAAGTACTGTTTCCATCTTCCCACTATCTCTTTTTTCTCAGTTAGTATGTTTCGTTTTGTCTTTAGCTTCTTTCCTTGCCAGTTTGTATATCTTATAATCCTCCTTTTTTCTGCTATGCATACATCTGTTCCATTTATTTTCTTATCTTTAAATTTGAATTGTATTTCTGTTGTCCACCATCTACTTCTTTTTGTGTATGTTCTTGTTATTTTTGTTATTCCACAGCTTTCTTGTGCAGACTTTAGTATGTTGTTTTTGAATCTTTTCCATCTGCCCTTTATCCCTATTTCGTTGTTGATCTCTTGCTCAAACAGTTCATTAGTCTTGCATTTGTATACCTTTCGAATATCCTCATCTTTTAGTCTATAGTATTTTATCTTTTCTTTGACTACTCTTTTACTTTTTTATTCTTTCGTCTTGGTTGTACTTTTGATAATCTCCATCCATAACAGGTAACGGTCGCTTCCCATATCTGCATTTGTTTAAACTTTATCTTTTATATTCCTCCAGTTTTTAAAATTTATTAAAAAATAGTCTACTACTTATATATCTGTAAATATTATTTTTAACTTCCTCCCTGCAATACGAATCAAAAATTATATCACCAAAATAATATTCAGGTACCTAAATACGTAAGTACAAAGGACGAAATTAACTGTTTCTTACTTCGTTCCTCATGAAACAAGAAGAAAGAAAAATAGGTAAGAAACAGAATCAATAAGCAACCGGAATTCTAGAATTCTTTTGTAAACATCAGACGTTATTAAAACTTTAATACGTCTTCGGAAAGTTTTCTATTTACTTTCAGACATAGCTACTCCTAAACGTAGCTTCCAATAACGTCTTCGTGTTACGTTCGGTGCTGTATTAAACGATAACAATAATAACAGACTTACAATCAGAAACAAAGTTCCATCCCCGGCATTACTTGTGTATGCAGAGAGTTCGAGTGCTACGTACTTTACGGAACTTTAGTCGATAGTAATCGTAGTTGAGTAACGCGATATAATGGCGTGTAAATGTAACCGAGACAGATAACATGAATTCATGTTAGACTACGGCGATATCGACAACAAATCAAGGTTACTTAAATATATATTTTTTATAGAAGTATTAGGCATTATTTGGAACTGTTTCTTTTATCAAAAATTCATATTAAGTTTTTCACTCCGCTAAGGATATTCCAATAAATAATTACTTTCTATTCGAATGTTCCCCTCAAAAATACAGTTCGCATTTTTATACGAATAACTACAGCAACACTGCACAACAAAGCTTTTAGTTATGGTCCGTAACTAATAAAAATTCGCAGCATGTATAAAGTACATATTATTGGAAAAGTGGTAGTACTACCTTAGTCCTAATTACGGAGAAAATGCCGGTTGAAATTTGTTACGGACATGGTGTGATTTCATCTATTAAGTAAGGAAATGTTTGTGTTAGTCTGTGTGAATGGTTGATATACTTTAGAGGGTGAATAAGAAGCCACATACTAAATTTAACTCTGAAATAGCAAAGCATAAAGTCGCGCCTTTAATAAAGGAAAAGTATAAAAAAATATTTGCATTTCAGTTAAATTCTTTAAAGACTCAATTGTGCAAAAATAATCCAAATAATTTTTGCTATGTGTGTGGTAAATTTACTTCATTAGATAAGAGTGCACTAAATATATATAATATATATCGGGCTTATGAATTTTACGTCGACATAATCGTTAAAAATTACAACAAGCCGTGGGTTTCACATGCAATATATACTATATGGTATCTCATGCATATGGTACGTATATTTAGAGGAACTGGTTATATGGACAACGGCATTCCTTATCTCTCCCCTATTTTATGTTGGCGAGAAATAACAAATGAACCCTATCGATGATTGCTATTTTTGTCATAAAAGAGGCTGCAGATACCAGTAGCCGTAAGACAAAAAAAAACATGAGTATGTAGAGGTGGTATTAGATCAAATTCCTCAATCGTCAAGCGACAAAAGAACGGGTAAAGTCTGCAACTAGTAATAATATTAGCTCTAAATGCGCTGAATACTTAGCAGATTCTGCCCGCTATTGTGCATGGCTTTTTCAATTCCCTTTTCCCCACTCTTTCTTGGTCTTCCTTTTTCCTTCTATTATCATCCTTCCACTTCCAAACCCTTTGTAGTGTCTGTCCTGAGCCATTCTCCTCATGTGGCCACACCACAATAGTTGTTTTCGTTCTATTTCATCTATTAATGATGCGACAACTATCATTATTTCTCCTATTCTTTCATGATCTAATAAAGTCTTCTTACAGCAGCATATCCAGTACATCATCTCAACTGACTTTATTTTGTTTTCCATCTTTTTAATCAGCGCCCACACTTCACTTCCGTAGGTAACACAACTTTCAACAAAAGTGTGGAACGGGTTTTTGTTTACTTCGAAATATTGCCATTTCACACCACAGGGCGTCTAATTATAGTTTTTTCCCTTATTATTTTATTCTGTATGTTTATTTCATCTATATCATCGAAAGTTAACGTAACTCCTAGATATTTATACGCACTTGTCGTTTTTATCACCTCATTTTCCATCACTTTCCTTGTAAACCGATTACCATATACTGTCTTACCCGTATTGAGCTCCAAACCCCATCTCGCGTATTCTTTCCTAAATTTCCTGATCGTCAGCGAACTTCAAACTATATATGTATGTGGTGTTCATTGCAAAGTACCATGATTGGTGTGCATTTTATTCTGCAATCCTCAGTACCGTCTTCATATATATTTTAATTCACCTTGGTGATATGCAGCATTCCTGTCGCATCTGAGTAGTTGTTTTTGACTTACACACTGCTTTTGTTATTTTTATACACTTGTTTAACTGCGTTACATAGTTTGTTTATACTTCGTTGTCCTTCATTGCTTGATAACTGATTTATGAAAACACTGTCATAAGCCTTTTTTATGTCTATAAATATAAGATATAGCTCAGGTCCGTTGCTATACGTTTTCAGTTAATCGTTTTACACAGAAAATATTATCAACACAAGATCTTCTAGGTCTGAAACCACTCTGTTCCTCTGAGTCTTTTATTTGTTCCTCTATTCTCCTCTATTCGTCCATACAGACTACGCGTAGAAGATTTAACACTAATTCTCCTATAGTTTTCGCATTTCATTTTACTGTCTTGTGCGATTTTACATTTCTTCCGGAACTTCGCTAACTTGTAAGCAGGATGTAAACAACCTGACAATTGCTTCTAACATTATGATTGGGGAATTCTTAATAAGTTCCCCTCCTGGGTCGCCGCTTTGTTATGTTTCATATTTTTTCTCTTACGACTTGGTTGACCGGTTCATTTTTGTGCAGTCTAATTCCCGAAAATTATTCCTGTCTTCAATGTATAAAGATTCATAATACCTCTTTCAGATATCTATTCCTATTGGATTTATAGATGTCACCTCCTTTGCATTTTTCTTTAGTGTTTTCAAGTATTTCCATACTTGCCTAGATTTTGATCCTCTTATAAGTCTACCATCACATTTTCTTTCCCAAAAATTATTCAT
Source organism: Trypoxylus dichotomus (assembly GCA_023509865.1). NCBI lineage: Eukaryota > Metazoa > Arthropoda > Insecta > Coleoptera > Scarabaeidae > Trypoxylus > Trypoxylus dichotomus. Next base: position 73,860,869 of record CM042074.1, on the reverse strand, counting down.
GGCTTTCTTTTGACTCTTTTTACCTCATAATTGTGTCTCATATAGATTTTTTTCTCCTCCGGATCTTGTGTTGTCGGCCACTTACGATATGGTCTCATTTACCAAAAACTTTAGACTGTCATTCCACCAAACGCCACTTGTCCTCCAGATTATCTTGCCTGTTTGCCCCAACGCTTCGCTGCCTCGTGAATACACTTTCTGCACTTGTAGGATCCGTTGAATTTCCCATCTTGGCTGCCAACCTCATTTATTACCAAAATACAGTCGATTCATCGGAAAAACTGTCTGGATTATATTTGGGCCATTGAGCTACTTGACTAGTTTGATATATTTTCTTGCTAATAATGTAGTCAACAAGGTTATCCTCAACCAAAAAAGTGGCTTTATGCAGATTACGTCATTTACAAAGCAATGAGAAGAGAAACTGATAATTTAAATTGAATATTTCAAATTTCAGAACTCGATTTTGACATGTATAAGCAATATTAACGTATTTATAAAGTTATAAATGTTTTTATAACTTATAAATACTGCCAAGAGATTGTACAATGACAATCTTAAACTTAGATCAAATAATCGCAAACTGCATAGAACTTAGTTAATGATAATTCGAACGAAAAATTATATCTTACCATAACGCAGTTATAGAAGATATATTTTTCAATGGATATTTCATAAACATCAGAAAGAACTCCGAGTCCACCTGTACACTAAAAAGAAAACAATGCCAAGGACAATAACTTTTCCTCCACGTTCGTCGATTTAATTAGATTGGAAATAGTTTAGGTTTATATGAAAGAAGTTTTGGAGCTGCGTACGCTCTTTGATTAAGCCAATGCTGATTTGGAAATAACTTTTAAGCAACCCCAATGGTTACTACTTGAACCAATTTCATTAATAAATATGTGCAGTCCTCCTAGTTCTTTATTTTATCTCTGCATAAATATCTTCAAAAGTACTAAACTTCAAACATGAACTAGATACTATTCAAACTATACAGGTTAATACATAAGTGAATATAAAATCACAAATACCTTTTTTCCTTAGCAGAATTAAAACATCTGCGTGTGTACATACATATGTATGTACAATGAAAAGATCTGATCTATATTATTAGCTACCAGGCTAAGTTGAGAATTTTTGTGGAAAACTTCGCCTGCACGACGGGAAAGAGAAAATTACCGGTGGAGTCCGCCCGGCTCGTAACAATCGATTGCGACCGAGAGTGGGAAGCGGTTGCACGAAACAAAAGAAAAAACTATCACGAACGATGTCGAGAAAGATAGAAAAAAAGCATACAAACTGTGGCTGTACAATACAGGCTCAGGGGTTTCAGTCGAACAAGTTAAACAAGGACAGGACATAACGTAACGTATGCATATGTGTATGGCAAGCATAAGGTTGAAACTAATGTAGGGATTTTTCTTGTTTTTAACTTGCAATAAGGTGTAAGTACTGTTTTATCTATTTATTGTGCTTTCATATTAATTTAATACTACTTAATCAAGCTTCCATTTAGAAAGGTAAGTTCAATAAGATTACTTACACTCTGCAGCTTAAGAGCGTGTGGATCTTTAATTCAAAAAGATGTATAGTAAGATCATAAGACGACATTTGATGGACAGATAATAGTGTACTCTTTCATGAATGCAGCGTACTTCTCCCGCTTCGAAGACGTATTTATTTGCGCTCACCCAGAAGTAAATACAGCTGCTGCTGTTAAACACACGCCGAAGTCACAATAATAAGTATAACAGTACGGTGTTACAAAAGCTGTCGATGATTTACAGGAACGAGGCCGTTCGTGAACCGCTACGAAAAAGCAAAACAAGACCACAACTAAGCTATTTACTGAAAATCCGAACGCTGCAATAAGCTTTTGCGAAGTTTGCTAGAAAACAAGTGCAAAAGTAAAACTTCTACTGTCAGAATATTATATCAATCGATGATTACTATGGGCATGCAAAAATATGAACACAGATTGAAGCAACGTAGTTTTTACGGATGAATTCCCATGTTGGAGCTGGATTCCTTAAAACAAAACACGGACATCTCGCTACTGAAGGTCCTTAAACGTTATCGTCAAAATACATGTTTGGAGTTGCCTTAGTATTCGCGATTTTAGATCATTAAAAATAAAGACAATTTATACAAAATATTTATTAAAGTCTACCACATGTTGATTTGGCAATTTCATAACGGGATGGATAACACAAGAAGATAACGGCCCTAAACTTCAAACCCGCCTCTGCATGAGTTGGAAAGCATAAAGTTGTATTCCATGTATTGGATTGGTCTTAGCAAAACAAACAGGTGAATGAAGTATGTTATCTTCACTGTATGTGTGTCTGTAGTTAGAAATAGAGTGATTTATGGAGGATAGTGCTTATGTAATTGCAAAGGTTTTCAGCAAAAAATGCCTCCCGAAGATATATATCGTAATATGTCAGCTTAATTATAGTACAAAATAAAAGATACCTGGAAACATTCAAGATCCGTCGGTACTGATTATTAACTAGTTATTAGAGACCACCACGTGTCAATTACTAACCGACTTACAAGGAAAGTACCCGATTTTAATGAATCTTTGTCAAGTTTTAGACCTCAGTGGGTATTGCTCAACGGTACCTTTTACAGAGCTGTATACCTGAACCTTAACCTTTTTCTTTTCCTATATATTGTCCAATACTAGAGGTGCTAAGAATCCTTTTATTTAAGACTATACACTTACGGTTTTCGGTTAGTGCAGAATAATTGTGCCCAATTATATTGTTTGCTTAACATTTACTTTCGTAATACTTAAATGGTTCTTGGTTTTCTGATAGTAGTAGGAAGTCAATTTAAATAAATCAGCAAGCAATAGTACTACGATGTTAGAACAACTGTATGTAACGTTAATAACTGCCAACCGATTCACTAATGAAATAATCAAACTGTATTGGTTGAACCGGCTGAATACCTCCGTAAATACTAATTTCCACCGTTTGATTGAATCCCGAATCACGCTCAACTAACATAATGCAGCAGCGCGTTACAACAGTTAGCCATTACCGAAACAACGTCCAATATGTATTCGTAATTAGTGAAATTAATGCGCCTCATTGGTCGTTATCTTACACAAGAGGATATTGTTACTGACGTTGTATGTAAAGGCAAACGAAAATATCATAAATAATTTACTAGCGGGAAAACGTTTTTGGTTGGCTTGAACTAGTTGTATGAAATTCGTAGGAGTATAAAGCAATAATTCTTGTCTCATGTAAGAGAAGTTCTGATAAAATTATCTTTCTCTTGTATTACAGAGCCAATTGCTTTAAAAAATCTAAAGAAACATTGATATAAATTGATTAAAAACCCTTTTAAATCATCATCAAAATTAGAGTACCCAATGAGTGCCAAAGGAGTACTATCTACAAGGACAATTGTTAAAACTAACGCCTAGGTATTGAAAATCAAAAGCATTGATAAAGAAGGCGCTAGCAATAATAACCCAAAAAATTCAAGAGAAAAATGGAAAGAAACCGTAGTTCTACCACATGGACGGTCAGAAAATAGTAAAAATACTGTGTGTGCAATTAAGTTCCGGAGATTCAGTTATCAGGAATTCACAACACTGTGTCGTTCGTAAACATATATCTGGAGAGAGGGGACTTCCCCTTAGTTCCAGTCGAAGTTTGAAGTCGATAACACGTTGGTGTGTTTTATGTGTAACTTTTTTAGTGACGTGGAAATGAGTGACTCACATTACAAACAACGTGTTGTAATCTAATTTTTAGTGAAATTTGTCAAAAAATCAGAAATCATGAGTATGACCACGAGGCCCGTAAACAAAGTCAGCAGTCGATGGAAAAGGGCGGGAAACGTCCCACGAAAGCGAGGATATCCAAGTCGCAACTGAACTATTCCCTAAAAAGGAGGGAAATCATCATGGCGGCGTACAGGAGGTTAAGGAAGCTGTAACCGCGGTGATGATAGGGTTAACTTCGAAGGATTGTAAAGGATGGTTCCAGTCGTGGAGCAACGTTGGAATCGTTGTGTTAAGTTAGAGCGAGGCTATTGTGAATGTCGGTAATAAAATTTCGGGTAACCTAATTTGCTTGTATTTTATTGACAAATTCCCGGAACTTAAGATAAGTAAATAAATTTGTGTCTATCCCAACAAAATTACAGAGAAGTTAATGTAGAAATGTCCATTGTCTGTTATTAGATTCGGAAATTAGATGGTTTAAACTTTTTCATATAGATACTATCGGGTATCAAAGTAATACCCATCTACCTTGGTACCTTTCCTCCATAATGCTGATGTCTTTGTGGAATCTGTTCTCCTGTTCCTCACTGACACCACCTAAGCTTTCTAAAAAACGATCTAAGTGGCTTTGAAAGTAATGAATCTTGATGCTCATGCTATATCCGAGCGCGCGAAAGTTAGAAAGCATCTGATCTACTAATTCGACGTAATTTGCTGCTTTATGATTTCCAAGAAAATTTTTAACCAGTTCAACAAAAGACTAAGCATTAGGCTTACGCTCGTTCATCGATTCCATGAACTGCGGGTTATTTAAAAGTTGCCTTATCTGAGGACCATTAAAAATTCCAGCCTTCCGTTTTTCTGTGCTAAGCCTTGGGAGGTTTTGTTTCAAATACTCAAAACACGGCCCATTTCGAGGTAAAGCCGTAACAAATTGCTTCATAAGTCCCACTTTGATATGCAGTGGTGGAAAGATGATTTTGTTTCTGTTAACCAACGGTTCGTTAAAAACGTTGTGTTCTGCTTAAACTAAAACATTTCTTAAAGGCCAGTTTGTGTTAATCCAGTGCCGGGCCTTAGCTCCTCAAATACAAATATCACCCATAATGCTCTTCATACTTAATATTTTTCATGACCAATGATATTGTCTAGTATTCCTCTTTCATTATGGTGGAATGTCCAATCGAAATAGAACCATGTTCATTGCCATTGTGTAAAGGTACACATTTTACATTTCTGGATGGTTTGTGCATAAAAGGATGCCATGTTCATTTAACCCCGTTTTCTTCCAGATATCTCTTATATCATTACAAAACACTAAGTTGTTTTCTTTAGAGAAATACGGCAGCAGATCTTTCTCTCTTGTACGATAAAATGTAATATTACTGCATGGACGCAGTAAGTTCTTTTCCTTCAATCTGGAAGCAAGCAATTCGGACGACTCGTTTGGGAGGTGCAGATCTCTAACAAGGTCATTAAGCTTTTGTTGGCTGAAGCGTTGGGGACTCCCTGATGGTCCTTCAAAATCACTATCACCGTCACTTTTCTGGAACTGCATCTCGTCAGACGATGTATTTCAGTCATCCTCCGGAAGCATAGGTAAGTTACTAAACGTTGGAATAGGTATTTCTTCAGAATGAGGAAGAGGTCTCCTTGTTGACTCCATGTTAGGGTATATCAATTAATGCCGATTATTGCGACTAAAGCCCTTGATGATAGCAGAACAAACATAGCAGTTATCATAATGGTTTTCAGGCCCCCTCCACATCATAGGTTCTCCAAATTTTAAGCTCTTTCTCTTTCCGTTTGTCCACTGTCGCAAATGTTCTACGCGTGTTTTGCATACAAAATATGGTGCCCAAGATTTATTCTGGTTTCCTAACTGGACGACAAAGTAAGCCAAATATACCCTTTTTAGAAAGGGTGATATGGGTTTTCTACTTTCCTTAAAGATGTATTCACCACAAATGTAACAAAAAACATCTGGATAGTTCACACAATTCCATCTGCCTGTAGAAAGCATTGTAGTCCAATTTTTAATATTCATGCAACAATTTAATGCAAATATTTAGTACACACTGACACAGTTATCATACGAAAGCACAATACTAAACTTAACTGTGGGATGCAGACAGAGGGTTGGGTTGGGTTAGACAGGTAAATTTTTCTAGTAATGGGGAATGCCGAAAATTGTAATTATATCATAATTCTAATTTGAGGTAAAAGCAGACAATATTTAGTTAAATATTTTGATTTTGCTATTTATTCGTGTGAGTAATAAATTTGACTATGGTGTATCTGAAAAACTGGAGCTGCTAGGAAAAAATATCAGCTATTTTTGGAATCAGCACATCAGAAATATCCTAAATTAGTCCGTATTTTACAGGCACCTCGACAAAAAATTATTTTGTTGGGCGGTGTTATTAATTCTATGAAAAGTGCAGGTAAGAAATCGTATACAACTGGACATTGATAAATAATTAGAACGACGCGACGCGTGAAAGTTGGTGAAAAAATCATAAATAATTTAGTGTATCATTTTATCATAATTTCAGGGCATAAATTTTATAGTAGGCGACGAGAAGGTAGTATACATCTATAAGGCACATGTATATACACGCTTCCATGTTCACATGTGTACGTTCGTACGCCTTCTCTCCTTCTCCAAACTATAGGCGACTGCCGAACACACATACGCATTCACACACGCGCGCACACCAGTACAACGTGGCTCTATACTTAATTCAATATTTACTCCGACGTTTGCTTCTGAACATGTGCCTCTCTATGGGGAGAGAGTTGGCCCTTCTTTTTATTCGTTTTTCGTTACTAATTAACGACAGCTTACGCCCAGTGCATATGTTACACTGTGAGATTTCATAGGATTACGATTGTATTGACTAAATATTGCATAGAATAAGTTTATTCTAATATTGGTCGGATATGTCATTAACGATAGCATAATAAAATTTTAAGAAACTTATCCAAAAGCTTAAGATTCACTGTAAACAAATGTAGTACAGGTTGATGCATACGATCAAGGGAGCACTGATAAATAGTCTCGGCAAAGTAGGGCAAGTTACAGTGCAGTGCTGAGAACAATGTAGAGGGGCCGAACGGATGTATCAAGGCGAGTGTTCAGTAACGTTTACGTACTCGCATCATTCATGATTGCGACCTTCCTGAGTGAGCATAGACGACCGCGGACGCAGTAAAATTTACACATAAATTAATGCTAAAAATGTATTATATAACTTGCTGAAAAGCCTACTGTTTTAAGAAGTTTCCACGAAATGACAAACTGGGTGGCATCTATGAAATATTAGAATCATTGAATATGTTTCCACACTTGCTTCAATTAAATGAGTGCTGCGTACGGAATAAATATTTTTCATTGATGAGAACGACTGTACCACATCGAGTAATGTTATATGTATTTGCAAATCTAAACTAATTCTTCTGACAACTTAATGAATATTTCGACGCACCTTCAAAAATTTGTCTTAGTATGAAAAAATCTGAATCCTTGTCGATAACACTTTCGAATTTTTGTATTACACTTTTATTTTCTTCGCCTTCCGCCGTACATAGGTGTGAGTAAACATCATCCACAATATGAACAGAATCCACAAACGACATCGAATCATTTTGTAATTTTTCAATTCCCTCCGCTAGTCCATGGTAGTTCTTGGGAATTCTTTCTAAATCATATTTGGCGTGTTTTGGATCAAATTGTAAAACTACCTTCTTTACATCATCAAAATGTTCGCAATAGTAAAACCAGCCTTTAACAATGTTCCTCAACGCATAGTAATCAGCTGTGGTGGTTCAGGCAGTTTGGGACACAGTTTATGAAATCTTTTTATACGTTTTGAAGACTTCGGAAATGCTGCCTTCGTATGAGCTATTAAAGCATTTACTCGTACACTTAGGGATCAATTGCGTAACAAGGTTTAAAGCATGGTGAATGGCAATATGCTACATGTAACAAATTGTCACTCTCTTCTTTAAGAGATCGGCGTAAAGAAAGCATGTTAGCTGCACTTTCACTCACAAACATTTAAACTTGGGTTGTTGAACTTTCAATTTAATTCAATTCCCTCAACACCACTTTTAAAATGTCATAGCTAGTATATTTTGCAACTCTTTTGGAAGCACGTAAAATAGGAGATGGCGGTTCACACTCTTTCATTGTACGTACCATCACGTTCACCACAGAATATTTTTGCCGATCAGTTGATTCGTCCAAACATAACCACAATTTTTAATTTTTCAATTGTGCTTTACTTCTTCTTTTAACATAGTAACGAACAGATGGCATAAAGTTTCTTAACGATGTTTGAATTGGTAATCTGTAACGCGAATACTTGCTCCAGAAGGAGACAAATGCTTGTTGGTCTAGTAAAATGAACGGTACATTACATAGAATAAAACAAACGCTAATATCAAATATTAATTGTTCGCTGTACCTTTTGCCACGGATTGCAGGACAGTGTTTCTGTTACTTTCTAGGTGGCGTTCATACTTTCACCTGCTGGTACACGTCAAATAGTTGTCGCAGTTTACACATTTAATTCTATCGCCTTCGTATTCTAAATCCGGCATACTCGCAATTACGTTTATTCGAAATACGCCGTTTTCGAAACATGCCTAAATGCGACACTTTCTAAGTATGTGCGTACTGATAAAAGCTCACAACAACCAGACGAATAATACTGAACAAGCGTGCTTTGATACGAATACTCGATTCTCCGTGCCACGCACTTTGCCCTTCCATGTTGTTCTCCATACTAAATCTTGCCCCTCTTTGCCGAGACTATCGACAAGTGTTATACAGCAATTCAATTTTCATATTTTTTAACAAATTTAAGCTTTCTTATAGAAATCCAGCACCCTATATGTAATTCGTTAAACAGTCCTTTTAAGATAAATTGATAACGCATACTATGGATACACAACGTACCAACTTTGGCAAAATTCATTTAAAATTAACAGATGCAAGATTCAATTTGACCATCAATATCTTTCATTGTAGCATTTCCGATGTAAATCATTTTCGAGATTCTTATTAACGATATAAATAGATATGTACCTATATTAGAGCGTACAAATTTGAGACAGTTTCCATAGGTGCCGAGTGAGACGGTCAAATGGCAGCAAAGATGTAGCAGTAGAGATGTCCCCGCAAGTTTCTATCATCACTCAAGTATTTCGTTCGATGCCATCACTTCAGTAAGTTTCTAGATTTAAAACTTAAAATATTTATGCATACAAAACGGAATAATAATAGTCTAGTGTTCGTGGGCGCCGCAAATAAGCTTATCAGGCAATTTCCGGACCTAATGGGGCTAAAGTAATTTGTTTAGCGTTCCTCCGGAATAAAAGGGATTGTTCTAGACACATAAATAATTAGAAACAGTTATTAAAAAATGTGATCATAGATCCAAGAGAAGATTTGTATTTTGACGGCTTGTAATATACCACTTAAGATAGTGAAAAAAGTAGGTTTTAGACAAAATATAATTCTGACTATAAAAAGTTATTTATCACCTGCTTTAAAAAATGTAAAGGAGCTATGGCAAACTGTGAGGGGATAATAGAAATAATAAAAATAAGAGGAAAAATATCTATTCTTAATATTATAGTACGTGCGCTAATATCTCCAATACTCACTTCCATTTCTATTACTTAGCAAAAACTTAAACTGTATCGGTGAAGCTACTCATACTACACTAGAAAAATATTAATTGAAACCAAGTAGTGCAGTTTGTTATTGATGCGGATTCTTCAATGCTCTGTGCAGAGCATTATTTTAAAAATGAGTGTTTCAGTTTAGTACACATGTGTAACGCATCTCTTACATCCATTACAAATAGTTGCAGGAAATTATTTAGGTCTAGATAATTTAATAACAGATAGTGAAGAAAGTTGTGGTCAAATCTCCTAAAACGAAATGGAAATCTCACAAACACCGTCCAGGTATTTAAGAACATCCCCAAGCAATTCTTGTACGGTGGGATACGTGATTCTAAGCAGCGTCTTATTGTTCTAAAGATATTCACAAAATAAAATCCTTAGTATTACGATTAAACATTAAAGAACCAACAGTTAGGGCCAAAATAAAATAAATAAAAGGGATCAAATTTGGAATGGAACGAATTTATAAACTACTCATGTGAATTATTACATAATAATAGCAACTGCCATAGAAAAGTTACAAAATATTTCATTAGTATCGTTGGCATAATTTAAGATAGTCCATGAAGTGCAAACATGCTCTTGAAATGAAGAGAAAAATTTAGAGTTTACCAAACTAAGACAAATGTACAGTGATAGATTCGTTAACTTAGTTCAAAGAACATTTTATTAATTACGCAAGCATTACATCACTAGTCAGTCTCATTACTTCTGTGCAAAAACACTGCGACTTATATTAGAATATGAAAACTTATGCAATCTTGTTCTCACACCTAAATTCACTCGCTTCAAAAACTTAATCATAGTTTACCTGTAACAAGGTATCAAAAATAATACCAGTTTGCACCATACTAATTTTTGGTACCTTGTTAGAGATAACCTATGACTAAGAAGTTCATTTTATGAGTGAAAATATTCCTGGAGTTATAGGTTAAAGAATACCGAAAATTAGAAGGTAAATATGAAACATCCAAACTACAGTAATTTTGGCAAACCAGTCCTCTGTTTATACTTTATTTGAATCTAAAATTCAGATATTTTTTTGATTTATTTCTCAGCACAACACCTCGACGCACTTCACTCAACGATATTCCACCTTTTTTAAGTCCTCTAAAAGTTCAGATTTCTTCAAGGATGTAAAATGACTGTTTCGGCGATGATCTCTCTATTTAATGATATATTCTCCTCAGCCAGTTATTATTTCATTTTTGAAGAGAGAAAGAAGACGCATGGAGCCAAATCCCGAGATTATTGGGAATTCTATAGCGCAAATTGAACAACTTCGCTGTTGCAGTGACTAGCAAATGGGAAGGTGCACTCTTGTGATGGAAAAACACTTTCTTCTTCGTCAAATAAGAATAGCCTTTAATCAGTTCCTTGTGAAATCTGGCCAGATGTACAATACAATGCTTGGTTGTGATCGTTTCCCAAATACTCGTTAAACATGATACCTAGAGAGTCCCAAGAAAGTGGCCATAACTTGCCCAGTTGATGGTATTGTCTTTCTATTTCTTTATGGCAAGTTTACTAGATAAAATCCACTGTTTTGACTGTTCTTTTGGTAATTGGGGTGTTGTATAAATGTAGATTTCATGAACAATCATATTCGCCGCAGAAAATCTTTTGGAATGCGTTGATGCATGTCCAAACACCGTTTTAAAAAGGTTACTAGATTCCGTTTTTATTCCGGAGTGACCGCGCTGAGAACTTTCTCATGCCTAAATATTCGTGTAGGCAAAATAAAGTACAGATGGATGGCAAATAAAAATAAGATGAAGAAAGGGTAAAATAGAAAAGAGTTAAGGAAACGACAGAAAAGGGAAAAAACAACAAAAGGAAAAACGAAAGTAAGAAAAAAGAAAAGAAAAAGGAGATGGGATCTCGATGTTTTGCCTCTATCATGGAAAGAATAGCAGTGGGAGCCAAAGTGACACGGTAATCTGATATTCTAGAGCCCAAATAATTTTGGAAGAGGGTCACGGTAACTCGACGTGTCAACCACCCGCTTTCCTTTTCTTTCCTTTTCCTTTTATAGCTTTTCCCCTCCCCTGTTCTTTTATCTTCTTTATGCCCCCTCCCTTTTTTACAATGAGATGGTGCAGTCGCCGAAACAGTTCCTTTATTACTGACTCCGACCAAGCAAGTCTACCGTCCGAGACGTTTGCCATCTCAACACTCACTCTAACTTTCAATCTGCAATGGGCCGACACCACGCCATGGATTTTCTTGATTATTTCCTCGGTAGCCATTTTAACGGAGGTCCTAAGGCGAGAATATTACTTGTGTTCGTTCGACCATATCAAAACTTTCCAAATCACTTACAAGGCACAAAATGTGAAGGAGCAAAATCCTTGTAATACTTTATCAGCTTCACTTCGGTTTGCGTGATGGTTTTCTTAACGAAAAGTAATACATATTTAACTAAGACAAGGAATTCACGTTTCTGCATTATTGGAAAAATGTTTACACTATTCACTTCTGAAGGTTGTCAAAACATGCATGAAATTCGCAGAGCACTCTTAAAACAGATGCTGCTATCCAAAGATATAGTCATTTCTGCGATCGCATCGTGTATTTGAAAAATATCTAACTTCCTTAGATTATCTACTCGAAGCTAAATACGTACTAATATACAAATAGTTAAAAGAAAAGCCATAACCTTGATTTGTAATATCTTTTGATTGACATGTAAGTTAAAAAATTCAAACTGTAGTGCTTATGGATGGCGGTGGTGTTTATAAAAAATGTTTCTGTTACTAACAATATAAGCACATTTAAACAATCTTGTAGTCTTGTTTCATTCAATACAATAGTGCGTCACAGTCTATCCTTTGCTGATGTTTCCTTTTTCCAAAAAAATACTAGGATTAGATTTAACTAGTTAACTTATAACACATGGGCTGAAAAGTCCCGGGCCTAACACATAGATGACGCTAGTTTTATTACAGTCACCTTTCTCTCAGTTAGTACTAACCTTCAAAAGACAGCTGTTAAAATTTCATGATATTCTATTCATTAGTTTGTGAGTCATTGTGCTAAGAGTCACGCTACTTTTGTTATTTCCAAAACAATGGATCAAAAACAATTTCGTGTTATAATTTTACACTGCTTCCTGATGGAAAAAAATACCGTTCAAGCGAAGCAATGGCTTGAAAAGTGTTATGGGGACTCCGCTTCATCAGAAACAACAATAAAACGTTGGTTTGCTGACTTCAAACGTGGTCGTAGAGACACCGTTGATGCAGAACGCAGTGGACGTCCAAATGAGGCGGTAACACCAGAAAACATCAAAAAAATCCACAAAATCGTTTTGAATGATCGAAAAGTGAAGTTGCGTGAGTTACCCGACATCGTAGAGATATCAAAAGAACGTATTGGCTTTATATTGCATGAGCATTTGACTATGAGAAAGCTTTGTTCAAAGTGGGTGCCGCGTTTGCTCACTGTTGACCTAAAACAAGAACGTGTTGATGATTCTGAGCAGTGTTTGGCCATGTTTAAACGTAACAAACCGGAATTTTTGCGCCGATATGTGACAATGGATGAAACATGGATCCATCACTTCACTCCGGATTCAAAACGATCGTTATCTGAGTGGACAGCAACTACTGAACTTCGTCCAAAGCGCCCGAAAGCACAACAATCGGCTGGAAAGGTTATGGCCTCGGTATTTTGGGATGTGCGTGGTGTAATATTCATCGACTATCTTGAGCAAGGAAATACCATCAACAGTGAATATTATATAGCGTTATTGGAGCGTTTGAAGGCCGAAATTGCAAAGAAACGACCGCATATGGCAAAGAAAAAAAATTGTTTCATCAAGACAACGCACCGTGTCACAAGCCAATCAAAACAATGTCAAAACTACATGAATTGAACTTCCCACATCCACCGTATTCGCCAGATTTGGTTCCCAGCGACTACTGGCTGTGCGCAGACCTCAAAAAAATGCTCGCCGATAAGAAATTTCGGACGAATGAAAAGGTTATCGCTGAAACTGAGGCCTATTTTGAGGCAAAAGATACATCGTTGTACAAAAGTGGTATTGAAATGTTAGAGCGGCGCTAGAATGATTGCGTTGCTCTTGATGGAGATTACGTTGATGAATAAAGCTAATTTTTAACCAAAAAAACCGTGTTTTCTTTGTTAGGCCTGGGACTTTTCAGCCCATGTGTTATACAGTACAATAGCTATTGTAACATTATTTTCTGCTAGCTTGCCATGTAATTATAAAATGGAAGCCGTGTTCTGCAAAAAAATATATAAATATCAATTTTAAGTCAACAGGATATCGAGCGTGAATTAACAATAACGTAAAGTCCAATAAGAAATTCAATAACCCGATGATTTAAAACCATCATAAAATGACATACCCAAGTAGTAATAATACACAATACATTTAGCTTACTATCTAATGTTATCTAATTATTTTCCGTACCACGGCAGAATATTACAATACAATTGCATTATTTATATTAATAGCTTCTTGAAATGCGATAGGAATGTAAAATTTTCTTTTTATTTTTGCTCCGAAGAAAAGTCAGTACGTATACTTTGACAAGAGAGCTTATCAATCGTTAAAAGTAATTCAGTCGTCATCAACGTACCTGAATTTTTAATTTCGTGAAGGTTACAAATAGTAGGAAAGAGAGACAAAAGACAAACAGAGAGGTGAAACGGAGTGAATATTTTATCCAGTAGTAGTGAATGAAAAGCACTGAAAGATTAATTAAACAATGAATATTTTGTCGAAATAATATCTAATATACGCTTCAGTGTTTTAATTAGTAGCTTTGCTTTATTTCTGTGTTTATTATTCATGGAATATCTATGTTAAAACATTCCCATTTTCAGTTTTTTTTTATCACTAGATTGACATACGATTCTTCAATATTCTACCTTTAGTAACACTTTAGTTTAAAATTGGCATTAAAATTCATGGGCTTATACGATTATAAAGTATCACTCAGAAATAGAGGAGTAGAAAAGCTAAGAAATTTATTTAATATTTCTGATTCTTATGTGCACTGAAATGTTGAAATTATGACGTTAAATTTTTTGTAATACTTAGGGTTCCTTCAATCTAAAAAACTCATATTATAAACAATGGTTTAGGGTCTGCGCTTCAAGTTTGTAAATATTTATCGAATTCTATAAAACAATATCTCGCAATAATTTTCAGTAAACTGAGAAAACGTTTCCACATTTGTGGATAAATATTATATTTACGGTCTATTTACCTACAACGAATTTTAATGCATTGTGTTCCAATAGATTATAAGATTAGCAAAGTACACAGTTTTCTTGGAATAACAGAACGCATATAATAAAGTTATATTAGAGAATGATACACAAATGATTACTTATTCCTGCACCGTACTTAATGTATCTTTACAAATTAGTTCACCAATTTCGTGATAATACAAGAAATAGAACAATTGTTTACAAGTTCCAGTTGACAGTATACCTTGGCACTAAAATCTTCTAGCAAATTTTTCTCCCTAACAAATAAAAAGTTTCTTTCTGCGTACTAAGATCTGACATTTGTTTTTGCATAATATTGCTACGCTAATGCCAAATATGAAACCCATTTTTCCCTATCACGTCATGTTTTTTTTTTCTAGGGCATTTTTTGTTCTCCGATTTCGAAATTTTTGAAAACCGTTAACTGAACGCAACAAATTCTTAATCGTTGAAATTACTAAAAAACATTCCAAATCCTTTAGGTCATTAGCATAATGTACACTCGTACCTTGTAATATTTAAGTACTTAATGATGTATCTAATTAAGTACTAAACAATTACAAAGATATACAATCCTCCCGGCGTAACATATCAGGATTTAATGAGATTTTATCAGAAGATATTGATCCTATTGAAGAGTAAGCAAGGGTGATAATAAAATGTTAGTTATAGTCAAGAAACTGCATCATGTCTACAACGCAAAGATGTATAAATAGTGTCGATTCCTTTTACTACATTTGCGCCAGCTTCACTGTTGCAAGTCATAGGACAAATATTAGTGCTTCCATTAAGAACATGTATTTCGCTTATTTTCACGTAAAACTTAGTGATCGTGTGGGTGGGAAATTTGCGATGGAGGAGCAAGGTAAAACGCAAAGGCGTTCCAGTGATATGGCGTGAACCGAGAAACCACGTAGATAATTGTTATTTTTGCTTAGTTCAGATCTCCGGTTATAACAAGAAGAAGAAGAATAAAAATGTATATCCTAATATCGAGTCCACATTTCGACCTGTGCTTCATTCCGATGAAATACCCGTGACAGTTTATGAAAGGCTTCCTTGAGCCCTAGCATGTCAGATGCTACCAACGAGCAAGATTCGAATGTAAATTCTGACAATGAAGTTTAATGATTTAGTAAGAGATTTGGGCATATGAAAGGAATCGTCAAGATTAAATGAAAAGAACTCTCTCGGACAAAGTACGAAAATTGCTTTTTATCGTCACAGGTAAAGTGATATTGTGCAATATTTTATACAAGAGAGTAAATTTAATGACGATTGCAAGGACTGTGTGACACTCACACAAATTATTTAATTATGCGGAACGCAGCGTTTCGAGAGCACGTGGGCTCCCATTCTCAACCGTGTTACCGACTGTCGGTAACACGGAGTTTACTGCTATACCTGTGAAGAGAGTAAATTTGTTTACTGTAACAATGTGCCAGGTTTTGTGACTAAAATGGGCGTAGCAGAATATAACCCTAGTGAGTGGCATTTGTTTAACGACAGCTCCAGCAGAAGCCTCATGTGTGTTTTGCTACGTAAGGGGAATGTTTTCGGAAATGTATCACAACATTGAGAAGGTCATAAAGTTGCTGAAATAAAGAGACGTTAACTGGGTCATTTGTGTGGGTCTTAAGATGATTAATCTTTTACTTGGCCTTCAAAGAAGACATACAACATTTCCGTGCTCTTTGTATCTCTGGAATTGTCGAGCTAGAAACCGACACTGGATTCAGAAATATTGCCCTCTCAGAACATCCTTAGATGGTGGACAAAAAAGTTGAACAAAAAAAATTGGACAAAAGAATATTGTAAGCGAAGTTTTAGTCATCAGAGAAAAAGGTAATTTTTCCACTTCTTCACATCAGATGAGTCACATGAAGCAACATGTTAAAGCTCTAGATCTAACTGTTCAAAGCTGCGGTATTTGATGGACCGCAAATTAGAACTAGAGAGAGAGAGAGCAAAAGATCTGGTAAAATCAACACTTCAAAAAATTCATCGCCTAGGTTGTAACATGAGCATGAAGCTTCATTTCCTTCATAATCATCTTGATAGGTTTTCCGAAAATTTAGATGCTATAAGCGATGAACAAAGCGAGAGGTTTCACCAAGATTTAAAAATCATGGAAGCTCGATACCAAGGAAGATATGATCCTCATATGTTGGCCGACTACTGTTGGAGTAGTCAAAGGGACTGGCAAACCAATATATACAGCAGAAAATGCAGCAAGCGAAAATTTATTGTTTATTATTTTTACAAGCACTCTTGTAATTTCTTAATGGTTATTAAAATAAGGACTTATACTATGTATACTCGTGATTAATATTATATTTAAATATATAAATAAATCAATTATTAAAATGCTATACTTTGTTTATATCTTATCAGTTCTTAAGTAACAATTTACCTTCACTAGTGATTCTTCAAAGCACGTAGGATGGCATAGAGTTAAATTTTGAAGTTACGTAAAAACTAGTATGAAATTCGGATTCGGCACACCTACATTAGTAAAAAGCAACCCTCACATAGAAGTCACCAGAATTGTGTTGGGCATGAATCGATGTCTTAATCGATTGTGGAAACAATTGATAGCATTTGTGATATATTCCCTTGTTTTACTATTATTAAAGCACCACTGAATGAGTCTGATCTCAGATAACACTAAAGAATTATGTGCTAAATCAACAGAGCGTGGTGGCTACGGTATTCTAATATTACGCTCTATCACTTGAGCGCGATTCAAAGGTTCTGGTGCTTTGGCTGTTATGAGCTGTTCTGCCATCCATCTTATACAAGGTTTCCCCAAGGTGGATCTTCATTTCCTGCAGAGCTGGTCTTATTCTTCCTTGAAGCAACTCGAGATATTTTGTTCTTGTAAGGTTTCCATCGATAATGGATTGGTCCACAACACGATTATTAATCAGTTCGGCCCAAACCTTAAATCTCTAAGGGAACTGCGTTCTGGTACTGTAACGAAGATATAAATTCTGTCTACTCCAATATCAATAGCCTTAGGATTTTTCCCATGAAGAGAGAAACTTGCTTTTCATCTGTGTATAATATTTTTCTGAGAAGAGTATCGTCTTGGTGAATATTTCCAATCACCGTTTCGTAAAATGTTCTTCGTACATCATCATTATCTACTAGCTCCTAGTGGTTTCGGTTGTGGAAAATTTTGAATTTTTCTTTCTTAGGAAATTTATGTACGAAGCATTTATTCACATGAACCATTTCAGTAATTATTTTTGTATCAAAGGTATTTTCGTCTTCTGTCAGGTCAGCAACTGCCCGTTCATAACTTCTATGAGTACATATTGTAATCTGTTTTCCTTTCCGTGTTTTGCAAAGTAGCTTGTTTTATTAAACTTATCCACAATGTTTGATAAGAGTTGGAGATCAAAAACAGTTACAATATGTAACATGATTTCATATTGCATCACTGAGCTTTTTCTTAGCTTGTACACATTGTAGCGAATTCGTGATGGATAATACGATATGATATATTGCTTCCTAGAATAGGCATTTTGATACATTGTCATGAATATTTACAACAGTAGTAACAGCAGGGATGGTTGAGTCTATGTTAGAAGATAAAACAAATTCTTTTTATATGTTGTATGTACCTATTCATTTGATTTCGAATTATTAAACCTAATGTATTTCTCCTTTTCTTTTATAGGGGGATTTATTCTCCGGACTTAATGATGGTCTAATAAGCAGGGCCGAAGCATTGGCCGCTGTCGATATTAAACATCAAAGTACAGGTGGACCAGGAGGCCTTCCACAACTCAAACACGATATGATGTACCACCACGGTATGGGGGCGCCTCCACCAGTCAGTAGGCCTCATCAGGTAATTAGAAACAAATATCTTTACAACACCTAGTTTTCTACGATACATGACTTAAAAATAAAAAATAATAAAACCTATTAGGTAATATGTCTTTAATAAGGTGTGGTATATTGAAGCAAGTGCTGTCTGACATCTTAACATAGTTCTTTACAAATTTAACCATAGTAAAAGTTGCCAAATATATTTAAAAGTTTCTAAAAATATATAATTTTAAAATAATCCCTTCCCAAAAAAAATCATGGAACTGAATTAAAACATTATCGAGCTGTGAATTTTTAGAATTTTGAGAATGGCTTAAGCTATAAAGAATGTTTTGAAATTGTAATTAGTCAGAATTTCACAATAGTATCGCCTCTTCTCTTGTGGTTATGCTGGAAAGTTATAAATCATTTAATTTTAGTTTTAAAATAATAGCCGATGCTTCTTAGACAAATTAGATCTTGCAATAAAGCAATTACACAGAAAAAAGAAACATAACATATCGCAACCATTCAGATAAGTAAAGCAACCCTCCGAAAAAGTAAGTTAATACAGTGCCACCCAGCGTTCCTGTAGAATCACGAAGGATCCAAATAACAAACAATTTTATAGAAGTAAATAATGGATCAAGTATTAAATGTGAAAAAAATCCAAAAAACAAGGTGAATCATGAAGAAGATGCTTACATTACTCAAGAAATGTAGCAATTTCCATCGCTCGGAAGAATGCAGGCGTCGAAAAACAATGTCGCCGAATGTATTTTATAAGGGGCATTGCAATTTGTGACTAATATCTGTGGTACCGGATATCACTAATAAAACCCGTAAAATGGAAAATAAACCTGAATCGGATCCCTAAGATTCTACAGGTATATTGTAAATACAATTAACTAATTACAAGAAAGTTCAGGGTTGTATCAAAATATTTCTTACAAAATTAACATCAGGAAGAAAATCAAAAAGATTATGTCTCTTTGGATAGCGAAAACTCACTAAGTAGTTCAGTGAACTCCCTTGACTTCGTTAATCAACGTTGATATCTTGAAATTATTATTTTTTGTAAATCATTATTTTTTTTATAATTATTTAGATCATTGTTTTTTGACGTGTTATTAGTTAAAGTGTTAAAGTGAAGAATGTCGACAAGAAGTCAACCACGTGTCGCGATTCGAGAACCTACCAGACCGTTCCATAGAGAAATCGATAAATGTTACTTTTCGGTTTTTTATTTTCATTTCACTGTTAAATTAGATAGGTCAAAGTCACTGAGGTAGTATATCTTGTTTAAATACACATTTTTTTACTTGGTTGTTTCATCATTCTTGTTAAAGCTAAATCGTTTAAATTAAATTTAGTCTTGTTTGCGTATTACTTAATCAGTACCTCCCCTACTAAAGCCCTACAGCAAAAACCTCTGCTAGTAAAGATCTTTTTTCTTTTGTATTTTCTTCTGGGTCTCTCGAGTATTGCTACCAAGATACCCACCAACCCTGGCCTTGTTACAAAATTAATCAAGTGTTTGGTAACAAGCCGTCTTCATGCGTAAAGCGGAGATACAATGAATTTCACCGTGGTTGACTTTCTTTAAATGACAACTTTCGAAATTTGTGGTTATAGTATTCTTCATAATTCGATTCCAATTCAAAAATAAAGCCGAGTAGCATGGTGAAGATCTACACTGGATGACTTTAACAAGGGATCGTCTCATTTGGTCTACAGCATTGTTACATGTGGTGAAATGTTAGTACATTGTTATGAACACGAAAGAAAGCACCCGTCGGCAGTTTGACATATTTTTTTAGAATTGATGGACGTATTTCCACTATGGATCATCGGCCTGTTAATGGTGAATGTTCGCGGAAAATGTTATTTTGCACAGGGGTAGTGCTCGAACACACCCTGTTGTTCGAAAGACTCAGTATTTGAATACTGCCAGGTTAAAAGGAATACTTTGAAAATGTGTATTACTTCACTAGGCTCAGGGAAAGCAGAACAACCCTCTTATCATCAAAGCAAGGGTTAGAATCCTCCATATTAGATTCTAATTAGTTACGACATTTTTAATCGAATAGGTTTACGCGACATGTAGTGAATTGTTTGATCTGCAGAGACTTCGTTTTAATAAATCAGAACATAGATTCTCTGTCTTTCTGCGGAGAAACCGAAAGTGCTGTACCAGGTTTAGATTATTATATTAGGGGGACCATTTTTTAAAGGCCGTACAAAACAACAACATTTTGCAAATTCATTCAAAATACTGCCATCAAAATGTTGAAATGCACGCCGTATCAGCATTTTCAGTATTAGTTACTAGTTGTTTGTGAACCACAATAATAAGAAAAAAGAATACTTGGACTAGAGTCATAGTAGTATGAATAGAAGTATTGGCAGTGTTTAGTCCCATTCCATATGAAAATTCTAAAACGAGCCGTAGATGTAAGTATAATTTGTCATACACAACTTCCCAACCTTCGTCGATTCCTTCATCGCCGATAAAATATCATTTGCAGTCGGTTTCCGTGGCCAGGTGGGGTGTCCCGTGCAGCAATTTTTATGATTGTTAGACCGACGTGCCACGTAATCCAATCGGGGTAATTACCTATCGTGCACCGTCCACCATCAACTCCGTTCAGGTATTCGACTCTTTTAACCTACCGAATGTAAAAATAGCAGGGGATCGAAAAATAAGATCCGTTGGCAATCAGCGCCCGCACCTCATCAAACATTCAAGGCTTGTTCGTGATGAAGCCCTCTTCTCGATTGATTTATTCGAACAACATTGGAAATGCCACCTTCTATAAGTTCCTTGATCTGGCTGTGTTACGTAACGGATAACGGCGGATTAAAAATGCAATAAAAGATGGTATTATTTGGCAGAATGGTTTCATTCAAGTACAATAGTGAGCAATAAATATTTAATGAAACAGAAAAAAAAGTAAAAAAACAGTAATATCTGATTTAAGAATTTTCATTCTAAATAAATGTGTGACACTATTTATTATGTCACGCACACTACAGTCCATAAGTTTGGAAGCAAAATAAAATTTGTTTAAAATAATACAACTAATAGGTGTATCGTGAAATCGTTAATGACTGCTATAAATTATTGTATGCAAATATAAAATTGTTACACATAATCCGTAAACTCCAAAGATTTAGTTACAAATTTTACCCGAATTCATGTTATTACCTGTGATACCTGTACTTTCGGTCAAACGGTTTAGTACTACTTCGGTGGTCGTTTTGGTAAAGGTATTAATTCTTAGAGTCTTATCGCTTTCCTGTGTGGAATTAGTTTTTTGAAATCAGTGCGGAGTTGTAACAATTTGGTAAAGTACAGAGCGCAAAAATGCCAGAACGCAAACAATTGACTGTAGAACGACATAGTAATATTTTTACTCTTCGCGACGAAGGATATGCCGAGAGAGAAAGTGCTCTACGGTTAGAGATTTCAGGAAAATACAAAAAGTTGAATAACATGGTGGATTGCAATAGATATAGGGAGCTGCGTAGAACAATAAAGTCTGAGTTGTCTGTACTATATAAGAATTACATGCTTAATGTGCGAAATAATATTAAAAATGATCCTAAGCAACTTTGATCATTTATTAATTCCAAAAAGAGGTCTTCTGGTTTTTCTAAAGCTGTCAAGATTGAAGATGGATAAGACTCATTTACAACACCATCTTCAATTGTGAACGCCCTCCTACAATTCTTTAAATCAGTTTATACATAATCTTCTAACTTTGACCAGCAAAATTCTGCAACACTAAGCTGTAATCAATTGATCAGTGTGGTGTCAGTTCAAGAATCAGATGTCTATCTTGCATTGAAACAGTTAAACAGTGGGACATGACAACTTACACACCTTCCTCGTTAGAGATTGCGCAAATGTTTTTGCTATACTATTATGTTATCTATTTAACCTATCTTTAGCAACTTGTGTTTCTCCAAATTACTGGAAGACAACTAGAATCATTCCTATTCATAAAAAAGGAAGTGTTAGTTCTATTGATAATTATCGCAAAAGAGCAATCATTAATAAGTTTGCTAAACCTTTTGAAATATGTCTTTATCATTGTATATAGCCACAAATCTAACTATCCCTATCAGAATATTAACATGGTTTTGTGCAGAACCGATCAACGCTTACCAACTGAGCCAGTATCTTTGGGAATCTTTTGATCGTATTGATCATGGGCTATTGCTGAACAAGCTTGCAGCCGTTGGGTTTGCTCCACGTCTAACTTCACTGTTCCAGACATCTTTACACCTACCCCAAGAGTTTCTCAGGGTAGCAATCTAGGCCCTTTGCTCTTCCTACTGTACATTAATGATCTTTGTGATATGTTGAAATGTGAAAAGTTGTTATTTGCAGATGATCTGAAACTGTATTATCGAATTCAAACAAATGAAGACTTCACGTTTTCGCAACAACAAATCACTGCTCTCTGGAGCTGAAGATAGATTTATAGTAACGACTTCGAAACGAGATCGATGTCTAACGGCAGCGGATATCGCAACATGCACAAAGATGGACAAATGTTTCGTTTACCACCGTCAAGAGGCGATTATTGTACCAGGTTTGAGGCGATGTATCGGCCGCAAAAAAAAAAACGTTTTTAATACGCGTGCATAAAGAGTAACTATTAACATGGGCAAGAGAGGATGCAAACTGGTCACTGGATAATAGAAACGCATTCTTATCGACTGACGAGTCCAAATTTCGGTTGTTTGGTACCCAACGAAGAGTTTTTGTTCCTCGACGACCAGGGCAAAGAGCTAATGAGGCTTGCTTAGTGCCGTCCGTCAAACACGGAGGTAGTAGTGTTATGGTTTGGAGTTGGTTTGCTGGAACAACTAGGTGTAATTTAGTAAAAATTAGTAGAACAATGCGGAAAGGAGAGTATTTTAGCATTTTGCAAAATCATGCTTTTAGAGGAGAAACCAGCAAGAAATGAACCAAAAATTAATGGTTTGGTCTCCTCAAAGTCTGTATTTGTTCCCCATACAGCCCTTATGGGATGAGCTTGATCGAAGAGCTAGACAGCGACAATCTCAGGACGCCCAATACCTATGGTAATACTTATAGAACGCGTGGTAGCAAATTAACGCGGACTGTCCCGAAAAATTGCTTCGACAAAAGCCAAAAGAGGTCATATTAACGAAAATAAACTTACAAGCTAAATAATGCATAAATATTATTATGTTTGAATTAATTTACTTTTATTTGACCACAGTCACTTATGTTGTATAAATTCATTAATAATCACAATAAAATTTTACTGTATCTGTGACTTTTCGTAAAGTCCGTTGCTGCTTCCAAATTGTTGGACGATAATATAGATACTACATCCCATAAATCTATAAATTAATTTATATAATTTATCTCCGACTATCAATACAGTGAAGAAAAACGCATATAGTGTGTTCGAAAATTAATATAAACATATAAAGAACATTCAACATGCAATTAAGTACATAGTAAATATAATAAAGCACTACACGCTGTCTCCAACGAAGATATCGCTGTAGATATTATCAGCGTTTCTCATCATGTGATTTAACAGCGCGTAGTAAGAGATTCGTCCATGGAACCGAACATCGAAACGTTGGCACTATCCTAGACGCGAAACGAGGAACATGGAAAGCCACTTTACTGGCGAGATTCAGAGAATTAATTTGGCCGTTGATTAGTTTGAATAGAAATCTTGCATTTTACAATATTCTTCTCAGCTCCAAAGATTAGAAACTACGTGCATCAAGTAGTGCACAGTAATCGATATTAAAATCAGGGTCAGTGCCGATAGATTTAAATTTTCTTCAAATCTAGTTATAATCGCCGAACACGGTAATTTTTTTTGTAATGGTAAATACATATGTTGTTGAGATCACGATTCACAATCATCAACAATGCTATGAGCTAATTTATAGGAAAAATGAATATGCTGCAAGAATTTAAAATAGTAAAGGACTTAAAGTAGATATTTGCGAAACTCCTGCCCGATTTCTGTCAAGTAAATAAAGATTAAGATATGAATAGTATTAGACAATACTGCTAACGGTTGTAAAACAGTACAATAAAGGGGAATTGACAAGATTTTGTTAGTTTTAACACGTGTCTTTGTTTTGTTTGGAAACTTTTTCAGTGTAGTCACAATATTATTGACGTCATCACTTTCCTTGTCCATTCTTCATTTAAAATTCCACGCATGACAGTCTGCTGTGCTTAAAATACTGCAAAACATACCGCTGTAGTTAATTTCTCAGTATATAAACGCAGGATGTCATTAAATTCTGTAGAAAAAGAAAATGCAAATAAGAACGACAATATAATTTATTTGTTTTTGTGGTTTTTCAACCATTTCGGGACGGAATTAATTTCGAAAATGTCACGCACAGCACAGAACTTAAGCACAATAGACCGCGTCCTTGTGTACGCACGTAGATGTGGATGTCCGGAACAATAGCGAATAAAAAATATCAACGCTTAGCGAGCAGCCCTTGCATTCTCCGGCGTTGTTTTAATCTAAATCCATTATCGCTGTCCCAAAAGCATAAAACAAAGGCTTCCGTTTATATAGAATGACACATAATGTACGGTGGGTAGCATGAAGCAGAAATATACAAACACTCAGCGCACGCACACAAGGCCGCGACGGTTAAAAGCTACACAACAACAACGTATACGAGAGCAAGGGACAAAACAAATACTTGAAAAACAAATGCCGGAGCGTATATGTATGTCGTTGTTGTTGCCCGTTGAGTTTGACAAACGGCAATGCGTTGTACTTGGCAAACACACCGGGAAAACCAAGTCCCCCCCAGGTCACATATAACATTTCCCCGGGGGGTCGTGACCCGAACCCCATACGTCGGCCAGGTCGGTCGCCCCCTTTCCTTCATGTTGTACACGTCAAATGACCACTTTACACCAATGTGAGGTCTAATGATGAAATATCTCGCCGCTGGGACCGGCTGAATCATCGGAATCTCGTCTGGAGTCGTATCTTGCACGCGCTCATACACTTTCCCGATATGTTCGACTTTCGGAAATAACGGCTGGGCCAGAGGGCCTTAAGTAATTTTCCATTTCGAATTACTTCGTATATTGACCGCATCTATGTTGCGAAAGTATGTGACAGGTGACTCTATGGACTTCAATTTAAATTATATTAGAAAAAAAAATGTAAAGAAAAATTGTAGAAATGATTCTATTTAAACTCAATAGTTAGATTGAAATAGCTTTGCAATAATTTCCATTTCTACGGAGCGATCTAAAAGGAAGTAATAGACGAACTACTTCCGGAATTGGGCCGTGTCATGATGAGATATACAGAAATGAAATAAGAGTAAGAAGAGAAAAAAATAAAAAAAGGAAAAGAGATAAAAAGAAGAAGAAAAAAGGGGGGCGTGAAAAAGAAAGAAAGGTGAAAAAGAAAGAAAGGTGAAAAGAGTAAGAGAAGGAAAGAGAGACAGAAAAAGGGGGAGGGAGGAAGACAGAAAGAAAAAGAGAAGACAAGAGAAAGATGGGATGTTTGTTTATTACTAACTCTAACTAAGATCTAAGAGGAGTTCAAATTTGAGATTATTTTTTCAATTCATCGGTATTTGTATCTTCTTGTATTATAATACAACATTATTTGATAATGATATTGATTAACGAGAATTTATAATTAAAAATTATTTTAAATTCGGTGAAAGTTACGCAAAAGTTGTAAGAAAGTTCTGTACAGAGCATGAAAAAGAAATTGGTCATCACACGTAACCCTTCGAAAATTTGTTACAACTGAATAATGAAAAAAGCAGCAGACTATCGTAGTAATCATTTAGAAAAAAAGTATCATAGCTGTAAGTGCTAGTGTTCTTATGAGAATCCAAGGACAACAATTCGTCAACATTCTTAGTAATTAAACATTCCCAAAACCATTCGGAATCTTGCACAGAGATCTTCATTTAAGAACTTACAAGACAAATCAATCAAGAAATAAACCAATCGACTACTTCACCAATTTGTAAACTGGGACATACGAGGGTTGTCCTTTAAGTATTGCATATAGAGTTGGAATAAAAGACTAGATAACTTTTAAACATTTTATTGTTTTTCGCACAACTTACTACTTCCTTCTGCATGCGCTCGAACTAACTATGGAAGCAGTTATTCCACTCGTCTATTGGTGCAGTCAAATATAAGTTTTCTAAGGTATCGACTGCTCCTTTTGGCGACTGGAACCTTTGACCCCGTTTTTAATATTCGAAAAAGTAAATAAATCGTTAGGAATTAAGACTGCACGAGAGATGGTCTAACAATTCGACGTTTTGTTGCGCTGAAAATTCAATTCTCTTGCGTGCTGTGTGCAAATTTGCACTGTCTTGGTAGAGGATGATTCATCGTTCCGGATTGGTTTTCGAAGCTCAGCGATAACTTTCGGCAAACAAATGTTTGTATACCAGTCGGCAGTAACAATTATTTGATATTGTAGAGGAATTGCTGCTAGATAACCTGCTTTCGAGGCAAATATCGCGACCATCTTTTTGGAGGCACTTCGAGAGCGAATAACTTTTGTCGGCTCTTCTTCACCTTGGAAAGAAAACAGACGACTGGGGTTTACTTTCTAGCTCATATGAGTAAATCTTAGATTCATCACCACGGACGATGACGTACGCGTTTTTATAGTTTCTGGCATTAAATCGGTCTAGCTTCCTTAACACCTATTCACCGTAGTTTTCTGTTCTTCAGTCAACAGATGCGGTATCCAATGGGAAACTAATTTTTTTACACACAATTCTTCATGCCGTTTTTGATCCACCTACTCTTGGATTGTCGCTAAGACTAATCCGCCCACGTTTGCAAACAGAAACCTACTCAACGAAGCATTCTTGTTGAGATAATTGCCTTTGATAATCAATAAATAAAAGTTTATTATGTGGAAATGTTCTCGGTTTAATTCTATATTTCAGTTAACTTTGACAGTTTGTTGTAGTTACAACATTACAGGTATCTCACTGAAACTTTGGATATAGGTTAATTAAAGACGAAATTTAATTTTTGGTACTGATATTTGATTAGTGGCGCCCCCTACGTTCCACTATGCAAAACTTCAAAGCCATCCCCCGTAACCAGAAACTTTTTCAACAAAATCATCTCTAACAATGAGGTACATTTTCAGCTGGGTGGATTTGTAAACAAACAAAATTGCCAAATCTGAGATAAAAGAGATTATGAGAAATATTGAAAAAACCATCGCATTTTTCCTTTGGGCTTATTTAAAGCAAAAAGTTTACGCTAACAATTGGTAATCTTAAGAAGAACATTACGGATGATATTCATGAAATCACGCGGCAATTATGCCGGAATGAAATACAAACAAGCTCACTAAAAGAACGTTATTTTTAGAAGTATTATGGAAATTTCTCATATAAGAACATATACAACACAGAACGCATATGTATATAAAAGGTTCAAAACTGTGAAAGCGTGTGAAGCTAGTTCCGTAAAAATTATTGTTAAATGAACCGCTGTTCTTCAATAAGGAAATATGTTGTATAGTGCTTGTCATAAGTATGTTTACAAAATTCACAGTTCATACTTTTGCTCGAAGAGTAAACCATAAAATATTTTTATAGCAGTATTTCACTGAAACTTGTAAGTTTTTAAGATTAATTACTTGTTACTTTTGCATTTATTAACCAAAAGCAGTATATCACATATAATACTGTTCAAATTACATACGAAGGAAACAGGATAGTTAATGGGTCAAAAAAATATTTACCCTGTGATTAGTTTCCATTAAACCTATCGAACACTTAATAGAGACAGTTTTACTAACCAATGAAAAAACGTGTAGAACGTTAACAAACCAAATATTATTTTTAACTTTTATTTCTGTTTCGAATAGAACGTTTTGGCAAATATTTTCCAAAGCTGCATTTTTTTTTCAAAATCAATCTATGGAGAGTTGTAATTTTGTTGCTGTAGCCTGCCTTTTTGTACGTTTATTGAAAAAAAAGAGTAAACAAACGTTGAACAGAGATGTCCAAACATAAAAATTATTGAAACCGCCGGCCATATAGTAGTGAAAATATTACGATAAGCTATGGTGACAAGCAACAATTACTGTTAAATAAATATTAGTTTTTGTTAGCGATATTTTAAAAGTATAGTACGTTTTATTTCGAACGATACATAATTAAAAATTTATAGCGAGTCCTACGTGAAGGTGAGCTAGTTTTTTTATAATTTAAATAAATATTGTGACGAATGGTATAAAGGTGGAAGGTCAAAGTGGAGTTTGAAAACAATAGGAACATATATCTTGAAAAACCTTTAAAAGCCCAATTTACTTCATCCAACTTCATTGTGGAACACACAAATATACAATTCTCATTATAAATTTGAGTCAAAAAGTACGTTAGTTTTTCATTAGTATTGACTTTCTATCAGTGTTATTTAGAAATGCTATTAATTTCTGAAATCGGTACGAGTAAGATGGTACAATGCTTAACGAATAGAGAGGATATAGGAACTAGGAGTACGGGGGTATTTCCAGTTTTGCGTACTGGGACATAGAAGGTGCCACTAGAGGTAAGAGATATTAATAGAGAATGGCAACCTAATAGCATGAAATCACAATTGGGTTTTATGCCCTCTACCTTAAGAAAGTAAATTAAAATCCGTAGTACGGTATGCGCTGCACACCATATCTGGGGGTAAGGTTATCAATATTGGATTATGAATAGCGTCAATTCATTGTCTAAATCTGTCAAAATTTATTTTTGGATTGGAGAATCTGTGAAGCGGAGGTACTCCATCTTCACAATTAGTGACACTACACTTTATCGGGGACATTGCTATTCGAGAAATATGAGTGACAATATATGTCTATATCCTTAAAACGACTTATCCTATATATTAATTCTGTACAATTTAAATTATAATATAAAATAATAATAAATGTAATTAAAAGCTAAAACATAAATATCAGAAGAAAATCTTAACAACCAAACTTGACAAGTAGCAGAAATAAAATGACTTTCAGCTTTGTTTCTCAAACATGTCTACATAAAACCATAGAGATTTCACCAATGGTAAACAAACAACGGCGTTACTTACCATCAGAAAGTAAACTAGAACCGTGGGTACCACTAATCATATGTTGGTACTAAAACTTAACCTCCATCCTTAGTTAACCTAAATTCAAAGTTTCAATGCGATACGTGTTGTTGTCAATCTGACAAGTTAGTTCAAAAATGAAATTAAACCAAGAACATTTTCGCGCAATAACTTTTTATAATTTTCGAAGACAATTATTTGAACAAGAATGGCTCGCCATGTTGGCTTCCGTATTCTACAATGAAGTACCACATCAGTCAACAGTTTATCGTTGATATGGAGAATTCAAACGTGGACGGACTAACCTTAGCGACGATCCAAAAGCAGATGGACCGAAAACGGCAGTCATTTGAAAAAACGTCGACGGTGTGCGCAAAACTTGAGATTGAGGCATCATTTGGATTTCAATGATCTTCATTTCAACACTTTCCATGAAGGATTGCGTGCAAAAAATTAGTTTCCCATTAGATCCCGCGTCTTTTGACCAAAGAACAGAAAGCAATTGAAGCAAATATGAATTAGTCTCGAAAAACTCTTCACTCGCTTCAACGCCGGCAACTCCAAAAACGTGTACAACATCGTCATTGGTGATGAATTTTAGATTCGTCTATAAAATCAAAAAACTGTTACAGTCAATCCCGAGCGACGAATCGTCCTGCACCAAGTCTCTGTGCAAGTTCACACATAGCACGCAAAACAAATGACTTTTCAGCGGAACAAAACGTCGATTTTTTATCTTTCCGAAAACTAAGAACGGACTGCGCGGTGAAAGGTTCGAATCGTCAGAAGGAGCAGTCGATGCAATTTTGATTGTACCAACAAACGAGCAGAATAACTTGTTCCAGGGTTGATTCGAGCACATGCAAAAGTGCATTAATTTTGCGGGATCTTTGATGATGCCTACAAGAATGTTAGGATAAACAGTACATCGATGTTTCTTTTTGATACTGAACCAGTTGAAGTTTCTAATGTAATATGCCATTACAGAAACACTATGGCAGTAGGGGCCGATAGAATGCCTACGAAGCTAGTCAAATATTGTGCAGTGTATGTATGTTTTAAAGCTGGTATATTTTCGAAACTCCTAATGATGAGAATTATAGCAAAACGAGAAGGTAATTGTAATAAGATTAGTGCAATTTACTGCCGCTAGTAATAAATATACTAACAAAACGACAAAATGCGTATATAAAAATACGATCTACTATTCGAGCAATATATATGACACTATGCAAAATAAATAGAGCACTTTCTGGAAAAGAATATGCAGTGGATATTTCCTTAGATCTCTCCAAAAGTACTTGACTATGTAAACCATTCGGTTTTACTGACGAATCTGTCGCTCATGGGATTCAGAACTTAGATGCACGATCTCTTGAAATCATATCTAACACATAGGTTGCAAGCTGTGAGGGCAACCGACAATATTGAGTTCATTTAATCAACGTGGCGAGGAATACCACAGGGTTCCATCCTAGAGCCATTCTTTTTTCTGCATACGCAAATAATTTACCAAAGCTAACGCAGCATAGTGTCACTATATTTGCAGACACCTTTAATAAGGAACACAAACGTCGAGGAAGAGGTGATTAACGTTTTACATTCTACGGAAGAGTGGTTTAATGCCAATTACTTTAAATTAAACATATAAAAAACAGAAGTATTGAAATTTGGTGCCAGAGAAACTGAAAAAGCGAGAATACAGAAATCACAACTGCACCACATGCGAAAAACAATAATTTCTGAAATTCTTGTGTATTAACAGTTAAGAAAGTATTACAAAATGTTTGTTGTTCCTGAGAAAACACTTAATATTTCACATGTATATTTAGTACTTGGTACTTCCGAGGAAATTATGTTAATATAGTAGCTCTAAAGGGTAGGGAACAATATTAATATAATCAACTTTTCAATTATTCAGTTAACTTTAATTTAAATGCTTGATCTAGTTTTTTTTAATTACATCAACTCTCCTCGTGTAATATTCGTTATTATTCACATTAATTATTTAGAAATTGATTTATACTGACGTGCTAACCTATACGATAAGTGCAAGGATAATCTCTATCATTCGAGTGGGTAAAAATTTTCCAAAATACTGTACGAGATCAGTAATAAGCGAATTGAATCCGGGATTGGACCATGTCATGATGTCACGAAATAAGAGTAAGAGGAAAAAAGATAAAGAAAAAAAAAGAAAGAAAAAAGGAAAAAATGAAAAGAGGGAGTGAAAACAGAGTTTTTAGGATCTTGGGGCTTGTCTGCGTGGGGGGATATAAGTGTTTATTGATGACTTTCTGTATATTCCGATATAGGTAACCATTATTTTCAAGGAATGACTTGACGTACTGTACTTCTTTCGACAGGTTGTCAGGTTCAGAAATAGAAACAGTACGATGTACGAAGGAATTTACAACACTTAACTTTTGCGCCGGATGATGGTGAGAATCGACATGTAGATATCGATCAGTGTACGGGGGTTTTCGGTAGACTGAATGACCTAGACGACCATTGGGTTTTCGTGTTACGAGGACATCGAGGAAAGGAATAACACCGTTCTTCTTAACTTCCATGGTGAACTTTATGTCGGCATGCTGGCTGTTAAGATTACCAAGAAAACTATCTAAAGTATCTCTATCGTGAGGCCAAATGATCAAGGTGTCGTCCACGTACCGAAACCAAGCTTTCGATTTTAGATGTGAACTTTCCAGGGCGACGGGCTCGAAGGATTCCATAAAGAAATTTGCAACAACCGGTGAAAGCGGCGATCCCATGGCAGTTCCTAATATTTGTTTGAAGAAGTTACCTTGGAGGACAAAATAGGTCGAAGTGAGGCATTTATCTATTAGGGGTGCTAAATCTGGAGATTTGGTGTCCTGTTCTAGTAGCTGAATGATATTGAGAAAATCTGGAATGGGTACTTGAGTGAATGGAGAAGTGACGTCAAAACTGACTAACAAATCTGTAGGTAGAATAGTAATCTCGGAGTTTTCTTTTTCGTTTTTCCTCTTACTCTTATTTCATTAATACCTCATCATGACGCGGTCTAATTCCGGGAGCAGTTCGCTTATTACTGACTCCGGCCGTGGAAGCCTACGTATTCATTTCTGTACGAGATCGTTTTCGCTATATTCTCGGTGTTTTGATGACGTACTACTCTCGGACGGTCAGCGAGCAGAGACGTTATTTAAAATAACGCTCATGAATGTAATTTTGGGGGTTAAAAGGCTCACATATGCGCCCGGTATTATGTCCCAATTCCCGCAGGCATTGTAAATTATACCGTGAAATTTTCGTATATATACACACGTATTTCGTATCGTATGCTATACGTGTTGCCGGGACAAAAAGTCATCGGATGGCGGAGATATTAAACAGCGGGGCGTGGGCCATATTTACAATGCGTTAGTTACGGATAATGTCGGGGGAACGTCCCGTTTTTACTGCTTTTATCGCTCTCTCGTGCTTTTCGTTCCACTTTTTTACTCTTATTATTATTGTAGACGCGATAATGCGGTTTTTAAAAAAATAGTGCATAAAAGTTTGTTGTTACACGGAAGCTTACTTCAAAATTGTTGTCGACCTCAACGTATTGTGGTAGAAAATAATTTTCTAAATGGGCTCTTTTATTTGTTTTCGTTTTTAAATTCGAATATAGTGTTTAATGATTAAAATAATCAAATATAAGATTGTAAAAATAATAATAATAACCAAATATATATATATATATATATCGCTTTTTTAACAAAATCTCTTTTTGTAACAAAAAAACCTAAATCAATCCTTGTCTAGCTAATTTTATAAATTCTAAATAAAATACAAAATGAAATAAGAGCAAAAGTACAATAAATTCTGAAAATTGATTATGATTTGAAGTCTAATTTTGGTAATCGTACTCACTCATACGTAATGTCTCGTATCTTAGGTATCCTGGTCTTCGGCTTCCACAGATGTGTCCGGAACTCCCAATTTTTTATAATAATATCAGATGATACACTTTTTCACGTGAAATATATTCGAAGAATTTCAAATATTACGATGAATTTGAGAAAACAATAATTTTTTCTCAGGAGAGACGATTTCGATGTGTGTGACTTTGACACGATTTTTCCTTATATCATCCCTCGATATCGGGGTTACACATTTGTTTGCCTATATGTTAGGCCACACAATAAACACGCTCTTGATGGAATGAAATTATTTACATGTAATGCTGCCAGGCGTGCCATCCATATGACGTACGAGAAATTTTGAAGACAGTGTGTTTTATTTCGGGACGATAGTTGTTTTAATAATATGATACACATGCGCGTGTACAGTACATTAAACGTCTTTTATAAATAAATTTGAAAGAAGTTATTATTACAAAAAAAATGTAATTACGAAAAGTGATATATATATAACACATGGGCTGAAAAGTCCCGGGCCTAACACATAGATGACGCTAGTTTTATTGCAGTCACCTTTCTCTTAGTTAGTACTAACCTTCAAAAGACAGCTGTTAAAATTTCATGATATTCTATTCATTAGTTTGTAAGTTATTGTGCTAAGAGTCACGCTACTTTTGTTATTTTCAAAACAATGGATCAAAAACAATTTCGTGTTTTAATTTTACACTGCTTCTCGATGGGAAAAAATACCGTTCAAGCGAAGCAATGGCTTGAAAAGTGTTATGGGGACTCCGCTCCATCAGAAACAACAATAAAACGTTGGTTTGCTGACTTCAAACGTGGTCGTAGAGACACCGATGATGAACGCAGTGGACGTCCAAGTGAGGCGGTAACACCAGAAAACATCAAAAAAATCCACAAAATCGTTTTGAATAATCGAAAAGTGAAGTTGCGTGAGTTAGCTGACATCGTAAAGATATCAATAGAACGTATTGGCTTTATATTGCATGAGCATTTGACTATGAGAAAGCTCTGTTCAAAGTGGGTGCCACGTTTGCTCACTGTTGACCAAAACAAGAGTGTGTTGATGATTCTGAGCAGTGTTTGGCCATGTTTAAACGTAACAAACCGGAATTTTTTCGGCGATATGTGACAATGGATGAAACATGGATCCATCACTTCACTCCGGAATCAAAACGATCGTTATCTGAGTGGACAGCAACTACTGAACCTCGTCCAAAGCGCCCGAAAGCACAACAATCGGCTGGAAAGGTTATGGCCTCGGTATTTTGGGATGTGCGTGGTGTAATATTCATCGACTGTCTTGAACAAGGAAATACCATCAACAGTGAATATTATATAGCGTTATTGGAGCGTTTGAAAGCCGAAATTGCAAAGAAACGACCGCATATGGCAAAGAAAAAAATTTTGTTTCATCAAGAAAACGCACCGTGTCACAAGTCAATCAAAACAATGGCAAAACTATATGAATTGAACTTCGAATTGCTCCCACATCCACCGTATTCGCCAGATTTGGCTCCCGGCGACTACTGGCTGTTCGCAGACCTCAAAAAAATGCTCGCCGGCGAGAAATTTCGCACGAATGAAGAGGTTATCACTGAAACAGAGGCCTATTTTGAGGCAAAAGATAAATCGTTCTACAAAAGTGGTATTGAAATGTTAGAGCGGCGCTGGAATGATTGCGTTGCTCTTGATGGAGATTACGTTGATGAATAAAGCTAATTTTGAACCAAAAAAAAACGTGTTTTCTTTGTTAGGCCCGGGACTTTTCAGCCCATGTGTTATATAGTAAACGATAGTGGAGTTTACGTCTCCTATGCACATGTTGTTGAAGGGACTCTTTTTTTAACATTAAAATCGTAGATTATATGTTAGTGACGAACAACTAAAATAGATATCTGTAAAATTTAGAAAGAAAACTGTACAGACTAAATATTTGAAATAAATTCAATGAAAAGGGAGTCCTAACGGTACTTTGCCTCCAACAACAACATCAACAATAACAGAAATAAGGCGGGAACCATACAGTGACGAGAAAATATCCAAAGTAGATAAACAAGAAAAATTTAGATCATTGATATTATAAAAGACAATAATGCATATCATTGCAGTATGTCGATTTAATCCTTCACGCAAAAGCTATAATTGTGTTATTTTGGTGTTTGGGACCATTTTATTCTGAAAATTGAAATCCGTCAATAATCGTTGTATTAAGAAATTAAGTTATGTTATTATTGTCAAACACGAAATCGCTGGTAAAAACTGACTACAAAAATATGTTTTTTTCTGCGTCAAATCTCTATTTATAGACTAATAAATATTTTAACAATCTTTGCAAAAATCTTCTTTTTTTTTAATCCTATGTCCTTTATACCTTGCGGTGTCAGACTAAATGTCTATAATTCTATATGAACTTTTGAACAGAATATTTGGTTTTCTTAATATCTCCGGCATATTAGCATCGAAGTTAATGCTGAAAGAAACGCAAAAGAAAATAACATTAAAAAATTATTACATTTTATACACAGAATATTTACAATGATAGTAACTCAAAACATCACCTATTCGACAACTTTCTAAAGTTGGGCAATTCCTACGGCAAAACATGCGCTAATGTGAATAATCAAAAACTACCAAGAAAGCAGCAGAAACGTTTTCGGTGGCTAAGAAAGGTTTCAAAATCGCTCTTAAAAGAGATACATAAACAAGCAACGCTGAAATTTGCGCAAGATCATATGAGATTGAACTATGAGTGGAACAACGTCATATCTTCTGCTGAGAAGAAATTTAACTTGGACGGGCCTGATGGTTTCAAATATTGTTGACACGATTCGCGCAAGAACACCGAAGATGCTACGTGCCTAAATTTTGGTGGGAGTGTAATAGTTTAGGTGACTTTTACCTATAATAGTAAAACCTCTATATGTTTTATTTCTACGCGAATGAACTTTAATTCTTATATACAACTTCTTGAAATAGTTCTGACAGAGTTTGGTGAGCAATTGCCGATGCAAGACTGGATATTTCAACAATACAATGCAAGTATCCATAATTCCAGACAAATAAAGGAGCGGTTTCATCAAAAGGAAATCAATTTATTACAATGACCTGCTCGCTCGCTCGATCTGAACTCCATTCGAAAATCTTTCGGGAATATTAGGAAGAGAGGTGTATGCGAATAATAAAGAATACAAGCTTACCATGTTGCATTCTGATCGAAGGCATTCGACAGCATAAACCATTCTAAATTAATATGTAAGCTGGAACGCTATGGCGTTCAAGACACATCTTTATCCTGGTTCAAATCTTACTTGGATCACAGGCAGCAGACAGTTGAGATCAACTCCAATGGTGTTCGTGTTTATTCAAATCCCATTTATGTTTGTAAGGGCGTACCTCACGGCAGTATCTTGGGACTACTACTTTTGTTATTTATTTTAATGATGTCTATGCTGTCGAGTGCCCTTTGATGGAGAATAGACCCATGTTGATGAACTATGCCAATAACACTTCTTTCGTAGTTGTAGGATGTTCATTGGCGAAGGTCATCGACAATGGCTCCAGATTCTTGGAATTACTTGAACAGTGGTTAACTGCTAATAACTTAATGCTTAATCGCAGTAAAACCAACATTATGCTCTTAAAAGCGAAGGAAATGAGTTATCCTGAGCTTCTATCTCTTAATAAGTACGACTATGATGTACAACATTCAGCACGTCTTTTAGGACTTGTTATGGATGACAATGTGTGTGGAATAGTCATATAGATTTAGTTTGTAAGAAAGTAAGTACTTTTTGTTATTGTACACGAATACTACGTGATGTGGTTAGCGCTGATGAACTACGACTGGTTTATTCTTCTGTCTGCTATCCGCATTTAAAGTTTGGAGTCGTCTTTTGGGGAAGCAGTAGAGAACTCGATGTTTTTGTTAGTCAGAAAAAAGTTCTGCGTTTAATGTTGCGCCTCAATTACAATCAATCTTGTAGAGGGCATTTTAGAGCTTTTTGACAGGTTTTTGACCATGTTTGCAATTTTGCAATTTTCGGATGTTTAGTGTTTTTATTCAACCAAAAAAAATTGTTAGAACATACTTTCCTTCACACCCACCATACTAGACACAAAATAAATTACTGCTACCCCAAACACAGGCTACAGTTGACTGCAAGGAGTCTTAGTTATGTAAGTTCAAAATTTTTCAATAGTTTGCCCTATGCAATACAAGTAAGTAGCATTCATGTATTTAAGAAATTAATGAATCATGAATTGCTACTAAATATTGAAATAACATAGATGAATTTCTACATTCCCGACTACTACATGGATGATTATTATTTATTTATTTTTGTAACTTTATTTCGGTATAAACTTATATAATGTATTTTCCTTTGACGTTTACCTTTGTGTTGTCTACTAAGAAGCAATAAAACATTATTATTATCATTATTATTACACAAGAGCGTCTAAGAACTAAAATGATAATGAGGTGTTGGAATGATATTCTTATTTCAATATTGACCAAATTGATAGCACGTTTGAAGACCCGGATGTTTGAAGGTATTTTGGATAGAGGATCTGACACTTTCTAGTTTTTTAAGAAATTTTATTATTAATTTTGTGTTAATGGGCCTATAGAAATTTCGCTGTTTGGAGTTATTGTTATTCTAAATATTTTCTGTATAAAATGTAATAAGTTTTCTTTTAATCTGATTTTCTCTTACACTTCTATTCCTTTGTACTTCAGCATAATTGACGAAGATATTAAGTAAACCAAATATTATATTCAAAAGTTCGTATGGAACTATAGAAATTTCGCGGAGTGTAATGTGAAATCTTATTTATCTACGCGATAGCATGATTTAATTCCTGGAATATCTACTACACCAGGATTAGTGCAATATTTCGTCGAATCTGTGGAAGGAATTATACACTTATGATATCTAAACTAAGCGA
Source organism: Trypoxylus dichotomus (assembly GCA_023509865.1). Taxonomy (NCBI): domain Eukaryota; kingdom Metazoa; phylum Arthropoda; class Insecta; order Coleoptera; family Scarabaeidae; genus Trypoxylus; species Trypoxylus dichotomus. The sequence continues at coordinate 73,822,369 of CM042074.1, read as the reverse complement.
TTTTAGTTAGTTAGAGTTTAGTACAACAGAAATAATCCGTCCGTACCTAATTGTTCGTTCATGCTATGTTCACTACAATGGCTACACATCCCTATTTTCTGCTTTCTCTACTCTATTCAGTTTGGGCTCTCTTTTATGTAGTATTTATTTGGGTGGCCGTTTGCATAGACTAGTTTGTAATGTACTTGCATACGCAGACGATCTTAAGATCTGTAATACCACAATCTTTCCGACTGATTGTCTATTTATTCAGAGTAGTCAGGTTACTATTATCTCATGGTGTATGCAGAGTAGAGTTCACTTGTATCATGAATAAGTGTATTATCGTAAATTACTCTAGACTTTATACTTATCAAGACGCTGTGAATCAAATTATTATTCCTCCCACTCATCTTTAACGGACGTGAGTGTGCTGTTTGATGCAATTTTGTCGTTTGCAGACTACATAGTATATGTGCGAAATTCTACCATGAAATCCTTAGAAATCCTCAAACGATCCTGCAAATTATTTAAGGACTCTGCGTCACTAAAATCGTTTTATTATTCCCTTGTCCGTACTAAATAATAATAATTATTATGGTTATTATTATTACTATAACTATCGTATAACCTCTAATAACAAGACCTCTAGAAAACGGATATGGACATCATTCTTCGTCAAAACACGAAAATATGCAAAAACTACCAGAAAAGACAGGTTTAATATATTGTATTAATTACTGTTTGTTTAAAATTCAAGTATTATTTATTAGGCTTGAAAAGCACCTCGATTTAAACTAGACTCAGAGCTGCTGGTATATGGTTTCGAAGGAAGTTGCCAGAAACATAGCAGCATCTACTAGAAGTGGTAGTAGAAATGAACTGAGTACAAGATTAGTAAAATTTCGTAAATTTTATGCCGAATAGAATTAAAACTGTTTTTATAAGCAATGGAAATCCAAATAAGGTTATTTCAAATTTTAAGTGATGTCCTTATTTAATGAGATTATATTTATTACAAACATAAGTAGTAGCAAAATATAAAATTATAAGCTCTCAATTATATTCCAAAGGGATTTTCACTGTTGCGGTGTGTTATTATGCATTTTCGATCTATATTTGTATTGAATTACCCTCGCAAAATATTATTTAATTATGGAAATTTTTTAACTTTACAGAAAACTTTTAACTAAAATTTTAAACTGTTGCCATACATTCTGTCAATATTGTATTTCACTTGTAACCGCAATTTATTATTTTAACAAAATATCTGCTAATAACCAAAAAAAAGTAGTGTAAAGAATTTATTTATATAACATAAAAAAATGAATGAAGGTTCCACCGAGATTTGAACTCGGATCGCTGGATTCAAAGTCCAGAGTGCTAACCATTACACCATGGAACCTGTTGATATTGCGTTTTTGCCCTTTGAGCATAACATTTCTTAATTAGTTTTAATTCATTTAATAAGAAACAATATAATTTTATAAATATGATGCTATATTTAAACATAAAATCGTCTAAAAACATTTATTTTACATGTAGGCGCAATGTATAACAAATGTAATATCTATTCCAAAAATGTTTATTCTTCATACTATAGTATTTACTTTAGATCAAGTATGGGCAACCTTTAACATGTTGTGGGCCAAACTTTAGTGTACGCGGGCAGCGTTTAAAAGTAGTGCATTTTAAAGTAGTGCATTTTAAAGTAGTGTTCATAATTTTTAGCGATCGATATCAGACATGAAATAATACGACAATGTTATTATAATGCAATTTATTAAAATAAGAAAATGAAATGAAAAAAATAGGTACAACATTATAATTAAATCGTGAAATTTGGAATTATTACAAACTACGAAAATTAAATAGCGACAACGAAATCAATGAGACACTTGAGTTTGAATTTGGGAAACTAATCCATCGATGTTTGGATTAGTTCCAGTGATACAAAGACGTGAGAATTTTGTAGTGTAATATTTTTTTTAATTGGGTTTTTCAAAATGTCTCGCGGGCCGGATCAAATCTTACAACGGGCCGGATCTGGGCCGCGGCCCGGTTATTGCTCACATATGCTCTAGATTAACAAGCACTGCATATTACGAGGAACTGCATTAGTCGATGAAATAATATACATTGAAAAATTCTGAAACTTACCAGTGTATGTACTATTAAATTAAAACATTTTCAACCATCCGACACATCCGGTTATACCACCCTATATATTATCACATTCTTGTATTTGATGGCATTGGGTATTTGAAAAGGATTATGTATCCAATTAATTCAAATACATTGAGATGTTTAACGCTTTCAATAAATTGAATTTCATGTTCTAATAAAATGCTATTCAGAGAATCAAAATATGTATTCACATTTCTTCATCTCCAGATATTGAACCTCAAAGTAGAATTTCTCTGACACGGCATCTATGTCATGCACACTAAGATGGTGATACATGTGTCTTGTAAAGTCAGATTTAAATCCTTTAAATGATGCCGGTTTTTGCAAAGACTATAGAATATATACTGTGAGAAAGCCAACCGATCTCAGTATAAGTAAAATGCTTCTAAAGTCTTCACAAAGCGCATAGAATAAACGTGAATTTATAACGCAGGATCTTACAAAATTTACAATTTTTACAGCATCGGTTAAAGTACTGCCCAAGTCCATTAAATATTTTCGTTGATGTCCTTTACTCATTGCGCAAGACCAGAAAGTTTCCAGATCATTGCCTTTGCACTATCCACGCACACTTCTAAACAAAGACGCTATTTCCATTTTTTCAAAGTAACCATTGACCATATTTGGTATATAGATGCAGTGTTGGTGTAGCAAACGCTACAGCGATTTTTAATCAGGAACTGGTGCAAGTGAAGAGACAATTAATTACTCCTCTAGCTTTTTGTCGAACTTAACAAAAATACCCGTTTTTAATCATCAGCCCATAATAATGTTATGGAGTAATAATGATTCAGCTTCACATTCGATATGCATACGTGCGCTTTGTAAAGTTTGTGACGCAAGAAATTCGATTTATTTAAATGAAAACATATTATTAATTTAATATATTTGCCATATAATTAGGTGTATTTGCTATGCTTACGAATCCTTGGAGGGTCGCGATCCAACAATTGGGCATCACTAGTTAAAATAGAGTTTCTTCGTCTACGAAAATGGCTTTTCTGCTTCCAGAGGATTTTTTCATTTGTAGTCCTTTATATCTTGCGGTGTCGGACTACTGTTTTCTTATTTTTGTCATCGACAGTTTCCCGGTTCTGAGCCAGTTGTCTGGCTTCAATCCATCCCATAGTTCTTTTTTTCTAATACTCTATAGATTTGTCTTTTCTAGGTGTTTCTGGGTCTACCTATTTGTTTTTGCCCTCTGTTTTGGCTTCGAAAATCTTCTTTGTTACTCGATCTTCTTCCATTCTGTGTATATGTCCAAGACATCCCAGTTATCTCTCCTCTATGATTATTTCTATTGGCTTGATATTTTGATTATTAGTGATTATTGTGTTTCTGATTTTGTCTCTCCTTTTTACTCCTTCTATTCTTCTAAAGAATCTCATTTCTATGATTCGCTGCCGTATGTTGATGTTGGTCAGACCACTCTTTTATACATTTCTGTCTTTATTTGTTTTGGTATTACTCTTTCGGACTTCCCTATTCCCTCATTTATTTCTTTCTCTATTCTACCATTGTCGTCAATGGTTGTTCCTAAATAATTGTATCTTTTAACTTGTTCCAAGGTTGTTTCTTCGATTCTGATGTTATGTTTTTTTCTTCTGCCGGTATTATCATTGTCTTTGCTTTCATCGTGTTTATCTCCATGTTAGTCTTTGTTAGTTGTTCTTGTTATATCTTCAGGTTTTGCTCTAATGTCTTTTCTGAATCTGCTATATCATATCATCGGTACATTAATTGCATTCATTTTCCAGTTTTCTACTTTCATATTTTTTTCCTTCTTCTTTGACTTTTTTAATAGCGTCTTGTATTAGTATAGAGATTCAGCTGATTCTGCGTTGGAGGTTCTGACTTTATTCTTGTTATTTTTGGACAATGCCTTGATAATTTCTATCATTTCTCTCTCTAGGCCTCTCCCTTCCAGGCTCTGTCATGCATCTTCTCTTCTTAACCTATTAAAAGCTTTTTTCAGATCTATATAACATATATGTACTTCCTTTCTTTTTTTCTGAATGATTGATTACCAGTACTATTTTACAAATCATTGTAAATAAGGAACATTAAAATACAGTATGAAAATTAATCATCATCGTAACGGTTTTCGGGTTCCGCCGTGTCACACTGGACGAAAACCTAGTGACACGGCGGAACCCGACAACCGTTACGACTATGTCAAACGGTCGTGAAAGTCTGAGATACTATTTAAAATTAATCATCGTTAATTATTCAACCTTTCCATGGATTTACTAAATATGTTTCTCTTTTTGTTGCAGATGAGTCACATGGACGGGTTAGAAATGTTGGATCCAATTTCGACTTCTTCAATGACAACACTTACGCCAATGCCGGAGACACCTTCGCACATGCATTCGTACGGTATGAATCATGTAATGAACCACCATCACCACGGAGGACCTTTATCGGGTCATAGTGCGCCGGGGCATCACCCTGGACATCACGGCGGTCACCCCGGAGCCCATCATCCCGCGATGGCTGCGGCGGCGGCGGCCGCAGCAGTCGCCGGTCTTCATCCGGACGCCGATACCGATCCGAGAGAACTCGAGGCTTTCGCGGAACGTTTCAAACAGAGAAGGATAAAGTTAGGTGTAACGCAAGCGGATGTCGGTAAAGCCTTAGCAAATCTGAAGTTACCGGGTGTCGGCGCTCTATCCCAATCGACAATATGTCGATTCGAATCCCTAACGCTTTCGCATAACAATATGATAGCGTTAAAACCTATTCTTCAAGCGTGGTTGGAAGAAGCTGAAGCGCAAGCGAAGAATAAACGGAGAGATCCAGACGCGCCAAGTGTCCTACCCGCCGGAGAGAAGAAAAGGAAACGAACGTCGATAGCGGCGCCTGAAAAGAGGAGTTTGGAGGCGTACTTTGCCGTACAGCCGCGACCTTCCGGCGAAAAAATAGCCGCGATAGCTGAAAAATTAGATCTGAAAAAGAACGTCGTCAGGGTGTGGTTTTGTAACCAACGGCAGAAGCAGAAGCGTATGAAATTTGCCGCGCAACACTGACCAGATATCAACTTCGGGTTTCCTGTGAATTAATTTAAAGTTCTCTATTGTTGAAAACAATGAAAGTAACAATGAATTAATACTAATAGTGTTCTATATCGATACGTAATGAATCGAGGTCAGTTGTTGAAATTAAAACGTTTCTAGAAATTATATTAAAAGACGACATTTACAAGGTATCACAAATATAATGATAATTATTTCAAAACACCTGTTGCCCATATAAAATCACTAAAAACTATTTATGATTGCTTATTGTTTTTGTATGAAGCAGGTAACACTTTTAGCTAAGTAGCAGACCATGAGTGTGCACGAGTTTTTCCGTTATTTTTGCTAAAAAGAAGCACGTAATTTTCAAGAGAAATGTATCCTTTTTATTCAAACTATTGGCCATCGACTTGTACAAATTTCACCCATATTTCAGGTAATTTATGGATACCATGCCAGAAAAACTGCTTGCCTCTTGCGGCAAACCATTCGTTGAGGCATTTTTAAACTTTCTCGAAATTGCTGAAGTGCTACTTTGCGAACGCGTGCCCCATTGATACAAAGAGGTGATAGTCAGATGGCGCCAGGTCTGGGGAGTACAGCTTGTGTGAAAGGATGTCCCATTCAGGCGATTTCAAGTTGTCTTTCACTGGTTTTCCTGTGTGAGACGGGGCATTGTCGTGTAACAAAATCACTTTGACACATCTTCTGGTCCATTTCCGTTGTCTTTCGATTAATGCGTGATTTGAATTTATCATTTGTTGCCGATAGCGTTGTGTATTAACGGTATCGCCGGATTTCAACACTTCATAATACACAATACCGCTCTAGTCCCACCAGACACAGAGCATCGTCTTCATGTCGAAGCGATTTGGCCTGGGTGTTGAAGGATAGGCTTCATCAGGTGAAAGCCACGATTTCTTCCGCTCCGGGTTTTCAAATAAATCAATTTTTCATCACCCAACATAATTCGATACAAAAATGATTTCCTTTTGTGGCATTGAGACAGCATTTCACAGGTGACGCTAGTCTCAATTTGTGTGTGTTGTAGTTTAAATTAATACGCTTCGTATTTTTCGCTGACGTCATCTCTTAATTGAACCGGAAAAAAACTTATGCATACACCTGGGAAACACTTAGAAGATTAATGAAAAGTCACAAAAGCAATATCCTCTTAACAAACGAAACAAATTTATAAAACAAGAAGCACCACGGATTAGAAAGCATTCATGAATCGATCTTGCCGATGAAATTTACATGTCATGGGATTTTATTAAACATTTTAAAATATAGCAAGCAAACAAACACATTAAAATGCCTATACAACAGTTATTGTGTTCTGCTTCAATGTTAATTTTATGTTCTCATTGATAGCACTAAAGTTTTCTTCATAAAATAGCCTTTATATGCTCTGACGATAGATAGTGAAAACTTTTAATTACCCAAAACCAAAACAATTACAATACATCTAGGAACAATTTTATGTAACAATTGTGATGTCGCACTCGATTCATTATAAATGAGATTTTTATTGATCGTCAGCGGTCCTAATGAAAGTGGAACCTCCAATCTCCTATCGCCATCGGTTTTCTTTTTTTTTTGTTGTCGATCTAGTCTAAGTATAAGCACTGTAAATATTAGTGAGTCACTCGTACCTTCTGGTGTAACTGCCCCCATTTTTTCGGCGGGTCGGACGCACTATCATTATTATAAAAGATATTGTAAAGAAATACTACGTTAGTACAATTTTTATACAGAATTTCTTCACGTCACTTCAAATAAATTGTCACGGCGATCCCGTTCACATCGATCGTCACCATTATACATATTATAAATAAGTATTGTACATAAAGATCTTATTAGTTGAATTTAATTAAGTAACAATAAGATGGTACCAGAAAGCGACCATGCACATCAGTATTATAAGTAAGGTTAATCCCGACAACAATGTGAAATCGTCAGTATTGCTAGTGATATTTTTCCGTTTCCCTTTTAAATATTTATCTGTATTTTCTATATTATATAAATTGTAAGCGAAAAGAAAATTGAAATGATTTTTATTAATTTTTTAAAATAATGAATCGTGCAATACATTTTTAGGCAATACGTGTAAATACAATTTGTTCCAAAATTCTTTATACATACAAAATGAACCTTTGACTGTTATTTATTTTGTCGTACTTAATGAAATTGGCTTTAAAAATTTAAAGTAATTATTCTAAATCATTGCTATATATAAACCAGAAAAAATAATTTGACCAAAGAAACAACGAAAATCTAGATGAATATACAGGCTGTCTTTGAAATGAAGCAATGAAGTACGGAAAATGAAAAGATGTAATTATATAGAACATTAATCCAACATACGTGCAAACTGCATACACTATAGTAACACAGCTGTCGATATAAAAATTACAAGATAACATTGTTTACCTTTCAAACAGCATGCTAAGAGTTAACAACATGCTTATGTACGAATACTTCGGCTGTGAATAATAAATAAATTTTTATTTTAAATATTTTTACCATTTTTTGTCGCGTCGAAATCTTCGCAAAATGTTTTGGATTTAAATCTAATAACATTAGATCTTTGTATTTTTCATACTTTTTTATTTTATTTTATGGATACCTGTATAACATAAAAGCACTACTTTTTAAAATATAATAAATAAACTTGAATGAACGTAAATAATTGTTCTCTAATATTTTGCTTCTAAAAAGATAATTTATATTATTAACAGAAACATTGCTACGAGGTAATCCTATGAACTTTGTGTATAGTTATCTTTTTTTAGGTGCAATGCTAAAATGAATATGTTAACATATACATATATGTTAACCCACCCATCACCATTTTTAAAAGATACACAATGCGTTCTAATATACTCCGATCTACGACGTTTGTTATCGAGTTTCCCAAAAATTTGTAAATTACGTTTTCATTAAAATTAAATCATTCTGAATTTTTGAAGACAATTTACGACTTCTTCGTTCAGTTACCTGCCTTTCCAGGAATTTGAACGGCATTTTGAAAAAAAGTCTGAAAAATTAGTGCAGGCTTTCGAAGGTTTCCAATTCTGAATTTCTTATTTCATTTTCAGGAGTAGATTTTCCAATTTCCATATAACCTTTGATGCATCGTTTTATGCGGAATTTAAGGATAAATTAGAACTTCCAATATATTCCCAAAATGATGAGTAGTGATTACATAGCAAATTCTATTAGGACTTTCAATATACATTACGTTATATATCATCGTTTTAATAAAAAACATTTTTCAAATTATCTTGAAATTACCAATTAATTTTTTTTCTGGCTTGCGTAAAATATTTTGAATTTAATTTTTCATACTTTTTTATTTTATTTCATAGACATCCTGTATATTAGCTTGTTAAATTTGCTATTTAATTATGTGTATATAAACAACACTGAAAAATTATATGATTTTTACGTATCTCCAATTTATGTAGCTGTTGTATACATCGAATTTATAAGGCGGACAGTACTTTACAAAAAAAAAATACATTTAAGAAAACATTAATTAATATGGGTATAAAAAGCGAAAGGAATATACCAATAAAGTAAAATTAATTCCGTATCAATATCAATTTATATTAAATACATACATATATAGTAGAGGCCAAGCAGTTTGTACCAAATAGGATAGTTACATACTTCTGGTTTTTTCTAATATAATTTTCCTAATAATTTGTATTTGTTCGAAAACTAAATGAGCCTAAGATAATTTAAGTCGAACATGTTTTTTATTTCCATAATTTCTCTACAAATAATTTCGGAACAAATTGTACAAATAAATAACAAATTTGTAAATACAGCATTATTGTACATTATTGTAAAACCTTTATTATTAATGATACTAATAATTGAAAGCGAGATTCAGAAGCAATAAACAATGCTCATCTTTCGTTCTACGATAATCTAATTCGTGTTTTTCCTTCAACTTCTGATTTACTTTATTGAACAGGGTAACAGATTCAAAAGTTGTTTTTTTCCTGATATTCCGATCTCTAAGAAAAACGCAAACTGGAACAACAGATGAAAATAAACTGAACTAAACCCGAATACAAATTAGATACATATCAATCTTTCTATAAGGGCTTATAAATATGATGTAAATATAAATTGTAAATAGTTCTCTTTTTATTTTCGAATGTTTAACGAAGAATGTATCGAACCTTCAGTTTAACGCATTTCGGAATAAGAAATTTCAAGCTTTATTCGAGTACAAATTTGGGAAGAAAAGAAATGAAAACGATATGTAAGATACAAAATTAAAACGGAAAGAGAGTTATTCTAAGCTACTTCTTCTAGTAGATTTTTCCGTGAAGATGCTTCAATTGACTGAAAGTTCATTTGTTATTATTTTTTTTTGTGTTGAAGCCCTGTTATATGTATTTTATTAGCAGGTTTGATGTTTTGTAGTATGTTGTAACAGAGACAAAGGAAACTGTTTACACTTTTAACTATCAGGTTTTAAAGCTGAAACTCTGACTTGTAAGAGTTATACGACCAGTTCAACAAATACGTTGTATATTTTCCCAACACGAAAGTATTAAAGTGGTTTTTAAATTTCTGCTTACCGTAAAGCAACTGCTGAATCATATTACTCAACAAATATGCGAGTGTGCTGGTCCTTTTAGTACACAACTATCGAAATTGTCAAAATTCGACGCATTTAACTCGATTCCTTACAGACTATGACTAAATAAAAAATTGTTGGTAACTGATGACATATCCGTTACATGTATACAATATACTGAATAGAAAAGCGATATATTGAACTCAATTCTTTAGAAACTAGTTTATCACTTAGATTGTTCTTTTATATCCCCGATCAATTGTTTGAGAACATTACAGAATATCAATACCAATAAAATTGGATGATATTTTCCAGAAAGGAATTTTTCCAAAAATAGTACTATTATATGTTGTTGTAGGCTTCCGCGGCATTTGTTTTCTTGTAAAGGATTTATCCGCATCGTAATTGCATGTGTCTGCCGACGTTTCGCTCTCAGTTGCAAGCAGCAGCCTAGAAGAAACGCCATGCAACTGAGAGCGAAACATCGGCTGACTCGTGGAACTCCGACGCGGTTTAACCCAGAAACCTAAATTCTTTAAAAGAATAATACTATTACGTCATAACATTTTGTCAGAGTCGTTGTTTGGGCTATTTCCATAGTTCGTGGAAATTACATAGTCTGACGTCTTGAGAGTAGCCCTGATAAAAGCAATTGGTTAGGAAGAGGATAATAGGATTGCGTGGAACATCGCTGCAAGCCTAGCCAAAGAAGACAACAAAAAGGAAAATAAACAGCATATGTGGCCATAACACCAACCGCCACTAGTGTCACGAAGTGTCTGGCTCCATAGGATTAAAGGAAACATTAGCCGAAAATCGGCAATCACAATACGACAGATGAAACGAGACAGATGAATAAGAAGCACACACAAACCAGCCTCGCAGAATGGAGAGCGATCAACAGAACGCACAGCCTTTTCTATACAAAAAAAAAAATAGTTTCTTCTACAACCTTCTCTACGCAAGAAAGTGTAGCTTAAGTATAAGCTTAACACTTCTGTCCGTCCGATTAATTTAGTGGTCAAGTGCATGGACAAATAGAGTTCAATCCTCACACTAAAAAAACACGGAAAGGCAATAAATAGCCAGACACACAAATCATTGAACGAATGATGAATCTCGCAAGCAACAACAGCCCTGATCTTGACTATCCTGAAGACGACAGTAGACACACCGCCAAAACGTGGTCAGACTGTGTAAATTCCATAAGCGATCGAAATAGCGCCAAAGGAAACTCTTAATTATTTATCACAAATCATCAACAATATCACTTCAAGAGCAATATTTGTATATAATGAAATCTAATTTTTCAAAAAAGAAAATATCCACTACCACAAAAATCCAAGAATAAAACGCTTTCGTGTTTCAAATATCTTGTAAAGGTATTAATTTCATAAGTTTTAGTAATAACCTAAGTACTACAAGTATTAAAATACTACAAGACATTAAACTACGAACAATAAAACATTTGTAAGCAACGGAGGTAAAATAATAAACCAATAACAAAGCTCACATCTGAACAAGCTCAAATTTATCGTGCTTAATTTATCTCCGCTGTTGAATTCACCATTATACCAAAGAAGTTAAATATTATATGAATAAAAGAATTGTTTTCTGTGATTATGTTGTGTTTATAAAAGTTCCTTGCCACGAAATATAAATTTACAAATTCTATTGGTCCTCTTGTATATTATAGATGAGTCATGTAATAAAAGTACAGTAAAATAAATCTTGGTGTTACTATTCTCCTCCGATTTTTATTTTTATACGTATGATTTCAGAGAGGTTTCGGAAAAAAAGTTCTTGCACGGTAAGTATCTATGATGTACAGATAAAATAATACCATAAAAAAGTGTGCCGATATGCTTATTACAGCGGATGGAGGGAGCTGGATTCATTGTAGGAAAAATTGTAATATTTAAATATAATTTAGTTCCATTTCAACGAAACGAACTACTGAACGGTGTATTTTGTTAATTTATTCAATGAAACGGTATGAAATTAATTGAATGATGTGGGCGAGATTTGGTCATTTTAGTCATTCAGTGTGGCCTTCTTTTGATTTAATAGCAGTAACCATTCCCTTGAACATCATGCATTCTACTAGTTTTGTTTGCTTTTTTATTTAACCCTGTATTGTAATCTGATTGCATGCACGAGTCTCCCAACTGTTCGGTAGAATATGTGCATATTCCGTACCCTCGCTATTTGGGGTGACAATCTTGCCGTAAAATATTTGTTCTAGAAATATATACCTTAATTAATTCCGCAATCCTTGTTGCACCTTGATAAAAAATAACAACGCTAATAAACATGCCGATTACGATTTACTTTGAAAACTATAAGCTCTTCTTGGCTAAAGAGAAGAATGGAATCTTTGAATCTTTAAGTCTCCGTAATCTATTCTAAGTGGTTAAGTCGTATACTAACAGTTTACTTAGATGTTACCACGAGATGCAATATTATACTGCAACATATGCAGGTTAACCAGGTGACCTATTAACAGTTTTAGTAAAGCACCTGTATATCGAAAAAGTATCAATTCTGTAACATTAGCTCGATTAGAAGACTTAAACTACCAACAATGACCACTGGGCAATGTTGTTTTGTACTTGAGATTTTCAACTGTTAGGTGCCATTCAACTTTACAGTTCAAAGGGGGTTGTTTTCCGATTTTTGGTAGAATTGCAGAGTGACTGTAAATAATTTAATTCCTGTCTAAAAATACCTCATGGGAAACCGCTTAGTGTTGGAGCACGATCTGCAATATTAACGCTACATTAAGAAGGATGTTTTATAAGGGATATTTCCGAGCGACTTAATCTAAAAGAATTCACAGTAAATTTAACGGTTCTCCGTTTCGAACAAATTTGGTACACTTGGTAGCAAAAATAGTCCAGGACGTCCTCGAGCAACATCCTGGGACGGTGATGAACGCATAAAATTGCTTAGTAAGAGAAATGGATGATTAACGGCTCCTAATTACGGAGGAAATGAATCGGGCTAGAAACAGGAAGTTGGAAGAAGGAACGTCGTTGAAGAGAAACAAACCTCCACTGGCGTATTGCTATGTCGTGGGAATAAACGTCTCCAATCAGCTAACACTCACAAAAACTGGACAATAGAACAACGGGAAAACGTACTATAAACTGATGAGTCCCAAGTCAATACCGCAGAACATTTATCAGGCGCTCAAAAGACGAGAAAATGCTGCATGAATGCATTACACCAACAATAAAGAAAAGTGGTGGTTCCATTTTTGAATGGGATTATTTTTCATTAGGTGGAACAGGGCACCTTGTGAAAATTGATGGAATAATGAGGAAGGACAATTATCGTGAGATAGAAGAAAATGCTCTACCATCCGGATTATGCTTGATAGGCAACAATTTTGAGTTGATGCACCTTAACGATTCAAAGCACATGTCGTTATTACGCAAAAAGCTACCTACCTGATGCAGATAATGAAGGGATATTAAAAATAATTACTTGGCCTCCCCAGACTCCGGATTTTAATCCGATAGAGCTTCTGTGACACTAACTGGACAAACGAATCAGAAGAGAATGTTCAACATCCATAACCCATCTCTAGCCGGTATTGCAGAGGGAGTGGAACAATATTCCTCAAGATACGCTCGGGAAATTAGTAAAAAGAATGCCACGAATTGTGCGAGCAGTTATTAAATCAAGAGGTGGATTTCTCGATGAGGAGAAAGTATTACTTACTTTCTGGTTTCTCATGTTTACTATTACTCTTTCTTTTATGTACATATGCGCAATAAGTCGTAGATAAACAAATATTTTTCTTGTAATTGTTTTGTTTAAACTTTTGAATCAAGCGTCAAATTTTGTCCATACTATTATGAGCGGTTGTGTATGTCTAATTGCAGCCTATATTTTTCAGACAAATTTATTATTTCATAACGAAGTTACTTATTTTCTAAAATATCAGTAACCACTTCATTTGCATTCATAATGTTATAAACTGTTCCATTTTTGCACATTTATTAGCTTGTGTTTTATAATTCTTCCTCTATTCTTATGAGATTTTCAATAGTTAGTCAAATTAGAGGTTTATAATAGAATGCAGACTAGTAAGTTGCAAATTATTATATAATTATTAAGTAGCCAACCTTCCAACTATCACCACGTGTATTAACAAAGCTTAGAATAAACACAAAATAGAGAGTTGGTTGTCATATTACCCAATTTAAATGACTTGCAACATATACACGTGATCTAATATATTGCTTATAGCAAAGATGAATAAAATCGTTTACAATCAAAACATTGGTCCTTTTTTTAATATTGCATTTATTTAAAAAACGCTTTTCTCTTAAATCAGCCATAAGACTGAAGCCGTAATAACACAAGCACCAACGTATTTGCTACATTTTGGGCTCAGAACTTGAGTTTAATTTTGGATAGTATTATATTCGGTATATCCATATCCGGTAATCTGTACTCGCACTTTGGGTACGGCTTTGTTTTTTCCCCTAAAAGTCTGATTATGCAAATCAGTACAGGACACAAATAAAAGATTATAATCTGTCATATACTTTAGAAATATCCTCCATTGAAAAATGAACGTTTATGACACCTCCTTTGAAAGCATCTGTGATTGACCATGTTGTTGTATGAATATCCTCTATTGCGAAGGTCACGCTATATACTTTGATATATAAGAAAACTACAAATTTCTTTATGAAAACGATTTTATTTATGTTCACAATAATCACCTCCTGCATCAATGCACATTTATAACTAAAGCTTCAACGATGTAAAAGCTTGAAGCCAGTCATCTTCTGGAATGCTCTAAAAAAATTGATGAATTGCTTCATCTATCTCATCCTCCGTTGTGAAATGTAGACCACGTAAATGTTTCTTTAGATCTACGTCCAAATTCAACTATCTGCTGTGCACTGTTTGACGATGCATTGTCATGATGCAGCATTAACCCGCGAATGTTGAATGACTCAAGAACTGCAGGTAAACATTTTCTGGGGTACCGGTTTGCTGTCACTGTGAGTGGATTTTCCAGCCTGATTGATTTTCCTAATCTTGTACTACGAAAGAAAGCTGTGTGCACAACTTTCTTGATAGCCCTTTGCTTTTTGACCATTGTTGGTGTTGGTGTATCTTCGTGGATCCACACACGGTTCTCCTAGTGGGTAGGAATATCGTAATGTGGGACGTAAGCTTCATCACCTACTATTATTTTAGGTAGAATAAGATGCCCACCATTATGTAATAATTCTAACGTTTCCCGAGCGATTCTTACTCTGCCTCTTGGAAATCATTAAGCGTGTGCGAAGCTCAACGAGTAACGCCTTTTTTCATCTGAAGGTAATCATGTAAAATTTAATTTACTGTCGCGAATCCAACACCAAGAGTTGCCTCAATTGCTTCATAGATGCGTCTTGGATCTTCGTCGATCATACGTCCCACTCTTGTTCCCAGCAGTGTCTACCAGCATGTTTTTAAATTCGCTCTACCAGCAAAACACAATTGCACGTGAAGAACTTCTGTTCCCAAATGCGAGTTGCAATCGTTCAAGACTTTGTTATTCACTTAAACCGAACTAAAATCGTAGTAAATCATTCCGCGCACATGTTCTCTTGAGTCCATGTTTCGATGACAAATCGTATGTACCACGTTTGCCTATGACAGCAACGACTCAACTGACAGTCAGAGCTTACCACTTAAGGATGGATTTACAAATGCAGTGTTGCCATCTGCAACTTCTCTAGTTACGTGGCATCTCAAAATATATAGCATTACCCTCGTATAAGCAACCATTATTTAACAATTTTTAACAATTGAAAGTATGAAATGCTTTAAATCATCAAGATTGCGGTTAATGAAAATGGAAAGTTATACAACTGAACAAAGCACTTTTATCAATAAAGGTTTTAAATTTGGTAAAAGTTATGCAGAAAATTCCGTGCACTTACAAGATATGAAAAAGGAAACTATTTATCTGATCATTCTGTCACATGTGATAGTGATAATAAAATAAGATGAAAGGTTCTTTTTAGTTACTTTAAAGTTTTGGTAAGGGAATTGCTGTAAAATGTTATTTTTCATTGTAAAACCCCAACTTTTGTAGTAGCATTTGAAGATGTGTGCGCAAGAAATAAGTGTTGGTCGATTTCGAGATATCAAAAACTTTATGAACCAAGCTAGACATATGGTAGCCAAACCGTTTTGACACAGTAGTGATCTTGTTTTGGCGTTATATACTTCTAGTTGTGTAAAAGTGTTTGATTTTGTGCTAAATAATCGTCATTTGCGTTGATTTTCTTCTTTCATTCGAAGAAAACGGCGGCTGAAGTGCATCAAAAGCTCCAGAAAGTTACTGCGGAAATGTTGCTCTAAGTGAAATAACGAGCCGTGATTGATTCCGCCGTTTCAAAGACGGCGATTTCGATGTTGACGACCGTCCGCGTGAAGGAAGGCCCAAAAGCTTCGAAGATACTGAATTGGAGACATTGCTCGATAAGAAGCGATTGCATGCGTTGGGAGAGATTCAAGAGCAAGGAACTTTGATTCCTTGAGATTTGAAGCCAAGGCACGTTGAGCGTTAGTTTTTTCGCCTGTGAACAACTGTTCCAGAGGCAAAATGGGAAGGGTTTTCATCGAATTGTGACAGGTGATGAAAAATGGATTCATTACAGCAACCCAAAGAAAAGAAATTCATGGGTCCCGGTCATTTATTTGGTGGGACCAGGTCGGTGTTATTGGGAACGGTATAGACTTCACTTGATGTGACTGAGCCGAGCACTGCGCGAAAAACTGCCACAATACGAGCAAAGGCATGGAAAAGTGATTCTACAGCATGACAACGCTCGGCCTCACATTGCCAAACCCGTTACGCACCTACGTGGAAACGTTCAGATGGGAAGTCCTACCCTATCTGCCATATTCCCCAGATATTGCGCCTTCCGTTTATCACTTGTTCTGTTCAATGGCACACGGTCTGGCTGATCATCAGTTCCGCTCATATGAAGACACTGAAAAATGGCTTGATTCGTGGATAGCCTCAAAAGATGAACACTTTTACCGTAACGGTATTCGAGTTCTGCCAGAAAGATGGGAAAAAGTTATAGCTAGCGATGGCCAAAATTTTGAATTCATTTGTAACCATTTCTTCACAATTGAACACACAAGTTGCATTTTTATAAAAAAAAGGCAGCAAGAACTTAGTTTCGTACCTTTTACATTTTAAATAATTTTTATATCCCCGACTAAATGGCCTAGATATTCGTATTTTATTTCTATACGTATGAAGAAACTTATATGTACGTAATAAGTAAGCGATCTAGGTATTTTTCCATACCTATAGAATATCTATTATGGTGATGCAGCGTCTGAATCATACTTAAATTCGACACATCTTTGATTACATACTAAAAAGGTAACCTGAAATTGGAACACCTTTCATATTTAGAATATTACAACCTATCATAACAAACCTGTATTGGCACCAACAATACAATGTGATATTAAAAAGATGTAATCGAGAGGGTTGCTCTTTTTTTTAAATAAGGCAATCCAGTATATGAATGTCCAAAAATGTCTACATGAGCCTAATCAAATATAAAGCATCACCCTGTATAGTTAATAATTTTTTAAAATGGCATGTGTATTAATTTGTATTGAATACACTGGATACAGTTGTAACAACTGTTTTACTTCTTCGCCCATGAAAACATAATACATCAAACATTAAAATCTATTTTCTGAGGAGACTAGATTAAGAGAAAAACCGGTTACTTCCAAAAAGTAGGACAAAAAATGACACGTTGTAAAACAGAATTAATCTTTATTACAATATACATCAACTTTTCTCTTTTTATCATGTTATACGCACATATGTTAAGTAATAAGCACGCAGTCATTATGTATACTTACCTGGCGTTGAATATAATAATCGCGGTTAACACAAAAACCAAAGAAGGGGGCACGGGGAGAGGTTCTCAACAATAAAACGTAGTAATTACAACGTAACGAGGTAATACTTCTACCGGTAAACGGAATGCCGGAGTTTCCGGACGGAACTTCCGGACAGGAAGCGGCACAGGTGTCCCCTCTCCTTCTCTTACCCGTACGGGCACACAAACACGCCATACATCAACCGGCATCCCCTGCGTTGCATGCACACAACGGTTTTCCCGGCTATGTGTACGTATCAGTCACCCCCCACAATATTATCCTCTTGAGTTTGAATTTACATATGTAGTACGTACTTATAGCCACGGTGCGTCTCTATAAAAATTCCTTTTACTACGGGAACACGTGAGTATATTAGGTGCGATCGTGGACAACGTAATATAGAAATATACGTAGATATCTTGCTGTAGGAATATTGACTATATTTATACATCAGGTACGGTGCATCTAGACTTGAATATAAAGAAAGCAATTTACTTCGTATTTTGCATATTCTTCTGAAAATAGTCTAAGATGGTAGAATAAAGAAACACAGGATAATTAGGTTATGGTTACAGACAGCTGAAGCGAGCGGCACAGAGAATCAAGTACCCCTATCAGTTCGGCATTATTCCACTGGTCGTTGTGAGTGCTTCTCAGTATACATGTATTTAGAAAATGTCGCATTTAGGTCAATTTCGGAAACGGCGTATTTCGAATAAACTAGAAAACGTAATAGCGAGTATGCCGGCATTAGTATACGAAAGCGATAGAATTAAATGTGTAAAGTACGACAACTATTTCACGTATACCAGCAGGTGGAAAGGTGAACGCCACCTAAAAAGTATAAAACATTCTTATTCTATGCAATGTACCGTTCTCTTTACTAGACCAACAAACTTTGGCTCCTTCTGGAGCAAGTATTCGGATTATATGTACATTACCATGTCGGGCATCGTTGAGAAACTTTATGTCATCTGTTCGCGACTATGTTGAAAGAAGGATTAAAGCAGAACTGAAAGATAAAAATTGTTATTGTGCATTGAACAAATTTCTAGTTTCAACAACCCAACCTTTAATGTTTGTGAATGACAGTGCTGCTAACATGCTTTCCTTACGTCGATCTCTTAAAGAAGAGAGTGGCAATTTGTTACATATAGTAGATTGCCATTCTCCATGCTTTAAACCTTGTGGCGCAATTGATCCCTATATGTTATCCACGAGTAAATGCTTTAATACCTCATACAAAGGCAGTATTTCTAAGATTCCCAAAACATACAAAAAATGTTCACGAACTGTGTCCCAAAGCGCCTGAACCACCACAGCCAGTTACTACGCGTTGGGGATCATGGTTAAAGGCTGGGTTTTACTTCTGGGACATTTTGATGATGTAAAGAAGGTAGCTTTACAATGCGATCCGAGACACGCCAAAGCTATCAACAAAAGTCTGAAAATGTTTCAACGTAGTCAGGTCATTGAAAAATTACAAAATGATTCAATGTCGTTTATGGATTCTATTCAAATTTTGGATGATGTTCACTCACATCTATGTGTGATGGAACGCAAAAAAATGAAAGTGTAATACGAAAATTTGAAAGTGTGATTGACAAGAATTCAGATTTTCTCATACTAAGACATATTTGTGAAGGTGCGGCGAAAGATCCATTAAGTTGTCACAAGGATCACCTTAAATTTGCAAATATAACATCACTCGATATGGAACGGTCGTTTTCATCATCAACAAATATTTATTCCGCACGCCGTACTCATTTGACTGAAACAAGTGTAGAAACATATTTAATGATTCTAATATTTAACAGATGGCACCCAGTTTATGATTGCATGAAAACTTCTTAAAACAGTAAGTACTTCAGTACGTTATATAATAATTTTTTATCATTGTTTTATGTGTAAACATTCCTGCATTAGAGTAGTGTATGCTCGCTCATGCAGGTCACGATCATAAATGATGCGAGTACGTAAACGTTACTATCCGTTACTACTCGCCTTGATACGGCCGTTCGACCAGTCCACGTTTTTCTCCGCACTACGGTGTAACTTGCCCGACTTTGCCGAGACTATTTACAAGTAAACTAGACAAGAGATGTTTGCATTCTACCCATTAAATATGGTTTTATTAAATAGTCTTCGACACCTTTGATTTCTGTTTTAGTTAATTTCCTTATCAATTTTACCTTTAAAATGGTATGAAAAGCCTTTTTCATATCTATAAAGATTACTGTGATTTGGCCTTAATCTACTTTAGATCTTATTCTGTTGACTAAATCAATTGCTGTTGATATGATCCTCGATTGTTTTTTCTTTTGAAATACATATTGTCTTCTATGTATTTTTTATTTTATAGCAGATTTTGTACAAATTGTGTTCGAAGTATTTTTTCTAGGATTTTAGATTACGTGGATAACATGCTAATATAGATATTAGTCCATAGTTTTTAAGGTAAAGTGTGTTACCTTTCTTGTATGCAGGTACAATTTGCCTTCTCTTTAGGTATTCCGGAAGAATTCCAATATTTATTGTGCTGCTAACTAAGTTTTGTTTATTATCAATGCTAAATAGTTTGCATTATTTTAAAGGAGTCATTTTATCAAATACAGGTGGGTTATTGTCTTTCAATTCGACTATAGTTTTGTGTATTTCTTCCTTATTTAGTTCCCTTATTTAGATTTGTGTTTCTAATTTATTTTTCGACTTTGCAATTTGTTTCTACGCTTTTTTCTCCTCTTTGCAGAATACTTATCTCTTAAGCTATGGAATTTACTGCAGTACCTGTGAATCTCTGAAGCTATTTCATATAAGTTTATTATTATTGAAGTGTTTTCTTTTTCTATTTCCAGGATTTACTTGCTTTCCATATTCCCGTCCTTCGTCTTTGCATTCCATATCTTATATAGTGCCTTGTTGCTTTGTCTGGCGATATCTGCTTTTATAATTTCCATTGTGAGACTGTTCTGTACACGTCTTATATAGATTGTTACTTTTTTTAATTTGTTGTAGTACGGTTTCATCTACACATGGACATCGACCACTTATTGGGAATCAATGGCACTAAGAGTGAGGGAGTGCGAAACTAATGTGGGAGCGGAGATGGAGGGGAGGGGCAAGTGCAGCATATTATTAATAAAAATAAAATTAGATTGCGCAAATCATGTCTTTTTCTTCTTTAAAATTATAATCAATCATTACCTTTGAACAGTTATACGTTTCTGACAGGTTTGGTTACAAAATAGCACCCCTGATGCTGCGATTTTCATGTCATGCAATTCTTATACCGCAAAATATTACGAGGAATGTTTCTGGGATTTTTTCTCCTCAATCCACATATTTAAGACACATTTTACGTCTCTTAAACTCTCAAATCAAATACCCTGTTAAAACTTTTCAAATCTGGGAACAGATAATAGTCACTAGGTGCGAAATCGGGTGAGTAAGATAGATGCGGAAATATTTCCCATCGTAAATCGTTCAAAATATCCTTCGTTTTCCTTGCGGTATACGGTCTTGCATTATCCTGTTGCAATAACTGCCGCTTATGCAACTGTCCAGGCCGTTTTCTGACAATTTCCTGCCGCAGCGACCCGTATAATAAATTCGAATAATATTCTGCGTTAACTCTGGTTCCTTTCGGCAGATAATCCATAAAAATAATCCTTCCGGAATTCCGGAATATAGTAAGCATTCTTTTCCAACAGACCGAGCTGCACGCGCCGTTTGTAGAGGTCCTTCTTCGGGTTTACGCCATTCTTTAAATTGACTTTTAGTCTCAGGGTTGAAATGAGGAATCCATGTTTCGTCAGTGGTTATTATTCGTTGGTAAAATTCATCATCGTAACGGGCTAACAATTCTTGAAGTTGATCATTGCTGACCTATTTAGTTTCTGCCCCGGTTCGACAGTCTCGGCATCTAGCAGGCTGAAACTTTACTTACGCCTAAATAGATAAGATGCTACGAACTCGTCGTGTACCTCATTTGAGAAGCAGTCACTCTGATGTTGTTCTACCACCTTAAAAACGCTCAATTCATCGATATACAGTACTTTTACATTCTGCAGATTCAACGGACACTCCTTTCAGACGTTGAATAATTTCTGAAGTTTTCACATTCTCTTTCTATAGAAAGAAAATTATTGCTGTTTGAAATTTAGCTACGTTTGGCATGGTCACACAAACAGTGCTACGAAAACGCGTATATATCGGTTGAACATCTGAATCAGACTGAACGATATTGCACTGGATAGCTGCATAAACATATCTATCGCCAATAGCACTGCCTATAAGTTCTGGGTAATTTAACTAGAGGACAATTCTCAGAGTTCTGGAAACGTCCCTCGTACATTACTTACGATCATTCTCTTTACGCAAACATTTTTACATTACGATGAACATTGTTTCCTGCTATTTTTATTCCATTATTATTATTTCACCAGCGCTACTATCTCGAAGGGTTGTTCTGATGTAAACCAGTACAAATTGACTTGACTAGTTGATTTCCTCCATGGTACTCTTGCATGGCGATTAAACTCTTAGCCGTATGTCGTAATTTGGTATGTTTTTTTTTGTCAACATTATAATGTCTACAACAGTACAAAGCAAGGAACTGCTCTGTTTTCCTCTCTATTTTCCCTTCTTCTTTTCTTTTTTTTTGCTTTACCACCACGCGTAGCATCGTAGGTACATAGAAACAGCTGGCTATTCGTTTTTCCTTTTGAAAAACACTTTCGTTTTGTACTTTCTTACATATATACGCGCTTAGTATACTGACGCTGTTTTTATATGTATGTAAATGATACAGTCGGACTAGGGCTGCCGGTTTATTTTTACGCCGAAACTACTAAATCTTTATTTCATCCCAATAAACGTGCGTGCGTATCCTTTAAAACCGGGTAGTCGACACGAGGAGGAATAAAATCTACAAAGAAAGTATGAAATATTTATGGCGACTTTCTATGTGCAGATGTATGAAATGTTCGAAATAAGCATGGATTGCTTAAACTTTGGATATTACATGGCAAATACTAAGAACACGAAAAATAATTTTTCAAATACCCTCTTTGCCAATGACTTCGGCCAATTTAACTGTCAATCATCGTCATCAACAACGAACAACTCATATCCTTTGTTTTCTCATTAAAATATCTCCATGTAGCAAATATATGGTGTTGTGGGCTCCATCGGTTTGTGTTTTATTTTAAATAAATTAGATTTCCTGGTTGAAACTGCGTTGTAATTGTATGAATCTGCCGACGTTTAGCTCAGTTGCATGTCACAACGCTGTTGTGAGATAGTACAGAAGAAGCTCCGTGCAACTGATAGCGAAACGTCGGTAGATTCATGCAACTTCGACGCAATTTCAATCGGGAAACCTAAATTCTTTAAAAGAAATGCGGGCAGCAAACTTGGATAATTTTTCATCGGTCATTTCGATTCCGTGGCATTGTAAATTATACTTTTATCCATTCGTGTTGCCTCAAGTTTTGTCGTATATATTTATTTCGTTTGTGACAACTATTCTAAACTAAACCAAATAAATTTCTCAGTATAGTTGCTTAAGTTTTTTTCTCGTAATTTGAAGGAATGCGTTACCTCTATTACTCTCTCTCTCTATTGTTTTCTAATTATGGATTCCGAGTCGACAGAATAATCGAAAAGTATTGTAGTGTCGAATCTAGTGTAGGATATAACTAAACACTTTGACATTCAAAACCAACACGTTAAAACTGTATAAGTACGAAATAAAACAATAAAGTAATTAAAATGTTTAGTGTTCTACTTTTTAATTTTTGCAAACTTGCGCGAAATCTGTAGCCGTTATTTAATAAAATTTCAAATACTATGAGATTCCCCTTTTTTATTTTCCCACATTTTAATATGTGTCCGAGACAATAACGTTCTTAAATCCTGCTCTGATTACACCATTGATCAATAGTAACA
This sequence comes from Trypoxylus dichotomus, assembly GCA_023509865.1. Taxonomy (NCBI): domain Eukaryota; kingdom Metazoa; phylum Arthropoda; class Insecta; order Coleoptera; family Scarabaeidae; genus Trypoxylus; species Trypoxylus dichotomus. The sequence continues at coordinate 73,798,702 of CM042074.1, read as the reverse complement.
TTAATCTGTAATTAACTGTAAGACTAATCTAAGTTTTATACATTAACTCGCCTAATTAATTACTTTGTATATTTTTCGATCATCTGCGTATACTAACATATGAGAATTCAACATCTCTATATCTCCGGTATAGCGTGCTGCCAATTCCACCACGAGCCCATTGAATCCAAGTCTCCTTAAATTCCCCTAGATGTCACGATGCCGGTAGATATCTTGTAATATCTCACGGACACTATATTATATTCATATTAACATGGATATTAGTTTAACTATTACGCACTTGCCCAAGATATCTACTGGCATCGTGACATCTAGGGGGATTTAAGGTGACTTGGATTCAATGGCCTCATGGTGCAATTGGCAGCACGCTATACTGGAGATATAGAAGATGTTGGGTTCAAGCACCTCCGAGACCGATATTTTTTCGGAAATTTAATACGTTGGAAATTGCAAGAAAATTGTAATTTTATCATTACTAATGTCAACGGTGGTTTGGTATTTATATTCATATTAATATTAGTATTAATATGGATGTTAGTTTAAGGGTCAGTTATTCTTCTTTTTATTTTAGACTAATTCAGAACCTAATTATTATAGATAGCTAAATTTACGAAACTTCTCCAGAAACGGTCAGACGTACATTTTTTTAAACAAAATTTTCATGGATATTTTTATTTCTTTCTTTCTATCGCCGTCTATCTCCGGAAAGTATTTCAATGAATATTTGCACACGAAATGAAATGTAAAAGTCCAATTGACGTGGACGTTTTACCTCCGTCCGTCGAGCGGAACGTGAAGCGCGCAAAAAAGCGGGCGAGCTTTCAGTCAGGCCTGGATTGACGGACAGGGGCCCTGACTGGCTGTCATGGTGACCAAACAAATCACACAGCAGCATGGAAAAAACATTTTGGTGCTCGTGTTCGGGTTCATTTAGACGGACACGGACAACGGACCGGCGAGGGTCCCCTATACGATCCTCCCGTTTCGTTTTGTCTCCACCGCCCACCCTGCGATTTCAATATTAAAATCCCATCCCGGGACAAAAATAGAAATAAATAATCCGGCGAAATTTTTTCCCGAAAGTTTGAAATCCTTTCTCTGTACGCCCGCTTTTTATGCCATAGGTCAGTTTTTTTTTCGATCGACGTATACGTCAATAACGTCCTGAAAGGTTAAAGAACAAACAAATCACATATTTAGCAACGCCTCCTTTTTGTTCAAATTAGAGATTTAAAAGTAAAACTTATCTGAGTAACTCTTAAATTAAATTATCTTTAACTATCCTTATAGTGTAAAGAAATGGATTGCTACATATCAAAAATAATGCCTTAGTGATAAAGAAAAATAATGTTGATGTCGTTCGTTTACACTTTTGATTGCACTGAGCTCATTTAGATACCTGTTTTTAATTAAAGGGAAATTAAGCAAACTATGAACCAAAATGTTAATTGCCAAATGTTTATGTTCCCTTGACTCGTTAGATTCTTCCAAAATGAATCTACAGTTACTAGTAGGTTCTCTATACACGTCTATTTTTAGCTTATTTCTTTTCCTATAATTAACATATCTAGGAAGAAAATCCTGTTATCGGTTACCGTTCATGGTTACGTTTCATGGGTAAATTTGATAGATGGAAATTTTGAATTTGATTGTTCTAAATATCCGGTTATTGAGCGTTTACTCATGTCAAAGATCCAAAAAATTTCGCTTCAGTTTGTTGGTAAAAAGTGTTATTAATTTCGAAAAAATTTTGTTTCATGCAAAGTCTAGTCAAACAAATTAAACAAATAATTTCCTTGCTACCTTTTTGTTATCCAACAAAATTTTTTTCTGAAATTGATCGTGAAACCATTTTTTTTGGTTAACAATAACCTCTAAAACTTTTTAGGAAACCCTGTGAGGTTGTGATCAAGTATACATTGGGCAGACAAAAAGATCTATTAAAATCACTCTAACTTCTACAAAACATTCTGAACTTGAGTGTCACTATCACGTACGGGCGACTACTCTTTTAACTATTGATTAGCTAGTCGATGTCAAAAGAGAATATTCTCGGTTTGATTGAATAATAATATACAATATGTCCCAACAAGGGCGAAAATTTTAAATTTTAAATAGAACAGTTTTTATTTGAGAAAATGTCATAAAGTAAACATGTGGGAATTATGTATAGAACAACCCCCTCGACTTTACTGGCGCATTTGCATTTGGATGATACAGCATCTAATTTCCTCCTTGAAGATTTGGACGGTCGTAGGTTTGTTGATATAGACTTTTGGTTTCCAAAGAAAAGAGTGCAAAGGGATTAAATCGGATTATGTAGGCGGCTACCCATTTGAGATACAAGAAAAACTAGGTTGTCACACTCCGATACTGTTCCCACTAATTGTCTTCGAAGAAAAATGATCCAATCCCAAACTCACTTTGAACAGTGACACGCTTGGGATGTATTTCCTACTTCACTCTATATTTGGCAATTTTGTTTGTTTACGAAGCCATTAACGTGAAAATAGACCCCATCTGGAGATGATTTTCTCTGAAAACTTATTGTTTATTGCTGTTGTTCAATGAATCCATTGACGAATTCTTTGCGATGTGCATGGGGTTATAGGCTTGAATTGTTGGGTAAGTTTGATTTTGTAGGCATGAAGAAGCAAATCATAGTACTTCTTAGAATCCTCAATTTTTAAGCGCGATGCCGAATGGATTTTCGACCACATTCTGGCGAATATTCGTAATGTTTTCCGCTGAACGACCTAGTCGAGGACGTGTCACCAGTTTGGTATCAGTAATCAGCTCAATCATCTCAAATTTTTCGGTAATTGTCTTCATAGTTGAAGTACTTGAGATATTTTGATTATTAAAATTTGGACTCAATTTGCGAATTATGGCAGCCAAACTTTCAGTATTTTTGAAATAATGTTTAACAACAAAGATGCGTTGTGCTGAATGGCAATTCATTTTTAAAAATGGTGGACTGTCTACCAACGAACTACCGTAATCGTTTGACTGTTAAAGCACAACAGCAAAAAAGACAAAAATAAATTGTTATAAGGAGGTAGGGTTTTCAAACCGAGCTATAACTGGCCAATCTCATCATCTCATATAATTTAAATTTATCACTATCAAAGAGGCGTATACAACAAATTTTATCCGGCAGTAAACGTTTTCGATGGCTAAAATAGCACCCTTAAAAGAGACACATGAACAGGTAAGACTGAAATTTTCACGAGATCATATGAGATGGCATCACGAGTGGAACAACGTCAGATTCTAACTAGAAGAAATTTAATTTCGATAGGCCTGACGGTTCCAAATATTATTGGCACAGTTTACTCAATATCACTGAAGTTGCGATGAGATACATATTTTATTTCATCGCAAATGAATTCTAATTCTTATATACAACTTCTAGAAATGGTTCTGATATACTTTGTTGAACAATTGGCGATGCAAAATTAAATATTTCAGTGAGAAAGTGCAGCTACCTATAATTACAAACGAACAAAGGAGTGGTTTCATCAAAAGAAAATCAATTTATTACAATGGCCTGCTTGCTCGCCCGATTTGAACCTCATCAGAAATCTTTGAGGATATTAACAAGAGATTGCATCAAAAAACTGAAGTCTGCGATAACGAGGTGTTGGAACAGTATTCCTATTTCAACATTCACCAAATTGATAGACATATCTAACACTCACTACTAGATTTAGAAAGAATAATATGCTTTTTATGTATTAAATTTACTTTTTTATTATTATTTTTGTGTTAATGAACCTATAGAAATTTGGTTGTTTTGTGTTACCATTATTGTGAATATTCTCTGTATGAAATGCAATAATTTTTTAATGTTATTTTCTCTTCCATTCGTGTTTCTTTGTAGTTCAGTAAAAGTTTAATGGAACTATAGAAATTTCGCTGAGAATATAACCAAAGAAATAATGTTTTGGGTACCATCTTACTATTGATCTTGTCCTGAAGATGACACTCATCTACTTGGTCCAGTGCCATGCAATCGATTTGACTTATATCCAAATTATTTTGATACCACACAAAGTGGTTATAAAGAAAGCGTCAGATAGGCAGCGATAAATAGTAAACCTCTGTACGTTGAAAACTTTCAAAATCAGAGGTACAACAAATTAATTCAACCTTAATTTACGACAATCTTACGTTTCCAAAGCAACTGAAAAGAATATAACTACATATTACAATCTACCATAAATGTTCTTTCCAAACAAAAATAATTAAACAAAAATATACTCTTCTTTAATATATAGCTACACCATTTTAGAAACATATAACTAGAGAGTCGCTTTTGTTGTATGCTCGAGAAAAATACTCTTCAAAGGAGCTTTCAGACATTGATTACAGTGACAGAATAGCAGTATAACAGTAGCTAACCGCTACTTATAAATTCATATCCTTCAAGGATTGCTCTACACATTATCTTTCCTTACGTCCGCATATCCATCACTGTATAGGAATCATTATTACAAAGCACCTACGCCGATATAATAATACAATTGTTCCCATTCGAGGCCTATTATTATACGTGAAATGAACTGAACGGATCGAAACATCGACTCCGCAAACCCCTCGCTATATCGATTAAGAAGGATCTTGAAACCACAAAGCAGATCCCATTCTACGCCAAGGATATGGCTGGCAGAACGCCGAAACGCAACCCACCATCGTATTCGACGATTGGAAACATTATTATTACGAATTTCTCAGGATCGTTACCTTGAACAACATATAACCATTTTACACCGACCCCCCCCAGCGACCTAAACTCGTCGTTGACGTTCGCTTTCCTTCGTCGTACCCACGCCTCTCGCGTCTACCCCCTTAACGAAGAAAAGGGGTTACATAATACATAAGAACGGCGATAACCATGTGGCACATTCAGGACCGGCGTTAAGACTTTAGTGCGTTTTGCCGTAATGTTGAGAGGATTCCCATAAGTGTAGATGATAGTAATAATAACAATAATGGTTTATTTTCAACATATAAAAGCCAAGTATAAGAACTTTTACGAACAGTTATGCATACGAAGTCTCCCACGTCTATTTTTAATTTATTTTTTGCAGTAACTGTTCGGTACAACCGAACAAATTCCTCTTTTGAATTTACACTTTCAATGTTGAAATCATTTAATTTTCCTTTGTATTTATTTCTACTTTGTATTCCGTTGTATAGATAAATATTAATATGTCATTTGCTATTGTAACCAAATCTGTACAATATCTATATAATTAGTATTACTTAACGAATAAAACGCGTTATATTAGACCATTATGAGGCTGATGGCTTAGCTCCTAGCGCGCTTAACTATCAATCCGGAGGTACCGGGGTTTGCTTCTCAGGGTTCAAGTTTTTCTGTGGTTTTCCTCCCTCCATGGGGAATGCTGAGAACGAATACCATCTTAAGACGTTCCACAGGCGCAGGCGTTAATAATAATTCATAGCCGGCCCATGCTCCCTGTTATCGGTGAAAAGTTGTTGGGGAATGCGAAGGCTTGAATTACTTATTATTATTATTAAAGTAGAAAACGTTCAAGTAATGGAAATCCCGGGAATTAATCCAGTATGCTATATTAAGGTTGCCCCGCTTATGCTAATTATTCTCTTTATCTCATATTTCGGGTAATATTGCTGTACTTTCTAATTACTACTGTGACATCATCACCAGATATCTGTAATTTTCATTTTATAAGAACAGTTAGGTAATTTAGTGTTGCGCACTAATGCAAAACTCAAGCTGACATAAAATAGCCAATTCAACAATTTAAGAGTTAGTATACGTCGGCCAGTACAGTAGTACACTTCATTCAACACACGATGTAAGTCAGTACACCGCGTAATTCAGCAGACAACATCAGTATAGTGCAAGTCAATGTAGAATACAACGTCGTTTAGTTCGCGATGTAACTCAGTCCAGCACATGACCTAACTCAATTCAGTTCACAGGAGTTTCAACTTGTCCAGAACAAGTTAACTTATATTCACTTATTAACAGTAACTAGTGAGTTTCAATTCGTCATCGAGCGGGTTAACTCATCATTCAGTGTATTTTTGTAACTAACTGTAAATATAGTACACATATTGTATTTACGGGTTTTATTAAGAACGTGTTACAAATGAAAAGATGACTGATTCAAACCAGGAGGACATCAAACATTTGTTCTTCAAACCAGCAGAACGTAACAGTAACTAATGCTGAAAAAAGTTGCAGTAAAGTCCAGTGAAATTGGAACAATATTCTACATAAGATTCTATTATTACAAGAAGAACTTCTTTCAAATACAAGTGTTTTCTTACTATTGTGTAGTCAGCTTCCATTCTCATCTCTATGATCCGCCATCCTAATCTTCCTTAAGATGACGCTAAAATTGCAGCTTCTCATTTATGTTTAGTTTTTAAATTTATAATAGAACACTTAATTATTTAAAATGCAACCATAGCTTTATTTCAAAAGCTAGTGTAAAAGTAATAAAAGTGATAAAAGGTGTTTCTTGTTGTACGGCAGGCTCAGTTTCACGTTACACAGGATGTCATTGAAATAAAATAAAAAAGTACGGAAAATGAAAAAGCGTACCTATATACAACATCGAAAAAATGTTGAGTCAATTATAATGCGAACGTCAGAATTAAAGAAACCCTAGGAAATTTTAATATGTGCCGCCTATGGATGCAGAATGTGTATACATAATACAGCCATCCAACAAACCCGCATACATACATGCAGACTGCATACAGTGCAATAACAACATGTTAACACTATCTATCCTCCAAACGGCATGCTAAGGTTTCAATAACATTCTTACGTGCGAATATTTAGGATGTGAATAATAAAGAAATTTTTATTTTAAACGTACGCCAATGAATTATTCAAAACTAAGAACGTAAATCCTTTCATTGCAATAAAGATAGACTTAAGATGTAAAATAAAGATGTGTTAATATTTTTCTTTCTCTTATTGAAAACTTGTTGGTTCTGAAGAGAACTGGTGTGTAAACAGGTGAAACAAGTAAAATACTCAAAGAAAATGTTCGAAATATTTATCTTCCGCATGTAGGCATGCTTCCAGACGGCGTAAAAAATTGTCACGAACTCGTTGAAAGGGTGTCTCGTGTCTAATACGCCTTGCTGGCTTAAAAATTCGTTGCCGTAGGTCTTCTACATTTTCAATCTCTCCACCACTGTAAACGAGGGTTTTGTTATAACCCTATACAGAGAAGTCAAGTGGATTGCGTGAAGGCTACGTTTTAGGACCTCTACGGCCAATGCTGCTGTGCTGCGTACTGTACTACGGGAAATCCCGACCATCTTGCTACATCTCTTGTACTTACACTTGGATTTCATTCAATAGAGTCCAGCAGTTCTTCTTCCGCGCGTAAAAGTCTATGGGTCCTTTCACGTGTGCGACTTTCGTGGGTTGATAACAATTGGTAACTCTTAATTTAAACACAACATCCATTATGCACGTGTAAAATGGACGCGATTTGAAAAATGTTGCCGATGCGTACGATAAGTTCGAAGAGCATTTCTACCTGTTTCACCATAAATGTAAATCATATCGAACAGTTCAAGCATTTTGTAAGTCATATTCAAAATATTCACACGTCAGCTAAAAACAGAGTTGCTGCGGTGGTGCAGACGTATGTGAGTCGTGCGGTGGCAGAATTGCCGTCGCCTATCGCTAGCTCTATTCTTTACACTGCAGGCTACAGTTGTAACGTCCACTTCTGAAAGTGCAATGGCGCGACGAATATTCTACAAGCATCTTTATTATTTTTTTCTCGCGTCTGGGAAGGAATTTCCGCAAAATATTTTAGATTTAAATCTAATAAAATTAGATCTTTCCATTTTTCATACTTTATTATTTTATCTCATGGACATCCTGTATAACAAAATGTTATGTAACAGTACAACATTTTAAATAGGTTCTAGTTATAGACATTTCGTAAAAAGTGCAATATATACATTTTGCAAGAAATGAGTATTGTTTGGTTTTGTTAACTAAATTATTCCGATGTAATTTATAGAATGTAACTTCCATTTTCTGTCTTGAAGAAGATGTAACATAATCCCGAAACGCCTCGGAAATGGAGCAAAACTATGTAGAGTAATCAAAAATTAATTATTATACCTGACTAAAAATTCCTGATAAATGAAGAAAAGAACTAAAATCATTAATATATTTATAAGAAAATACAAAGGGTGTGAATATAATGAAGCTGTCATTTAATGTCATTGGTCACTGTCTTTTGGATGACGCTCACAAAAATGGTATTTTTCCTAAAAAATGGAATAATAAGCGAACTATTTCCGGAATTGAACCGTGTCATAATGAGACATAAAAAATGAAATCAAAGTAAAATAAAAAAACAAAGAAATAAAAAGAAAAAAGAAAAAAAATGAAAAAAGGGGTTGAAAAGAAGAAAAGATAAAATATAGAGTAATAGAAGGAAAGAGAGAACGGAGATAGAAAAAGAAAAAGCAAGAAAGTAAAAAAGGTAAGAAAAAGAGGAAGGTGGGATCTCGATGTTTCGCCTCTGTCGTGGGAAGCTTTTTCAGATGAAAAGAGGGAAACAAAAGTGGCACGGTAACTTGACGTATAAACCGCGCTAGAGGCGAAACTACTTTGGAAGATGGTCACGGTAACTGGACGTGTTAACCACGCTAGACGCGAAAACCTGATCAGAACAGAGGCACGCCCTATACCCTAGCACTACCCGACGCAGGGACTTAAATACACGCAAGGGTAAAGAGAGCAACGAAAAGGTGTTGCGGCAGAGACAATAGAAATGTAAAGGTTTACTGAAGATATTTCGAATAACCTGGTATGTATATAAAGTATTAAAACTGGCAAATATAGAGAGAAAATACTGTAAAGCAAAAAACAAGAGTAAAAAGCGTGAAAACTGTTTACTATGGGAAATTATAACTTCAATCAATTCAAGATTGCAACAACACTAATACAAAAACACAGTATGATGCGCATAAATTGTAAATTAATACAAACAAATACCAAGTAAAGAAAAACAAAAATGTGAGAATGAAAAGAAATACGCATATCTCTGTACACAGAATTCAATATCAACGATGATTTATATTGAATTAATGAAACCATTTTTCTTAGTACAGTTGTTTTAAAATTAGCCATGATCACATATGTTGCAAGGGCATCCGTGACGACCCTGGACATATCTAAAGTAGGCTACACTAGTACAAAGATAAAGACCAAGGGTTAAGAAAGGGAGAATCGCGAATGGTAGACGGAGAAACGAAGATAAAGCGAAAGCGAGATGGGGAGAAGAAGGCTTATTCTCCCAGTCATATTTCACAATAATTCGAGCTACTCGAATCATACATATAATAGGTAATTTCTTGCATTAATTACTCGATTAAATATTAACGGTGGCAATCATAACGCGCCAGCTACAACCCTTCCGACAGACTCTATAGATTATGCGGGGCCGTAATAACGGGTATTCCCCCAACGCACCGCACTAGAATGGAACTTGTTAGGAAATGTTTCAGTTTCACTCGGTGATGGTGGAACATACGTAGCAGCAGCGCGAGTGGATCTGGTGGCGTGAGCGGCGGTAAAACGGGCTTAGTTTCTGTTAGTTTAGTGTGTATGTCCCCTTCAACCGTCTAGCGTACTGTGTTCGCTCCAGTTTCCGACTTGCCACGTATACATAACTCTCCAAAACGAATGCCGACACTATGTACTTACATTCTGTACACATACACATAAATTTCCTGCTTAATCTAACTGCTGTTGCAGATTCGCGTGATTTTACGGTTTCCCAGAACATGACGTAATATAATATTCCCTGTATTTACCTTAATTACAAGGGCATAGGTTTTGTTTCTTTCCCACTGAACAAGTTTGTCTATTCATTCATTTAGAGTGTGAGAGTCTTAATCTCAGGATCGCAGATTTCCGCTCAATATTGGATTCATTTATTATAATACCATGATACCTAATACATATGTGCGTATACAATATGGAATATGGTACCTTTTAGCATAAGTACTTGCTCTAAGAATGATTGTACATTACTTTTTGTCAATGTAGAACTAATTTCAGTTACTGTGAATTATTTCTTTCACAGAACTTTTTAGAGTTTCATAGAAAGCGACTGCCAAAAATCTATGTTGTGTGTTTTGTCTGCGTGGAGTAACTTCTTCCTGGTTCTTTCATTTTTTTCTATATTGTTTATCCACTGTTGATTTTGCTACATATATGAATAGCTTCCCTTTCAACACATAACAAGTAACGATAACTGTTAAACTAATATCAATATTAATACTAATACACGTACTGTGCTACCATTACACCACGAGACCACTGACTTCAAGTCGCTTTCAATCCCCTAGATGCACAGTACGCCAGAAACGTAAAGATTGTGGGTTCGAGTCCCTCCGAAATTGATATTTTTTCAGGAATTTAATTACGTAGGATAATTATAATTTTATGATTATTAATGCCAATGGCGCTTTAGTCTTAATATTGATATTAGTACAATTGTTACGCGCTTGCTGTATTAATAATATAGTGTTTGTGAGATATTGTATATATCTACTGACATCGTGACATCTACGGGGATTGAAAGCGACTTGAACTCAGTAGTCTCGTGGTGTAATGGTAGCAGAGTACGCCGGAAACGTAAAGATTGTGGGTTCGAGTCCCTCCGAAACTGATATTTTTTCGGTGATTTAATTACGTTGAATAGTTGCAAGAAAATTGTAATTTTATAAACGATAACTGTGTATATACTAATCTACATTGTTAATGTATCGATTCTCATTTGCTTATACTTGGGTACATTCTGTTTTCCAAGCACAGACATATGACCCAAACTTAAAAATGTTCGTTTCCGTAGCAGATAATGGTTCCGGAATCGTAATCAATATAGAAAATAACAGGAAAGAGAAAAAATTTGTTACAAAAATTTATTGAAGTGAAGAGCGATAACCATATTTACTGTGCCTATAGAATCGTAAAAGACTGTGAGGAAAAGAGGTTAAAGCTAGTGCAGATAATGCAAATAACTGGCTTTAGCAAGATATTCGTTCGAAGAAAGGGTAGATAGAACATGTTAACATTACGGACGCCAAAGTGAGAAATTGAAAACTGTAGATGTATTGCCGCGCTCTTGATGTGTTCATTTCACAACTTCTAGAGAAACATTATGCCAGTAGATATGCAAACAAATATTAAAGAACGGTAAATCAAACCGGGACAATAATAGAACTTGATCGACGATCAAGCGGTATAAACGAAGAATGGCGAAATATAAAACAAACAGTGGAAAATAGGGAATCCGCATCTGAAGTCTTAGGTAAAAAGAAGAAACTCAGAAAGAAGAAAAGATTAAAAACATGGTTAGATGAGTTGAAAGAAGCAGTGAAGGAGAAACAAAACACATACATACAATGTATTAACAACCCGAACGAAGTTAATCATGAAATTTACAAGCATAGTAGAAATAATAAGTGAATTACTTCCGGAATTGGATCGTGTCATGATGAGATATAAAAATGAAATAAGTGTAAGAGGAAAAAAGAAAAACAAAGAAAAAGTAATAAGAAGAAAGAAAGAAAAAAAGAAAAAAATAAAAAAAAAGGGTGGAAAAGAAAGTGTGAAATAAAGAGTAAGAGAAGGAAAGAGAGAAGAGAAACGGAAAAAGGAAAAGAAACGAAAGAAAAGAGAAACAGCAGAAAAAAAAGCAAAGAAAAAGAAAAAGAGGAAGGTAGGATGGTTTTCGCCTCTAGCGTGGTTCACACGTCGAGTTACCGTGATATTCTTCTAAAGTGGTTTCGCCTCTAGCGTGATTTACAAGTCGAGTTACCGTACCACTATGGCTTCCCTGTTTTCTCCTGAAGAAACCTCCTACGGCGGAGGCGAAACGTCGAGTTCCTACTTTTCTCTTTTCCTTTTTCTTTCTTCTTATTTCCTTTTCTTTTCCTTTTTCTGTCTCCCCTCTCTCTTTCCTTCTCTTACTATTCATTTCACCTTTTCTTTTTGCACCCCCTTTCTTCATTTTTTCCTTTTTTCTTTGTTTCTTTTTATTTCTTTTTCTTTTTATTTTCTTTTTCCTCTTACTCTTATTTCATTTTTGTATATCTCACAATGATACGGTCCAATTCCGGAAGTAGTCCGATTATTACTGACTCTAGCCGTGGAAGCCTACGTACTCATTTCATGGTAGAAATGTTTCCAAAGAAATATTCAGAAAGATCAACGAAGAATCTTGGGATGGATTTATAAGTATACGTAATATCGAAAATGACATACATGGAAGACAAAGCCTGGCTTATAACTTAATGAAATCATTAAACAATCAGGAAAATGATAAGATACAGATAAACATCATAGGTGAGGAGAACGTAAAATATTATAAACAGCTCTGGTACAGGAAAAGTATTGACCAAACAAAACGTTAAAGGTTTGGATGGTGTAGATCTAAGAGAAGTGATAGAAGTCTTAAGGGCTACTAAAAACAGAAAAGCGACCGGTACGGATGACATCAACGCTAAGCTTTGGAAATACGGAGGACTTATACTGTACCTAGGATTACTACATGTATTTAATAAATGTTGGAAAAACGGTATTATCCCTGTGGGTATTTAAATAAAATTGAACATAGTAAAATAAAGGTATTCCTTATTGCTTGAGGCAAAACAAAGTGAAAAAGTGGGAAAGAAATACTTCACTGCAGTAGCAAATGTTTCGTTATGTAAGACTAATTTAAGTAAAACACGCACAACGATGAAAAATGATGTATAGAAATGTCAGCACAAAATTCACAAAAGAATTGAATATATGTAGTATGTCGGAAAAATAGAGGAACTTTCTAAATTTATAAAAAGTTACTAACGCCATCCATTGAAACAATATATAATCTGAAAGCTGTATTTCCCCTCTACAGGGCGAGACCACGAGCATTAAAATCGATCAAGTAATTGTTAAGTTGTAGTGCATAAAGCGACAGTACTTTTTTCGGTTCGTTACAAACGTATGATGAAACAACGAGCTAATATTAAATTTTATTTCAAGCTCGGTAGAAGTTGAGAAACATTTGAATTAATGAAAAAGTTTAGGGTGATAACTGTTTATTCAGTACTCCTGTGTTCGAGTGGTATAAGCGATTTCAGGATGATCATGATGTTTTGGAAGACGACCCAAGACCAGACAGTCCGAGTCGTGAAATCATCGCATACGATACAAATTCGAATGTAAGATGGATAGCAGAGAAAGTTTGACTAAAGACTTGAACACACGGAAAGTCTGTGCTCGATTTGTTTCTCATGCCTTAACTGAGGACCGAAACTTTATCCGCGTTAAACATTGCAATGATCCTATCAAAACAGGCAAAAGCCCTCATTTCTAAAATCGATTGTCACTAGCGCCAAATTGCTACGTAGAACTCCCCAGGTTCTCCAAAATTGGTGAAATTGCGCTCCCAGAAGTTGCGAGAGAAGACAATGTTGATTTGTTTTTACGACTCTAAAGGTATTCTTCATTAGGAATTCTTTCCATCGGCGAATATTATGTGGGGGTTATGGAGCTTTTGCGGAAGAGAATCGTTCGAGTGAGGTCCGAACATCGAGTGCCGCGAAGTTGGTTTTGGTTGCATGATAATACACCACTACACAGGACTGTCGCTATTCACGAATTTTTGAGGGAGAACAAGACTATGTGTTACAACACCCCCACATTCATCAGTGGAGATCGGATTATATGCAAAGAAAAACTGGAATATATGCGCATATATATGCATTGATTTCTGAGAAAATTTACATAAACCTGGAACATATATGCAAAAAAATTGCGACAATATGCAAAATTTTTACAGAAAAGAAGAACAGAAATTTAAACATTAACTTTATTGCACACATTTTTTTTACAACATATTTCTACACCAATTTATAATTAAATGTCTCTCAAAATTGTGTAAGAGAAAGTTTTATCTTCTATCAGAATACATATGTTTCGAACTAAAGAAGCTACTTTCAACATCCACAGATGCAATTGGTGCATTTTTTGCCTTTGCAATACATTCTGAACTAAAATTAAAGTCGAAATCGTTTACTGTTTCATCTTCCAATCACTTTTTTAAACTTATCTTATATAGAATTACCTATTGCATCCTTAACCTTCTTACATAGCATATCAAATTCGTCTACTATTTCGACTGATTCCGAGAGCGACATCCCATATCATTAATCAAAGGAAATTGATTTCTAATGTCTTCGGCTACACGATTGAACCCATGAGCTAAACAGGTGGTATAAATAATGTTACTATAAAAAGTACAAGGTATACTTCCAGGTAAAAAGAAATTTGATAAACCTTCTTCGACAAATTGGGCAGTTGTCACATTATTTGTCCTTTTGACGTTCTTTACAATAAATTAAATATGATTTACCAACAATATCTTCATGAAGAATTCCTATTAAGTTATCCGTACCATGATATAAATAAAATTATTCCCTACCAATTGTTGAAATTCTGCCATTGTTTGATGGTAACAAGTTGTGCCATAATTTCTTTGTAAGCTACTTTCGTCAGGTATATTATGTTTGCAATATCTTTGCGGAAATGATTCAAATTAACATTGTTTAATCTTGCTAATGGTATGTTAGACGAAATTAATGCGTTACACAGATCCGTATTATATTCATCTTGTTCTGAGTTTCGTGAAGTTGATGCTACACATTGATATATAGATTGCTGCACACATGCGGATCGCTTTAGTTTTTCACATTTTCCAATATGTGATAGAGTTTTAGCGTATTGATCAATCAAATATCTTCTCTCACAAGACACCTACGACAACAATTGTCATTTTATATCAAAAGTTAAAGAATTGTAGAGCTTTTAGTAAAATTAAACTTACCAGTTTACTGTAGGCTCCACAAAATATTTTGTCGCCATCCTTTACCAGTTCAGGATACGGTTTAATCCATAAAGAAATTTTGTTCGCTATACTCATTGTATGTACGCACAGTATTTGAAAACGTAACACAATTACATGCTGTTTCGCTCAAAGATATTCAATAAATGAATAGTTTATTTAGGAATTAATAATAATAAAACGTATTTACCACATCCCTTCTGCTAGGCGAAATTATACACGCGCAGTTCTTGGAAAAAAGTATAAGAGAAGCCAATGTAAAAGATTTGTCGTTCTGGGAATTGTCCGTTGTCGATCTACATTAGGAATTTTTACTAATAGAATGGATAAGAAAAAGCCTAAATATGCAATATATGCAGCTTTTATAAAAATATGCATAGAAATCCCTAAATATGCAATATATGCAATCACTAATTAGCGGTAATTAACTTCAATTAGTGTAATAAGTCTAAATATAGACTATAATTTAAGATATACAAAAAATTAAATATATGCATTTTGCATATAATCCGGTCTCTATTCATCAGACTTATCAGCATGTGACTTTGGACAGAATCTGAAACTGGATATGAAAGGGAAGTTTGATAACAATGTTGGGCAGTCCAAGAAGCCGTGGAGGCTTGTGAGACGTAAAGATGAGAAATGACTTAAGGAAATCTATGTTATCATTGGTTATATAATATCTAAAATTGTACTTATCTTAAGCTTGGTGGAAAAAATTAGAAAAAACCAGAAAGACCACAGACATGTGATTACTTATCCTTCCTTAAACGTAGATTACTCGAAATTTTTGCGGTAACTTTCAAAATTTCTAATTCTCAAATCGTCTCACTTCAGGTTTAGATTTTTTATAAGACAAAATTGTAGATATTTGAATTTTACTTTGTACTAGACATATATAGATATATTATTTTCAGTTCACTGTAACATTGGATACATGTCCTTCTTATATTTAACCTTATTAATGTACTCTGCATATAATTTTGAAGCTACGATAGCAGCGTCACCGCATAGTTGCCTTGATAAAGAATGCACACGATTCACGACGAAGAGAGCGAACGGACTATAGACGTGCAGAGGGAGAGAGACAGCCGACAACCGGCTTGCTGAATAAGTAAACCCACAATAAACCATCCATGTGGGAATACGTTAATTTCTTAATTTACCGGTTAAGTTGTTCGCCGCCATGAATTTCAGAGGAGCGAAGAAATATTACTTTATGAATTGCCCGCTTCAACGTGCTTCAAATTTGATTAAGACTTTTCTAAACGGTATTTTTATATTCACCCGCCGGATCACTGCGAGCAAAGAAGGGGACAAGGGCACAAGAAAATTAAAAATATCCCTTGTTTTTCAAGGACAACGAGCAATTATTGTACTGTATAATGGTAAGATAGTGAGTTAAAGAATTTATTGCTTTTGTAACGTGTTAATTCGAGTTTTAACTTTTTCCCCTCTGATATTAAATGACGTAAGTAAATGGTAGAATGAGAGAAAGTTATATTAAACCAAAAATTTATTCTAGCCATTCTTATATAACAGTTCAATCTCTTCGAAATGTGGAGTTTTCAGTACAGGTACAATTCCTCACTGCTTTTATTAAATCAAGTATGCATACATATATCTTGGTAACCTACACGAGTCATCTAGAAAATAAACATTTCTTTCTCAGATATTTGTTATCTGATAGAATGAAGCAAGATTTGTTAGACCCTTATTATGATTCCTACACTACACAGCAAAAAGTAATCTAACTACAACTTTTATTTCCCACAGGTACACCAGTATACAAGGGATGTCTTTTAATTATCGCATACTGGCACATAGAGGGCACCACAAATCAAACGTCAGTACTACAAATTAACCTCCATCTTTAGTTAACCTAAATCCAAAGTTTCGGTGCAATATGTGCGGTGTTGTAGGTAGAACGAACTGTCAACTTTAACAAGTTAGTTGAAAATGGAATTAAACCGAGAATTTTTACCCAATAATTTGTTATAATTTTCAAAGACAATTATCTTAACAAGAATGCCTCAACCAGTTGATTTCTCTTTTTGGCAACGAAGCACCACACCAGTCAACAATCTCTAGCTGGTATGGAGAACTCAAATGTGGACGGATTAGTCTTAGCGGCGATCCAAAAGCAGCTGAATGAAAAACGGAAGCCATTGAGAAGGTCAACGCTGTATTCAAAATCATCAAACGAAGATTCAAAGACCTCAATCCAAAAAATGTTGCATGAAGAATTGTATGAGAAAAATAATTTCCCGTTGAATACCGCATCTCTTGACCAGAGGACAGAAAGTAGCTAGGGTGAATTGGTGTCAAGAAACGCTATACCGCTAATGCCAGAAACTCTAAAAACGTGCACAACATCGTCAGTGATGACGAATCTTGGATTTACTCTTAGGAGTCAAAAAAGAAACGCCAGTCGTCTGCTTGTGTGTACCAAGGTGACGAAAAGCCGACAAAAATAATTCGTTTTTGAAGTGTCTCCAAAGAGGTGGTTGCGTCATCAAGGAACTGTAACTGCTGCTGCATTGCTAGACTTCGAAAACCAACCCCGAACGACGAAAACAATGCAAGTTCACACACAGCACGCAAGACAAGACGTCGAATTGCTAAACTATGATGTGTACAGTCCGGACCTAAATCCCAACCATTTGTTTACCTTTACCTTTCCCAAAATCAAGGACGGACTGAGTGATCAAAGGCTCCAGTCGTCAGAACGAGTTGTCGGTGCCTTCAAAAACGCAGTTTTGACTATACCGAAAAACGAATGGAATAGCTCCCTCTAGAGTTGGTTCGAGAGTATGCAAAGGTGTACTAATCTTCGTGGAGTATACCTCGAGAAACTATAAAGTCTTCTTTATCCTGGCATTGACAAATAGTTATTTAGCTACCTAAAAAATCTAAACTACAAACATTAAAAAGGAGAATCGATACGAAAGCAACAGCACAAGGATACACACTTCACGAAACGGGGTTGACCGTGCCGACTTAAATCAAATCAATACAAACACCCGCGAAAAAGAAGAAACCTATAAAAGGAATGGTAAACAAAGGAAACGAAGCTAAATTACAACACAAAACGAGAAAGAAAACTGAAAATCAGTCTCATAAAGGTATTTTATGCAATCTGACTTCTCTACAATTTTAAATTTTAAGTAGAAGAAGATATTTATGTAGAATAATATTTAACAATAAAATTGAGGTTCAAGATGAATTCAGTAACTTTATTGTTTTCAGGATTAGACGTTTTATGTTAGCATACTAAAAAGAAGAATACCTTTCCTATTATTAAAATTTAATTAACTAAAGCTTCATGACGAATGACGGTAACTCGGTTGACAATGAGAGCCCACGTGCTCTCGAAAAGCTGCGTTCCGCATAATTAATTAATTTGTGTGAGTGAAGTTTACTGCTATACCTGTGTAAAGCTTCGTACTTATAATTTTCAGTTTGATAACCGAAATTTCATGAACAGTAGCAATATGGTATATTTGGACTTTCGAGGGCATGGCTCAAAAATACAAAACTTGTGCACATATATATAACTAACTATTTGCCTTATAGTTTTTGAAACTCTATTTGACGACTACCTGTATACATACTTATTTATGTTTCAATACAAGGCGGATCTAATTTACGAAAAGTTCAAGTCGTGCCTGACTGACATGTAGTAGATATTGCAGTATTGCGGTAGCGTGGTGGATCTTTTTAGAAACCAATTAAACGAAAAAAATTCGAGAGCTGAACCGGTAACATGCATGCAACGCTATATACGGAAAAGTCAGCGAGAAGATCGTTCGAAAAAAAAGAACGTAGTAAAAAGGAAACAGGCAAGCGAACTCGGAAAAGTCGAACCGTGACATTTCACGAAACGTATTTCAAACGTTCAAACAACGCCGCAACACCAGACCACAAACTACACACAAAACGAAAAGGTAACATGTCCGTCGAAATATGACAAATAACGTCTATATAATGTCTTTTCTAACGCTGAATTTTAAAATATTGTAGATGATGATATAACCTCGAACGTGTGTTAGTACACTACTGAAACCTTTAATATATTCGTGATAATATTACAATGTAATTTTTTCCATCGTTTGCTACTGGATCCAGTTAAAGAGCATCTGATCAACATACGGATGTTGTAGTGTAGCAATGCACAGTTACTACAAAACTACGTTTGAGATGTAGGACTAGTTGCTACTATTACATTCAATAGTGTGATTCGTTTCTCGAATATTTTGACATATTATTGTAGTGATCATTTTATAGCAATATTTGGCATTTTTTTATGGAGCTTATTGTCTTCATTTTTGAGTGCATTCAAGTAGACTTTTTACTGTAATACTCAATAATGTTCACGTGTGTATTCGAGAAGAAAGAACGCTACAATTAAACATACCATTAACGCTTAGACAATTCACAGGTATAGCAGTAAACTCCACTCACACAAATTAATTAATTATGCGGAACGCAGCGTTTCGAGAGCACGTGGGCTCCCATTGTCAACCGTGTTACCGACACGGTATATCTGTGAATTGTACATCCACACAGTCCTTGCAATCGTCATTTGAACGCTTAGACAGTATGCCAAAGAGAATAAGAGCAATTAAAAAAGCCAAATGAGGCGTTACAAAATATTAGTTATATAGTTGTGACGATGTCTATAAACAGTTCTGAATAAACTAATGCTGGCACAATACGTTTTTCATTATATATTTTAACACAATCCCTATTTTAGCAAGTGGCCCTAATAAATTGGACAGGAACTATATGTGTCTGATCGGGAGTTTATAATAAAATAACACGACTAAATCTCTCCTAATTCGATATTTTAATATATGTGAACACATGCAAAATATTCCTGGCGGAATATCCAAAGGTGTCGTACAAACTAAATATAATTCATCATTCAACATTTCAGCTTTGAAAATAAAGGGAAAAGAACACGCTACAAATTAGCAGTTTAATTGCTCTAGTTGGCACCTGATCGTGTTCATAATTGACCAATAAATGATTAAAATATATGTACGTTGACGAGCTTGTTAAGGAAATATGGTATTTTTTATGTATTTGTAAAGCTTAACTCATACAAGATTCTAGATATGCTTTATTATGGAATATTTAAAAGATTCGTATTAAATTAATGGCTGTAAAAAATAAATTGCAAATCTTTTTATTTTAGGCTAGTTCAAATTATTATTTAATACCTAATATTGAGTTCATATTATTAATAACTGTGTATCAGTCCTTAAAAAAAATAAGTAAGTAATTCAGTAGGATTTAGTGATTCTATTTTAAATAGATGTATGTATATGTTTATACGAGGGCCATTCCGAAAGTAAACAGTGTTTTCGCATGTAACCGTGTCCCCCCACCACCACCGCCGACTGACCACTAACCTCGGTATTCATTCGCTCCAGTTTGGCGGCAGCTACGATCCAATACGTTTGATTACTCCTTAGCTACGCAACTTTAAAGTGTGATGATTGAATTGATTGCAATGTGTGAGGTGCGCAGTATTATCCGCTTTTTAAACACGCAAAAAGTCCGACCCATCGAAATTTATAGACAGATAACTGAGGTTTGCGGTAATGTGATGAATAAAGCGTCAGTTCAGAAGTGGTCAGTGGTAACTGACAGGCCCAAAGCTGGAATTGAAACAAAAATCCGAGAAAATAAGTGTTTCGCAATTAGTGTACTGCACTTATTCTTTCCAAAAATTTCAAGAACTGTGTTGTGCGGAGTTGTTGGTGCACATGTGGTCTATAATAAAGTATGTGCCAGGTGAGTTCCTCGAATTTTGTCAGACGAACACAAAACCGAACGAATAGCAGCTGCATTGACATTTCTCACTAACTCGGCCTGACAAGGATGGTGGTGAAGTTTTGAATCAGATTGTCACTGGTGATGAGACTTGAGTATCACATTGCATACCAGAGTCAAAGCGCCAATCAATGGAATGACATCATCCGCAATCCCCACCGAAACCGAGAAAAGCAACGTCTTGCTGCGTTATCTCCAAATGAAGAAAACTTAGATGTTCCTAACACATTTCTTTGCTAACAGTAGGACGGTGCCTCACCTTATTATGCGCGATCTGTCAAGCAATGTCTGGATAAAACATTTCCTTATCTCTGAATAGGTGGACGTAACACTGTTAATGACCGGCGACGTTGCTTGATCTCCACTGCAGATACCCAAAGTCACATACATCCAGCAACCTACGACTTTCAAAGAATTACAAAAGCGCGTAACTTTGTTGTTGTAGTCGACAAATTAGCCAGAAAAACGTCCTTATTTTTGCCAAAAAGTTAATACATGGCAATTCGAACATCGATTTTGTTGAATAATTGGTAAATGTCTGAGGTGGTTTCTTTTTTCTACATTGTCATTTTGAAACTTCAGAGTCCTGTAGCTTACACACAGCTTGCGCTACGCTCTTATTGCAGGATATAACCGAATTCAAAAAACAATGGACTTTTTATAGTAATTGACAAAATATGAGGATCCATTTAAACAGATTAATGATGATGCCATTCCTTCGACAGCAAAGAAGGAAGGAACTCATTTTTGTGTGAAAAGTGTACCAAATAAAAAAATAAAAACTGAGCTGTCGGAGAATTGTTCCCAAAGAAAATATGAATTTTATTCAATAATTTTTATATTCACTCTATAAGTATAATAGTATTAAAGTAAGTATAAGCGATAGTTGCATGCATCAAACTAAATGTAGTGCATATACGAAACAACATGATAATGAAATTGACAAGGAACTACGCAATATGATCGATTTTATCCATTGCTTTTCTGCAAATATATGCTTACGTGCGTGTAGCATTATCAATCAAATACTCCATGGCATGCGTGTGATTACCTTCATTTGTTTTAATAGCCGTGCTAGATGATGTGACAACGTCCAAATGTTAGGGGGCACTTGAAAAGCTACAGTACGGTTTGGAGTTAGATATACGTACAGTGCGTGCCCTTTAAATTAGAATCAGTTGAAATAATTCGGAATATCTAATTTAGGAAATTTATTTTAAATAAACAAAGCCACAATACTTCTAATTATTTTATATGGATTATCGTTTAGTATTCTGCACTACATTAGTTTATCGCTGACTAACGTACAGTAGAGATAACGTATTAGTGTGTTTGAAAAGTAAAATAAGCACTTTTTTGTGCTCTCTCCTGAATTTATTTTCATTTTGTAGTAAATGGTGTATGAAATGGACGCCACGAAAATATGAAAGAAATGCAACAAATATGCAATGTATTAATTTCGGAAATCAATTAATATCTTCATTTGATAACTATATTAGCAATTGAAATTTAAGTAAATGAAATTTTGAGATTTTATAAAGGTTTACAATAAAATAAAATATTAACAGAGTTATTAAAAAAGTCTGTATATACATATTTACAGATGGATCCAAGAGCAACAATTAATGTGGAGGAGATTTTTGTTGTAAGAGTGGATGTAGAGAACTTTATAGAGTAGATATGGACGAATCAGTTTTTACTGTGGAATCCATAGCAATTATAGAAACAATTCGTTACAATGTCACTACTAACTTTACACACATAGTTACAGTGTCCGAGTTATCGTCATGTTTCCTCCTGAAATCTATTTTCACTATATTTTTAGAATAAAATTTTATGTTCCATTATCTTTTACGAAAAAACTCTTCAAAAATATTGTTTACCTATACCAGATAATACAAATATAGGAAGATTGATATGATATATACACATATCTTCCATTCCTTCTGCTTAAGCAGGGTGACAACATTAAAACATAAATCAAACAGATTTTAACTACATTTGATGCATTGAAATGAACTGATTGGGTGGGATAAGGAAAATGAGGTGCCATTAACATTTCTCGATAGAACAGGGATGATTTAGTAACTGAAAATTCTGACGTTTCTGTTATTGATGAAATGAATGACCAAATCGCAATCAATTAGAATTATGTAAGTAGTACTTTAAATATTTCAGAAGCTCATAAGAGATCAGTGAATCTTGAGAATTGTTTTTTGAGCTCTAGTAATTTTAACGTCACCGAGCATATTTTTCCAATTCTGCATGAATGCGAATCAGAAATAATTAACAATGAAACGAAAAATGCAGAACAAATGATTACAGACTATTTCCAATAAGCAATAGATCTTCTCAAATGCTAATGTTTGTGGGAATATTCTTTTATTTCTAGTTACAAACCACTTTTTCCTGCTTTTAGCAATTGTCTAATACGTGTAGTTTAATATTAATGTGCATTAAACAAAATGAGGTTCATTTGTGAGAAACATTATCAAGCTTGTTGTAATGCTTATGATAGTGTAGCTGCATTAAATGTAGAAACGCCATTCAATATTCAACATCTATTAGCCCTAAACAGAAGAGACATAGGACATCGTTTAATTTTATTTTAAAAAAAATCAGGTGAAGAAATCTGATTTAGCTTTGAGATCCTATGTATCTCTCATGTAATCCTATTACACCATGGCCTAGTGAAGCTTGTCGTATAACGTCGCCTTAAAGGGCCTCTAGTCGTAAGAAATGTAATTGTACAACCTTGCGTTATATCTTCGAATGTCTTCTAATATTAGTTAGGATCTGGATGCGTGGATAAAAAATTCAAAAGAAAAATAAAATAAGATGTTCTGTTCTTATTATTTCCACCCACCTTCGAATAACGGACACCTCCATACACCGAACATTTTGGGATTCACTGTGAATGTCCGTTATTAATCCGTTATTAGAAAGTACTGCATAAAAGATATTTCTGTCTATATAGTTACTACTATATTCGATTTTGTACAATAAGTTAATTATCGAAAATCATTAAATTTCAGGTGTTAAATAATGAGGACTTTATTTCTTACAAAAGTAAATAATAACAATCTAAATAATAATAATTATAATTATTTACCCGTTATTAATTGCCCAACGGATATGAATAACACATGGGCTGAAAAGTCCCGGGCCTAACACATAGATGACGCTAATTTTATTGCCGTCACCTTTCTCTCAGTTAGTACTAACCTTCAAAAGACAGCTGTTAAAATTTCATGATATTCTATTCATTAGTTTGTGAGTTATTGTGCTAAGAGTCAGGCTACTTTTGTTATTTTCAAAGCAATGGATCAAAAACAATTTCGTGTTTTAATTTTACACTGCTTCTTGATGGGGAAAAATACCGTTCAAGCGAAGCAATGGCTTGAAAAGTGTTATAGGGACTCTGCTCCACCAGAAACAACAATAAAACGTTGGTTTACTGACTTCAAACGTGGTCGTAGAGACACCGATGATGCAGAACGTAGTGGACGTCCAAATGAGGCGGTAACACCAGAAAACATCAAAAAAAATCCACAAAATCGTTTTGAATGATCGAAAAGTGAAGTTGCGTGAGTTAGCTGACATCGTAAAGATATCAAAAGAACGTATTGGCTTTATATTGCATAAGCATTTGACATGAGAAAGCGCTGTTCAAAGTGGGTGCCGCGTTTGCTCACTGTTGACCAAAAACAAGAACGTGTTGATGATTCTGAGCAGTGTTTGGCCATGTTTAAACGTAACAAACCGGAAGTTTTGCGTCGATATGTGACAATGGATGAAACATGGATCCATCACTTCACTCCGGAATCAAAACGATCGTCATCTGAGTGGACAGCAACTGGTGAACCTCGTCCAAAGCGCCCGAAAGCACGACAATCGGCTGGAAAGGTTATGGCCTCGGTATTTTGGGATGTGCGTGGTGTAATATTCATCGACTATCTTGAGAAAGGAAATACCATCAACAGTGAATATTATATAGCATTATTAGAGCTTTTGAAGGCCGAAATTGCAAAGAAACGACCGCATATGGCAAAGAAAAAAATTTTGTTTCATTGAGACAACGCACCGTGTCACAAGTCAATCAAAACAATGGCAAAACTACATGAATTGAACTTCGAATTGCTCCCACATCCACCGTATTCGCCAGATTTGGCTCCCAGCGACTACTGGCTGTTCGCAGACCTCAAAAAAAATGCTCGCTGGTAAGAAATTTCGCACGAATGAAGAGGTTATCGCTGAAGCTGAGGCCTATTTTGAGGCAAAAGATAAATCGTTCTACAAAAGTGGTATTGAAATGTTAGAGCGGCGCTGGAATGATTGCTCTTGATGGAGATTACGTTGATGAATAAAGCTAATTTTGAACCAAAAAAACCGTGTTTTCTTTGTTAGGCCCGGGACTTTTCAGCCCATGTGTTACATCCAATATATAAAATAAAGAAATAATATGCAGTGCAATCAGTAATTACAATAGCTAACTATATATAAAAAGAGAGAGAGAAAAGAAACAACAAAAAAATAACAAAATTCTTCCAACAAACACAGAAACGTACACTTGTGAGCAACTTCATAGGTGTATTTAAAATTTAAGAAATGAATCGGGGTACATAGTGTTTGCATTCCTACACGTATCTGTTAAGGATGCTTTTAGTAAAATGTTGGTATGTGCAATATGCAAATTGAATGTGTCACAAGATCTATGGTGATACTGAGGGACGGAAAACGGAATACAAGAAAGTAGAGGGAGAGAATCAAGAAAATGGTGTATAAGCTTCAATAGAAATTTACCACTGGCTACTTCTCTACGACAACGATTCCAATTTGTGCTTATTAAGCAAACTTGTATAATCAGTTCCATGTGCAGGATAGGTACCATCTGAGATAATATTTGGGAAACCTTTTCTGAACACGTTCAATTAAGAATTGCTGATAATGATAGTATAGGTACCAAGGGATGATGCGTATTCTAATTTAGTGCGTACAAGCGAGAAATACGCAACCTTTAACGCATCTTAATCGAAAAAATGTTTACAAGTTCGAAACAAATGACCAAGCGGCGAGGAAGCCGCAGAGAAGATGGCATTGATGTGTTGAAGAAGAGATACCTATGTATTGAACAGCATTTCGAGATCCTTGTAAGCTCTCACTGTAAGTATGGAGGTATTGGAGATTTTGTAATCGAATATTAACGGTTGTGAAGGTAAGTGTGGCGCATTTGGTAATGTTTAATTGAATTTTATTCATGGAACACCAGTCGTTAATGATTGATAAATTCTCCTTAAAGAATCTAATTCCGAGTTTATAGTAGCACAAATTTTTAAGTCGTCCGTATAATCGAGAATAATATTGCAATCCAGGGAAATTAAAAGATCATTTACGTATATGTTAAATAGAAGTGGTCTCATATTTGAGCCATGTGATATACCCGTAGATGAGGTAAAAGATTGACATTGAAATTTGTCGTAATGGACATACCATGGACGATTGGTAAAATATGACTAGATTAGAGAAATAGCAGCATGACCGAAACCTATGGCAGATAGCTTCGATGTCAAGATTACATGATCAATTGTGTCAAAGGCCTTGCTAAAATCGGTGTATAGCGCATCTACTTATAGACATTTATGAAGGCTTTCGGTAATATAACGAAACGTTGTTGACGTGGTGTGACTTTATATCAAAATATTTTTCACAATATTAGTTACTAGAAATGGAAACGATTAAGTGACAATATATAATTCAAAACAGTTCCGCGGAAAATCACAATTTTCCAGTTATATCACTTTACTCACATATGAACATATACATACACTCATACATATCCATATGTATTACAACTTTCAAAGCGACCGATTCATAACATCGAGAAGAGAACCCTTTTCAAAAGTATCCATGCGTACGATATACATATGGTTATTTAAACAGAGCACAAAACTCCGGACTCTTTGCGCGCTAGATAGAGTAGAAAGTTGAGGCGAACGCCGCACCGTGTATCTCCCTATAGCTTTCGTCGTGTACGCCGTCTGTCATATTGTAAGCGATACATCGGGGGGCGCACTTCTTTTATGAGAACAAATTATATACAAATATGAACTGCTGATTAGAGTCTATAAAGGATGTGGCGGTCGGGGAGGCCTCTCTATTGTATCCTTCGGTCGGTTGTAACGTGTATGTATATATGTATTTGCAGCTATACGTCATAGTATATTCAAGCGCGGCATGAAAACAGTTTGTACGGATCACGTTTTTTCCTTTGCTTCCGCCTTCTTCCTCTATTCTTTTCGATGATGATGGAAGCGGAAAGTAGGAGTTAAAAGGAGGAAAAAAAACGGAGAAATGAAAGCATCTTTTGTGAGGTAATCGAGAGGGTAGAACGTTTTCTTTCAAGACGGTAATTGAAAACGTACGGCAAACTTAATTTTGGGAAGTTTTTTAGTCGGCTTGACAAATATTATGCTCTCCGCGATTACGTAGTGACGAAGAAACAGATTAAAAGAAAAGAAAAATTGCTTCAGGCCTACGATTACGCGTACACAGAGAACATTATAATGTTTAAGTTTTCATCCCCGTATATATGAAAATAATCACATTTTTGGCATAAATAATTTCTACTTTTACAAATTCCAAGAAATTATGTACATGATTTTAGACAATAACTCCCTCTTAAAAAACAAACATCATTTCATACAAGAAATTTAAGGTGCTACATTCAGGGAATTTAGTAGTAGTATTCGTTTTAAAACTTAAACCACTGCCTATGGACATACGAGGACAGATCCTCATGCTTCTCCCCTCAGCTCCTTCTAATTGGCTGTTTGATTAATGTTTTTGACATTTGGTTAACTGACATTTCTTAATCATATCTACATAATATCAACTTTGTATCTCAAAGTGTTATGTTGTGGCTAATTCTTGAATTGTGTGCGGTGATTGTTCATAAAAATGGATCCTCCAGAACAAGTAACCGTAATTAAAATACCTCCAGAAAAAGGGCATGACGCCAACTCAAATTTATATAGATATTATGGCAACTATTGGTAAATCTGCAGTTTCTTATGATATAGTCAAACGCTGGTGTCGAGACTTTAAATGCGGAAGAACATCTTGTGAAAACCAACATACGGGTGGTTCTCCCATAATGATAACAATAGACAAAAACATTAAAAAGGTACACGATATTGTACTGTAAAACCGACGAGTACGCATCAGGGACTTTGTGGAAGATACTGGCTTATCATATCATCTGGTACACAACATACTAACTAAAGAATTAGATATGAAAAAGATGAGTGCGATGTGGGTACACCGAATGTTCACCATTGATCAAAAATGAAATCGGGTGTTGATTTGTAAGCGCCTTTTGGAAAGGTACCAAGCGAACAAAGAGATCCTTCTTAGTCAGTATGTGACCATGAATGAGTCACTATGATGCCGAGACCAAGGTGCAAAGTAGAGCGTGGAAGCATCCCAGTTTTCCTCCTCCACGCAAATTTGAGGTCGTGCCGTCTGCTGAAAAGGGTTTGCTATCTGTGTTCTGGGATGCTCAGGGCATCCTCTTGACCGACTATTTGCAAAAGGGAGAGTGCATTGTAAGGGCCTACTGCACAGAATTGATTTCTAAATTGCGAGATGCTATTAGAGAAAAATGCCGAGGAAAGTTAAAGCACGGTGTGGCAGCAGGTTTTGAATTAGTGGAGCACCTACCACGTTCACTGGATCTACTGCTCGCCAAATTAACTTACGTGGGGCAAAATTTTTCAGTCATTATGTAGTAATGCAAGCTGTAGAGAGCTGGTTTGCAGAGGTCGGACAAAAAGTTTTTTAGGAGGCTGTTGAGATGTTGAAGCATTTATGGACCGAGTGAATGTCCAACAATAAAAAAATATAATGACACTGTAGTTTTACTGTAGGGGGTCAGGCGTACAGCATAGAGGTCCACCCTTGTATAAGCACCATGCATTTGTTCAAGCATTTTTTAAAATGTTGATTCCTGCGTTGCAGTACTTCAACGTGGATCGAAGCCCAACGCTATGTTGTTATCGGTAAAATACTTCGGAAAAGCTTATTGAATTGTAAAATGTTAATCAACAAGTCGTGCAAGGTCACCCATAACCCCGGAAAAGGTGACGCAAGTAAGCTGTGGAGACTAATTTAAACCAGTTCATGTGATATTTTCTCTCTGGGAGACCGAAGATCATCAACAACAAGGATCTTAAACAAGATGTGGAGATAAATTTCAGTGCAACATGCCTAGAGCTTGCAGAAAGGTTCAATTTGAATGATGAAACCGTTCGTTTTCATTTTCGTCAGCTAGAAAATACGTGAAAGTTAAGCAAAGTTTTTTGTTTTTCTGATTAGCATTTTCCAAATTTTTATTGAGAAAACAGTATTCTATAATGGATATCGTTCTAACGATATCTATACTCGCATATTCATCCACTTCGGATACTGCACAAGGTTCGAAATTACGTTTGCTGTTCAATATTTTTATGAATGGTTAGTTTGAAATTGCCCAGTATTGGCGTACGTTGATGATGTTAAAGTATATAGAGCGATAAATAACACGGAAGACATTCTACTCCTGCAACGAAATTCACTCTTGTTGGCGGACTGGTGCGAAGCAAACAATTTATGTCTTAATCTCAGCAAGTGCTAGACTATGATATTTTGTAAAAGCTCCTATAATGTTGGTAGACTTTTCAGTGTGCCATCTTGGCATAACATTAGACACCCATATGAGTGTCATGAGTCAAATCGAATAATTGCATTTAGCAGCTCACAAGACCCTTGACTTCATTTATGGAGTCAGCAACTCTTTCTCCGACATCACACAATTGAGGCATGAATGTGTTATACGGAATCCCATATATGATTTATACTTTATATCTGGATCGTGAGTACCATGTAAGATTTCTAAAATTTATATTATTCAAACTGAATGGAGTGGTAAATTTTTATACATCTTCCACAACATTTCTGCTATATCGAACATCACTTAATGTATCACGTCTTGTATCTAAATATGTTCCAACTTCTCTGATTCCAACAACTCGCACAAATCTGCTATTGTAGGTTTTGCTATGTATAGGAGTGTTAACCAGTATTTTGTAGATGTTTTTATACAAATTTCTGTTCTTTATTATTATTCTAGTAGTAACTAAAGATAATTTAATTTTGATTACAAGTGTAATGTCCTGTTATTGGGCTGTTGGGCTATTATTGTTATTATTAGAACATAAATATTTCTAATTTTATCGAAGATTAGTTCTTACAACAAAACAAAGGTAACAGCGATCCTACAGATTAGAAAATAATGAAACAGCAGCGAAAACTTTCACTGTCTTTAATCCGACTTTCCAGATTGTTGCTTGCAATTTTGCCTCGAAATTTGCTTAATGCACCGATTTTTCGTTAACGAACCAATGCCCAGACACTGTTAACGTAAGTAAGTACCGGGAAAAGGAGCAAACATAAAAGGCGGAAGCAGAAGAAGGCTCTCTAATCCGTCTCGCTAATACGAAATAAACGCCGCTGTGATCTCGGATTAAGCAACGTTGATGAATTTCAGTCTTATTATAGCGCAACTGACTGCTCTACCTGACTTCGGCGCATTAAACATTTACCAAATTCGTTTCTCTTGTTTTACTTAAGGATTGTTTTATCGCTGTAAGTAGGTACATGGACAAAGCAGCCTTAGAATTACATACGGATATGTAACATATTGTGCGTTCGAAGTATAGTGCGAGTAGACCAAATTAACAATTTTACCTTTTCCTTACCATGTAGTTTGTCTTAACAGGATCCTGTCAGTAATTTTAAGCATTTACCGATACGATGCCCCGAATAAAACAAATTGTTATGAATGCTTGTTACTAGAAATAGGACGCTGTATTGCTTTGTCAGTAGGCTAATTCCAATTAAGTACACACGAATACAATCTTCGTTTAGTATGTGCTACAATATTGGTTAAATTAACAACGTGGCAGTGTTTCTAATCTCAGATAACCAAGGAAATCCGTGAGATTTTTTATGGTAAAATATAAAAATTTATTAAAAAACAACAATACAGCATTATTAATCGAAAAAATTACTATCACACTCAATTCAGCAGCGCGACACCCATTTTCATATGCCGCTTTTAAAGAACTCTATGGATTTTGAATCAAAAAGTTGACAGACTACATTTATTACATAAACTCGAGTTTTGAACTATCTATGCCTCAAACAATTGTCAAGAAATAAGAAAGGTAGTAATCATTTGGCAAAATGTCAGGAGAATATGACGGAATATCGTTTCCCAACCAAGTTCAGAAAGCTTTTCCGGGGTCACTCCGCCAGACCACATACCGCAATGTGGTCTGGCATTATCCTGATAAAAATACTATTTTTCTTTGATTGACTAACGAAGGCTGTTTTTGTATGAGTGCTGCTTCTATTCGCAATACAAGTTCGCGTTTTCAAAACCTCATAGTGGACTATTATGGTTGTTGTCCACCAAACACACAATAAAATTTCGTTTGGGTGTAAGGAAGCCTTGGGAGTGTGTGGTATCAAATCACTAGGCGACAACCAATGATACGAAAGTTTAGAATTTGAGTACAATATCCGCTTTTTGTTGTAGGTTATGAAATGATTTATTATCGATGCGTGAAATGTTTGCCGAACCAATGGTAAGACGACTTCATTTTTATCATTAAGAGGATTATTGTTAAACTTCTAGAGGCAAGACTTTTTCATTACGAATCTTCTCTGACTGCCTTTGTTTTATACTGTTCTAAAATTATGACTTCTGTATAAAAATCTAAAATTTTCTAATTTTGGATTCATAAGAAAATGGGGAAAACAATCACCTCTGCTTTATTCAGGAAAACATATTTAAATTAAGAATACGAGACGTGACTCTCAGATGCACGCTCTTGCCGTCTCTTTTTTACTTTTAGGTTTTACAAAGCTATTTTCCACCTAAGGTACTGATTAAGAATTAGATTCCTAAGCTGAAAACAAGATCGATTCTGAGTGTGTTACGTCAAATGTAGATGACTGCTTACGTTCTTCCTCCACTACTGCAAGAAAACGACGGGAACTATCAAGCAGAGGCACGGAATTTATGCCATTGGTTCTGTAATTACGAAGCTATTGGTATTTGAAGAGCATGTAGGTGCAATACGTCCAATTTTTTTCTGTTGAAACACCTTATATCTTCTGACGTTACAAATACTGCATTAAGATTTGATGTTCAAAATAAGTATTCACTTTATGTACAAATATTACAACAATATATGTACTACACTTTAAGTTTTTGTAAAAATATAGTTTTCGTACTGTTAATCTCATTTTTTGAAGTTCGGACACATATTCCAAATATTGGTTTTATATTCTTAATAATCAGAAATCGGTTTTCTTGCTTAAAATTCAAACACTAGTAATGACATTGCAAGATTTCCATGAAATAATTTAAGCTTCAATATTATCACAAGGAATAATAACTCCTAGTTTAATGTATCAGAGAAAGAAGCTTTATTATGTTAATTACGTATTTAGCTACTACATTATTTATAGAAGGAATAGCATGTCCGCCTTTAAACAATACAACACCGCGATGGCCTGAAAAAGCAACATCAAGAATCTTAAGAATACAAATGTGTACGAAATGTGTATATGAGGGCGAATCATCAGACGTTCGTTATTTGGTTTAAATGATTTACAAGAAATATATTTATTTAACTGTTTCAAAACCTACATTGCGCTCTATAAAAAAAAACTGAATTAAGGCACTTAAAGAAAAATAGGTTGAGAGAAAGGTTAAAAAAAAAATGAATTCTGTAATAAAAAATGTATAATTATAAACGGTATGTTTTATAATAAATATGCACAATTTTAGTACTTATTTTAGAAAACCTCATTTCTGGTATTCTCTACAGTTTACATAGTTATTAATGTGAGTGCATTTAAAATAGTACGTTAACAATTTAATAGAAAAATAAATGCCTTTAGGCAATAATCATCACGCTCTAATGGTTCAGAAGTGAACGTGAGCGGATGTCACATTTTTGGACAGTCACAGACGTAATTAGGTTTTCACCCTGACAGGCCTGATTTTTCCACATTTTCGTCTAACAGCGTTATGCAAAAAAATTGTACCGTCCGTCCTTTCGCCCAGAGTGTTGGCTGACTGGGTAGCTGAATAGCTGGCATTAGATGGACGTAAAATCACGTTGCCCCGATTCGAGTTTCGGTTCTGGTGGTATCGGCGGCGGCAACGGTTCACTTGGCATGTGACAGGTTGATGGCAAGCAGCAGGGGGTCGGGGACAGAGCATACATTATGCATTTGCGGAGTTCGAGTCAATCACAGACCGCTGACGTCCGCACGGGACGCGGATATGGTAACGTTTCGGTGGAGATAACTTACATATGGAAAATTGCTTTTCTTCAATTCTCATTCAAAGACTTTTTTTTAATGGGTGGGGAGTATATTCGTACGTTTCATTTCTAATACGATTTATGTTTACTACGATTCTTTTCCTTTATTCTACTAAAAAATTGATAAAGATTTTACAATTCATATAAAAATGAACGAAGTATTTTACATTAAGGGTATAAATATATTGGGTGTCCACAGGCCGTTAAATATTTATTGGACATAATATTATTAACACTATTGCTTGAATTATTTTTAAAGAACGGTTACACAGATTTTGTTAAGGTTTCCTTTTTTCCACGATTAGCAGCAAAATATTCATATATCCGTAATACTGGACCTAGGGAAATGAATTGTTTATTCCAGCCATCCTGACAGTGTTAAGAAATAAAACATTGATTCACCCAAATCATACAGCGTTATTTTTAAAGCAAACACATTTTTATTGTTGTTCATTTGGGCTTCATTCGAGAAAAGCCAATATTGTACTTTGATTTAATGATATATACATACATATATAAACATTGTCCTTTCCTAAGCAGTATATATACGAGAGCGACCTGAAACCCGTGATCGTTCTTCCCTTCTGTAGATACTCGATGAGGATCACATCTTCGGAATCCCAAAAAATGGTCACCGTAGCCTTTCTGGCCAATGGAACGGCCTTTGCTTTCTTCGGACCCGATTCGCTCGAAAAGGTCCACTGCTTCGACTGTTCCCTGGTCTCCGGTATGTAGTAGTGGATCCAACTCTCATCCATGGTTACGAAACGCTTGAAGAAATCTCTTGGATTGCGTTGCATCTTGGCCAGACACTCCTCCGAAACGGTCACCCGATTTCGTTTTTCCTCCGGTATGAGCAAACGCGGTACCTATCGCGCCGAAAGCTTTTTCATACCCAAAATTTCGTGTAGGATATGATCAACGTGTTCTTCTAAGATGCCGCTTTCAGCTTCGGTCGGCGATCGGCTAACACGACTTCATGAATCTTGTCGACCATTTCAGTATTGGTAGCGGTTTTTAGACGTCCACTGCATGGTTCGTCACTTGAGCTTGTGCGGCCATGTTTGAACTCGCTCAAAAGCTGTTGGTCGAAAATGATAGAGTACATCTGCCGTGAACCTCTAGCAAATTCTATTTTATCCATTTTTGCGACAACTCTTGACTTACTACACAAACACACTCTTAAACAACAACTATTGACGGTAGGCGTCCGAAATTTTGGCAGTTGTCATAAAAAAGGTTGCCCTTGCCAATCCATGAATCCACTTCAACCTTCGTGCGCCATCTCTTGCCGATTCCGGAAACCTTTCAGGTCGCCCTCATGTTAAGTCAATGCGCATATTTTTAAGAGAATGACCCACACAAAACATACAGATCATCAGACATTAGCTTTTAACAGTTACTCTGGAAAAAGCTGAAAATTTATATTTTGCCGACATATTTTGCCAGCTATAGCGATAATATCGTCTTATTTTCTTAGTTCGGTTTGAAAGGACTGCCCATGTATAACTTTGTTTTAGTTTTTTCTTTTTGAATTAGCAACTTACCTCTTCGGCACATCTAGAAATTGTTATACATGTATTAATGTTATATGAATTTAACAAAAAAAATAAGCTTCATAACACACTTTATGCTGAAACTTGTGAACTTATGTATATGCATGTCGTCTGTGTGATATTAACAAAACAATACCTTTATTATTTCATTATGTTCAGCAGAGTAAATTTCGCCGAGTGTAATGTTTCTTTCTAATAACTTAGCAGGTAATAATGACAAGAAAAGTTTGGATTAGTATCAGTTACTTAATTTTCATAAGTAGACACTTGAAATTTGTGTTTATGTGCTTGCAGTTTATAACCGAATTATCATAATAACTCTCTCTGTTGCTCGCACTATTACTTAAAACGTGCTTTAGCAAATCAACAGACCATATAAAGAGCAAAGGAAATAAATTTTGAAAACAGACGCAATCATAATACCAAAGAAGTTATTACAATATTCGATAATATGAAGACGGTAAAATCTACTTCACTCAATAAGGAGATTACCATTTTCCAGAGAGACCATTTTAAAAAAAATATGGAGTTATCTATTAGGTAACGAGTACAATGATATATATTTAAGTTAATTGAACATTTAACCTTTTACTTGTTGCATCATATTATAGATACACCGCCTACACTAACTTTATTACAATTTTCAATATCAACGAAAATCTGAATCTCCAAATGGAACCTAAGAAAATTAGTTAGATGTAATTTTAAATTATTCATAATGACCTGACAAACTGTGTGAGATATTTATACGCAATATTAATACAGCCCGCATTCTGAATTAAATTAAATAATTTCTTCGATACACGTACTTCAAATTTGTCAATTGTTGCTTCTTACATACATAATATATCTGATTTCTTACTATTAATCCAGAGTAAATTGTAAACGTAAACACATCAATGCATAAAATAAAAGTAATTCAACTTCAGTAACTTATTCTGCTTTCATAAATGAACACGTAGCCCCTTGCTTATACAATAACATTTCAATTCAAATTCCAATAAGTCCTAAATGATATGCAGTATTATAGAAAGTGAAATGTCACAGATTTATATATTATTTCAATACGCTACAATACGATGCTTTAAAATTAATTAGTGCCTTTTGCATTATTTTATAAACCAATATACGTAATCACCCTAAATCCTTGATCTGGTTTATAAATCGGTAAATTGTGCATGAATTGAATGAACCCCTAAAACGATATTTACGTCCTAGAGCACATAAAGGTTTTATATATAAAAGACAAAGGCGCTGCCAGGAGACGTTTTATTTCTAGATAATTTAGTAGCATTTGTGCCATATATTAAGCAGAATAATTTGAAGCTAATAAAAATACGCTAGCAGAAAAATTTCTTCATGTTGAAGACGCCTGTTTTCTAATAGCGCCAATTTGTTTGACCAACAAAATATCGCTTCTATATAAGAGAATAAATAGCTTTCCTTGAAATATGCAGTCGTTTCTATATGACTTTATTTATAATAGAATCTTTTGCAATAAATCTGCTTTCATTCAGATTTATAATTTTAAGCATTTATACACAGTAAAAATCGCATTTGGAGTTTGTATGAGCCTACATTATTTTAGGTAAATCTTACACCGTGAATTTTGGTAAGGCTTACCAAAAAGATATATATAGGCGAGTTAATGTGTTACACCTAACAGTATAAATTACTAGAGAACAACGTACGCCGATGTATTTTTACATTTAATGATTTTTAGCAGTTTGTACATATGTATCTTGTACAATATCATAATTACCAAAAAGTGGTTACTGGGTTTTGTTACGTTTATTACAGTAATGTACTCAATGCTTCGCTATACATACTACGAGATTCCTCAGAAATCTTCTAAAGACTTTAGAAATAGTGCAATAAATTAAATTTACTTCTCTCTTATGTTGAAAATACGCAGGCATCGATGTGCCTCTCTTTCGAATAAAACATTCAAGGGTGTACATATTCTACACCCCTATGTGCGACAATGACACTTTTTACACCTTAACAATAGAGGTAAGAGGTATTTAAGAAATACCGTAAATACCTCTTACCGGATTGACTTATATTAAAGAATATGTAACTTTTACCAATTTTGGTGTTAGTTTTAACATGCAAATCTTCCATCACTCACTTTTTGAGTTTTATACGCGAATCTTTTTTCTAAACCACCATACTCCATTATAGATAGATTTTCTAATATTATTGAAGATACCCTATTGAATTTAAAACACAATATAAATAGCTATCCTATAGTAACTCTCGATAGTAGTGTCGGGATTTAAATATAAGTCTTATGAAGGAGAGAAAGTTAGAGAGTTTCAAGTTCTGCTAATATCACTCGATTCCCGACAAATTATCACAGATGGTTGTCAGATCATGCCGTCCATTGCCGGACAAAAAACACTCTTTGAATTTGTGATAGAGCAATCAATGCCCGAAAAACTAATTCGAAAAGTTTTAGTTGAACAATGAGATTACTTTTATACGAGCATAATTACAACAAGTTGATTGGGTCGATTTGCTCTTAGATCCATATAGAATTAACCTATTTACTGATGTGTGCATAAGCGAAGTAAACACATATTGGTTAAATGAATAAAGTAAATTCCATATCAAACACCAATTGTCTGAAGCCCTGATTAACAAAAGGATAACAAAAGATTGTTACAAAGATTCCTACACATATCTGAGTCCAATTGTATCCCAAAAGAAAAAAGCGTACAACATAAATTACATTTTACAATCGCTCAATGAAATGAAAGCTACTAAGATTGGTTGATAGAATATCCGGACGCAATAATAGGAAAAGTATTGACATTCACGGAATAGCACAAATAGAAATTGTGAATAGCTTCAATTTCTATCACATAGCCATAAGTAGTTATAATATCCAAAGCACTGGAAGTACGGGGCATGTTTTTAGAAACTGTATGTTTATGGTACTATATAACACATGGGCTGAAAAGTCCCGGGCCTAACACATAGATGACGCTAGTTTTATTGCAGTCACCTTTCTCTCAGTTAGTACTAACCTTCAAAAGACAGCTGTTAAAATTTCATGATATTCTATTCATTAGTTTGTGAGTTATTGTGCTAAGAGTCACGCTACTTTTGTTATTTTCAAAATAATGGATCTAAAACAATTTCGTGGTTTCATTTTACACTGCTTCTTGATGGGGAAAAATACCGTTCAAGCGAAGCAATGGCTTGTAAAGTGTTATGGGGACTCCGCTCCATCAGAAACAACAATAAACGTTGGTTAGCTGACTTCAAACATGGTTGTAGAGACACCGATGATACAGAACGCAGTGGACGTCCAAATGAGGCGGTAACACCAGAAAACATCAAAAAAATTCACAAAATCGTTTTGAATGATCGAAAAGTGAAGTTGCGTGAGTTAGCTGACATCGTAATGATATCAAAAGAACGTATTGGCTTTATATTGCATGAGCATTTGACTATGAGAAAGCTCTGTTCAAAGTGGGTGCCGCGTTTGCTCACTGTTGACCAAAAACAAGAACGTGTTGATGATTCTGAGCAGTGTTTGGCCATGTTTAAACGTAACAAACCGGAATTTTTGCGTCGATATGTGACAATGGATAAAACATGGATCCATCACTTCACTCCGGAATCAAAACGATCGTCATCTGAGTGGACAGTAACAATCGGCTGGAAAGGTTATGGCCTCGGTATTTTGGGATGTGCGTGGTGTAATATTCATCGACTATCTTGAGAAAGGAAATACCATCAACAGTGAATATTATATAGCGTTATTGGAGCGTTTGAAGACCAAAATTGCAAAGAAACGACCGCATATGCCAAAGAAAAAAATTTTGTTTCATCAAGACAACGCACCGTTTCACAAGTTAATCAAAACAATGGCAAAACTACATGAATTGAACTTCGAATTGCTCCCACATCCACCGTATTCGTCAGATTTGGCTCCCAGCGACTACTGGTTGTTCGCAGACCTCAAAAAAATGCTCGCCGGTAAGAAATTTCGCACAAATGAAGAGGTTATCGCTGAAACTGAGGCCTATTTTGAGGCAAAAGATAAATCGTTCTACAAAAGTGATATTGAAATGTTAGAACGGCGCTGGAATGATTGCGTTGCTCTTGATGGAGATTACGTTGATGAATAAAGCTAATTTTGAACCAAAAAAACCGTGTTTTCTTTGTTAGGCCCGTGACTTTTCAGCCCATGTGTTAGCATTGATTCTGTAGAGGTTTTTAATATAATAACTTCCCTGAAGGATACATCATCCGTACACTCAGAGAAGTGTTTTCTTGCCTCAAGAACATAGATTTTCTCGCAAAGATCTGTCTCTATTCAAGTAAATAGTTTTTCTTCAAGACTAAAAAAATATTTAATATAAGAAAATAATATTCTTGAAATTATACTTGCATCAAATAAATATTTTCTTCTGGTTACAGAAGTAAATCACTTAGTCTTAAGTTAAAGAAATATTATTGAAATTGTATTTTTAAGGTTTAACACAGTCGTTATTATCTCCCCTGTAGGGTTAGTGTGGAATACGAAAATCGAGTTCGATCGTCGATACGACAGTTTCACTAATAAAAAAAATGTAGGCAATACGCCAAGCACACACAAATCATCGAACGTATGGATTTTTAATCCTGCAAATATTCTTATCTCTTCTCGGACTATTTAACCCCAAAGACTGCCGAAACGTCGGACATAAATGGATTGATTCACAAACGAATGAGGAAAAAATACCCCTATAATTAGAATTGTTCTAATTAATAAATATTTTCAAATTTTCTTGAATCAAGTTAACGAATTTCTGTGTGCATATATTTTATTTTATTTATTTATTATATTTTACATCTATTTGTAGATGTCTTACACTGATTAATGTTAATTAACGCTAATTAACTTTAGTCAGTTTAATATATCTACATATAGACGTAAAATATATTAAATAAATAAAATAAAATATATACACTTTGAATTTAGAATGTATATATACAAGGAGGATCAGCGAGCAAAACTATTTACAAGATGATTACTAAAATAACGCAAATGATATCTAAAAAGGATAGAGTAACCGGAGTTTTCCTAAACCTACCAAAAGCTTTGGTCAGCGTAGCTCATAGCAAGTTCATAAACTACAAAAAATGGATTTCAAGGGGATGGTACATACCTTACTAAAATCTTATCTGATAAATTGAATGCAGTGCATGCAAGTGAACATATTCTGAACTGAAAAATCTTTTCTATGTATATAACTATATAAAAGAAGTTTCCATTACCAATAGTACGTTAAAAGTATATATATTTTACTCCATTTTTTTTTTAGTTTTGGTATTAGATTACTTCTATTTTATTCCACAGAGCAGATGTATTATTACGTTTAATGGCCACACTATGATAAGATACTCATGCATTCATATATTTTTCTAAAGTTTCAATACAGATTCCTAAGATTAACAATCCTAAGAGTTACATGAAAAATACCGTTAATATTCCACCGTACCTATTACATCTTATAAGGAGGAGGTTGACAATGCTGAAAATATTTATACATCCTTAGGTGTACGTGTCCCTTTGGATAGACGATAATGACGGGTAATCACCAACCGTACATTATTCATTAGCCATCTATTACACAATTACGCATCATCACGAATAACTCTCCCCGTTCAAATTATTATTACGATTATCCGAAGGAGCCTACCGGAATACACCACATTTCGCCACCGAGTTTGTAGACGTGTCCTTGTTACGATCGACAGCGCATTTTTCTCACGAAGTCCAGTTTTACCCAAACAATACGAGGCGACGTATGCATCGCACAATGTTACAGTGATTATTTCACGTTGATAAATACGATTTTTTTGCTAATTGCAAGTAGGAATGTTAAATAAGTGATTTAGATATAAAAGAGGAAGTTTATGTCTTAAAATGCTCGGAAATATTGCTGAATATGAAAATATGAAACGTGCACTCATTAAAATTTTCATTTCTAAGTATGTATTTAACTATACTTCTTAAGAATTTGAAGATGATTTTAAGTCGAAATTGATAGCCAATAAAATAAAACGTTTTTATATTAACCCTCCAAGATTTAATATAGAAAATTATATTATTACTTATTATTAATTACTGTTGTCAAGACTATCTTAATTTTTGCGGTTTCATCGTCTCATTTTATTTTTTCTTATATCCCGAAGAAAAAAAGACACTTTTCATTAAAGGAAACAATACATTACACAAAGTAAAGAGTAATTTCTTTTAAGACGTACAGTTATTGCAATGAGAAACTGTAAAGGTATTTTCGTTAGGGCAGTAACTGGTATAAAACCAACTTACTATCATTGTGTATGTTTCGCACAGAAGATTAGATAGGCTAATTGCACCTACCAAGTACTCTGGACTGCTATAACTGCGCATGGAAAAAGAAATTGTGGTGTAACAAGAAAAACGTTTATAGCCTCTACGAAATTATACTGTTAATATAACCACAACTACCACTATTACATTGCCCAAAATATTTGATGTAAACTACTATCATTAAAAATGTTTAATTTCCAATATTTTACTTCCACTGTTTGTAAGCAAGTATCTGAATACCTCAAAAATGATGCACTTTTAATATAGAAAACATATATAGAAAGATTCAATTTTACAGAAGTTTCATTGCGATAATTCTCACAGAAACTCGGGATTAGTAAGGCCCACGAACAGCTAGAAACGTTTGGTATTTTAATGACAAGGAGTGGATTAGAGTGTTGAACAATTCTTGATCAACCATACGCCACGTATGTTCTATTGAACATTGAGTCGAAGAGTCTTGCTAACAAGTATCTGTGGAATAAATGTTTCATTTTCTATGAAATAAATGTCATCGAGCCCTCCAGTGTTTATCTTATTTATCTCCATGCTATTACACCGCCACACTCACATAGAAGCCTTTCCTTGACAAATTATCGGTTGTAGGGTCCTCTCCAGAACAAGTTGTGGGCTATTGCGTATACCGAGGTGTCGAGTGTACGCTAAATTAGAATACAGCCCTACAGCGTAAATCTGGATTCGTCACTGTATAATTGCCACCTCCATTCAAGATGACCTCAATTGATATACTCATATAAGTCAGAACTGTGGAAACGATTACTTATTTTTAGGACCGGTTTTATTTTCTCTGTATGGCATTGACTTACTTAAAACCTTAACATAGCGAATCAAATGCACACCAAAAAATGCCTGGAAAACAATACCTAATAGAATAATTCTACTAAATACAGCTACTCATGACATTGATAGAATCATTAACAGGAAGAGCATCGTGAAGAGAGAAAAAACGCTAACACACGGGCTTTTTCTGCCTTCCCGGCATCATCAGCGTGGTTTCAAGTGATTCTTCCACTCAACACATTTGTAATTCCTTCTCGGCTACTATCACCGTATCTAAATCAACAGCCTAAGAGTGTATTCTTGGCGCTATCTAGCACCACAAGAATAATACACTCGTCCGCCGGTTCAAACACAGCGAAACAAGCGGTTACAGTTTCCGCTTATAACGCCGGGTAGGCAGAAACGTGTCCGTGCGTTAGTACCTTTTCCCTCTTCACGTTGTGTTTTCCGTAAATAATTCCCCCAAGACCACATATAGCTGTTTTTAGCAGCATTTTGTGTTCGGTATTAGCAAATCAAATAATCCTTTATGTAGATGTTATAACCTCAACACGCATTCAAATGAAACGTCTATTTTATTGAATAATGTCATCAAATGAATCGACAGCAATCATTTTGTCGGTGATGAAGAAAAGACACAATGCATCAACCCTATAATTTATGCTTGAGTAGTAAGATCTTTTCTCTTGAAACGACTAGGCTGCACACATTAATAACTTATATAGTTGCTTATCAAAAATATGAAATCCTGGAATTGTGAGAGCATTTCATTATTCTAACGTCGTATTATGTGTTTTGGAGTATGGTACCAGAATCTCAGATCATTTTCTAATTGCAGAAGCAGGCAATTACAATAACGATTAATCTCAGATACAAACTCATGTAGAGATACTTTTTAATTCACAAACTATTCACACTTGATGACTTATGTATTTTGGAAACTATTTGCTTCATATATAAGGATAATACTAAACTTTTGAGTCACA
Source organism: Trypoxylus dichotomus (assembly GCA_023509865.1). NCBI lineage: Eukaryota > Metazoa > Arthropoda > Insecta > Coleoptera > Scarabaeidae > Trypoxylus > Trypoxylus dichotomus. Next base: position 73,755,787 of record CM042074.1, on the reverse strand, counting down.
GCATCAATCATGATTATGATACATACAATACAAACTACCTCTTACCTGCTTTACATAAATCAAAAATAGCGTATCAAAATGGCTTATGCCGTAATGGTTGCAAAATTCTATCCCTAAACTACCTGTGAATGTAAGAAGTGCGAATAATTAAATCGATAGAATTGTTTCGATTTACGTGTGACAAGTATCGATCGTTCTTTGATCTTGGTCGACCGTGTCTTTGGTTTCGTCGAACATTTCTTCTTCTTCGGAAGCGACTCCAAAATCTAGAAATTACGCTTTGGCTTATTCGAAGACCTTCGGCAACACTTTGTGCTATTCCTCCACTTTCCAGTTAACCTATGATCCTCTAAGCCTGTGTCTTTGACGGATCGAACTGTGTTTTCATTTTGAATAACACTCATTTAAATAGATGGGAGTCGTTTTCACGATATTAGCCCTTGCAAATGGAATCATAAATGTGAAAGTGGTACCAAAACTAAACATCCTTACATGCTTGCATTATAAAACCAAGTACTTGTATGCAATCACAGTCAGGTTTGTAAAGAAATAATTTAAGACAAGAGTCTGTCGATTATAACTTATATCATAGGGGTCTTTCTTTCAATTATTTGCCTTTTATTTCTTAAAACGGTAGGTTAAAATGATTTAGGTGATACGGCAGGGAATAGTGACATCACATTTCTTCAATTTCTCAATATCCACACAGGATTCCTTCCCAGCCAATCTATGCATTCCTTCTTTAGCACAGTTTCAATTATGCTCCTTTAACTATATATTTAAAGATTAAAAATAGAACTCTGTGGCCGAGTAATAGTGGTCTAGAATTTCTCAGAAGATCGCTGAGTACACACGAAAAGCGAAACGATTTAAAGTTATGAAAATATTTGAATATTCGTATTGTAAAACCAAGTGCTTTATAGACGTCAGTAAACACTCAACATATACGACTTAAAGATGAAATTAGTTATATTATATATATTAGTAAATAAGTTCTACGTGTAAGGCAGGAATGCGATCAATATGGTAAGGTAATTCAGGATGAGTATTTGATATTACACAACATTTGTCAACATTAAGGGTTAATTTATGTTTCGCTGTTATATTCGAATTATGTCGAAGTACATCAGTGTCAAAGACATCTCAAAATATATATTGGGAGATAACGGTTGCAATGACTGTATGGTTGTATATTCAACATTCGTGAAGGATACTTGATACTGAAGGATAAAATCTTTAATAGGTACCTACTGTTTTATTCCAACTTTGTATGCTAATTCACAGGTATAGCAGTAAACTCCACTCACACAAATTTATTAATTATTCGAAGCGCAGCGTTTTGAGAACACGTGGACTCCCATTGTCAACCGTGTTACCGACTGAATGTAAAAACTGTATCACACATGCAAATTATTATCTACGCAGGCTCTAAAATGTCTTAAAACATATGACTATTTACAATCCAAGGGTGGTCTCGGATCTGTGTGTATTTTCTAGAGGTAATAGAGGTAATACGGCAGCAATTAACTAACATTTTTTAGAAAAATTTCATCATAAACCACGTAACATTTGCGTTATGCGCTACAACTTCACAAGTTTGTTGAGCTGCTGTGGTTAAATTAGTAATTGTCGAACGTCCGAAGATGAAACCATGTCGATTGATAGAACAACTAGCACTGTTGGAAATACTGCTGTGTAGCACTTTCTCATAAATGTTTAAAAAATTTATAAAAGATGTGACGCACCTCCGTACAGTAGCTAGAAACAGCATCTGATTTACAAACATTAATATAACAAACGTACTATCCGGTCATGAGCATGGATTAAATATTTACATTAATTTAACAATTGGTTTTGTGGCAAACACACATCATTAAACCACAATACTAAAGCACGAAAAGTACCTAAATAATAAAAAATATCAAATTAAACTATTTAAGATAATTCTATTACTATAGCATATTATAGTTAGTAACTAATTTCTCGTTTGCTTTACAGTTCTATAGATATTTTCGCCAAGATTTCTCTCAAGGAATACTAGTTCTACTAAAGTGAATTAAACTTCTTAAAACTACGACCGAAATAAATAATATTTTTTATATACTTTTCTATATTTTAACATTTGATTAAAAACTTGTTTACATAAGTGGAGGTAATGTTTATTACTTGAGGCGGAACTTATTACAAACACAAAATACCGAATAATCTTTCTTTGTTAAAAGATTGTCGAACGAAATGGGCATTAAAAACAAGAAATGACAAAGACGTAGGCCGTCTTCTTTTCCGCAAAATCCAGGAGTTGCCCGACGGAGAGGCGTCTTGACGACATTCACGCAGTACTCCTGTGAAACGCGTCTTTCCTTCCTTTCCCCCGCGCAGCCGGTCCTTTCTATTGAGGGGGTGAATAGGGGCGCTTGCGTGGGGCCAGCGGCGGATGCTCGCCAATCTGTGCTGAGACTAGCGACGCGATTGCAGTTACGTCATTGTTAGAACCCGCCCCATTTATTATTCATGGCGTATAGCCACCCCCCGGGTAGCAACTGCCGTTTCCATATACAGACTACTACTACTACTACCACCACCACCGCCGCCGCCGTCACCCCGTCAACGTCAACCCCTTGTACCGTTCGTATCGCGATTCCGCGCTTCTTTTTTTTCAGTGTATTTGAGCTGGTCAGCGTCACGGCGCTATCGGCGCTCGATATGGGTATTTACACAAAATTTTGCACCACACACATTTACACCAAACTTTGCCGTCTGAATTGATAAATTTAGAATTTCAAATTAAAAGATACGAGTTTTATATTTGTACAACAAGGTCGATATGTTTTATGGATGTAAAGAAGGAAGGAGACTTTGGTAGGCAAATGTATAGAACTACATATCTAATTGCTGAGAACAATTTTGAATTGACATTTTTGGTTCCTCTATAGCGCTAGCGCTTTTTCAAAACAAACAGCCACTACGATGGTGTGTTTTACTTTTTGCATCCTTTAACACACTAATTTCCGCACAATTTTTGGAATGGTCGTAACTGATTGGGTCTTTTCTTTTACATATTCTACAAGGAACTTTCCTGCAACTTTTACAAAACTTTCAGCAGAGTTACAATAATTTGTTCGAATTTTTAATCCACAAAGCGTTATTATTCAATATTAATTGATATCTGTTTGTATTCTAACGTGATTTTAATCAAGAACGTTACTGTCAAATTTTTGTATGTATTTAATTCTACTTTATTGTAATTTTATGCAAGATTTGGTTCTCTTCGTCATTATGTGTACTTGATTAGTTCTTCTGTTATGAAATCGCCAAAATTGCAAGTTTTAGCGGATCCTCCGAAAATGTAGTCTATAATATTATTACGAAGCATAAGAATAGAATGGGAATAGAAATACCATATGATCGATTAAATTTTTCTTCTTTAAACTTAAGTTAGTAGAATAACTTTAAAAACGTGTACATTGACTTATCCTGTGGCGTTAGTTATAGCGCTTAAGTGGTTCAGTTTATGTTATACCATTGACATGCGGTTGTCAGATTAGGTTTTTGCTGTTTTGACAAATAACTACGACGAACAAACGTTTCAGTTGAAAAAGTAAAATGTTGAATAATAATAAAGAATGGTTACATTAAATTTTCAAAATTTCTCCTTTATTTTCTATACATAACGCCATTCTTCATTTCATGTTATTGAAAGCATTTGTGGGTAGTTAACTTCGTCAATTGTATGAGGACGATTTCTAAATATTCTATTTTGTAGGTGTGGGTATATGAAATAACCCACAATTGTCAAATCGGAAGACCGCCGTAAAAAGCCTACTATCCGATTATCAAGGAATTCATGCAATAATTCCATCGTTTTCCTTGTCGTATGGGGTGTATTGCATTATCTTGCTGGAAATATCCCTCGCGGAGTTCGTCGTCATCTGACCGATTTAAAAATTGTTGTCATAAATTATTACGTTATCATTCCGCCTTTATGGTATCGCTAAAGATATTGGACCAATAATCCGTCTACGAGAAACAGTAATGCAAACCATTATTTTTTAAGAAAGGCAGACTCCCTTACGAATTCCATGTTGATTTTTACTAGACCAGACGCGCATTGTTTGTTTATTTGAACATCCTGATAAGGAACATTATGCTTCATTCTTATATACTTATGTCTCAACATCTGCTATATTTTCAGCTGTCCGTTTTGATGGTCCACCATTACCTGATTTTCAGGACACAAACCACGTTTCATGAAATTTTACCACTAATTCTTGAATAACTTGTCACAAATTGCCATATGTTACTGAGAAATTTGGATATTCTGCACAAAATTCGTCTATACACTATTGTAAAAAGTACGATTATCATTGTGACTTATTGTAAAAATTTTTCTGTCAATGAATCAGTACAGTGCACATAAATAAGACAAGGCTATTTCGAAATGTAAACAAGAATGTTTATTTAAGTTGTCATGAAGGCATGGAAATTTACAAAGACAAACATATTTGGATGAATGCAGATTTAGACTCTCTAAATTCCAGCCTTTACTCTTTATTAAATCATACATGACCACATTCAGCCGATCGTAACTTTAATATGATATAAATAATGTAGTTTTAGTTAACTTTGTTAGTTCAGTATTACTGCTGAAGGTGATAGCTTAACTATCGCAACGTGCGTTCGGTTTTTAGTAAAGTGTTGTGGTTAAGGAAATACTGAAGTGCTTGAAATAAAATTTAACTGGAAATTTACAGATTTTATCATTCCTGCTGATAATTCTAGAATCAAGAAAAATAAAATTCGTGTTTCTGAGAAGCCATTACGGACCTGCAAAGCTATAAAAATTGCACGTGTTACTAAAAATACACTGTATTAAAATCCATTTTATTTATAAAATTCAAAATTATTAGCTAGATTGAGGATTATTTTAGGTAACTGTGAAAATTCTTCTGTTGTAAGAGATTATTATATCAATACAGATTATGAATCGAATATTTACCTTTTATTCTCTTCTCTATCTCAAAAAAAAATATAATATAAAGTAAAATTTTAAATCCAAGAAGCCATATATAAAAAATATATAAATCCTGAGATATCTTGCTGTATTGTATATGTACATGTAACTAGATATCCATGTCAGACAAATGTATATTTGATATTTGTGTAGATGTCGTGGTATTTTCGTAATCTGATTCTATAGTATCCTTCCAACATTCACAACAACCTCATCCCGCTCTTTCAAGATAAACTTTGAAATCACGTATGTTTTTATGTACGTCTGAAAATTAAAGAACCGCTGCATTAACGAAGTGACAGATCAGTATAGGCGGTGACAGAGGACAATCGTACGTCCATTTACAGTTAATCGGATCACTGCAGTCTGTTTTATCCGATGTCTTTCCCGGGGGACCGGGCCTCCATTGCCTTTCCTGATATCCAGGTTCCGTAACCCATCGTGTCGTTTGCGTTCGTCAGCTCCACAAACACACTAGAATGTTTGATTTCTGTCGATTCAAAGCGAAATTTTAAGAGTAAATAATCGACTATATGGCATAAATAATAAAAATATAAAAATAATGTAATGCTTAGATCAGTTGCATTTGATTGAAATCGAATCTAATATAAACGAGTTATATCTTCAGATGGTTATATATTTAAAGATTTCTAAATATCAGTGTAGCAACACTTTAATAATAAACATACTAACTGCATTATTAGCACATTCCTAACTGTATTCGTGATATTCTTGATGATGATCTGTTAATGGGTTATCTCAGGGGTTTATCTTCTCCTATGATGAATAAATAAGAGTCTTTTATATGAGTTGGGTATATACATATTACTATATTCACCATTAAACAATTTACTCGTACAATTAACATCATTCCAAAAATTAACAAACCAGGTGTATGCATACGAAGGCAACCTGAAATGTCGGAATCGGAAGAAGATGGCGCACAATGGTTGAAATGGATTCATTGGTCGGCAAGAGCAACCTTTTTTTGGTAACTGTCAAAATTTCAGACGTCCACTATGAATAGTTGTTGTTTAAGTGTGTGTTTTGTGTGGCAAATTAGATGGTTTAGCAAAACTCGAATATCGTGCAGTGATAAAACACTTCTGGATGGGAAAACGGCCACGGAAATTAGAAATATTTTGCTAGAGGTTCTTGGCGGATGTACTCTATCATTTTCGACCATCAGCTTCTGGGTGAGCGAGTTCAAACATGGCCGCACAAGCACAAGTGATGAACCACGCAGTGGACGCCCAAAAACCGCTACCAAAATCCGAAATCGGGTGACCATTTCGATGGAGTGCCTGGCCCGGATCCAACGCAATCCAAGAGATTTCTTCATGCGTTTCGTAACCGTCTATGAGACTTAGATCTACCACTACATACAGGAGGCCTACGAACAGTCGAAGCAGTGGACTTTTCTGAGCGAATCGGCTCCGAAGAAACCAATGACAGTTCCATCGGCCGGAGAGGTCATTGCGACAATTTATTGGTATTCCCAAGGTATGATCCTCATCGACTATCTGCAGAAGGGAAGGACGATCACGGGACAATACTGCATGGATTTATTGACCAGATTTGATACAGTATTGAAAGAGAAATGGTCTCGTTTGCAGCGAAAAAAGTGCTTTTCCACTACAGGAATGCACCAGCTCATTCATGCCGCTCATGACGATGATCGTCGAGTCCAAATTGAATGAGTTGCGCTACGAATTTATCTCTCATCCTGCCAGTGGTGACTCAGTCATACTCCTACTAATTTAAAAGGCTGTTTGGATCACATTCGCACTCTTGGTCCATACGCACTATAGTTTGAAAATCGGGATTCTTATTAGTAATCGCACACAATTTATCGATTGTTAATTTTCCTATATTATCTATTCCTACTTCTATTTCCGAATGAAGCTTTGAGGTATTAAGCATTCCATTTAATGACAGCTTGTTGTTCTCTAATTTGGAAATAGTATTTAAAAGAATTTAATAATTTTCGGAAACTTGCTCTATATGAGTATTGATTTCGGTATCTAAAACTAGCCGCTGGCTTACTGAAATTGCTTGGGTTTCTTGCGGATTTAAATTTAAGATACAAGGTTTAGTAATGTATAAAAATTCTCATAATATAAAAAAGCTTGGTGTGTTGAGAAGTGCCCCATCAAACCTGTTATATTTCACGAAGGCGTTTTGGAGATGTAACAAAAACTTGTTTGGTAGAAACTATAAATTGATCTATTTTTGGATAACTGTTTGTGATAAATTCAGCTACAAGATAACATGCATGGGGTAAACATGTTAGATGAAGCGATTGGGGATAAGATTGTTTTAGTAACTTTCTAGCATTAACCATGTTTGAACCTCCATCTGTGACCAACATTACAAGTTGGTTTGCCGTTATATTGAACTGAAATGGTAAAATGTTGATATTACGAACAATACATTTAATAATAGTGCCAGTGTATTCTATTGTCGAAAATCGGTTAAGATATCTTTTAACATTCGTCGAACATAACAAAGAACTCCGTCGATTCGCCATCATCAATTTAATCCGGCCACATTCGAAATATACCATCACCGTCGATGAGGACGCACACGTTTCTGCAGGCTTACTTATATGTGAATAATACGAAGATTTTAAAGAAAAAACTGAAAATATACGGCAATTTCGAAATAGAAACCAAATAGTTTTCTAACTGACGAAGAAATGTTGAATATTAAAATTTAATTAACCACTAAAAGTTATTCCCAAATTAGATTTAAATTAATTATTGGAACAGTGTTCTACAATTAGACAAGCCTCACCTGAGAAAGACATTACTTTACAGTTCAAGATGTTAAGTGACAAATATCCCAATCATGAATGCTGTCAAGCTACGTCTGAGGGTAAAATACTAATTTTTGATTTATAAAATTTATTTACATCCTCAACGTATGTAAACGTTTGCAATTAACATAAAATACAATATCATTAATGAAGACTGAAATATGATTCTTGGGCTTCACCGGAGTTAGCAGTAAACCGCTTGGAACTAACGTTATTCTAACACACAAACTATGCCCTGTCCGTAGAATATGACTTTTTTATATGAAGGAATAAGAAGATGTTAAATTTTCGAGCAAAAGTATAAATTAATACAAAATAATGTAATCGCTTACAGCGGAGAAATTTTGACAAGGTTGAATGCTGCTCCTCTATTGCTAGGACATTAGACAGACTGTCAGCAGACACGATTTTGTAAAATTTTAAGTTATTTAATTTATCAATTACTATTATTTCTATTTGTTATCGTGAATTTGCAGTCTGGTAAAATAATCATATTTCATTATACAGTTTTATCTAATTTGCGATGCGTTTAGGAATTGTGGTACCCTTTCGTTAAGGCAATAAATCGTGTTGAAAGGTACATCCTAATATACCTATTGCATTTGTTTGTTGCTCTTTAACTTCCTAAAAACTTATTTAAAATGTTGTATACAGTGTATAAGAATTTAAAAAAAAAGCCTTAGGAAATTGTAATATGTGTCGCTTATGGATGTAAAATATGTATCCATCCAACCGATATCGCATACATATATGCAGACTTATATTTTGGATTTAATTTTAATTTATTTATTATTTGGATAAAATTAGATCTTCCATTTTTCACGCTTTTTTATTTTATATTACGGTTATACAGGGTGTATAACAGAACAACTCGTTAAAATTACATTAAAATTTATCTAATTTGTAAATTCGATGACAGGCGCTTCCAAGCTTCTATCCAAAATGTCTCATCAACAACTAAACAAATTCCCTTTTGTTTGCCTAATTGCGAAGAATAATAATATGCTTTGTCGTTAAATGTACATTATCTTATATATCTCCTTTCATCGTTTTTTTATATTATAGGTTATCTAAATTCTGACGTTACTGAATTGCAGAAACAACATAAAAGAAAAACCTCTAAAAATCCGCCAAGCAGTAAAATTTAGACATCTACTTAGTCTTTAACACGTAACACTGCGTAATTTTTATATGTTTAAGAATAAAGTAACGTAAGGTAGTAGCGATATGTATTTGTATAGCTTTTTTGGATTTATCCTTTCTTTCCCCTTTCCTTTTTCTTTTAAATTACATCCTATTCGGTGTAATAACCTCCTTTTACGGTCCCCTCTTCGTAGAAAAGAAGTGCATTTTATACACCGAAAGAGCCCACCAGAGGACGAAGATAAACAGGATCACAGAGAGACCAGATAAATCTCATAAAACAGGTCTGTAATCTAATATAGAAAAGCTCATATACCATGAATAGGAATAACAGTGATCCAAAAACGATTACAGCTGCCAGAAATGAGCATCAATGGAGACCCCGCGAGGTTTGCCTCACCCTCGTTGTATTAAGGAGATGGGTGCGGGACGTACACCCTCAGCAAATCGGATAAAAGTGTGTACAACAGCTATACCGCGTCGAGAAAGAATAGATGTGTATGTATACCCGTTTTAGTAGCTTTACAGCGCGATGCTAGAGTTGTTCGATTGTTTCGAAACATTTACGGGAGTAAGTTTTATTATATAAAAAGGACAGATCTAAAATTTAAAAATTAAAAGGAGATCAAAATCAAATTGGTTTATTTATGAATGTCAGGGGAAAACAAAACATTGTGTTATTCGCCAGATCACATAAAACAATCACTGTAATAGATAATATGATGATATATGCAAGATGTAATTACCTCCAAAAATTGTACAAAACCTATAAAATCTTACTTCCAATAAACCTGTTGCAACAACAACATTAACGATAAAATATAACGAATTGGACACACACGAAATTTAGTTCATAATGCATGATTATATTAAATACGAAACATGCTCAAGAAAACATTGGTGTGGTAACATAGAAATACTTAAGATAGATTAAACAATAACACCTTATAACAATTATGAGACCAAAACGGGAACAAGAACATACGAGGTATAAATGTCTCAGAATTGATGAGAATGATTAGTATCTACAATTTAATACTGTCCCCCTCAAAGTATGCTCCTTTGGAATGCACACAATTCCAGCGAGTTTTCCATTCCTGGAAACAAGTCTTGTTCCGTTATACTGTTTGGAAGCTGCATCGTGATCAATATACACATTCATTAGTTTTTCAAATATGTTAGGTATGAATACTTTTGAGTGATACATATTTACTTGAGCTTAAGTTTCTGTAAATAAAGTTTATTTTTTATTGTTGATTTTTACTGCAAGAGGTGCCGTTTTATTACAGGGAAACAAACAAACAAGTCTTGTGAATTATATAACTAATATTTCAAAGAAAAACAGCGTAAATCTTAAATAATGTTCAATTACACGTGAGGTATGAATACTTCTGAGTAACTGTAGACTATTTAAAAAAAATAGTACAAAAGGGATTTTCGTTTAAAGCAGAACTCTCTCTGATAACGATGAAAATTTATTTGAATTCCTTAAATAATGAGGAGGTATTTTAAAGATTTGGAAATGACTATCAAAGAGGTTTCGGACCAATTGAAGAAATTTTATCACGAGAAAGGAAGAGAAAATGTTGGACAGTACTCAGTATGTATTATCATGCCAGAAGTGAATCTATGGGTCTGAGAAATATATATATATGGTTCTTACAATAAAAGTTTCGATTGACAGCTCTTACAGCATTCCATACGCAGGAAATTGCTTGGTTATTCAAAAGAAATACTCTTGGAACGTTACAAAAATGATCTAATTCCTCAATAAATTATTTTATTAAAAGCTACTACCATTAAAAGTCGACAATGATTAATTATATTTTATATGGATAACGGTTTTAGGCAATGTACGTTGTCTTCTATGTCAATTGAGACATAAACAATTTCAACCATACGCTATTCCATAAGCATGTATTTTGTCGCTCTAGAAAATAACTTAATCGATTTAGCCATTAATACAATCTATACATGTTGCTCGTTGTTTTTATTCCATCGTCGGATGTACTTCTGGCGTACAGCCGAATTGATCTGCATGATAATTAAAACGGAATTAAAAGCTGGGTCCCGAATAATAAATAAGAAATTAAATTGTCCGGTTAATTTGATCTTCGGTTGGCCTTTTAAACTTCCGACTTACAAAAGGTGAAATCCCACATAAATATTAACCCGGTACGTTCCCAATAAATGGAATCCAGAACTAATCGCAACGTTAATTATTCAGCCTAACAGATCCTAATTCGGCCGAAGCTTCGCACGAACGCCGTCGTTGCCGTCGAAGCGAGCGCCCTCTTCAAATGTGCGGACTCGCATTCTCAGAATCCGGTACCCGTGTATATCTAATAACGTCTGCGTATTTACGTATCTACAGTACGATAATTTTAAATAATACCGTTATAGTCGTTAGTATGATTATCAATTTAATTATTAATAGTGTTATCTGGGAACGGTAAATAGTATAAAAGAATTAGTTGCGTTAAGAGTTGCTTTTTAAAAAAGAGCAGCAAGGGTAATTTTATGGTATAAAACGTCAATAATAAAAGACATTTTATATTAACACATTCAGGACAAGTGCCACATTTAAACTATGAAACGCATGTGAATGTGATACGTTGTGACTGGAATTTTGTACAGATTGGTTGCAGCAGGGGTAGCGGCAATCTGAAGGCATTCTCGTCAGATATAATTTTCACACACCGATACCTCATCATCGATGTGATTGTTTGAGTCGCAGTCTTTCTACATTTGTGTTTTATACATCCCATCAGACACTCCAGTGGTTGATTTTGATATTTTCTTAGACGCTTTTACTGCTGTTGAGGGCTCACTTATCAATCGGTCATTCATCCTGGTGGGCGACTTTAATCTTCCTGCCTTCTCTTTGCCATTCCATCAACACAATCATGAGACTAATGTACTAATATCGTTAACAACGATTGAAAAGCATTGTATTTGTTTTACTCAAACATTAATTTCGATTTCGAAATAGTATATTCTGATAATCCTCTCGTACCTGAGAATGCATGTCATCCCAGCCTACAATTACGTTCTGTATTACAGTATACACCCACGTAGCACTTTCCCTTCGCTAAAAATGTGAGATGTAACTTTACTAGAGCGGATTGTGTACGCCTATATAACAATTTTCTTAACACCGACTACATTTTACTGCTGGATTACGGGCATGTAAATGATAAAAGCAAATCTAATTCTGATTATCCGCCATGGTTTTTACCAACGATCGTCGCAAGCATAGCACTATTATTAGCAGAAATGCAATAGAACAGAGAACTTAATATTTCTTGTTGAATTTAAAAAATTGAGATGCCTCATCAAAAGACAAATACATCACCACTACATTCTATATATTGGTAAATTGGAGAGATATCTGAGGACGTCTCCTTCTCATCTATAGAATTTCCTGCACGCTAACCAGCGCTCTACAAGAATCCCTGGTAAATTTCGAAACGATGATGATGGAGACAAATGTACGAATTTTGAGGATCCAGATGTAGGGCCAAACTTGGCAATCCAGCGTCTTTAACATGCGTTATTCAAAAAATTATTGATGGCATCAGAGGAATGTAGTGTCATATCCATTTCGAAACTTAGGTTCGTTACCATCTCCATTCGTGGAATGATGTGCTTTCGCAACAGATCTACAAATTTGCTGCAGTGAGGTTTTCGTCAATAAGAAGTTTAATACCTAGATGTATTTATTGTGACATCTAGGCATTAGAAGCGATTTGAACTCACATTCAGTTTCGTGGTGCAGTTGATAGCACAACGCGCCGGTAACGCAGAAGTCGTCCTACCCTGATTTATATTTTTTCAGCAATTTGGAAACGTTGGTTAAATATATAATAGGAAATCGTAATGTTATCATTAGTAATACCAACAGTGATTTCATACTAACATTAATGTTAATTTAGACGTTTAACATTGGTTGATCAGCGAACCCGCTTGCATTTGGGTAATTCAGTCATTTGTCTGTTACGTTTTGAATCGACCAAGATAAAATTATTTAATTTCACGATATTAAATATCGCTATAATAAAACATCGTTTTGTATATGGTCTGAGATAAGGTATTTCTACAGAATTGATTACTTCTTTTTGAATCAAATAGAACATCAGATTACCTTGAAGATATGATCTCAAAGACATATGAAGAGCAGTCACAACATATCCTACCAAATTTAAAGGAGGATTCAGTTATTGTTCTTGAGAATGTTCCTTACCATAACCAAAATTTAAATAAACCATCTACAACAAGCAATAAAAAAGTTGAAATACAAAATGACATGGTGAAAGCAAAATTGTTAACATTAATTAATGAACACATAATCAACCCAACAAGATACGCTGTTGGTAAAATAATAAAGAAAATAGGAATGTATTAGGTATAGGAAGGTATTGAGACTTCCACTATATCATGTTGCAACAAATCCAATCGAATTAATTTAGGCTTAAGCGATAAGATATGTCACCAGATGCATTCGAATGTTTAAATTGATAGATGTAACCACTAAAATTTCTAAAGAACATTGAAAGAATGCCACCAAACACGTTACTGAAACAGGAGAAAATGTGCGAATTGCCCAATTTAAATAAATTTTCATATAAAACCACTAGCAATAACCCACCTCATTTTCTGATGAATGCAACTAACAATTGCGAGATTATCAACAAGGAGAAGAAACGTTCTGTTTGATATATTCTTTTTATAAAGAATTAGTTCTTTAAATCTTTTGATACATGTAACATATTGGCGACGATGTTTTTGCTTTAGCATTCTTATTGTACACGTTAGTAGTACATCAGGCAAACGAAAAATCATTTAATGACTATTGTTTGTATTATTATTAAATTAACAAAAAGTATAATTTTATGCTACACAGCTTAAACATATTTTACAGTTTAATAGAAACGACATGTATTCATCCACAATTTCCTACAGTTTAAATTTATTATGGACATGCTTGTTAGAAAATTGACACATCGTTTGTTAGTTATCTTCGACTGTCGTTTTTTTTTTTTTGATATTCGAAGCATGACGATCCACATCAGTACCCACTACACTACACTACATAACTAGCCTATTCCATTTATCTTTTCCCCGAAGGCTGTCGATTGATACCGTCGCCTATCCATTTTCTGTCTGTGGTATACTTGTAGACGTAATGCAAACCATTTTAACCACTGTTAGCAAGATACATGTACGTAACGTTTAGTTACAACTGTTTATTTGTCTGCGGTCAGTGTTATTAGCCTATCGAAAGCGCTGCACTCACGCTAACCTCCATGCAATTTTATTAAAGGTGCGTAAATATTTTATGGAGCCTTTACTATTGGTAGATAGACTTTGTATTAAACTTCACAAGATATCCGTTTGTTTCTTTTTATTTACCTAGACTCATTTGCCTTGACATAAAGCTTACTAATATTGTATGTATATATATCATGTGAAATTTAAAATAAGTTATATGAAATGTGCAAATAGTGATTTTAATAAAAATAGCCAAGGATGAGATTAATACTTGAACTTATTAAGATATAGATGTATGAAAAGAACGGTTTCTTTAACAATAATTATTTATTTTATTTTGCAAAAGCACGCTCCAACAAGTTTTTAAGGAAATTTGATTTAATTATGCCTTAGCGATTAGTTACACTAAGACCTTAAGTTTCATCCTTAAAATGGCGTTCGTTCATACGATACACGAAGGCGAGTTTCGAAGGCGTGTGGATGCGTGTCGGGCTATCCTTCAAAACGTATCGAGAAATGCAGTTTTACTGACTAGTGAATAGCGTCATTTCCATTTATCCGGTACTACTAGATATAACACTGGGTAAGATGGGTTTGTCTTGATTTACAGTTATTCTGCCATTGTTTTCTTTCAATTTGGGTTACTTGTTTCCATTCTATTCTTTTTCCATGCTGCTTCCCTTATTCTACGTTCTCCTCGTTTACGAGTTCCTCCTTTTTTATTTTCTTCTGGTACTTACGCCTTGTAGGGTTTATTCGTCAGTCTACGGTTCGGTATACATCATACAATACCAAATCATCTTCCTTAATTGACTTTCTGCTATTTTGAAATTTTTTCTGCGTTATTGTTTTATTTTATCTCTTTTAGTTTTGTTTTCTATGTCTTTAAAGAAAAACATCTCAATGATTGCGCTGCTATACGTTATTGTAGGTCTAACTAATTATTCTAACTTCTGTTTTGGTTTCATTTGCGACTTCGTTCTTTGCTTGAACTATAATCTTCACTTGATTAAACGTTTTTCTTGTTCTTCCTATCCCGTGGTTTATTTTAGTGTTGACCAGTTGTGGATTTTAAATACTTAGAACTTTCGGCTTTATCTAATTGTTTTTCTTGCATTGCCAAACTTTGATTTTTATTCCATCCTTGCGCTATCATCGTTTTTGTTTGTTATATTAATGTTTATATTGTTATTTTCGTACATCCCCCGCTAGTAACGTGTTGTTTCCAGCAAACAAATTTATTCAGTGTAGGTCACTAAAGCAAATCTCAAAAAATAAAGTAAGAAGAAATTCTTCAATGAAAGTTTACGTCATCAAAGAATAAATGAGCTTCTTTTCTAGCAAATAACCATGATCTATAATTAATTGCGGATTCTCACGTTATTCCACTGCTCTATTTTATGAGCAAATAGGAACTTCAACAATTCTATACACTGGTACTGTTTTTTTTTCTATTAATTCGAATCAGATAACTTTTGAATATTCGGTTGAAGCCTGTTACAAAATTTAAGAAAATGTTTTCTTCCAGGTTTAGATAGAAATTATTGTTGTTAAACCAATACAGGACAAGGAAAACAAATGTACCGCTGTGAGCAAATATTATAGACAGGGTAACTTTTTTAGCGTTACGATAAGACGAGAATCTCAAAACTAAAGAAAAAACACATAATTCAGTTTATAAGGTTCTTTTATTAAATAAATCAGAATTTAATGCTGCCTCCTCTAGCCTTTATTACATCTTTAATTATTTTAGGCATAGTAGCTACCAGTTTGTAACATGTTTCTGATGAAATAGACGCCCATTCCATAAACACTGTTTGCTTTAGGGCCTCTTTAGAGGCATGGTTGTATTTACGAACCCTGTCCTTCAATATATGCCATAGATTTTCAATACGCGAGAGGTCAGGCGATTGTGGGGGCCAGTCCAAAATCTTCACTTGGTTATCAGTAAACCATTTCATTACAGGTCGAGTCTTGCGGCAAGGGGCATTGTCTTACTGAAAGTAGTACTCCTCTGAGTCCATATCATAAAATCTGACAATTGATGGTTCGAGAACCTCTTCCAATATCCCGATGTAGCGTGCCCCATTGATGCGGTCCTTGCACACATGGGCTTCCTCTACACCTTGTGCAGACATTCACCTCCAAATCATAATGCTTCCACCGCCGTGTTTAACAGTATGTTTGGTAAAATACACTTTGGGGAAAATGCTTCGCCGGACCTCCTCCGAACATAACTTGCTCCGGAAACGCTGTGCACCTGCACAGAATAAACGAAGGACGTTAACTTTTGAATATTTCTATTTTGGTGAGAAAAGTAGGGGCACTGAGTTCAATTATGTATATTGCAAGGATTATGAAATATTTTTAAGCACTTAAGTTTATATTAGATTTATCGGACCAAAGTGCTTTGGCCCAGTCATCTACAGTCCAATGTCGGTACTTCTTTGCCCACGTAAAGCGTTGCTTGCGGTGTAGCTCGGTCAGCAAAGGCTTGTGTTGCTGTTTCCGGGCACGTAAATTCGCCACAGTTAACCTTCTTCTTACCGTATGCACGGAGATTGTTGCGTCTGATTGAACGCGGAGCTCTGCAGAAATCGCTATCGTGGATTTGTGCCTATCCCGGAGCGCGATAGCGATTTCTGTCAATCGTTCTTCTCGCACAGTCGTTACACGTTTTCTACCTCTCTTGGGTAGATTATGATACTCTCCAGTCCTTTGGTAGCGGCTAATGACAAACGACGTTTCTTTCTCTACGCACAATATATTACTCAATTTAAAAATCTTAATTTCTGTCTTATATAGCTTCGTAATTTATATTCTCTAGGAATTTCTACTTTAGATAACGATCAGCTATAAGTTCGCAGTACCCTTGTTCTAAGAAGCGCTACCTGCTGCGCGAAACACATGTTTGATTAGGGTGCCTATAACATTTGCTCGCAGCTGTAGATACTGATTCGTAATGAACAAGAAATGATCAAATTACAGGACGTTGTGAAACTCCTCACCGTAATTGACTTCGTATCGATGGTGATTATGTCCCGTATTTTTATACAAAATTTTATCCAAAACAGCATCTTGGGGTGTTTCATCTTTTCTATGTTTAGCCATACTGGAGTCCATAAGAACGTAAGTACGTTAATCGATTTTATCAACTGTTATTGCGGGCAGTAAAGAAATATGAATATTTTACAAAAATCTTAAGCTTCCTCTATTATTTATCTGCGAAACTAAGTTCACTAGCTATATCATATAATCATAACGACACCGTGGTAAACTTGTATCGTGTATAGTGAAAATTAGCTAGCCTGCACACTAAATATAATTTCGTGTTATAGACAATTTGTTTCTGAATAAGCTTCATCACAATTTTTTTCTGTCATTGGAAGGAACAGCCAGCGTAATAGGTAGACAGTTTGTGCAATATCAATTCAATTGCTACAAAAATTGTTACATTCATGTCGTACACAGTTAAGAGCATTCGTTGAATAGAGAAGTTTTCTATTTTCAACGCTGCATCTTAAACATGTCGAAATACTTTTTGTGCTTGACATGGTGCACCAACGGTCGACATGCTAGGTAAATTACGGGTGAGCGGCTGTCACCCGTGAACAATTCCTTCCGACTAAGTCTAAACCGATAAAAAAGGATGTCGGACGCGCAACACGTTCTCCTCTCGAATAAATAATTCCGTTCCAATGCAAAATACTAGGTATTCCGGACGAAAACCCCGTTTAGGGCGTCGTACGTTCCTTGCCGACCCCCCGACCGTTGTAAATTTTCCGGTGGTGCACGGAGGTAAGGCACCTACCTTCGTACTTACACACCTACACATGTACATAGATATATACACGACGGTAGTCGCCGTTTTCGGGAGCAGGCGATGGAACGAGGCATCGCTTCGATTCAACAAACCGCCCGCTCCGTCTCTTTCGACCGACATCTTGGCGGTCGTGGCAAGACTTGATGAAGCAGTCTGAAGATTTGTGTGTCGGTCAAGTGTGCCGACGCCGTATCCCGACCCCGGGCTGAATTATACAGCGCTCGACGTGCATACTGCATGAGAGTCTAAACGGCACGCTTAACTTCTTAACCGTAGCAGAGACGTTTCGAGTAGTTCGTCGGTCTTCGCTGGCAAGATAAAGGGAATGAAATTGAAAAAGTAACATTAATAGATTTTCCTCATCGACCGTACAATGATTTAATTGAGAGAACTTGTTGATCTTCACAGAAATATTTGTCTTAAGTATAAAAAGTATAAGTATTTTCATTAAGAAAAGAGAAATATAAGTTGTTTTCCCTTTAGATGTCGGGAAAGAAACGAAAATACTGTGTTACTTTCGGCAGAGTTTTGGAGTTAGATAGATTCTTTCTTTAAATTCAAGATTTTAAGAAAGCAGATAATTTTACATCTAGAATACGGAATATTTATTAAGAAACAATAATACACTATTGTTCAACGAAATAGTTCATCTTCCGCCAACGTACGCCGCCTTTGTAGAACTCTATGGCTTTAGAATCAAAAAATAACCGGCTGCATTTATTACATCAACTCGAGTTTTGAACAGTCTATGCCTCATACTGTTGTCAGGAAACAAAAAAAAAAGATAGTAATCACTTGGTGAAATGTTAAGAGAATATGGGGAATGTCGTAATATTTCCCAGCCGACTTCAAGAACTTCTTCCCGGAACAATCTTGCGGTATGTTATCTGGCGTTACCCTGTAAGAATAACACTTTTTATCGATTGATTAAAAAAGGCTGTTTTTGGAACGCTGAAGGTGTTCACAATACAAGTTTGGAGTCATGGTTTGACCCCTTTCCAAAAACTCATTTGTACTATTCTGGTTGATACAACAAGGGCGGATGTCCAAAGAGTCACGACACAAGTTCTAAACAGACTAACAGAACAAGACTTTCAGATTTGTTACCAGGAATCAAAAGCTCACTAGAGACGCTGTGTACATTCCAAAGGAGCATACGTTGAAAGAGAAAACATTTATAGTTTTAAATTTTGGTAGAATGTGCATTATTGGGTCCTACCTTAGTTTACATATATAATTAGCTTTAGTTACTGGATAATAAACTTAATATAAAAAGCGCTTATATAAATTTTATATCTAGTAGTGCATTGCTATGAAAACTGTTATCGTAGCTGGTATTATCTTCAGTTTCATTAGTTGTCATTTTAACAGAGTATTTGCCATGTCATTCAAATAGCTAAGACATAATTATAATTTCAAAAGGTAACATTTATTTGAATGGATGTGACATGCATGAATCCAACGTAATTTTTATATTTGGGCATTTCAAAGAATGATGTGGACATACATTGTGAAAAGAAAACTTAGAAACTAAAGTCCTAAGAATAACTAACGTAAAGATTAACTATGAATAAGGCGCTTATAAATTATGCCTAACAAAATCAAATTATTGAAAATTTATATAGATTCGAAAAAAATATCATTATAATATTTATTTCCTAAGCTACACATATTATATATGGGGCCATTATGCAAAAAAGTTTTCGAAATATGTAGTGCAAACGTAGAACAGAATCTAGACGAACAACGAGGTACATGAAAGTGTATTACTAATTTCCAAACAAATTGAGAGCAATAAGTCTTTCTGCGTTCTTTAAGGAATCGCATGCCACGACGCTCCAGCAAAGAATGGCAATCACTTTTTCTAAGAGGGTATTGGTCATCATGTTTCTAAGAATTTAAGAAAACGACGTTGCACTCGTTCCAAGGTAAGCTGATGGCAGGTATAATAAGGGGACTAAATATTCCAGACAACTCACTACAAAGGCAAAATACAAGAACTTTAACATCTTTATGTCACTAAATTTCCGGGTACTCGGCACTACGAAGCGAAACCTTTTAGATCAAGTTAAAGAGAATTCTTCAATGTGCTGAACAAAGCTCAAACGGCTGTAAAAAATAACTCCAAGATCTTTAGATGATTCTACTGTAAGTGCAGTCACCCCTTTTATTATATAGATCTAATGTGCAGGCATTTGTTGACATTAAGGTTGAAACTATTGGTTATGTACCACGCAGTTATGAAGTCAATGTTTTTCTGATGGTTGAAAACAGCAGAATAAATCCTTACGTCACCAGCATAACCCAAAACCGGACAGGAAAGGCTAACCAACAGATCATTAATAAATAATAAAAACAATAGTGGTCCTGGAGCCCTGTGGCAGAAGTAGATACAAATTGTTATGACCTATAGCTATTATAGTTCATTAGCTTGACAAACGAGGAAGTAAATCCAAAACAACCCAGCTTATTGAACAGAATACGCACGAAAAGTCTGTGTAAAACATATTGGTAACAGTTAAAAACTTCTAATACTTCTCATTGTATGTGATATTAAAGCAGAAAGCGAGGAGTTGTGTTGCATTAGAACGCTCTACACTAGAAAAACTGGCTAATGGGCGTCTAGAAAAAAAATACCATTGTTCTTACACCAAATTGTTCTACAACCCACAAAGTTCTAAATCCTGTATAAAAGTGTTTTGAGTTTTACGAGGGCGACCTGAAATATTTCCGGAGTCACACGAATGAGCCAGTGAATTATCGTGGTAGAAAAGCGCTTTTCTCCGCTGCAACCGAGGCCGCTTTTTCTTCAATACTGCATCCAATCGCGTCAATAAATCGGTGTAGTATTACCCCGTGATCGTCCTTCCCTTCTGCAGATAGTCGATGAGGATCACACCTTAGGAATCCCAAAATATGGTCGCCATGACCTTACCGGCTGATGGAACTTTACTTTCTGCGGGGCCGATTCGTCCGGAAAAGTCCACTGCTTCGACTGTTGCTTGGTCTCCGGTATGTAGTAGTGGATCCAAGTCTCATCCGCAGTTACGAAACGCATGAAGAAACCGCTTGGATTGCGTTAGATCCTGGCCTGATACTCCTCCGAAACGGTCACCAGATTTCGTACCCATCGCGACGAAAGCTTTTTCATACCCAAAATTTCGTGTAGTATTGACCAACGCGTTCTTCTGAGATGCCTGCTGTCCCTGCTATGTCTTTTTCCTTTAATTAGCGATCGGCTAACACGACATGATCATGAATCTTGTCGACCATTTCATCGTTGGTAACGGTTTTTGGGCGTCCACTGCGAGGTTCGTCACTTGTGCTTGTGCATCCACATTCGAACTCGCATATCCAGAAGCTGATGGTCGAAAATGATGGAGTACATCCGCCGAGAACCTCTAGCAAAATATTTCGAATTTCCGTGGCCGTTCTCCTAGCCATTCAGTAGTGTTTTATCACTGCACGAAATTCGATTTCATCCATTTTTTCCGAAACCGCCTGACATGCTATAAAACACACCCTTAAACAGCAACTATTGACAGTAGACGTCTAAAATTTTGACTGTTGCCATAAAAGGCTTGCCCTTGCCGACCAATGAAACCACATCAACCTTCGTGCGCCATCTCTTACAAATTCCGGAAACATTTCAGGTCGCTCTCCTAAAGTTATCCTTATAGTTTCTGCTATAGATTTTGAAGCACTCTGTATATAAAAATAAAGAAAGTGTTTTATTAAGTAAATATAGCAAATATCTTTAGCTATGAAGTATAAATAACGTAAATATAAGTAGATTTATCATATTGATCGGCGTTTTGATTTATTAAACAGTAATTATTTGAGGTGACGAGATGGTCGCTGGGGTTTTACGTGGTCCCTTCGCCCGCGATGCCTTTCGTTTACCAGCCCGGCGTCCTCTCCATCTCCCTTCCTCCGGCCGTCCATCGCGTTCACGTCCATGCGTCCATCCGTCGGCCAGTAACGCTCCGGCTGCCGGGATGCAAATAAGCAATTTCGCAGCGAATCTGCTATTCATACACTTAATCATCGTCCAGTCAACTGATTACCATTGTAAATTACATCGTGTCATGGTTACGACTGCATGTCACCACGTTGAAATTTATATTCATGCTCACCCGGATTCGCACATACACACGTCGCCTGCCGGAACAATTCGATGGACATACATCACGTTCCGGAATTGTTGGTCGTTCGTTAATTTCATCGGTCGTTTGTTTTCGCTTTGGCATGTTCTTTTTGTATAACGTGTCGTTGTATTCGTCAAAAATTACTTCGCCTATCCCTTATTATGTTATACATATCTCATACCCTTTTGATTAGGTCTATATATACGTAATTAAGGTATTATTTAAATTTAGGAAACAAGTCGATTTTTCCATTAGTCTGTACGTAGTGTAATAATTTACCTCATTTGGAACTCAATTATTGTTTTCTTAATTTTTACTGGTCTTCTAAATTGTCTCCCTAATACTATTTGGTTCATGTGTTTATTAAATTTTGTTATTGTTATTGGAGGCAAAGTAACGTTAGGACTCTCTCTAGTTTTCAACATTTTTTGAATTTAAAACTTTCCTCTAATTTTCTTCTTGCGTATTGAATATTACAGTTATCTACATTCAGTTACTGGCACCCCGTTTACAATTAAAAAAATATATATCGCATGCTAATAAAGTTTCCTTAACAACCACCCAAATCAATCCTTGTCTAGCTAAATTTTCATTCTTACATAAAAAGAATGTAGAAACAACCAATTTTGATGAGTTTTTATGTTTGTATGGTACTTATACACACACGCACTGGTTTTCAGCTTTTCCGGCCTGGTACTTCGTAAGGATAACACCAGGTTTTCAGATAGTCAGAACACATTTTTCTGGTACTTATTTTGGAGCTTAAGACATTTTCTATTCTTCTCGAAGATAAATACGAAATATTTTTGAAGAGACAAACTGAAATAAGTCACATTAACGTTATTCCGTCAATTGCCCATTATTACTCCCTAATATAGTTTGATTCACGCGTTTGTTATATTTTGTTGTTACGCAAAGTACCATTAGGACATTTTGATCTTTTTTTAAATTTAATATTTTGCACCTATGCAGTTTTCTTATTGTTTATATTACAGTTATCCACATTTAGTTACCTTTTAATGATATAACACATGGGCTGAAAAGTCCCGGCCCTAACACAGAAAACACGGTTTTTTGGTTCAAAATTAGCTTTATTCATCAACGTAATCTCCATCAAGAGCAACGCAATTATTCCAGGGCCGCTCTAACATTTCAATACCACTTTTGTAGAACGATTTAGCTTTTGCCTCAAAATAGGCCTCAGTTACAGCGATAACCTCTTCATTCGTGCGAAATTTCTTACCGGCGAGCATTTTTTGTGGTCTGCGAACAGCCAGTAGTCGCTGGGAGCCAAATCTGGCGAATACGGTTGCTGTCCACTCAGATGACGATCGTTTTGATTCCGGAGTGAAGTGATGGATCCATGTTTCATCCATCAACACGTTCTTGTTTTTGGTCAACAGTGAGCAAACGCGGCACCCACTTTGAACAGAGCTTTCTCATAGTCAAATGCTCATGCAATATAAAGCCAATACGTTCTTTTGATATCTTTACGATATCAGCTAACTCATGCAACTTCACTTTTCGATCATTCAAAACGATTTTGTGAATTTTTTTGATGTTTTCTAGTGTTACCGCCTCATTTGGGCGTCCACTGCGTTCTGCATCATCGGTGTCTCTACGACCACGTTTGAAGTCAGCAAACCAACGTCTTATTGTTGTTTCTGATGGAGCGGAGTCCCCATAACACTTTTCAAACCATTGCTTCGCTTGAACGGTATTTTTTCCCACCAAGAAACAGTGTAAAATTAAGACACGAAATTGTTTTTGATCCATTGTTTTGAAAATAACAAAAGTAGCGTGACTGTTAGCACAATAACTCACAAACTAATAAATAGAATATCATGAAATTTTAACAGCTGTCTTTTGAAGGTTAGTACTAACTGAGAGAAAGGCGACTGCAATAAAACTAGCGTCATCTATGTAACACATAGATGCCCGGGGCTTTTCAGCCCATGTGTTATATATATAAAAAATTTGTTAATCGTACGAAGCATATTGCTTGAAATAACACTTGTATTAGAGATTTGGCAATGTTTAGTTCCATTTGCATAAGAGCAGTATTTCAAAGCTTGGGTGGTACAGTCTATAACATGGTGCTTTTTTAAAATAAGTAAGAACGGTTTTATTTCATTAAATTTATGCTAGATTGAGATGTTTTGAGATTTTGTGCGTTATTGTCAACATGTTAATTCTAAAATACGCTAAACGAATGCTTTCTAATAGGAAAAGTAAAATTTATATAGCTTGTTTAGTTTCAACGAAATCAAAATTTGTTTGTTTTGGCACACTTTATAGCCATTAAAGTTAATAGATACTTTAGAAACTGTAGAAATAATGCAAAACTATATTTTTATGTAATATTTTTTCATACAGCTACATCTGACTGTAATGAAAAAGGAACACAAATAAGAACCATGTAGGTATTTCATGACGCTTGCCTTCCATATTAATAGTTGCCTTTTACTAGGAAAATGTACACAGTAATATCTGGTGATACGAAATTAAGATGAAAGTTACTAAAGTTAAGAAACTGCGGCATAATATTCTTGGGGAATCAAGCTGATCTCTCTAAATAATTACCGTTTACTTATAATAAATAATTGATAAGAAACTAAGGCATTTAGAAATCATACATCTAACGCATGCTTTCACGGCCACCGCATATATATATATATCGTTTTTCTTCGAAATCTATTTGTTTATATTTAAATTTTATTAAAATTATCTTCATTGATAAATAGCATCCGTACTCACACGTACTTTAGTGAATTAGGTGTAATTCACTATTTTGGAAAACACACAATCTTCAAAATTCTCATAGGTGGAAAGGATGGCACGACTCGGAGATTTTTTACTGATTAATTTCATTCTGTCAAGAGTGTATGCTGTGTAGCCTATCAATTAGGCAAACAAGTTTACCGTATGGTTGATGCATCACCACGGTAACAATGAACAATGATAGAACAGAACGTCAATTGCTCTTATTTCAATTTGTCTCATCAAAAATATTTTGAATTTATCTATTGAAAAGAATAGAAAGTTCCAAAGTGAGTACCAAAAAATACTGTTCCTACTATTTGAAATAAAGTTGCCGTTATGCTTACCAGCGTGTGTGTGTGAGTACCATACAAACGTAAAAATTTTAAATCAAGAACTCATCAGAATTCGTTGTTTCTTTATTCATGTTTGTATTTAGTATTAAAAACAAATTAGCTGCACAGGGATTGATTTTGGTAATTGTTAAAGAAATTTTGTTAAAAACCGATATATATATACATATTTTTTTTTATAAACCTTACACTTGGTTATATTAATTATTTCATTTAATATAAAAACAATATTAACGGAAAAAAATAAAGAAAAGAACCCCTTCAGAAAAGTAACCGCCTGAGATTTTCCACTACAGTACAATGAAATGGTGAAATATTTCAAAAATGGAGACAAATATTGTAGTACAGAAATCCGAATGTATTTCGGTTGCGAGGACCATAAAATGTAGTGTAGCCGACAAAATCACTTTATTATGTAGATATGCAACAGCAATATTGTAATTTAGTAATATCATCTAGTTTTTATGGCAAAAAGCTAATAAAAGAAAAGAACCAAGCGGGCTCCTGTGACGTCAGGTTCAGTCATATCTTCTTTAGACAACGTAATCATAACAATCTGTTAATAATGCTCAAATCACAAATGTAAAGGTCTCAATGATTTTAGTCATTTATTGTTATTAAATATTGTGTGAATACAACCAAGAATCCTATAACTTGTTTTCTTAGACAAGGAATAGGAAAAACACACCTGCAATACCGGACAATATTTATTGATCCCTGGATATGTATTGTATTTTCAATGTCTTATGTAACGACTTACATTAGTGCAGTCCATCATTACTTCTTACTTAATGTCGTTTAAAGCAAAACTAATTCTCTGTAGTACATGTTCATCTTTTGTTTGTATTATTTTGTAAATGATCAATTTTACTTTTGCATACTTAATTGAATTGAAGGTACTAACTTGCTTCATTAGTACAATCTAACTTCTCTACGCTATTCTGTAATCCCTTTCCAAGTTTACTTCAAAGTAAAATTTAAAATGCATTACAATTACAAAATAGTAGTATGTCTACAACATTGTTGCACCATAAATATTCCTGGTGTAAATTGCACTAGAATATAGCACTATGTAGTGAAAAATTTTATCTATAGAAAGCAATTTTACACTTAATACTAAAGCAAATCTTATGCATTTCCCTATTATATTTCAAAGAGATGGTATAATATTTGCAGGAATCTTTAATCCAACAAGTAATTTGAATCGGTATTGAATTACAGTGAACTGCTTAAGCGTTATTTTACCTTGACGATGGCGAAGTCGTATTTATCGTATAATTGCCGTACAACTATGTACATCCAGGTACTTCCAAAATCATTTCAATTCGAAATCGTCGCAATATACAAAGGCATCCGCAAGCGATATAGATGCAAATGTGAATATGAAAAGGTCGTTCGAGCGGAATATGAAATGAAAGAAGATCCGCAAAAACGAGGATAACTGCAATCGACGGACTTATCATCCGCCAAAAGAAAAACAAGAACGGAACGTTCCAGGTAGATGTACACATACACACACGCCTATAGACGTACATATATATACATGAAAAACAATAACACTTAAGTGTAAATTGGAAGCTATTGAAAAATCTCATTGGTGCAAGTGGATAAGCATAGGTATATCTACGCGAACGGCTGGTTACCGTTGCCCTTCGCCGGTCTCGTCGATATGTGCTACCGTCGAGTTGGAATTGGTGGCTTCGCCGTCATTTCCCGAAACTGCAAATAGTGCCTGCGAGTAGTCTGAGTTCGCCTTGCATTGTGGTAGAACTCTTGGGAAATCAACGGGTCCGCTACACGTTCTGCTCGACGCCGAATCTTCACTTGTTACTGCCGCGCCAATGCCGAGCGTATAGACCGTTTCTGGTTGTTATGGCAAAATTCGGAGCCCTTCCTCCTTGTCTTATTTTTTCCATTTCAAAAAAATTTAACTTCTGCCAACTTGGAACAATAAGATGGATATATTTTCGGGTTCCTTCTTAAAAAAAATATACCGCTACGACCTTTTTCCTTGAGTTAAAAAAAATACTCTAATTGTTATATAACACTTCTCTTATAAAAGAAAGATGAAAGAAGGAGAATGTATAATATTTGAGAAGCTCATTTTCAAAGCCTAAGAAGTATACTTTTGTCAAATTTAGGGTAGAAGTGATGCCTCGAGCGATTGCTTATATTCGACTAAAATTTTAAAACCTAGTGTGTATCTAAACAAAATATATCCATGGAGGTATATGCGCTGATACAAAAAGTACTTCCATTGAAGATAATATACTAGGACGGATTCTCATACCGACACCTCTCACCTATTTCTAGTTGGTTATTTGATTAATGTTTTTGACGTTTAGTCAAGTCTGTATCTCAAAGTGTCGTTGTGCTGTAGCTAATTCTTGAATTGTGTGTGATGATTGTTTATAAAAATGGATTCTGTAGAAAAAAGATCCGTAATAAAATACCTTCAGAAAAAGGGCATGACGCCAACTCAAATTCGTAAAGACATTATGATAGCTATTGGTTAGTCTGCAGTTTCCTATGACATAGTTGAACGCTGCTGTTGAGATTTTAAATGCAGAAGAACATCCTGTGAAAACCAGTATGCCGGAGATCCTCCCATAACGGTAACAACAGACAAAACCATTAACAAGCTATAGGATATCGCACTGCAAAACCGGTGGTGTATAACACACTAACTAAAGAATTAGATATAGAAAAGATGAGTGCAAGGTGGGTGGCCCGAATGTTAACAAGTGATCAAAAAAGAAATCAGGTGTTGATTTATAAACGTCTTTTGGGAAGGTACCAAGCAAACAAAGACAACTTTCCTAGTTGGTATATGGCGAGTCATGGGTGCACCGCTATGATCCCAAGAACAAAGTGCAAAGTAAAGAATGGGAAAATCACGGTTCTCCTCCTCCACGCAAATTTGAGATCGTGCCGTCTGCTGCAAAGGTTTTGCTGTCTGTGTTCTGGGATACTCATGGAATTATCCTGACTGAGGATTTGCAAAAGGAGCAGAGCATTACAAGGGCGTACTACGCACAATTTATTTCTAAATTGCGAGACGCTGTTAAAGAAAAACGCTGAGAATAGTTAAGGCACGGCGTGCTGTTCCATCAGGATAATGCTCCCAGACATGCATCTGGTATTGCTATGGCGACTATACGCCAACCAGGCTTTCAATTAGTAGAGCACCCGCAATATTCGCCGGATCTGGCCCCTAATTCTTACAGGCTGTTCCCCAAATTAAAAGAAGTCTTACGTAGGGCAAATTTTCCAGTAATTATGAAGTGATGCAAGCTGTAGAGAGGTGGTTTGCAGAAGTCAGACAAAAATTTTTCTAGGAGGCTGTCGAGATGTTGGAGCACCGATGGAACAAGCGCATTAGTGTAAAGTTTTACTGTAAGGGGGTCAGGGGTACAGCATAGGAATCCACCCTCGTACCTTGCACAATGAAGTGATTCTTTCAGTAATAAGTCTACAAAGGATTTTATGTTGTTGACGGAAGGAAGATATTCAACTTGATATTAACTCGTTTCTTCATAGATAAAAACAATTACTAATACTGGGTGTCCCAAAAGACTTTTCCAATTTGTTTTGTTCACTGCGCGAACACTAGTAACAATGAATGGAATGGTTTCAATGGTTCCCATGTACGTAGTGGAATATTAATAACACTAAATCCATTAAAAAAGTGGTAAGTTATATGTTATTACCATGTAATCTAAGTCATACAGGAATTTTATTTGTGATCTTACACCACTTCGTTTAACTTGGTACTAGGAGTCCTGTATGTATGTGCATCGTTACATACCGTTGTCGTTTATTCCATGACAACAGCAATCGATCGCAAGCCTAACAAATTATTTTGGCATCACCATTGTTGAAAAAGCTAAAGTAAAATAAGCCGGAGTTTTAACGTCGAACTGTAGATCAATAGACACTCCTGCAACCTAAACAAGGGACTGTGAAATGTAAATAAGGTTAGAAAAAGACGAAAACTGTTCCATAGTTCCGGAAAGTAATACCACTGTTTTTTTAGGATAATCATGGAGTTATGGTAATTTTAAAAAAAGAAAAATAGTAACAGGGGATACTACGTATCATTACTTAACGAACTGAAGACAGAAATTACAGAAAAGCAGGCGCACTCGAAAAAAAAAGTTTTGTTGCATCAAGATATCTCACACATCAGTGGTCTTCATGGCAACGAATTTTGGTTCGACTTCGTTGACCACCCGTATTCACCAAATCTGGCACCAGTGGCTTTTTCCTGTTTCTCAAGTCTCGCTCGAAGGACGGGGATTTTCACCGAATGTAGGGACAATTAGATTCGTTTGTTATGCAGAACAAGATACCAATTACTACTTGGACGGATTACAAAGTTAGGAGCACCGCTAAGAAAATTCCATAGGCTTAGAAGAAGACTAAGTTGAGAAATAGAGCTGAATTCAGCAAAAATACTTATTTCAACGTTAGGTTGGAAACCTTTGAGACTACATTCGTAGTCTCCTCTGTTTTAATATTATAATTTCAAGCAAATATGTATATTTTCTTATAAATTAAAAACAGCGATAATACACAGTCCAACGAAACAGTTATTAGGTTTGGCAATACATTTGGCCATCGCATAATCTGTAGACATTCGTGTAATACCTAGCCAATGTTCTGCTAAGACCAATCTAGCTGATTAGTGAGAAGAAGTTTTGGTTAATAATTCCACGATTCCTGGAGAATTGAAAAATTCGTTTTTACAACAAAGTGGGTATAAGAAACTGAAAAATGTTATTTACGAGATGGAAAACTTATTCAACTTTCAAGGTAAATTCAATAACTGCTGTTGCCTTTCGAATATAAAAATGTTATTTTTCGATTTTTTAAGACGTTGTAGCAAATTCAAAATATAACTTGTTTGGATTATATGAATAAAGCAACCACACTAGGCTCCTACATGTAACGTTGCTTGCACCGCATACAGCATTTTCTAGAAATAGAAAGAAATCGACTTAATTTTTCAGAGTCGCAAAGTAGCGCCGCTTACTGCTAGATTTACGCGAGCGCATTTCAATGTGCTTTAGTCGACCGAAGGCGGTCAGCTCCGGCATTACTCTCCCGACAGTAAATATTTAAACATAAGCACCGTACAATATTTGGAGAAATATCATGCATAAGCATAAATCATAATAAGACCAGATGCTTGGCCTCCAAGGGCTGTCCGGCGCTGGCTACTGTGAGTTTTGCCTTGACCACAGCAGCAAATCATTACTGCGGAAACACCGGCTACAGCTACGCCGGAACTGCCTACACTTACGGTTTCCGTTTCGAAATGCTGAAATAGCGGGCGTGAAAATTAAATATTCAGACAAATCTTGGGAATTTTAGAATAAAATTACGAAAAGACATCAATAAGTAAGTGGTATTCGTTACGCGTATACGAACAGTAAAAAGTTCTGAATAGAATCACCACATTCTCCGAAAAGACGAATTTCAATTGCTGTGATAAATCTCAAGAAAACTGAAAGTGATGATACTACTAAAATTACCAATTTGGTTTCTTTAGCAATGGCACTAGTCCGGTGGTTTTAATAATAATAATATTTGCTTATTTCCTACAGGGTTTCGACGTCCAACTATAGGAAATACAACAAAATCTGTTCAGAATTCGCTAGACAAACAGATAATAATACTAAAACAAACCCGACAGAAAAGCAATCTGTAGAACCAAAACTAATCAGGTTTAGAAAAACTAGTGAAGACAACATCAATAATGGAATTAAACCGGTCTACATTAATATCGCAAATGTCATAGATCTTATGAGATCTTATGGTTGGTGCTGCAGGCGTCACAATGAGAGGTAATAAATGATTATAAACAATCAACTCTTTTATATAGAAAGGACAGGAAGGCAACAGAAGTGGTCCAAGATTGGAGCTTGGTGCTATTCGGGAAGTAGCAACATGTTTGGATAGTGAAGATTTTGTAATATACTTGGAATTCTTGATTAAATAGGTACAATTTCAATAAACAAAGCAACGGCTTCGAAAATTCAAGTAATTCTAGTCTCCGAAGGAACGATCCGTAATGGTCAATTTGATTAAAAGCTTTCTAAAAATCCAAATAGATGACATTCAACTTGACCTCTTTAATAATTGCTACTGGGTAAAGCAGGCCAGTTTCGTAACTGTTGCACGTTGGCGCGTGAAACCGTGTTGCTTGCGTGAAGCCACCCGGTGAAATTCTGAATAAAAGTACATGAAAATAATATGTTCAAAAGTTGTAAAGAAATTGGCCAATAATTACAAATATTTGAAGAATCATTCTTTCTTCAAGACAATGACGCGCTAATTTCAGATTAAGGGAAACATAGGTGTCTTCAAAATAAGGTTAATAATGTATAAAGATTTACAAATACACATTGGCAAATATACAAAGATTTAGCAAATCCAGGAGTGATCTCCAAACCCGAAACAAAACCATTTTTGAAACATTTATGAGCCAATTTAATTAGTAACTGTTACACAGTATCCATAAATCCTTCACTATAATACTTCTCAAATCCAGTAGATAAATGAAACGTTTACTTTACGACAAAAATGAAATTTGTTATAATATAACTACATTACAATTTCATGAGAAATGATCAGAGCAACAATCTTGCATCGTCTTATCTATTCTTTAATTTTAATGAATCTGAGTCAAATAGTATCTCAGACTATCACGGCCGTTTGTTATAGTCGTAACGGTACCTTTGAAAATGCGAACCACAGTTGTTCGCGAAACGTCAGGGACAAAAAACCTAGTAACACGGCGGAACCCGACAACTGTTATGACTATGAATCTGAGTCAGCCAATTCCTTTAAAACTTAGCAGTAAAATAAGCACACATCATTTCTCAATTATTAAGAGACCTCCATAAAATGTTGCTTTCGAGTGAATCTCTATCTAGCAACCACAGCATCCGTTCAAAATTGTGTTACGAAGTTGTGAAGCGTCCTGTATAGCTACCTTTCGAATAAGATGAAAACGCTAATAAGTCAAAGATCTGGTTGCCCTCTGTTTAATTGCTTTGGGATTAACAGTACCTATTCTTAACGATTACAAATATAAATAAACTATTCTGGAGTAGAATAAAGATACCCTGATATTTAATACAAATTTTAAATATCATCAAAATGTAATTGCCCGGGTCCGTTTGAAATATCTCCAATTAATGAAAGTTAATAATGTAATTAAGACCGGTAGACATTTGTTACTAAAAGATTTAGTAACAAATGTCTAAGACAAAAGATTTAAGCCAGTTATTTTGGATCAATACTAAGTGTCAGAGTTCCAATTGTCATAAATTTATTATCATTAATATTAAAATAATTACAACTATTTTATATGTACAAAGTTGTACTTCCCAGAATATATTGATTTTCACCGTTAATTCCTTCAACAACTTAAACTCAAAATAAGTAAGCCGAAAGATGAAATAAAGTTCATCGAAAAGTTAGCGGGTGCTTTAGGGAAATAGTAGTTAGCCCGTTATTACCGGGCAAAGCTCCCTCTTTCTCTCTCTCTCTCTGTCTCTCCATGGTGCGCCGTAGATATTTGCGTTTAAAGCGGCTCCATTGTTTTTGGTAAGTCGATGATGAAGCAGCACTAATTACAGCATGATTATGATTAGCTTTCGGTCGGCTAAGCCGCTCAGCTTATGAGCTTTACTCTCTAGTGTTTGGATGGGGCTTAAGCAGAGCTTAATGCTCGTGCTCTGATGTATTTACATGCGTGTTGCCGGGTTCTGTTTGCCGAAATGGGATGAATTTGATCTCGGAATTCTGTTTAGTCGCGGAATAACTCTTAATTTCGCCGAGCTAATGTCTGCTGCTGTTAATTATGTTATTCTGCGCCTCTGTGTACCGTGTGTAGGTTTTCGACAGTGTTTACTAAGCTAATGAAAGTAACCTTCCCGTTAAAAAAACAGTTTATTTACTTCTAAAGTTTATTGAAGATATATCGATTAATATCATCAACTTGCATACATATGTATATGTACGCCTCTATGGGCCTAAATCATCTTTTATAAATAGCGTTGCACAATGTAAAACCTTTTAAATGAGAAAATTTCAACAACATTCAGGCAAGAAAGATAGTAAGCTAGTAGGGAGACAAACAATAATAAGTTTAATAGAATTTAATCCATCCCAAATATAATAAACACAGGGTGACACAGCAGTAATCAACAGGAAGGAATATTGACACAACTTCAGGTACACAATCTTATAGTTCTTAATCTATAGGTCTAATATAGGTTCGTGTGTCGTGTCAAGTTGCGCAAAAAATAATAAAATCGTAAAAACTTATCAACACGAAACAATATCACGACCATACACAATCATGTATTCTTATTGCACGCCAACTTTGTAGTAAGTACATGCCGTTCGTATCCTTTGCTGGTGGTTTACAACTTCGCCTACTGGATAAAGAATCATTTCGACACTTCCGAAATAAATAGAGTTCCATGTGGGAAACGTTTTCTAGAGCTGGATGCATTAATAGCAAATACTAAAACTCTAGAATTTCACAGATAGCTCGCCAGTGTTCCAAAACCACCAGAGCCAATTCTTCCACATTAGGAACATGATTATAGGCAGATTTGTCAATATTTCCAACAAATTAAATGTACAATTAAATCGTGACGAAGATGTAGCTGTTAAAGGACACATGACAAAAGACATAAGATATTTCTATTGCAACGGATTTAAACGCTATTTCCAACAATTATAAGATTACTTAACGCAATAGAAAAATTCAAAAATACTGGGTTGCCATTAGTAGAATCAATAGTAGAAAAGTTCGGTGGTATTATACAAAAAATGATTCCAATTTTACAAAGTTAAGTAAAGATACAACTAGAGATCCGTTAACTAATTTAATTTCAAAGACTATTTTAATTAGCAGTCTTTCTCAAAATATAAAATTATTTCTCACATCGTTCACCCAAACAAACGTAGATACCTACATAATGCTGCAAGCTGTTTACCAATCTTACCCAATATGTGATACATCATAACAGCTGTAAGTAAAGTAAGTGTTTGATATACATATATATATATATATATTTATATTACTCATCTACCGCCGATAGTAATCTCTTTGCCGAGGCGGCTATGTGTTACATGTTTGTTGGTACTTACTATAATGGATTCTATCCTGTCGTACTAAGAGAATTAACGGGTCTTATATGTCAAACGAGGTCGATTCTTCAATATTTCCATGCTCATCAATAAAATCTGCATAACTACCCTTCTAACTTTTAAACGTGAAAACACCTTTGTTTCAAGTTTTAAGCTACCACTTGGTTCCCCTTTCCTATAATGATGTGTCGACATTAAATTTATATTAGTTCATACCATAGACATGTAGATAGATACACAGTTTAGAAATATCTCAACATTCGTTGATATAACATTGCGTCCAATTATTAGGACTTTTTCTCCAAAACAAGATAATCTACCGAGATTTCTCACAATTAGAAACTTCACTTCCAAAGTTTACATATTTCGATGATTCCGGTAGAATGTCTCAGCAATAATAATATTTTTTTTAAGTTCAGCCTTGGTTGCGAGATAGGATTGTATTATGGGTTTCATGATTATCAAGCAAGTTTTTATTGTGCAAATTATGGGATTAAGGTCAATTGTTGAGGGAAAATTAATAGATACTCCTTATATTCCTGCAGGTAAGCGTTGCCCCTTTAGCATGTTTATACATTGTTGACGTATATATTTAGCTATGTGAAATAAGGAGAGGTTTAGTATCAATTCAGATCTCCACACATATAACACCAGAAATATCGTACATCGATATGAAACTACATTACAGATGACAAACATTGACCCAAATAGTCTTGGTGTCAATAGTTGATAGAGTATTGATACTTAGACGCTTTCGGCAAACCTTAATATTATATTTAAAAGAGCACAACTCCTATTGTCTTAATGAGATTCTTAAGAAATTAAATTTATTTTTTTATATATATTATAACACATGGGCTGAAAAGTCCCGGGCCTAACAAAGAAAACACGGTTTTTTTGGTTCAAAATTAGCTTTATTCATCAACGTAATCTCCATCAAGAGCAATGCAATCATTCTAGGGCCGCTCTAACATTTCAATACCACTTTTGTAGAACGATTTATCTTTTGCCTCAAAATTGGCCTCAGTTTCAGCGATAACCTCTTCATTCGTGCGAAATTTCTCACCGGCGAGCACTTTTTGAGGTCTGCGAACAGCCAGTAGTCGCTGGGAGCCAAATCTGGCGAATACGGTGGATGTGGGACCAATTCGAGGTTCAATTCATGTAGTTTTGCCATTGTTTTGATTGACTTGTGACACGGTGCGTTGTCTTGATGAAATAACATTTTTTTCTTTACCATATGCGGTCGTTTCTTTGCAATTTCGGCCTTCAAACGCTCCAATAACGCTATATAATATTCACTGTTGATGGTATTTCCTTTCTCAAGATAGTCGATGAATATTACACCACGCATATCCCAAAATACCGGGGCCATAACCTTTCCAGCCGATTGTTGTGCTTTCGGGCGCTTTGGACGAGGTTCACCAGTTGCTGTTCACTCAGGTGACGATCGTTTTGATTCCGGAGTGAAGTGATGGATCCATATTTCATCCATTGTTATACATCGACGCAAAAATTCTGGTTTGTTACGTTTAAACATGGCCAAACACTGCTCAGAATCATCAACACGTTCTTGTTTTTGGTCAACAGTGAGCGAACGCGGCACCCACTTTGAACAGAGCTTTCTCATAGTCAAATGCTCATGCAATATAAAGCCAATACGTTCTTTTGATATCTTTACGATGTCAGCTAACTCACGCAACTTCACTTTTCGATCATTCAAAACGATTTTGTGGATTTTTTTGATATTTTCTGGTGTTACCGCCTCATTTGGACGTCCATTGCGTTCTGCATCGTCGGTGTCTCTACGACCACGTTTGAAGTCATCAAACCAACGTTTTATTGTTGTTTCTGATGGAGCGGAGTCTCCATAACACTTTTCAAGCCATTGCTTCGCTTGAACGATATTTTCTCCCATCGAGAAGCAGTGTAAAATTAAAACACGAAATTGTTTTTGATCCATTGTTTTGAAAATAACAAAAGTAGCGTGACTCTTAGCATAATAACTCACAAACTAATGAATAGAATATCATGCAATTTTAACAGCTGTCTTTTGAAGGTTAATACTAACTGAGTGAAAGGTGACTGCAATAAAACTAGCGTCTTCTATGTGCTAGGCCCGGGACTTTTCAGCCCATGTGTTATATTCATCTTCTTCTGGAGGTTGTCGGTCAACTGCTAGTAAACCAACAACCTCCAGAAGATGAAGTTTTCATCGACACTTCGAGAAACAACTCCACATTGCAATGTGGATCAGCATCAGAGGCAGGACAACACTCAAGAATCTAATGTATTAGTACATATGTATATATATATATATATAGGGTATCTTTGAAATAAAGTAAAAAAATACGGAAAAGGAAAAAGTGTAATTAAATAAAACATGTCCAAAAAATTTTGAGTCAATTGCGACGCAAACGTCAGAATTAAAAAAGCCCAAGGACATTGTAATATGTGCCGCTTACGAATGCAGAATATGTATACATAATACACCTATTCAACCAAATTTGCACGCGCAAACTGCTTACACTGCAATAACACAACTGCCGATATTATTAAAGCTACAAAACAATATTGTCTATCTCTCAAACGGGATGCTAAGAGTTCAATAATATGCCAACGTACGAATATTTCGTCTGTGAATAGTTCACGCGTTATGTATGCCATAGCCGAAATATCCACACGTAGAGCTAGAAACAGACTGAGTCGCTGTGCTGGTACAGTTGCCGTCGCCTACCGCTACCCCTGGTCTTACGCTACAGGCTGCAGTTGTAATGTGCACTTCTGAAAATGCAGTGGAGCAACGAATATTTTATAAACATCCTCGTCATTCTTCTCTTGCATCTGCGAAGGAATTTTTGCACAAGGTTTTGGATTTAAGTGTATCTTACCATTTTTATACTTTTCTATTTTGTTTCATGGACATTCTGTATATATATACATATATATATATGTATATAAAAGTAAGGTTCATAAGCCGCGAGTGAGATTTGTTCTGATAAGGACCGTTTTTAGAGAAACCATACCTTCATCATATGCTCGCGAGAACATTAAGAGTAACATATTTATATACATTTGTATATAGAGATCTATAGAAATTTTTCTAACATATAGGAGAAATGACGCAAAATAACCTCCTAACAACGGGCACCCCCAATAACGGACTCAAGCAGCAAAACTTTTCCTCATTAGTATGACTTTTATGAAATTTACCTCTTTATAACGGTGACAATGAGTTCGATAAATTGTATTTTACTTTTTCGCAATTACACGCATTGAAAATTTTTCTTTGTACAACGTTATTGCGTTACGAGTTCCTGGGCTTAGTTCCATTCGTTTCGGCATTTTTACTTCTATTACTAAACAACTACACCTGTTTCAACAATTTCTAAAGACAGACAAATAATAACTTGCCTCACCGGATATTAAATTCATAAACAATAGTGTAACAATTAGAAATAGTACATACATATAAATATTATATTAGGTACCAATAAAAGTTTTGATCTTTTGTTTCTCTTGGTTGACATTATTTTGTTTTTTCCAAATGTATGTTACACCAATATAAAAGTAGTGAAAAAAATATTATTATTTTATTATTAATCATCAATGAAACGTCAGATTTCCTGATGAGAACATTTTAATTTAGGCGGGTCTAGTGATTTCAGATATGATCTGCTCAAGAGCACTGAAGTTACGGCGAGCCTAAATTTTGGTGACAGTGCGCAATATCGCCGTAACATGAGGTTTAGGTAGCTTTTGCGCATGACATTATAGTATACATATATGTTATTTCTCCTCGAATCATTTCCAATTCTTATATGAAACTTCTAAAAACAATTCTAGTAGACTATGGTGAACAAATGAAGTAGTTCCAGGCGAAGAAAGAATTATTAACCAGCTCGCTTGTCCGACCTGAACCTCGTTAAAAATCTGTTGAGAACATTGGCAACAGAGATATGCACCAGTAATAGCGTCAATGATCTAAAGTTTACGATGAAGATGTGATGGAATTAGATTCCTTTTTCAATAAATACATTTTTAAATAATTTGTGAAGATATTAATATTTAATGATATATGTAAAACATTCTCGTAAACGAAAACTGTATTGAAAAACTAAATTCTAATATCGAAAATTAACGAAATAAAAAATTCAAACCAAATCCCTAGAAGCATTAAAACAGCCTTCGTATAAAAAAAAACCTTAACTGGTGAAAACTTAGCACAATATTAAAATTTACACTTTTGATCAGAAAAATAAAAATATGAGTTGAAACCAGATTATATTACAAGATATGCACATGAATAAATAAAAGAAATATAAATATACATAGTAATTTATCGAGGGCAATCCATAATTACTATAGAAAAGTCTTCTTTACTTTTTAACACCAAATACAACCATACTTTTATTAAGAAGCGCTATTCTAGCGTACGGGACCAATACGGTCATATATTCGGCATTTACTGTTCCAAACCAGTGATGGTCCTCATAATTCTTCCTCATATCGACAACTGTATAGTACAACACGTCTTTAGGCAGGTTATATTTTTGACAATTATCTCGAAAAGATGACAAAAGAGACTTCTTCATTTCAACAATCATATTACCTTCAATTTGCTTGATTTCACACTAAAATACAAAAAAAGTAGTCGATCTACATACACTACTAGCCATAAGTGTTTACCCACATGCACAATTGGAGATTATTCAAAGAAACTATTTTTTATCTCAATCAAAATATTTGTATTATTAAACTGTTAGTACGAGATAGTTTATAATTCCTTCTGTAATATTCTGTGTGCACGTAATAAGCCGATTAGCATTAAGATATCGAAAATTACACTTTCTGTGGATCGGGCACGTACAGGTAGACGGATTAGATAAAGAGTAGTTTTTCGGAAATCAGATCGTCATAGAATATGAAAATAGACGACACGGGCATTTTAATATAAAGAAAAATTTAATTTGCATTCAGCTTTCGTATCGCTAGCAGTTAATAATACTGATGAATTGTGCAAGGTGTTTTATAGCAGCAAGCAAAGTTAAAGTAATGTTGGCAAGAAAAGAATTATCTACGGAAACACGTGCTCAAATAGTAGCATACCACAACATCGGCAAAAGTAACCGAGAAATTGCTAAGTTACTAAAATTACACCGTAGAATCGTAGATTATGATGTTAAAAAGTATCGAAGAAGTGGCGATCTATCCAATAAAAAGCGACTCAGACAGTCAAAAACAACAATACTAGAAGAATATTGTGCAATAGTAATGACGAGCAATCGAAATAAACGGAAAACAGCGCTAGAAATTGCTGCGGAAGTGAAAATTTTGCTCCCAAAACCAGTTAGCATCACCATAGTGAAAAGACGTTTGAACTAAGCTAGTTTATATGGAAGAATTGCTATGAGGAAACCGTTATTAGACAAAGCAAACAAAGCTAAACGGTTAGCATGGGCTAGAAAATACAAAGACTTGGAAGAAAATACTCTGGAGAGACAATTCTAAATACATCACCTTTGGTTTAAAAAGAAAAACATTTGTCTGTAGATCGAAAGGGGAACGAGCATAGGTGGAGGAAAATAAAGCCGCTAACACTGACAAAGCTGCTACAGAGACTATCAAGATTGTATGCGGCAGTAATAAAAGCGCAATCCGGATACATTGACGAATCGCAAATTTAAGTTAATTTATGATTATATTTGTTAGCAGTTTGATAAGCGCATGGTTTTCTATAACTGATACAATTCATTATATAAGTACAGAATAAAGGTTTATTTTGTAATTAGTTTTTGACTTTATTTGTAATATTTTAAAAGTGGATAAACACTTATGGTCCGTAGTGTACATCTTGGATTATTATAAAGCAAACGATTATAAATAAATAAGAATATGCCTGTTCTTTTCACTCTTTTGTTAACAGCAGAAACATACTTACATCATTATCAATTTTGTCCTGGAAATAATTATACTTTACTATTATGAGTAAATTAGTTATTAAGCTAACTTACATTTTTCTCATTGCCATATGGACTTGGTTTAAATCCTTCTTCCGTCGCCTATAAAAGGAATTAGTGCCAATTAATCAGGTGCACGAGTAGGTGTAATATTATAACTCACTATTGATACCGTAAACAACACACACACTGATAATAGCAAAATGTACATTTCTCCCTAAATGGAATGAAAAATTGTGGATGATATGTATGTGCACAGCAACAGTCAACGTGTATTATGTCTAAGAGATACATAATATCTATATTTATTTACATAATGTGCGTCATTTAATTTATTATCTAGAATGGTTATAAAATGTAATGGGAATACCGTTAAAAAAACATGGTAATGCAGATAAAGTAGCGGCGTGATTACATGTTATCGAATTAATGTTCTTTTGACTGATATACTAAAAGATATCTGTTGAAATGAAACGAAAGCAAATTTAATCTAAATAGTATTTCGTAATATCTTAATGACAACTATCTTCACTTTAATTTCTCCTGTTACGTACTTATCGAACCAATCGATATGCCCCCTAATATAAAATAAATTTGGTTACAATTTCTTTCTGTGGGAAAAACGGGCACTAAAAATATCCCGTTGTATAATTTTCGCGTAGTGTTTGGCTAAAATATTTATTGCCAAACAGTCTAAAACATTTTTTGTATTACTTCTTAAATGTATAATAGAAGACACAAATTATTTAAAATGTAACAGTATTCTTATTCAAATACGATTTAGCAATGAAAAATATATTTCTTGAGACTTCCTGCTGTTATATAGCAAGCTCTATTCACCACAATTCGACATAACTGCTGCATAATTTCACCAATACCATTAAACATGTTCTCCTTAACTCTAGAACACATACATAAGCATTGCAAGTATAAATACATGGGCTATCGGCCATTAGTGTTTATCCACGAGTAAAATATTACAAAAACAAGTCAAAAACTAATTATAAGATGAACCTTTATTCTGTATTTATGCAAAGAACTGTAACACATAAGAACAATGTGC
Source organism: Trypoxylus dichotomus (assembly GCA_023509865.1). Lineage (NCBI taxonomy): Eukaryota > Metazoa > Arthropoda > Insecta > Coleoptera > Scarabaeidae > Trypoxylus > Trypoxylus dichotomus. The sequence continues at coordinate 73,714,263 of CM042074.1, read as the reverse complement.
TTATCAATTTACTAACAAAGAACTTAAGTTTGCGATTCGTCAAATGTCCAATTTCTGCATTCCTTCTAGCTACTACTAGATGAAATAGTTCCAGTATTGACCATTTATATCCACTTTTGCCCAAAAATAGATTATCACAAGAATTAGAAATATCGATGCCTTCTGAATCTGAAACATCACAACCTTTAGAGTGGACACAAAATAACACATGGACTGAAAAGTCCCGGGCCTAACACATAGATGACGCTAGTTTTATTGCAGTCACCTTTCTCTCAGTTAGTACTAACCTTCAAAAGACAGCTATTAAAATTTCATGATATTCTATTAATTAGTTTGTGAGTTATTGTGCTAAGAGTCACGCTACTTTTGTTATTTTCAAAACAATGGATCAAAAACAATTTCGTGTTTTAATTTTACACTGCTTCTTGATGGGAAAAAAATACCGTTCAAGCGAAGCAATGACTTGAAAAGTGTTATGGGGACTCCGCTCCATCAGAAACAACAATAAAACGTTGGTTTGCTGACTTCAAACGTGGCCGTAGAGACACCGATGATGCAGAACGCAGTGGACGTCCAAATGAGGCGGTAACACCAGAAAACATCAAAAAAATCCACAAAATCGTTTTGAATGATCGAAAAGTGAAGTTGCGTGAGTTAGCTGACATCGTAAAGATATCAAAAGACCGTATTGGCTTTACATTGCATGAGCATTTGACTATGAGAAAGCTCTGTTCAAAGTGGGTGCCGCGTTTGCTCACTGTTGACCAAAAACAAGAACGTGTTCATGATTCTGAGTAGCGTTTGGCCATGTTTAAACGTAACAAACCGGAATTTTTGCGTCGATATGTGACAATGGATGAAACATGGATCCATCACTTCACCCCGGAATCAAAACGATCGTCATCTGAGTGGACAGCAACTGGTGAACCTCATCCAAAGCGCCCGAAAGCACAACAATCGGCTGGAAAGGTTATGGCCTCGGTATTTTGGGATGTGCGTGGTGTAATATTCATCGACTATCTTGAGAAAGAAAATACCATCAACAATGAATATTATATAGCATTATTGGAGCGTTTGAAGGCCGAAATTGCAAAGAAACTACCGCATATGGCAAAGAAAAAAATTTTGTTTCATCAAGACAACGCACCGTGTCACAAGCCAATCAAAACAATGGCAAAACTACATGAATTGAACTTCGAATTGCTCCCACATCCACCGTATTCATCAGATTTGGCTCCCAGTGACTACTGGCTGTTCGCAGACCTCAAAAATATGCTCGCTGGTAAGAAATTTCGCACGAATGAAGAGGTTATCGCTGAAACTGAGGCCTATTTTGAGGCAAAAGATAAATTGTTCTACAAAAGTGGTATTGAAATGTTAGAGTGGCGCTGGAATGATTGCGTTGCTCTTAATGGAGATTACGTTGATGAATAAAGCTAATTTTGAACCAAAAAAACCGTGTTTTCTTTGTTAGGCCCATGTGTTATATATATACATATATACATTAATACATACATATTCACGTTAAGAATACTAAGATGCTTTCTACTGTACAATTAAGAAAAGCGATATTCAAGCGATTATCAATTGCCTCTGAACTGTTACCGTAAACTTTCTGTTTTAAATAATCCCAAAGGAAGAACCCCAAAAGTGTTGGAACAAATATTAGAAAAACTTGGTCTACAAAAACTTAAGCTTAAAATAAAGATTGGTTTGAAATATGGAAGCTTATTAAATTATTTAAATATCGAATAATTAAGCAGTTCTCAGCGCACAAAAAAACGAAAAGTTTTTAAACCCTCAGCAAAATTCTTATCGCTGAAAGTTTCCGCTGATATTTTTAATTGTCCTTTGAAAAATAAAACGGAATAATAAAGTACGCGAAATGACGACGAAAAGCGGAAATTATCACGCTGGCTAAATGACACAAAGTTCAGACAAAAAGAGATATAAGTTAAAATTATTTTCTTAGTTGAGATTTAGTTCAGTGTCTCTAGCCTAACTGCGTAATAATTAAGTAGAAAGGCGTTGTATTATGTATGGGGGCAGGCGACAAGACGTCCTGAGGGGCTATGCCTTCCCGACTCAACCCTCTCTTAACACGTCCTAACTTTATGTCTCCGAATAAGAATTCTGAAAAGAGTTGTTAAACTCCTCTTCGGCGTTTTACTTTGTTAATGCGTCCGGAATTCATATTCATGAGACGAGACACTAGAGGGTGCTGCAATAACACCGTTTGCTAACGACGACTCCGAAAAGATTAAGGTTACCATTCTAATTTCGTCCTTTTTTTATCCTCGAGCAAACTTCGACGAAGGTAAAGAAGAACTTAATTACAACAGTGAATAACGGTTCATAAGCCTTTGTTTTAAGCTACTACCTTTGTATTGTTAATACATTGTATTAGTATTGTATACTTGTCCATTCAATTACTCCAGATTCTCCGCCTTGTATTTAGGAGAAACATGGAATCGACCTCCTGCTTGCTATCCATCTTCCTGTCAATTTAAAAGTCCCCTGACATTTAAGTAAACAATACAAATCCAAAAACGCAAAAAATATACACTGATTAAGATTATACTGAAATAAGAAGAAATTATTATAAAAACATTCAAAAATATTTTAGGTGATCGATTCACTTAATTGGAATTTGCGGATCCACAATGATAAGGCTATAGCCGTATACTAGCCGCCTCTGATTTCAGTTTACCCAGCAAATGAAATTTTTGTTTTGCGGTCTTAAGATACTGATTAAATCTTTTTGTTTTTTCGACAGACGATATATTTAATTATATCCAACGTGGTTTTTAAAATTTTTAGCAAAAATCAAAAATTATTTTTAATATACGAATGCGCCTTTATTTGTTTGCAAAATAGACTTACAATTGTTTTGAAAATGGAACGATTAGGCAACCGCAAGTAACTATCAAAACTAAACTGTGTTCTGAAAGATGGGCAGAGAAAACATTTTCCATGAAAGTCTATTTATTATCAAGTCCTCCAATTTTGAAAAGTCTATATGAGAAATTGCAAATGTATTAGAATTAACTGGTAACTAAAAATATAGTTACGAGGGTTGTCTTTTAAGTTTTGCATATAAGGCTAAAACAAAACAGCAGATATCTTTTAAGAACCTTGTTTTGCGAAGTATTCTCCACGAATATTAATGCAGTTTTGCATGTGCTCGAACCAACTCTGGAAGTAGTTATTTCAGTCGTTTGTTGGTACAGTCGAAATTGCGGTTTTGAAGGCACCGACTGCTCTTTTTGACGACTAGAATCTTTGAACGCTCAATCCGTTCGCGATTTTTGGAAAAGTAAAGAAATCGTTTGGCCAGGACTGTACGGAAGATGGTCTAACAATTCGACATTTTGTTGCGTTAAAAATTCAATTGTCTTACGTGCTGGGTGTACTGGATTGTCTTGGTGAAGGATGATTCGAAGTTCAGCGATGATTTACGGCAAACAAATGATTGTGTACCAATCAAATGGCGCTACAATTTTTTTGGAGACACTTCGAAAATGGATGTCTCTGTCGGCTTTTCTTGCCCTTGGAACACCCAAACAGACGACTGACGTTTATTTTCTCGTTCATATGAGTAAATCAAAAAAGATTCATCACCACAAGCTGCTACATGACCTGCTTTCAACACAAATATCATTACCTTTTTAAAGAACGATTGACTATTAGCAGCTTTGCTTCACCTTGGAAGATCGAAACAGATGACAAAACAGATGGCAAAAGTGAAAGTCGAGTTTTTTGCAGAAAGCATTAAGCGTTCCATGCTTGTTTTCTGAAAAGGAAAGTAAATTTTTTGTATTGCAGGGTCTAGGGCAGCATATTGGCCAAAGATATAGAAAACTTCATTTAACTGAAGGAACTGTGAATACATACCAATATTTAGACATTTTAAAAGTGTCGCTTTTACCGGTCACGGAAAAACATCAGGACAAGATGTTCTATTCCAGCAAGACGACGTAGCATGCCACGCCCCAAAAGAAGCCCTAAGATGGATGCAGCATATCAATATGCCAATTATGGAATGGGTTTTTAATAGTCCCAAATGATCGCTGAATGGGTTCCCATATACTGAATGGATCAGCATAGAATGTTGTCTTGTCACATAGCTTTTTGCGGCTTTTACTACTGTATTCGATTTAGCTCTCGGAACTTCGAAACTAATACATATTCTTGTGACGTACTGCAGTTCAACAAAATTAAAATGAGCAAGTAACTTAGGCGCATCGATGTGATTATTTCTCAGCTTAATTAGAAACCTGCCTCTCGCTTCAGACCTGCGATGAGTTACAGTGATATCGAAAAAACGAACTGTTATAATCTACAGTGCGTTCTGGATAAATACCATCTATCGTAAATGACAAAAACATTAAACATGTTGCTTTCTTTCCGGGGTAACTTGCTGATAGAGGTTGTGAGGATACAAAACCGCAGGAGCATATTCCAGTTTAGAGCGAACAAGTGCGTGGTATAAAGTAGGGAAAGTTGTCAACTTGCCAAAGGCACCACATATTCGTATAAAAAACTTATAGGCAGAATTCCTACAGGAGTTAATGTGTTTCGTAAATGATAAATTTGGATCAAACAGCACACCAAGGTCTCTCACCGACGAGTATCTAGCTATAATGGTCTAATCAATTAACTATTTACAGGTAACGGGATTTCTACTTCTGGTGTAAGTACATAAGTGGTACTTCGTGTTCAAGTTCCTTTGCAAAACCATATACGTTACAATTCAAGAATGAAAGAAGATCGTTTATGTAAGTATTAAACAACAAAGGTCCCAAATTTGAGCTCTGGGGAACTCCAGCAGTAACAGCAAATGATCTTGACGTAAAGCCATTGTGAACATAGCAGAATCTGTTACTAAAGTAAGAGTGCATGGTACTGTTAAAAAATTCAATTCCAGTCTATCATCACGTTTCAGAAATTTCGATTAACGATTTTTCTCAATAGGTTTAGGGAATAATGTAAAATGGAAAGCGATATTCCACAACAAATACCACCGGCGCAACTGCAATTCACATAAAACATTTGGAAGCGATTCCCCGCGAACGTAGAACAAAACGCAAATAAAAAAATAGGAATTGCACCTGTAGATAACAGTTTGTTATTAAATTAAAAATTAAACGTTATGGTGTTCTTAAAGATTAACCCGGAAAAATAAAAATAATTTAGTGCAGTTGAAAAGCAAGACTTTGTATCTTGCGGAGTAATATAGCAAGGCAGTAACATCAATATTCAAGGAGGAGCCGGCAGAGGGCATCAAATTTATGGAGCCATGTTTATAGACTCGCGGGACAACTGCCTCGGCCATTTCTTTCTTTCTAACAGGCGTAGCTTTATATTTCCGCCGGACGTGCCGTGAAAGAACGGAAGGACTCGACGAAAAAGTGCTATTTCTGCCATACTACAAACTGCTGCAGCTCTTGCCGGCTATTTTACAAGTTCGTGTCCGGACGAAGGTCCGTTTGCCGGTACTAAAATTATGCAAAGTGCACTTTCGTGAAATAAGCTTTTTTCGTTTTTGCTGCTTAGTAATGCGGTGAAAGAGAAAAGAAGGTAGTAACGAAACAATAGAAATACCACCTTATCCCCATACGCTTTTCTCATACGCTTATCTCAAGGACAGAATAACAAAATTCTTATAGAGTTCCTTCAATTTTAATAAACGCAGTAATAAATGTAGCAATAATAATAATAACATAATAATTGAATTTGATTAATGTATGATTTACATAAAGAAGGCAAATAGGTTACCATTATAAACAACATGTGTAATGTCCTACAAAAAAATCACCAATCAATCAAATTTTTCGTAAATTACGAACACAGAATTGCAACCTGACTTCAAGAAATTCTACATTTACTAAAATTCCTAGTATTTTTTGATTATAATAAACCATTTGATACGTCCTTTTTATCGGTTCTGGAATCAATCAGTACGTCCTACGGTTCCAATAAAAAATCTTTCAAATAATTTATCCTCCAAAGTATACCGCAAGAAGATAACGATGGGATTTCTAGCACAAAGAATATGTATCTTCATTACTTAATACACAGCGTGTACCTCGTCCCTTAGGTAATTTCAGAGAAAACTCTTCCTTAATATAAAATACTCAAAATCATACAGGCTATGGAATTTTCGCTGCCCATGGTACAATTTTTGCTTTTTTTTGAATGAAACATGCTATATATCACCGCATTCTTAATTGCTTCTCTTCGATTCTGACGAACTTCTTTCAATGTGGTAACTTAATTTCTTTGGTATTGCCAACGTTAATTTTTTAATTTGAATTAGTTTGTGAATAAAAATTCACGGTTCCCGATAAGATTTGAATCTATATCTCCTGTTTACTAGATTGGCACAGGTGTATTCGGGGGAGATTGGTGAATGAGAAAGCGTTACTTACCATGATCATAGACGTAACACAAGATTTGCGATATGCGTGGCTAAAAATTTAAATAATTAGAATAAATGCGATATTGATAACATTTTATTGAAATAACTGTCGTAAATAATACATTAGTAACATTATTATTATAAATATTAACTTAAAAAGTCCTATACGAGGGTGATTATCTATGCTGTACCTCTAACCCCCTTACAGTGAAACTGCAGTGGCATTATATTTTTTTATTTTTCGGCATAGTCTACACTAATTCACTTGATCCATCGGTCCTCCAACATCTCAGCAGCCTCCTGGAAAAATTATGTTAGACCTCTGCAAACCACACCTCTAGAGCTTGCATCACTTCATAATTACTGGAAAATTTGCCCCGCGTAAGATTTCCTTTAATTTGGGGAACAATCTGTAATCACTAGGGGCCAGATCCTGCGAATATGACGGATGCTCCACTAATTCAAAGCACACCAAGCAGGGTGTGTAGCAGCCATAGCAATACCAGATGTTGGCTATGGGTTTCTCTTTAATAGCGTCTTTCAACTTATAAATCAATTGTGCCTAGAAGGCCTTGTAATGCTCTCTCCCTTTTGCAAATAATCAATCAAGAGGATTCCTTGAGCATTCCAGAACACAAAACCTGAGTAACTAAACATTAAGCTGGCAGTACACAATATTATACATTACCCCGTAATATCAGTTACCTTCATTAATAATACCGTATATTACATGAGGGGCAATTAAAATACTTTTTACGCAGTTTAATTTACTAGATACTCTGCAACACGCCTCTTACTGCAAACAATCGATAATTAATTATTGTATAATTAATTATACAATAAACTAACTAAATAATCAATTATTTAGCCAAAGACACAATTTAAATCTTTCTAGAATTTATTTCAGAAGACTTTCAACATTTGCTTATAAATCTATATGGAACGGAAATATACACCACTGCCACTGTTTGAATTTTACGCCGCTTTTGAAGCATTGCGCATTCTCTGTTCTCGCCACGTTACAACGATCAACCCGTATATCCCCATTTACACCATGGAGACCGTATGAATAAAATGGTATTCAAATCACCATTTGAATCGCCAAATTTTAATTAACTACTTTAAGTACCTAGGTATAATAGTGGCTACAAATATACCCCTGATATCTTAGGCAGACTGGATGTTTATTAAATTGTCATTTAAGAACCAACGGAAACTAGCTTACAATTAGTTTAATTGATAAGGTATTTTGCATTAATATTAAGCTACCTTACATCTTGCGCGATAAAGGACTTATGCCTTTAACAATTCGTAACTTTAATAACATTTTTATAATATAGTCCATATCAAAAAGGAAATACTTAAGATATTTCGATCCAATAAAAATATGTATAGCCATTCAGTATTTAGAATTACTTCTTGAACTCGATGCTAGGACAAGATCGACGAGACTTTGTATTGGTCTTCGAGCAACGCATTTAGTCGTTAATAGTCATAGTGCCTTCTATAAAAGCATCAAAATTTCTATCATTTTGGCTTCTAATGGCGAATGGAATATTGTCAACAAAATTCGTGCTTGAAAAGTTTTGGTAACTACGGCAGTAACAAATTCATCTGAGGAACGTATTCGGAATTTATTACACGAGATGACGTAAAACATGGTCATCGTTATTAAAACCGTCCATATCCATGGCACTTTTAAAAATAGGTATCAACTTACAATATGATATATGAAACGGACACAGGAAACATGTTTTATGTGCGGTCCACCACATAGACACATAAAATATAATAAACAATAATTTGAAGTGGTATCGTTAAATTAAGGGCGTTATAAAGGCGAGCTTGTTTATGGCCGGCTCGAGATATTACAGTTTCAGCGCGCTTGACCGCTCATCCTTCTGAAATGGCCTGAAACGCGTGCAATTTCATGACCGTCCGTTAAAAATTCATGTAGCTCCGGTAGAGCACAAAAAAAAGAAAAGGACTTGTACGGTAGAAGAAATTATACTTACACACAAAAAGCGGTTTCCTTTTCGTAGCTATAGTTTAGTTTAATAATTCTCAACATAATTTTGGTAATTATAGCGACAAATTATGTCGATCGCATTAAAAAGTAATATTATTATAGTAGCAGCAATTAGTTAGATAGAAGTCTTACCTCAAAAAATTTAATTCTTACCAAATTCAGTACTACTATTAACTTTTCATGTTAAAATTATGCTCGAAACTAACAAAAGCGAGCTCCCAACCTGAAAATTCAATAAACAATGAAAGTTTGTGTGTGAGTAGTCCATCCTAAGGCATGTCCAAAAGTATTTCTTTAGTGCGGAAAAACATGCTGTAGCTGTTGTTTGTAAAAACCTCGCCCTTCATTAGAACGATTTTCAGTTGTTAGCGAATAGTGAATACCGTAATAAAAATAGATACGGTATCAGTATTATATATCGGAGTATTTATTTCTTCATACCCTATGACACACGTATGTAAATATTGGCATACATTGTTACTTAAAGATCAAAAGTTTACTCCGCACTAGAAGAATATTCGAAAATATCAATTGCATAACATGAAATAGCAATTCAAATGGCGCTAATATATGGAAAATTTATTTAAGACAACCAAAATTTATATTATAACAAAATAATGTAAGACAATGCTATATCTGTGCTAACATGCGTGCATGTACACTACCCACCGTATTAGTTCGGACATGCAAATAAATTTAAAAAAAGTACAAGAAAATATTCAAACTCATTTTTTGCAAAACTTAAACTTCTTTTTGCATTCTATTAATAGTGATTAAAAGTATAAAAGTAAAAAAAAGCAATTCTAACGAAAAATAAACAAAAACTTCTTAAACGTTTCGTTCATCAAACTTCCTTTTGCGCGAAGAACGGGTTTCACAATCCGAGGCATACGCTCCAATAGTTTCTCAAGGACTCTATTTGGCATATTGGTCCATTTTTCTTGTAAAACGTTCCACAGATGGCCTACAGAGGTAGGGCATATTTTTCGGACTCTCCTGTCCAATTCCTCCCATAACAGCTCGGTGGGGTTTAGATCGGAGTTTTGCGGTGGCCATATTTTATATCATTATTTGCAAAATGCCATTATTTTGTCCTTTAGTTAAAAAATTTTTACATATCACTGCTGAGTGTTTAGGGTCGTTTTGCTGCAGGACTACAAAATTTTCGCCGATTAGACGTTGGCCCGATGGTATTGCGTTTCCCTGCAATATTTTGAAATAACCCTCTTTTTTCAAAGTACCTTCGATTCGCTTCAAATGTCCTGTACCGGCGTAGGAAAAACAATAGAACTTCTTCCTTACTTGACAGTTGGCACTGTACAATCCGGCAACCTTTTTTGGTCCTTCCGCTCTTCTTACAAAAACGCGCCTTGATTGCCCGAACACCTCCAACTTTGACTCATCAGTTCATAGCACCCTTTTTCAGCCATCCACAGTAACATTTCTATGCATTTCTGTCCCCTACGGCCGCTTTTGCCTGTTTCCCCGTCGAAGTAGGGTTCTTTTTGCAATGCGGACGTAAATATTTCCAGCTTTTAATGTTCTTTTCGTTGTAGTAACAGATTTTTTTCTGGCACGGTCGCGGTTCATTTCGGTGGCAATTTCTGCTGCTGTCAGTCTTCTATTTTGCTTACTCAGCAATTCTATATGCCCATCGTCAACGTTCCGTTCTAAACTTGTCGGTTTTCCTATCGGCATCTTAATAACTTTAATCAGGTTCACACAAAAAGATACGCTCTTAGCACTAACCCAATCACAAGCAGGTTTATTTAAAAACTAAAGCATTTATTAATACAAAATACACTTTCGAATGGCCTGCTTCCATCCCAAAGAGTGTTGTAAATTTATTATCTGCAATATTGTCTCAAAAATAATCGTATTTGTGGCGATGAAGATTATTCTGAAAAATAATATATTAGGTCATAAAGTATAATAGGTTTTTAATCATTCTCTAATTGATAATCTTGGAAGTTTGCCTGTATAATTAACAAACAATCAACTTCATAAAGAACCTAATATAAATGTTATTGATACATAAAAGCAATTATACTATCTTTTAGTAGAGTTTTCATTTTACTGGGTGTGCGAATTAATATGGACGGTAGTATATGTATCGATCTTCATTTGAACAACATAAGATAAGAAATAATTAATCTGCGTCATAGATGTCAGCATCTTGTTTGGAAAAGATAGCATTTACAAAAAAAGCAGGTGACGTTTATATTAATTTAGAAAACAATTATAACCTGATAATTAGTAATACGAGGGCTGTCTTTTTTCAAACTCCGATAGCTCATAAAAACAAGACAAGTGTAAATAACAAAATGAATTTATTAGCAAATGTTATGTACAAACATGGTTACTTTTCTACACAATCACCGCGAAGATTGATACATTTGTCATATCTACGGACGACCCTTCCAATCCTTTCTGCATAGAACATTGCCGCTAGTGAGTTGAGATCGTCTGTAACGTTATTTTGAAGTTCCTCTGTACTCTAGAAGCTCTGCCCTCATAGCCACTTTTTCAGTTCACGAAAGAGACTGTAAACCTCTATTTTTCTCGGACCATTTTGTCAACTCGTTGAACAATGTATTGTGATGCGACAGACTTGCTTCCTTGTCTCCCTTCCTTCATGAACATCGGCTCGGCCTTCTTTAAGCTATCTACACCATTCACGCGCAATGCCATCCGCTATAAAGTTTTCGCCGTGTACTCGGCTCATTCATCGATAAATTTTAACTGCGCTATTCTCTTTTGCTTGAAGGCATCAAATTACACTGCACAACTCGCACTTGGCGGGAGAATCAATTGTACCACCCATCTTTACGTGCCTGCAACTCAGCTGAAAATTGTGCCTCTATCTACCATGTGTAGCAGATACAAGAAGATCCAATTAGTCTCACAGTTTATACATGGGAAAAATGTCGGAGAAGACTCGATATTTAATTTAAGTTTGGCAAAACTAGAATTGAGAACTATCGTTCGCGATATGGATCTACGTAGATGAGTAATCGAAGTCTTTGGTGTCTGGTTCATATTACGGATTTTAAGACATCAAAAAAGTGAATACTGCTCCTTAAGAGGGAAAGGAGAACATACTTATATAATGCGAATGAAATTAGTTCCAACTAGAATTACACTCAATTCGCACTTTAGTCCCGCAAGATTCTAAACAAGTCCATGCAGTTGTACAGTCCGTGTCGTCAACAATATACTACTACTACAAATAATTTCTGTCGCAGGAAAACTTGTTTTCCCTTTATATATTGTTTTAAAGGAAGTAGTGGGAAGATTTACTCGGCATGTTCACGAATCCATACTTAATTATTCAAATGTAGTCATAGTATAGTTTTCTAAAAAAAATAATACCTGAGCTAGTCCCAAACCGGCCTATAAACGTATCTTTGTAAAATACAGGTAAGTACAGTATACTACTATTAGAGTCATGCACAAGTCATTGTTCTGTGACAAAGTGTCCTGGCTGATCAGAAACATTCTAATGCCTTCGATGCCCAAAAATACCACAGGAATTATTCAACCTCTGGATGTTTACGATTTTAGAGTAATTTATAAAAATCTGTAAAAATATTTTCAGATAAAGTAATATTAGTAGATTTGCATGTACGGAACAAACTAATAAAATTACAATCAACATCAATCAATTTTCAGTGATACGATATACTAACCTATTTGTATATATTAGTATAAAAGTGGAAACATGATGTCGAACTGTAAATCTACACTTCTTGCACACAAAACTTTTGATAGAATGCGAACTTTCGTTAGAATGTAGTTTATCTACTTTATTATTATTATTATTAACTCTCTAAATTTGTTATTCGATATCGTTTTAACAGGTTATAAAAAATGCGGAATATGGAGTACTAGGTCTCCTGCTACTTACTTTTCCGAAAATAAATTGCGGCAACCTTGAGATTATAAACGTACTTGAGATTACGTTGTAAAGAGTTTATACCAGTTAATGTCATTTAATACCAAGTAAAATCAAATAAAGTTATATAGTAGACAATCAATGGAGTGGATAGAATGGAATGCAGACTGTTTCCATTGACGGTTTGTTCACATTAAAGGGGGTGACTGCTTTTATGCTTGAAATAATCCGTATTATTACATCAATAATTGTTTACTCATTTATAGTTGAACATTTTTTTAATTCAAAGAATATAAAAGTACATTTTAAAAATATTAATAGTAATTTTTGTTTGTTTTTTTCTGTTACAGTTGTTTCTCTTACTTCTTTTAATATTTCAATGTATTTGAAGTTAAGTGTGGATAGAATGAAACGCAGACTGTTTCCATTGACGGTTTGTTCACATTAAAGGGGGTGACTGATTTTATGCTTGAAATAATCGGTATTATTACATCAATAATTGGTTACTCATTTATAATTGCACATTTTTTTAATTTAAAAAATATAAAAGTACAATTTAAGAAATATTAATAGTAATTTTTGTTTGTTTTTCTGTTGCAGTTGTTTCTCTTATTTCCTTTAATATTTCAATGTATTTCAAGTTAAGTGTGGATAGAATGGAACGCAGACTGTTTCCATTGACGGTTTATTCACATTAAAGGTGGTGACTGATTTTATGCTCGAAATAATCGGTATTATTACATCAATAATTGTTTAATCCTTTCTAATCGCACATTTTTTTTTTAATTCAAAGAATATAAAAGTACAATTTAAAAAATATTTATAATAATTTTTGTTTGTTTTTCTGTTACAGTTGTTTCTCTTATTTCCTTTAATATTTGAATGTATTTCAAGTTAAGTGCATATCCTTATGTCCATAGAATTGATGTATCCAGTGCATTTATTGCATTTTCTGGAGTAATGTTATCTTGTGATTTTTCTTCAGTTTCCTCATCTTTAATTTTATCTTCTTCTATTTTTTCATCAAAACTGTCTGATTGTGTGTCCATTTCATTCCATGTAATTACGTCTCTCTCATCTAGTTCAATCCAGAAATAGATCTTTCAGCTAGAGCTTCTTCTTGATTACTGAAATTTAGAATTTTTCCCCGGCATTTAGCAATTATTGTTAAATCTAACCGGTTCCATGCATACATCAAATTTGTAACAGGATCCATTATTGTCAATGTTTTTAATGTTTGCAATGATATTACGCAAAAGGCTACTTCTGTAATATAACTTTATAAAATCTGATCACATTCTGATCCACTGGCTAGGGGTGTCATATTTGGGGGGTACAGTACATTCTTATAATTTACCCATCTTTACTCTGTAATTCTTCTATTGGGGGAGGTGATGGAGCAGTATCCAAAGTAAGAAGAGCTTTTATTGTGTTCACTTGCTTTGGTAACATGTAACCTTACAACCGAATAACCAATGATTGTTAGTAACTTTGGTAAATTCATGTTTGATAAATTAAATTAATAAACTTACCTAATCAATTCTTAACAATTGACTCCGCCCTCTAAGCTAATTTGGAGTAATCATAGTCCACAGACAACACACAAAATTTTTTGAAAACTAGGATTTTTGACCTTACCAGTAACCAATGGCTTGAGTTTATGAGTTCCACTGGCATTAGTACATGTGAAAAATGTTAGTCGCTTTCTCTCATGTTTCTTATATGAAGTAGTCTTTTCTTGAGATGAAACAACAGTTTTCTCTCATAGAAGCTTTCAATACAGAGTTGATTTCATCAGCATTATTATAATTGATTAGGTACAATTCCCAATAGCTCTATTTTATTTTTTAACTGGACTTTAAATGGATCAATTAGTTCTGGCTGCGGTGATAATTTTTCACCAGCAATTTTTAAATCTTTGCAACCAACCATCACTAGCAGTAAATTCTTTAAATTAACGATTGCAAGGACTGTGGATTGCACAATTCACAGGTATAGCAGTCAAGCCCACTCACGCAAATTTATTAATTAGACGGAACGCAGCGTTTCAAGAGCACGTGGACTTCATTGTCAACCGTGTCACCTACTGAATGTAAAAAACTGTATCACACATGCAAATTATTTTCTACGCAGGCTCTAAAATTCCTAAAACATATGACTATTTACAATCTACTAGGTGGTCTAATCTCTCGTATGTGTGTATTTTCGGGAAAGAATGGAACGAAAGCGAACCGTATCTTTAATAGGGCCTATCTTAATAAATCAATCAGACTCGAGTGTGTAATTGGAGGTGGTTCTCTGTTCAATAAGTTTCCGTTCTTTTTCATAAGTATCGTTTCGTACGCGTCTAATTCTCTAATAAATTCTTCCACAGATTTTTTTTATCTGCGAACTCAATGCTTTTGGCCTTTCTTTAATTATATCACCACTGACCGCAATGTCTTTATTTCTTTGATTCAAGAACCATCTGTACATTTTTTCTCGATTTCAGAATGTTTAGGTCCCTTTAAAGTTCTTCTTTGTGCTGGTCTTGCATAAGTAGCCACCACACATAATATTAGTTGTTTTTTTGTTTTTATTTTCGTGCATTTTCAAATCGTGGATTTAGCAACGCCGTATTTCTTTTTGATAAATTTGTTACACTAGCCCCATTTTGTAATTCCGCAAGTGTACTCGCTTTTTCACGGAGTATTAAGCACTTCGGATTTATTTGCAACAACATGATATAATGTCGCGATCGAGCGCTTCTCCGGTCATATAGATACTGAAAGAAGTGTTAAGGCATCAAACTATATTGTGTAAACAACGCGCATCACAAGTACAACACCATTAAAACATACGGTGCCTACCGATCGATCCAGGGAACCCCCGCCGCATAAACTACATGTGTTGACGTTAGCGAATGCGAGTCTGTTCACGTTATGCGGCATTCAATGTTATGAGAATGGTTGTTCACGTTATTCCGAATTTCCATTACCGGGTATTCACATTATCGAGCGTTTACTGTACTATGGAGGTAGATAAGTGATGTCTATAGGTAAAAGGTAAAAAAGTAAACTAATATGATATAACAAATTATTTAACGTACGCTATATCTTTGTAAGCTGCTTCTTGTATTGCACTGTACAACAATGAACAATTATTATATGAGAGTGCTGGCACTTTATTCTATTGCGTTAGATAACTTTAGATATGATTTTAGATCAACTACCATGAAATTTCTACTAGCATCTTAACGTACTTAATTCTTTTCAGGTTTCTAACGTTCTTTTTCGATTTTTCAAGCTTTCTTAGTACGATCGCGATAATTATTAGCCTTCCATTCGAACTCCGGTCGCCGGCAGAATGGAAGGTACTTTAAAATAATTACTGCAGTGATTGGCGGGAGATTTTTTTTCTAAGTCCCACGGGACGTCGACTCTGCAAAACTGTCACGACCCTACGTTACTCACTTACAAAGTTTCCGTTGTTCACGATGGTCCACGAACGCCTGCAATAACCCTGACAGTCTAAATTAAAGGAAAGAAGTACGGACGGTTACGAAATAAAACGAAAAGAGGAAAAAGAAAGCGCAGAAACGTCGAAGATGTAGGAAGCAACGCTCGCTTTAAAGTTAGAAGTCTGTTTAACAGCTTCTTGCTGCTAAGTTCTACAACCTATATCCTTTAGTTAGGATGGTAATATCAATATATGGCCAACATCTATTTGCAATAAGCTTATTTAATAAAATGAATTTATTGTATTGATATCTGATTTCATGTAAATTTCTAATAAATAAAAAAAACGGAAATTGATATTATAGAGAATTATAGATATATAAGTATAATAATTATATAATTATAATAATTAATAAACATAATTCTGATAAAGCACAAGAACGTATACGAGGGATGTCTTTTAATTTTTGCATACCGGGACATAGAGGGCGCCACCAATCAAATATCAGTACTAAAAGTTAACCTCCATCTTTAGTTAACCTAAGTCCAATGTCTAGTGTTGTAGCTATAACGGACTGTCAAAGTTGACGAGTTAGTTGTATAATGGAATTAAACGAGAACACTTTCGCGCAATAATTATCTCATGATGAATGAGTTGGTTTCGGTTTTCGGCAACGAAGCACCACATCAACCAACAATTTCTCGTTGATATGGAGAATTCAAACGCGGACAGATTAGTCTTAGATATGATCCAAGAGCAGGTGCGTCAGAAATGGCAGTCTACTCAACAAAACGTCGATGCTGTGCGCAAGATCATCAACGAAGATCGAAATTTGACATATCGCGAGATTGATGCATCATTGGGGAATTCAAGGACCTCAATTCAGAAAATTTTGCATGAAGAATTGTGTGTAAAAAAATTAATTTCCCATTGGGTACCACATCTGTTGACCGAAGAACTGCTTCCAGACTTGGTTCGAGCGTTTGCAAAAATGCATTAACATTTTTCAAGTATGGATCAATAAAACAAACTGATAGGAATATTGAAATACGCAGACTTCTCAAGGGCATTCGATTCCGCAGATAGTTAATTGTTAGCAAGCCTGGCATGAGTTGACCTCTGTCCATCATTTTTGCAATTAATAAAATCTTATCCAGCAAACTGGACATAATGTTTTTTTATAATGGATTTTCCTCAGATATATTTTCAATTCCTTTTGGCGTCTTTCAAGAATCTAATCTTTGTTATTTGCTTTCTGATATATATTCAACTGATTTCTTCCTACAACTCTAGAGCAATAGCCTTGCGTATGCAAATAATCTAAAAACATATCGGCCTATTAACCCGATCGATGACTGTATATCTTTGCATAATCAATTGCTAAGAATTAACGATTCATGCAACCAAAATAAAATCTCTTTAAGTACTAAAGTGTGGCGCGTTGTATTATATGCCAAATCCAACAACGATTATGTATTTGATTATTACTCGAACATTTACGGTAAAGGGTCTTGGCATTCTATATGACAATCAGATGTCATTTGCTGAAGACATAGGTACTGTTATCAATCGGGGTTGTTGAGGTGATAATTTAATGCAGATTTGGATTAGAAAGTTTAATTGATAAACAACAATAAAAAATGCTGGCAGGTGTCCTTAACTAAGTTTACTTAAAATAAAGAAAAAACAAGCAATAACGGGAAAAAATATGAAAATAATAAATTATTAAACTAAATTCTGCAACAAAAGAATAAATGCTAAAATAGTAGTTCTGGTGAATAACAAGGTGGTAGCTAAAAGGTTCATCTCTAGGAACGCGAGATAATTAAATATAGTAAATACCTAAGGCGAGTAAATGGACGAAAGTATATGGGTACAATACACAAAACTAAGTACATGAGTACTAAGATGTATAGAAAATCTACCAGAGTAGATTAAGCTTGATAATTTTTATAAAAGTGACCAACAATACAATGAGATACTTCCTTTGAAGAAACGTAATTGCCGCAGATTTAAAATATACCGACAAATTAATAAAGTTCAAAATAATTAAAATTCGCATACAATGTGGTAGAATGCGACAGAGTGTTGTGCCTTTCTGTCTCAAAAGTACTTGAATTTTCAATTCCATGTTATCGTAATTTATAAAATACTGATACAATAAAAACATTGTACTATTCTTTAGTTAGGAGTTGTTTAGAATATGCATTTGTAGTACAGTTTCCATTATGTACTTATCAGCATCAGGCAATTCAACAAATTCAGAAAAAAAGTTAAAATATTTATGCTTCAAAATTTATGGAGGTTGTCCAGACAAGGCTACGAGTTATACTGCTTTATTATCTCTATATATAACTTTGCAGTTTTATGTGACAGATGGAATCAGTATAGTGCAGGTTCCTTATCAGCATAATAATAATATGTATCTTACTAGCATAAGAAACTTGACAATCCTTATTTGTAGGTATACATAGATTTTCACATACCTGTTTGTATTTACCCTTAGAGTTCCAAGAGTAAGGACCAATGTACTACATAAATCGCCTGTGTCGCATATGATCAAAAACTTTTGATAATCTACTCAGAAAGCAGCCTTTTTAAAAGATAAAAGTTAATGTTTCTGTTTACGTTCTTAATTTATGGACACGAACATACTTTTGGATAATGTTTGATAACAGTGCATATACGCGTTATGCTAAAGGTATTATAGTTTGTCAACCACATGAGCGTAATTGTTTGATGGTTGCATAATTAATAAAATAATTATAATAACAAATTGTTATTATAATTATTAATTAACTTGTTAAACTAATTCTTCTAATTAATAAAATCGTCCTTTTGGTAGAGACTAAATTACTTTAAAATTAAAAATGAACAAAATTAAGACGGCTTTTAACATTGAAAAAGAAGATGTATTATTTATGGCATTAAATCGTACTATTATCTATGTAATGTACTGAATAACGAACAAACACTGCAATAAAAGTATAATAAAGAAGACAGACTTTGGAAAAATGTTGGTATACTCTATATCTACTAACAAAACAATTGACAAATGTAGTAGTGTTGTAATACATGAAAATAAAATACAGCATTAACATCTATAAATACTAAATGAATTGTTTTCCCATTGCTGCTGCATACGGGAAACAATAGGTCGCGAGATTTCGTCCAGATATCATTGATCAGTGAAAGCTCCACTTTCCATTGAAGTAAGACCTATGTGCCTCTCAATGTTTGCCCCAACCGAGACTGACACACCATTACTTCTACGAAGGCCAGTCGGAAAGTAAAGAACGTATTGCTTTCACACGTCACGGCGTCCCCCCACTACCACCTTGGTACTCATCGGTTTCAATTTGGTGGCAGACAAGCCAATATAATTGATTACTGCTTAACTGCGCGACTTTAAAATATGTGACAAAATTAGCGATCCCGCCAAGTGTGAAGTGCGCAGTATTATCCGCTTTATAAATCCGCAAAACATCGAACCCATCGAAATTTATAGACAGATAGCTGAGGCTTACGGTAATGTAATGAGCGAAGCGTAAATTTGGAAGTGGTGTATCATGTTTAATCGCGGGTGGCAGAATGTTAACGCTAATGATAGCTCAAACCGACTCTCAGTGGTGACTGACGTGCTCAGAGCTCGGGTTGAAACAACGCTTCATAATTAGTGAACTGCACTCATTCTTTCCAGAAGTTTCAAGAACAGTGTCGACAATGCTATGGAAGTGATGATGAACTTAAGGAAGCCGTTAATCAGTGGCTTAGCCGCAAGTGCCTAAATTTGATCGGTGACTACGTAGAAAAGTAGCCTTGGTATCTAATTCTATATAAAATACAGTTTCGTTTAATTATAGCTAATAAAAATGTCTATAGAAAAAACTTTACTTTCCGTATGGTCCTCGTATGTATTGAGGTGTTTTCCAAATTGTGCGTTATCGCGTGTGTTGGGTTCACATTAAATCAAAACTCGTCTATTATCTAATTGCAGTGTAAATCCTAAGAATTCCTTACTAAATTGCTCATTTACTCACATTCTATGGGCTTCGTTATGATCTGCAGTAAGTGGAAAACAAGCCAATGGTTTTCGTGCATATAAGCTAGAGCTATTGTTTGTATTGATTTTGACCTTCTAGTAGTAGCAGCAAACTCACTTACAAGCTGGGTTAAATTAAGTGTGTGATTTCTATGTGTTGATGTATGATAAGCATCCAACGTCTCTTGATGCTGTTAATGTTGGCCGACGTTGCCCTTGTCTTCGTCAAACGTTTCCTGTTTTCAAAAGCCACTCTCCAATTGACTTATAGCACTCCAAGCTTTCGTTTATAACAGATCGTGGTGTATTTCCATTTCAATCAACACTCAAAACGGTAAATCTCCAATGCTAATCACAGCTATAAACTTTTATATATTAACTTAACAAAGGGGCATGTTGAAGCAATGGTTGATTTCACATGCATTTCTGTGTTCCACTTCTTGTTTAAAAAGGCTGACAGTAGTTTATAGAAATATTCGTAAGTGTTATACTAAGTGATACTACTTTTATGATCAATTATAAGGAATATCCTTCCATTATTTTTGAGGAATGTATTTTATGGAGTGAAACCCTAAATAAAAACAAAATAAAAATATTACGTACATAACCAGAGGACGACTTCCAACTGCTCAACCGACTTATCTAACGCCAACCGAAAGGAAATAGTTGAAAACGAATGAAGAAAAAAAATGCGAAAGTCTCTTAATGGCGTATTTGCTGATTAATTTTTAACTAGTTTAGATCAGATGGTATGTTTAAAATTAGTGTAAATCAAAGGGCACGAGGCAATCCCGCGGGTCGGGGTGGCGCTCCCTCGGGGGCCAGGCCAGTGCATTATCAAATTACCACCACCCGCCCCGTAGCCTCCGTTAATCTGTTTTCAATGAACCCCGCACTCCATACACATGATACTGTACACAGATCATCCCCTCATGTGTCACGGCCGTTCTTTTCGATACTAATACTAGGGGATGTACGAGCATTAGCCTTCATTTGTTTGCCCTTAAGATAGGGTTAACGATTATCGTTTTGAATTGATTTTTGAAATCCTCTTGAAAGGCGAACAAAGGCGCTAGACTACCACTCGTCAAATTGTTGAATACATTTTATATTTACCGTGCATATGTGCTTAATTTAACAGCGGAGGATATACTATGAATAATCCTCTTCACTATTGTTTATTGCTGCTTACCTTAGAAGCACGGTGATTATATTTAACACTTTTACGTTACTTACAGATTCAACGAAATACCTTTTAAAAGATTCGACAGTATCTCTACTCCCTCTCCTCATAGTCAATAAACGTTTTTCAAGGTGGTATTCGGGAACTATCACCAGAAAGTACAATTCATTTTTAATGATTGTACAGTTTTCTTGAGATAATACTTATACTCGTACTATTTGCCTTAATAAATTTCTATGTACACCACCACTCATAATAGAATGGACACCTTAAATTTTATCAAGATATCTTAAAAAGAATTAATTTTATTCATATAATAATTCTATAAGCATGTACACAATTTACTAAAGAACTAAGTTGATAAATAACGAAGCTCGAGTATTACCTAAAAATTAGCTACAGTATAAACAATACCAGGTATAGATCTTTTAAGTAATATGCGGGTAGAAACTTAATGACACTATAAATGAAACCCGAATTCTAAGAATTGAGTTCCTGTAGAGATGGTATGTACCCCATAAAAATACAATACAATACACTAAACAGTAAGTTTAGTTTCTTATTAGATACCGTCACGTGTAGCTCGATATTGTTATTTCTTTGTGCGAGTAAAAATTTAATTCCTGGGTAGAAAGGCCTCGCGAAAACCTGCGTAGTGATGAAATACGATCAGCAATATTCACGCTACATCAAGAAAGATATTCTGTACAGAATATTTCCGGGCCACTTAATGTAAAACCATCCACAGTAAATTTAATGATACGCCGCTTCGACTGGTACACTTGCTAGTAGAAATCGTCCAGGACGGCCTCATAATATCCATAAAATTGCTTAATCCGTTACCACAGTGAAACGTCATTTGAAAGAAGCAGGC